>JADLSH010000030.1:0-735884 GCA_016169945.1 Trachythela sp. YZ-2020
TGCATTCATTCGTTCTGAGCATTCGCCAATATGAGCATATGCACGAATTTTTCATTTGTGCGTTCTGAGCATGCGCTAATATGAGCATATGCACGAATTTCTCATTTGTGCGTTCTGAGCATGCGCCAATATGAGCATATGCACATATAGGGGAGCTCATGTCGAATTTTTTAGTTTGTGCGTTCTGAGCATGCGCCAATATGAGCATATGCACGAATTTTTCATTTGTGCGTTCTGAGCATGCGCCAATATGAGCATATGCACGAATTTTTCATTTGTGCGTTCGGAGCATGCGCCAATATGAGGACACGCACGAATTTTTCATTTGCGCGTTCTGAGCATTCGCCAATATGAGCATATGCACGAATTTTTCATTTGTGCGTTCTGAGCATGCGCCAATATAAGCATATGCACGAATTTTTCATTTGTGCGTTCTGAGCATGCGCCAGTATGAGCATATGCACATATAGGGGAGCTCCATGTCGAATTTTTAGTTTGTGCGTTCTGAGCATGCGCCAATATGAGCATATGCACGAATTTTTCATTTGTGCGTTCTGAGCATGCGCCAATATGAGGACACGCACGAATTTTTCATTTGCGCGTTCTGAGCATTCGCCAATATGAGCATATGCACGAATTTTTCATTTGTGCGTTCTGAGCATGCGCCAATATAAGCATATGCACGAATTTTTCATTTGTGCGTTCTGAGCATGCGCCAGTATGAGCATATGCAAATATAGGGGAGCTCCATGTCGAATTTTTAGTTTGTGCGTTCTGAGCATGCGCCAATATGAGCATATGCACGAATTTTTCATTTGTGCGTTCTGACCATGCGCCAATATGAGCATATGCACGAATTTTTCATTTGTGCGTTCTGAGCATGCGCCAATATGAGCATATGCACGAATTTTTCATTTGTGCGTTCTGAGCATGCGCCAATATGAGCATATGCACGAATTTTTCATTTGTGCGTTCTGAGCATGCGCCAATATGAGCATATGCACGAATTTTTCATTTGTGCGTTCTGAGCATGCGCCAATATGAGCATATGCACACCATCGGAATTTTTCATTTGTGCGTTCTGAGCATGCGCCAATATGAGCATATGCACATATAGGGAGCTCCATGTCGAATTTTTCATTTGTGCGTTCTGAGCATGCGCCAATATGAGCATATGCACGAATTTTTCATTTGTGCGTTCTGAGCATGCGCCAATATGAGCATATGCACGAATTTTTCATTTGTGCGTTCTGAGCATGCGCCAATATGAGCATATGCACGAATTTTTCATTTGTGCGTTCTGAGCATGCGCCAATATGAGCATATGCACGAATTTTTCATTTGTGCGTTCTGAGCATGCGCCAATATGAGCATATGCACGAATTTTTCATTTGTGCGTTCTGAGCATGCGCCAATATGAGCATATGCAAATATAGGGAAGCTCCATGTCGAATTTTTCATTTGTGCGTTCTGAGCATGCGCCAATATGAGCATATGCACGAATTTTTCATTTGTGCGTTCTGAGCATGCGCCAATATGAGCATATGCACGAATTTTTCATTTGTGCGTTCTGAGCATGCGCCAATATGAGCATATGCACGAATTTTTCATTTGTGCGTTCTGAGCATGCGCCAATATGAGCATATGCACGAATTTTTCATTTGTGCGTTCTGAGCATGCGCCAATATGAGCATATGCACGAATTTTTCATTTGTGCGTTCTGAGCATGCGCCAATATGAGCATATGCACGAATTTTTCATTTGTGCGTTCTGAGCATGCGCCAATATGAGCATATGCACGAATTTTTCATTTGTGCGTTCTGAGCATGCGCCAATATGAGCATATGCACGAATTTTTCATTTGTGCGTTCTGAGCATGCGCCAATATGAGCATATGCCAATATAGGGGAGCTCCATGTCGAATTTTTCATTTGTGCGTTCTGAGCATGCGCCAATATGAGCATATGCACGAATTTTTCATTTGTGCGTTCTGAGCATGCGCCAATATGAGCATATGCACGAATTTTTCATTTGTGCGTTCTGAGCATGCGCCAATATGAGCATATGCACGAATTTTTCATTTGTGCGTTCTGAGCATGCGCCAATATGAGCATATGCACGAATTTTTCATTTGTGCGTTCTGAGCATGCGCCAATATGAGCATATGCACGAATTTTTCATTTGTGCGTTCTGAGCATGCGCCAATATGAGCATATGCAAATCCGAATTTTTCATTTGTGCGTTCTGAGCATGCGCCAATATGAGCGTATGCAAATATTTTTCATTTGTGCGTTCTGAGCATTCGCCAATATGAGCATATGCCCGAATTTTTCATTTGTGCGTTCTGAGCATGCGCCAATATGAGCATATGCACGAATTTTTCATTTGTGCGTTCTGAGCATGCGCCAATATGAGCATATGCATGTCGAATTTTTCATTTTGTGCGTTCTGAGCATGCGCCAATATGAGCATATGCACGAATTTTTCATTTGTGCGTTCTGAGCATGCGCCAATATGAGCATATGCACGAATTTTTCATTTGTGCGTTCTGAGCATGCGCCAATATGAGCATATGCACGAATTTTTCATTTGTGCGTTCTGAGCATGCGCCAATATGAGCATATGCACGAATTTTTCATTTGTGCGTTCTGAGCATGCGCCAATATGAGCATATGCACGAATTTTTCATTTGTGCGTTCTGAGCATGCGCCAATATGAGCATATGCACGAATTTTTCATTTGTGCGTTCTGAGCATGCGCCAATATGAGCATATGCACGAATTTTTCATTTGTGCGTTCTGAGCATGCGCCAATATGAGCATATGCACGAATTTTTCATTTGTGCGTTCTGAGCATGCGCCAATATGAGCATATGCACGAATTTTTCATTTGTGCGTTCTGAGCATGCGCCAATATGAGCATATGCACGAATTTTTCATTTGTGCGTTCTGAGCATGCGCCAATATGAGCATATGCACGAATTTTTCATTTGTGCGTTCTGAGCATGCGCCAATATGAGCATATGCACGAATTTTTCATTTGTGCGTTCTGAGCATGCCAATATGAGCATATGCACGAATTTTTCATTTGTGCGTTCTGAGCATGCGCCAATATGAGCATATGCACGAATTTTTCATTTGTGCGTTCTGAGCATGCGCCAATATGAGCATATGCACATATAGGGGAGCTCCATGTCGAATTTTTCATTTGTGCGTTCTGAGCATGCGCCAATATGAGCATATGCACGAATTTTTCATTTGTGCGTTCTGAGCATGCGCCAATATGAGCATATGGTCGAATTTTTCATTTGTGCGTTCTGAGCATGCGCCAATATGAGCATATGCACGAATTTTTCATTTGTGCGTTCTGAGCATGCGCCAATATGAGCATATGCACGAATTTTTCATTTGTGCGTTCTGAGCATGCGCCAATATGAGCATATGCACGAATTTTCATTTGTGCGTTCTGAGCATGCGCCAATATGAGCATATGCACGAATTTTTCATTTGTGCGTTCTGAGCATGCGCCAATATGAGCATATGCACGAATTTTTCATTTGTGCGTTCTGA
Organism: Trachythela sp. YZ-2020; assembly: GCA_016169945.1. NCBI lineage: Eukaryota > Metazoa > Cnidaria > Anthozoa > Malacalcyonacea > Clavulariidae > Trachythela > Trachythela sp. YZ-2020. The sequence continues at coordinate 3,570 of JADLSH010000030.1, forward strand.
GCATGCGCCAATATGAGCATATGCACGAATTTTTCATTTGTGCGTTCTGAGCATGCGCCAATATGAGCATATGCACGAATTTTTCATTTGTGCGTTCTGAGCATGCGCCAATATGAGCATATGCACGAATTTTTCATTTGTGCGTTCTGAGCATGCGCCAATATGAGCATATGCACGAATTTTTCATTTGTGCGTTCTGAGCATGCGCCAATATGAGCATATGCACGAATTTTTCATTTGTGCGTTCTGAGCATGCGCCAATATGAGCATATGCACGAATTTTTCATTTGTGCGTTCTGAGCATGCGCCAATATGAGCATATGCACGAATTTTTCATTTGTGCGTTCTGAGCATGCGCCAATATGAGCATATGCACGAATTTTTCATTTGTGCGTTCTGAGCATGCGCCAATATGAGCATATGCACGAATTTTTCATTTGTGCGTTCTGAGCATGCGCCAATATGAGCATATGCACGAATTTTTCATTTGTGCGTTCTGAGCATGCATGCGCCAATATGAGCATATGCACGAATTTTTCATTTGTGCGTTCTGAGCATGCGCCAATATGAGCATATGCACGAATTTTTCATTTGTGCGTTCTGAGCATGCGCCAATATGAGCATATGCACGAATTTTTCATTTGTGCGTTCTGAGCATGCGCCAATATGAGCATATGCACGAATTTTTCATTTGTGCGTTCTGAGCATGCGCCAATATGAGCATATGCACGAATTTTTCATTTGTGCGTTCTGAGCATGCGCCAATATGAGCATATGCAAATATAGGGGGCTCCATGTCGAATTTTTCATTTGTGCGTTCTGAGCATGCGCCAATATGAGCATATGCACGAATTTTTCATTTGTGCGTTCTGAGCATGCGCCAATATGAGCATATGCACGAATTTTTCATTTGTGCGTTCTGAGCATGCGCCAATATGAGCATATGCACGAATTTTTCATTTGTGCGTTCTGAGCATGCGCCAATATGAGCATATGCACGAATTTTTCATTTGTGCGTTCTGAGCATGCGCCAATATGAGCATATGCAAATCGAATTTTTCATTTGTGCGTTCTGAGCATGCGCCAATATGAGCATATGCACGAATTTTTCATTTGTGCGTTCTGAGCATGCGCCAATATGAGCATATGCAAATGAGAGGCTCGAATTTTTCATTTGTGCGTTCTGAGCATGCGCCAATATGAGCATATGCACGAATTTTTCATTTGTGCGTTCTGAGCATGCGCCAATATGAGCATATGCACGAATTTTTCATTTGTGCGTTCTGAGCATGCGCCAATATGAGCATATGCACGAATTTTTCATTTGTGCGTTCTGAGCATGCGCCAATATGAGCATATGCACGAATTTTTCATTTGTGCGTTCTGAGCATGCGCCAATATGAGCATATGCACGAATTTTTCATTTGTGCGTTCTGAGCATGCGCCAATATGAGCATATGCAAATATAGGGGAGCCCATCGAATTTTTCATTTGTGCGTTCTGAGCATGCGCCAATATGAGCATATGCACGAATTTTTCATTTGTGCGTTCTGAGCATGCGCCAATATGAGCATATGCACGAATTTTTCATTTGTGCGTTCTGAGCATGCGCCAATATGAGCATATGCACGAATTTTTCATTTGTGCGTTCTGAGCATGCGCCAATATGAGCATATGCACGAATTTTTCATTTGTGCGTTCTGAGCATGCGCCAATATGAGCATATGCACGCAATTTTTCATTTGTGCGTTCTGAGCATGCGCCAATATGAGCATATGCACGAATTTTTCATTTGTGCGTTCTGAGCATGCGCCAATATGAGCATATGCACGAATTTTTCATTTGTGCGTTCTGAGCATGCGCCAATATGAGCATATGCAAATATAGGGAGTCGAATTTTTCATTTGTGCGTTCTGAGCATGCGCCAATATGAGCATATGCACGAATTTTTCATTTGTGCGTTCTGAGCATGCGCCAATATGAGCATATGCAAATATAGGGGAGCTCCATGTCGAATTTTTCATTTGTGCGTTCTGAGCATGCGCCAATATGAGCATATGCACGAATTTTTCATTTGTGCGTTCTGAGCATGCGCCAATATGAGCATATGCACGAATTTTTCATTTGTGCGTTCTGAGCATGCGCCAATATGAGCATATGCACGAATTTTTCATTTGTGCGTTCTGAGCATGCGCCAATATGAGCATATGCACGAATTTTTCATTTGTGCGTTCTGAGCATGCGCCAATATGAGCATATGCACGAATTTTTCATTTGTGCGTTCTGAGCATGCGCCAATATGAGCATATGCACGAATTTTTCATTTGTGCGTTCTGAGCATGCGCCAATATGAGCATATGGACGAATTTTTCATTTGTGCGTTCTGAGCATGCGCCAATATGAGCATATGCACGAATTTTTCATTTGTGCGTTCTGAGCATGCGCCAATATGAGCATGCGCCAATATGAGCATATGCAAGAATTTTTCATTTGTGCGTTCTGAGCATGCGCCAATATGAGCATATGCACGAATTTTTCATTTGTGCGTTCTGAGCATGCGCCAATATGAGCATATGTGAACTTTATTTAGTCACGGTGGACTCATCAGGATTTTACACACTTATGATAAAGTAACAAAGGAAATTAGCTATATGATAAATTATACTATACATATTTACAAAACTACCTGTTTTTCATGAGTGCCGTGCATTAAATTGATTAAAATTAGATAAAATATTTAAAAATTATTGAATAAAGTTGCTACAGTCAGACTTAAATTTATGTAAAGTACTAGCCTGTCTTAACTCAGTAGGAAGAGAATTCCACAGTACTGCACCGCTATAACTAAAGCTATTTTTCAAGTAATTAGTACGCGGTAGTGGCAAAGCTAGTTTGTTACTGGTGTCTCTCAATGCATAATTTGTGATACTATTGCGATCAACAAACATATTAGAAAGATAATCTGGAGCAAGACCATTCAAGGATTTATACACCATGATAGCCTTGGAAAGCCTACGCTGAGATACAAGATTTTTCCATCCAAGACTTTCGAAAAGATAATCGGCATTTGTATCATAACTAGAAGATGTTAATACCCTGGCAGCACGATTTTGTAATTTTTGCAATTTGTTAACTAGATAACTACTGCAACTGTCCCAGACAGCAGAGCAGTAGTCGAAATATGGTTGAACTAAGCACTTGTAAATAAGTTGCATTGTGGTAAAAGGAACATAAGGTCTAATGCGTTTTAGTGCACCAATACCGGAAGCAACTTTTTACTCAGTTTCTCAATATGAACATTCCAGGATAAGTTCTCATCAATATGTGTACGCCGAGTGATTTTGTATGAGAGACTTGTTTAACTGGAACGTTATTTATTACTAATAAAGGAGTAGATTGAAAAGTATTTATTCTTTGGCGAGCCAATTAGCATAAATTCAGTTTTAGTCTGGTTTAAAGTAAGTTTGTTTGCTGATAACCATTCACTGACACTAGCAAGATCCTCGTTAAGATTATGATTAATTTCATGTATGTTATTACTTGCATATGTCAAATTAGTGTCATCAGCAAACATTCGTGCCCGAGTGTATTAGACAATTAGGAAGATCATTAATATAGATTAAAAATAAAAGCGGGCCTAATATAGTTCCCTGAGGAACCCCACATTGTAGTAATCGATTCGAGGAGAAATGACCGTTAACAAAACACTTTTGATTACGTTCATTTAGATACGATCTTAACCAGTTACCCGCAGTTCCCTTGATTCCATATGCATTAAGTTTGTTCAGCAATATTTCATGATCTACAGTGTCGAACGCTTTTTAAGATCAAGAAACATTACAGCATTTACATTACCACTGTCAATATTATAAGCCCATTCGTTGGTAGCCTCAAGAAGAGAGGTGACAGTAGAATGTAGGCCTCGAAATCGATTGATAATTAGTTAATAATTCATTTTCAGCTATAAATGTATATAGCTGATCATAAATTACCCTTTCAAAAACCTTAGCCACAATAGGAACAATAGAAATGGGACGATAGTTATCAACGCAATTGCGTTTGCCTTGTTTGTATATAGGAATAACTTTAGCACATTTCCATTCGTTTGGGAATATGCCTGTAGTGATAGAACGATTAAAAATAAGACAGAGGATTCTGCAATTAAGTCAGAGCATTCTCTAATTAACCTAGAAGATATTTTGTCTAAACCTGTTGCTTTAGAAGTGTTTAACGTGGACAGTAATGCGTAAACGGTTGGAATACTTATTTCTCTCAGTTGAAAAATAGCATTATTTTGGTTAGGTAAATAATCAAGATAAGACCGATTGCTATAATTAAGATTAATTTTATCTGCAAGGTCTGGTCCGATGTTTGAAAAGTGATCGTTAAACGCATCAGCAATTTTGCTAGGGTCATTAATTAATACGCCATTCAAATCAACCTCGCCAATGTGAGGGCTTTTCCTATTCTTAGAAGTAAGTTCATTAATGATCTTCCAGGTCTTATTAGGATTGTCTTTATTATCATTGAAAGAATTTTTGAAATAGGCTTGCTTTAGCGTAGAAGATTTCAGAATTAACAAAATTACGCATTTTCTTAAAAGAAAGCCAATCTTGAGTATCGTTGGAACGAATTGCTTTAATTTTTAGGACATCTCGCCTATGCATTTTATCTTTCAAAGAGATGTGATCCAAGGCGATTTAATAGCCTTAACGCGCTTAGTTCGAATTGGGGCGTGCTTATCTGCGACAGAATTGAATGTGGCTTTCCAAGCATGCCACATGTCATTAGGGTTTTCGTACTGATTGATATAGTTCCAACTCTGTTGACTAATATCATTACGAAATTTAGTAGAATCAAAGTTTTTAAACTTTCTGTAGTTTATTGAAGAATGTACCCCGTCGATGTACCCACAGAAAGTTTGCGAAAGGCGTAAATAAGACTATGATCGCTTATACTCACATGAGAAACACCAGAGCAAACAACCTTGTCAGGAGTATTTGTGAAAATATGATCTAACAATGTTGAGGAGGAGTCTGTGATTCGAGTAGGTTCATTTATAAGCTGAGAAAGATTATATAAATCGGCAATATCCATGAGTGACTTCGAATCATGATCTAAGACTGTAGAGCTCAAATCACAGTTGAAGTCGCCCATGAGGTAATACTCGATATTTTCGGAATCGAGCATACCTAGAAGAATTTCAAAATAATTAAACATTGCTACAGGCGAATTAGGAGGCCTGTACCAAGTGGTAATAAGAAAAGGCTTGGCTCTAGGTTTATTAACTGAAATACACAGGTTTTCCAATTGCTCAAAAGATAGATCATGCCGAACTGAAAAATTTATACAGCTACGAATATAAAAACAAACCCCACCGCCAAATCTACCATTGGAATCTCTATCTCGCCTAACAATTTCGTATCCAGGTATATGTACTTCGTTGTCACCAACCATAGAGTCAAGCCTTGTCTCATTAATAGCCAGTACATCAATCACATTATTTGATAGATAGATTCTAAGCTCATCAATATGTTTGACCAAACTGGTGATATTAAGTGAGGCAAGTTTAAAGCCACTCCTGTTTGGCAAGAGCAGGTTTTGAATGTTAGAAGTAGTTTGCATAGTCTTAGATTGAACATTATTTACTGAATTAGCAACTCTAGACAACGTAATATCATGTCAATTTTCTAAGTTATTTATAAACTCTTTGAAATTGTTTTGGAGGGATATACTGCCTAATTTATTTAAATGGAGACCTCTACTGTTGAGGTGACTAGTGTTAATATTAGCGTTTTTAAGGAAGGGAATATTGTTCATATGACAAAGATTTTCTAAGGTGGAGTTGACTTGATTAACCTTGGTGGCTAATATCGGGCAATCATTTCTGATTAACAACGCAGAAACACCTACCATGGAGTTAGGAGAATCCTCTTTGATTTGGGTTGTTAGATTCAAAATAGAATCGGTAATAACTTTCGGCGTAGAATTTTTCAGATCATTAGTGCCAACATGGAGGATAATTTTGTCCGGTGACTTGCGGGTTGTAGGTTTGATAAAATCCTCCATGTCGGAAATAGTTGCGCCAGAAAAAGATTTAACAACGTAGAGGTGGTCTGCGTCAGATTTGCTCATAGATGGTCCAACTACATTCTTTACTATTGAGTCGCCAGCGATTACCACTACTGGCTTACGGTTACCGGTCAAAGTTGATGGATTACCAGCAGCTTTATTTACAATTTCTTTAGGTGAGTCAACCCCTGACTGTGACGTTGACTCATTTACATTTCTCTTCTTCTTTTTTCTCAGTTTCTTTTCCTTTTCTTTAGACGAAGTTGAAGGGATATCCGACTCTTTCGTATGTCGTGGGTTTACATATACATCTGATTCACTTGAGACGTTGGTAGAATTCTCTTCGTTTTGATTTAACAATTGTCTACTTAGCATTTCAACTGTTTTGATTAGGGTTGAGTTATCGCGTTGAAGACGGGAAATTTGCATATCCATATCCTTGTGCGTTCTGAGCATGCGCCAATATGAGCATATGCACGAATTTTTCATTTGTGCGTTCTGAGCATGCGCCAATATGAGCATATGCACGAATTTTTCATTTGTGCGTTCTGAGCATGCGCCAATATGAGCATATGCACGAATTTTTCATTTGTGCGTTCTGAGCATGCGCCAATATGAGGACATGCACGAATTTTTCATTTGTGCGTTCTGAGCATGCGCCAATATGAGCATATGCACGAATTTTTCATTTGTGCGTTCTGAGCATGCGCCAATATGAGCATATGCACATATAGGGGAGCTCCATGTCGAATTTTTAGTTTGTGCGTTCTGAGCATGCGCCAATATGAGCATATGCACGAATTTTTCATTTGTGCGTTCTGAGCATGCGCCAATATGAGCATATGCACGAATTTTTCATTTGTGCGTTCTGAGCATGCGCCAATATGAGCATATGCACGAATTTTTCATTTGTGCGTTCTGAGCATGCGCCAATATGAGCATATGCACGAATTTTTCATTTGTGCGTTCTGAGCATGCGCCAATATGAGCATATGCACATATAGGGGAGCTCCATGTCGAATTTTTAGTTTGTGCGTTCTGAGCATGCGCCAATATGAGCATATGCACGAATTTTTCATTTGTGTGTTCTGAGCATGCGCCAATATGAGCATATGCACATATAGGGGAGCTCCATGTCGAATTTTTCATTTGTGCGTTCTGAGCATGCGCCAATATGAGCATATGCACGAATTTTTCATTTGTGCGTTCTGAGCATGCGCCAATATGAGCATATGCACGAATTTTTCATTTGTGCGTTCTGAGCATGCGCCAATATGAGCATATGCACGAATTTTTCATTTGCGCGTTCTGAGCATGCGCCAATATGAGCATATGCACGAATTTTTCATTTGTGCGTTCTGAGCATGCGCCAATATGAGCATATGCACGAATTTTTCATTTGTGCGTTCTGAGCATGCGCCAATATGAGCATATGCACGAATTTTTCATTTGTGCGTTCTGAGCATGCGCCAATATGAGCATATGCTCGAATTTTTCATTTGTGCGTTCTGAGCATGCGCCAATATGAGCATATGCACGAATTTTTCATTTGTGCGTTCTGAGCATGCGCCAATATGAGCATATGCACGAATTTTTCATTTGTGCGTTCTGAGCATGCGCCAATATGAGCATATGCACGAATTTTTCATTTGTGCGTTCTGAGCATGCGCCAATATGAGCATATGCACGAATTTTTCATTTGTGCGTTCTGAGCATGCGCCAATATGAGCATATGCACGAATTTTTCATTTGTGCGTTCTGAGCATGCGCCAATATGAGCATATGCACGAATTTTTCATTTGTGCGTTCTGAGCATGCGCCAATATGAGCATATGGAAATATAGAGCTCCATGTCGAATTTTTCATTTGTGCGTTCTGAGCATGCGCCAATATGAGCATATGGAATTTTTTGGAGCTCCATGTCGAAATTTGTGCGTTCTGAGCATGCGCCAATATGAGCATATGCACGAATTTTTCATTTGTGCGTTCTGAGCATGCGCCAATATGAGCATATGCACGAATTTTTCATTTGTGCGTTCTGAGCATGCGCCAATATGAGCATATGCACGAATTTTTCATTTGTGCGTTCTGAGCATGCGCCAATATGAGCATATGCACATATAGGGGAGCTCCATGTCGAATTTTTCATTTGTGCGTTCTGAGCATGCGCCAATATGAGCATATGCACGAATTTTTCATTTGTGCGTTCTGAGCATGCGCCAATATGAGCATATGCACGAATTTTTCATTTGTGCGTTCTGAGCATGCGCCAATATGAGCATATGCACGAATTTTTCATTTGTGCGTTCTGAGCATGCGCCAATATGAGCATATGCACGAATTTTTCATTTGTGCGTTCTGAGCATGCGCCAATATGAGCATATGAACGAATTTTTCATTTGTGCGTTCTGAGCATGCGCCAATATGAGCATATGCACGAATTTTTCATTTGTGCGTTCTGAGCATGCGCCAATATGAGCATATGCACGAATTTTTCATTTGTGCGTTCTGAGCATGCGCCAATATGAGCATATGCACGAATTTTTCATTTGTGCGTTCTGAGCATGCGCCAATATGAGCATATGCACGAATTTTTCATTTGTGTGTTCTGAGCATGCGCCAATATGAGCATATGCAAATATAGGGGAGCTCCATGTCGAATTTTTCATTTGTGCGTTCTGAGCATGCGCCAATATGAGCATATGCACGAATTTTTCATTTGTGCGTTCTGAGCATGCGCCAATATGAGCATATACGCTAGAATTTTTCATTTGTGCGTTCTGAGCATGCGCCAATATGAGCATATGCACGAATTTTTCATTTGTGCGTTCTGAGCATGCGCCAATATGAGCATATGCACGAATTTTTCATTTGTGCGTTCTGAGCATGCGCCAATATGAGCATATGCACGAATTTTTCATTTGTGCGTTCTGAGCATGCGCCAATATGAGCATATGCACGAATTTTTCATTTGTGCGTTCTGAGCATGCGCCAATATGAGCATATGCACGAATTTTTCATTTGTGCGTTCTGAGCATGCGCCAATATGAGCATATGCACGAATTTTTCATTTGTGCGTTCTGAGCATGCGCCAATATGAGCATATGCACGAATTTTTCATTTGTGCGTTCTGAGCATGCGCCAATATGAGCATATGCACGAATTTTTCATTTGTGCGTTCTGAGCATGCGCCAATATGAGCATATGCACGAATAATTCATTTGTGTGCGTTCTGAGCATGCGCCAATATGAGCATATGCACATATAGTGGAGCTCCATGTCGAATTTTTCATTTGTGCGTTCTGAGCATGCGCCAATATGAGCATATGCACGAATTTTTCATTTGTGCGTTCTGAGCATGCGCCAATATGAGCATATGCACGAATTTTTCATTTGTGCGTTCTGAGCATGCGCCAATATGAGCATATGCACGAATTTTTCATTTGTGCGTTCTGAGCATGCGCCAATATGAGCATATGCACATATAGTGGAGCTCCATGTCGAATTTTTCATTTGTGCGTTCTGAGCATGCGCCAATATGAGCATATGCACGAATTTTTCATTTGTGCGTTCTGAGCATGCGCCAATATGAGCATACGCTAGAATTTTTCATTTGTTCGTTCTGAGCATGCGCCAATATGAGCATATGCACGAATTTTTCATTTGTGCGTTCTGAGCATGCGCCAATATGAGCATATGCACGAATTTTTCATTTGTGCGTTCTGAGCATGCGCCAATATGAGCATATGCACGAATTTTTCATTTGTGCGTTCTGAGCATGCGCCAATATGAGCATATGCACGAATTTTTCATTTGTGCGTTCTGAGCATGCGCCAATATGAGCATATGCACGAATTTTTCATTTGTGCGTTCTGAGCATGCGCCAATATGAGCATATGCACGAATTTTTCATTTGTGCGTTCTGAGCATGCGCCAATATGAGCATATGCACGAATTTTTCATTTGTGCGTTCTGAGCATGCGCCAATATGAGCATATGCACGAATTTTTCATTTGTGCGTTCTGAGCATGCGCCAATATGAGCATATGCACGAATTTTTCATTTGTGCGTTCTGAGCATGCGCCAATATGAGCATATGCACGAATTTTTCATTTGTGCGTTCTGAGCATGCGCCAATATGAGCATATGCACGAATTTTTCATTTGTGCGTTCTGAGCATGCGCCAATATGAGCATATGCACGAATTTTTCATTTGTGCGTTCTGAGCATGCGCCAATATGAGCATATGCACGAATTTTTCATTTGTGCGTTCTGAGCATGCGCCAATATGAGCATATGCACGAATTTTTCATTTGTGCGTTCTGAGCATGCGCCAATATGAGCATATGCACGAATTTTTCATTTGTGCGTTCTGAGCATGCGCCAATATGAGCATATGCACGAATTTTTCATTTGTGCGTTCTGAGCATGCGCCAATATGAGCATATGCACGAATTTTTCATTTGTGCGTTCTGAGCATGCGCCAATATGAGCATATGCACGAATTTTTCATTTGTGCGTTCTGAGCATGCGCCAATATGAGCATATGCACGAATTTTTCATTTGTGCGTTCTGAGCATGCGCCAATATGAGCATATGCACATATAGGGAGCTCCATGTCGAATTTTTAGTTTGTGCGTTCTGAGCATGCGCCAATATGAGCATATGCACGAATTTTTCATTTGTGTGTTCTGAGCATGCGCCAATATGAGCATATGCACATATAGGGCGAATTTTTCATTTGTGCGTTCTGAGCATGCGCCAATATGAGCATATGCACGAATTTTTCATTTGTGCGTTCTGAGCATGCGCCAATATGAGCATATGCACGAATTTTCATTTGTGCGTTCTGAGCATGCGCCAATATGAGCATATGCACGAATTTTTCATTTGTGCGTTCTGAGCATGCGCCAATATGAGCATATGCACGAATTTTTCATTTGTGTGTTCTGAGCATGCGCCAATATGAGCATATGCACGAATTTTTCATTTGTGCGTTCTGAGCATGCGCCAATATGAGCATATGCACGAATTTTTCATTTGTGCGTTCTGAGCATGCGCCAATATGAGCATATGCACGAATTTTTCATTTGTGCGTTCTGAGCATGCGCCAATATGAGCATATGCACGAATTTTTCATTTGTGCGTTCTGAGCATGCGCCAATATGAGCATATGCACGAATTTTTCATTTGTGCGTTCTGAGCATGCGCCAATATGAGCATATGCACGAATTTTTCATTTGTGCGTTCTGAGCATGCGCCAATATGAGCATATGCACGAATTTTTCATTTGTGCGTTCTGAGCATGCGCCAATATGAGCATATGCACGAATTTTTCATTTGTGCGTTCTGAGCATGCGCCAATATGAGCATATGCACGAATTTTTCATTTGTGCGTTCTGAGCATGCGCCAATATGAGCATATGCAAATATATGCCAGGTCAATGTCGAATTTTTCATTTGTGCGTTCTGAGCATGCGCCAATATGAGCATATGCACGAATTTTTCATTTGTGCGTTCTGAGCATGCGCCAATATGAGCATATGCACGAATTTTTCATTTGTGCGTTCTGAGCATGCGCCAATATGAGCATATGCACGAATTTTTCATTTGTGTGTTCTGAGCATGCGCCAATATGAGCATATGCCAATATGAGCATATGCACGAACTTTTCATTTGTGTGTTCTGAGCATGCGCCAATATGAGCATATGCACGAATTTTTCATTTGTGCGTTCTGAGCATGCGCCAATATGAGCATATGCACGAATTTTTCATTTGTGCGTTCTGAGCATGCGCCAATATGAGCATATGCACGAATTTTTCATTTGTGCGTTCTGAGCATGCGCCAATATGAGCATATGCACGAATTTTTCATTTGTGCGTTCTGAGCATGCGCCAATATGAGCATATGCACGAATTTTTCATTTGTGCGTTCTGAGCATGCGCCAATATGAGCATATGCACGAATTTTTCATTTGTGCGTTCTGAGCATGCGCCAATATGAGCATATGCACGAATTTTTCATTTGTGCGTTCTGAGCATGCGCCAATATGAGCATATGCACGAATTTTTCATTTGTGCGTTCTGAGCATGCGCCAATATGAGCATATGCACGAATTTTTCATTTGTGCGTTCTGAGCATGCGCCAATATGAGCATATGCACGAATTTTTCATTTGTGCGTTCTGAGCATGCGCCAATATGAGCATATGCACGAATTTTTCATTTGTGCGTTCTGAGCATGCGCCAATATGAGCATATGCACGAATTTTTCATTTGTGCGTTCTGAGCATGCGCCAATATGAGCATATGCACGAATTTTTCATTTGTGCGTTCTGAGCATGCGCCAATATGAGCATATGCACGAATTTTTCATTTGTGCGTTCTGAGCATGCGCCAATATGAGCATATGCACGAATTTTTCATTTGTGCGTTCTGAGCATGCGCCAATATGAGCATATGCACGAATTTTTCATTTGCTAGTTCTGAGCATGCGCCAATATGAGCATATGCACGAATTTTTTTGTGCGTTCTGAGCATGCGCCAATATGAGCATATGCACGAATTTTTCATTTGTGCGTTCTGAGCATGCGCCAATATGAGCATATGCACGAATTTTTCATTTGTGCGTTCTGAGCATGCGCCAATATGAGCATATGCACGAATTTTTCATTTGTGCGTTCTGAGCATGCGCCAATATGAGCATATGCACGAATTTTTCATTTGTGCGTTCTGAGCATGCGCCAATATGAGCATATGCACGAATTTTTCATTTGTGCGTTCTGAGCATGCGCCAATATGAGCATATGCACGAATTTTTCATTTGTGCGTTCTGAGCATGCGCCAATATGAGCATATGCACGAATTTTCATTTGTGCGTTCTGAGCATGCGCCAATATGAGCATATGCACGAATTTTTCATTTGTGCGTTCTGAGCATGCGCCAATATGAGCATATGCACGAATTTTTCATTTGTGCGTTCTGAGCATGCGCCAATATGAGCATATGCACGAATTTTTCATTTGTGCGTTCTGAGCATGCGCCAATATGAGCATATGCACGAATTTTTCATTTGTGCGTTCTGAGCATGCGCCAATATGAGCATATGCACGAATTTTTCATTTGTGCGTTCTGAGCATGCGCCAATATGAGCATATGCACGAATTTTTCATTTGTGCGTTCTGAGCATGCGCCAATATGAGCATATGCAAATATAGGGAGCTCCATGTCGAATTTTTCATTTGTGCGTTCTGAGCATGCGCCAATATGAGCATATGCACGAATTTTTCATTTGTGCGTTCTGAGCATGCGCCAATATGAGCATATGCACGAATTTTTCATTTGTGCGTTCTGAGCATGCGCCAATATGAGCATATGCACGAATTTTTCATTTGTGCGTTCTGAGCATGCGCCAATATGAGCATATACACGAATTTTTCATTTGTTCGTTCTGAGCATGCGCCAATATGAGCATATGCACGAATTTTTCATTTGTGCGTTCTGAGCATGCGCCAATATGAGCATATGCACGAATTTTTCATTTGTGCGTTCTGAGCATGCGCCAATATGAGCATATGCACGAATTTTTCATTTGTGCGTTCTGAGCATGCGCCAATATGAGCATATGCACGAATTTTTCATTTGTGCGTTCTGAGCATGCGCCAATATGAGCATATGCACGAATTTTTCATTTGTGCGTTCTGAGCATGCGCCAATATGAGCATATGCACGAATTTTTCATTTGTGCGTTCTGAGCATGCGCCAATATGAGCATATGCACGAATTTTCATTTGTGCGTTCTGAGCATGCGCCAATATGAGCATATGCACGAATTTTTCATTTGTGCGTTCTGAGCATGCGCCAATATGAGCATATGCACGAATTTTTCATTTGTGCGTTCTGAGCATGCGCCAATATGAGCATATGCACATATAGTTTGTGCGTTCTGAGCATGCGCCAATATGAGCATATGCACGAATTTTTCATTTGTGCGTTCTGAGCATGCGCCAATATGAGCATATGCACGAATTTTTCATTTGTGCGTTCTGAGCATGCGCCAATATGAGCATATGCACGAATTTTTCATTTGTGCGTTCTGAGCATGCGCCAATATGAGCATATGCACGAATTTTTCATTTGTGCGTTCTGAGCATGCGCCAATATGAGCATATGCACGAATTTTTCATTTGTGCGTTCTGAGCATGCGCCAATATGAGCATATGCACGAATTTTTCATTTGTGCGTTCTGAGCATGCGCCAATATGAGCATATGCACGAATTTTTCATTTGTGCGTTCTGAGCATGCGCCAATATGAGCATATGCACGAATTTTTCATTTGTGCGTTCTGAGCATGCGCCAATATGAGCATATGCACGAATTTTTCATTTGTGCGTTCTGAGCATGCGCCAATATGAGCATATGCACGAATTTTTCATTTGTGCGTTCTGAGCATGCGCCAATATGAGCATATGCACGAATTTTTCATTTGTGCGTTCTGAGCATGCGCCAATATGAGCATATGCACGAATTTTTCATTTGTGCGTTCTGAGCATGCGCCAATATGAGCATATGCACGAATTTTTCATTTGTGCGTTCTGAGCATGCGCCAATATGAGCATATGCACGAATTTTTCATTTGTGCGTTCTGAGCATGCGCCAATATGAGCATATGCACGAATTTTTCATTTGTGCGTTCTGAGCATGCGCCAATATGAGCATATGCAAATATAGCTCCATGTCGAATTTTTCATTTGTGCGTTCTGAGCATGCGCCAATATGAGCATATGCACGAATTTTTCATTTGTGCGTTCTGAGCATGCGCCAATATGAGCATATGCACGAATTTTCATTTGTGCGTTCTGAGCATGCGCCAATATGAGCATATGCACGAATTTTTCATTTGTGCGTTCTGAGCATGCGCCAATATGAGCATATGCACGAATTTTTCATTTGTGCGTTCTGAGCATGCGCCAATATGAGCATATGCACGAATTTTTCATTTGTGCGTTCTGAGCATGCGCCAATATGAGCATATGCACGAATTTTTCATTTGTGCGTTCTGAGCATGCGCCAATATGAGCATATGCACGAATTTTTCATTTGTGCGTTCTGAGCATGCGCCAATATGAGCATATGCACGAATTTTTCATTTGTGCGTTCTGAGCATGCGCCAATATGAGCATATGCACGAATTTTTCATTTGTGCGTTCTGAGCATGCGCCAATATGAGCATATGCACGAATTTTTCATTTGTGCGTTCTGAGCATGCGCCAATATGAGCATATGCACGAATTTTTCATTTGTGCGTTCTGAGCATGCGCCAATATGAGCATATGCACGAATTTTTCATTTGTGCGTTCTGAGCATGCGCCAATATGAGCATATGCACGAATTTTTCATTTGTGCGTTCTGAGCATGCGCCAATATGAGCATATGCACGAATTTTTCATTTGTGCGTTCTGAGCATGCGCCAATATGAGCATATGCACGAATTTTTATTTGTGCGTTCTGAGCATGCGCCAATATGAGCATATGCACGAATTTTTCATTTGTGCGTTCTGAGCATGCGCCAATATGAGCATATGCGAATTTTTCATTTGTGCGTTCTGAGCATGCGCCAATATGAGCATATGCACGAATTTTTCATTTGTGCGTTCTGAGCATGCGCCAATATGAGCATATGCACGAATTTTTCATTTGTGCGTTCTGAGCATGCGCCAATATGAGCATATGCACGAATTTTTCATTTGTGCGTTCTGAGCATGCGCCAATATGAGCATATGCACGAATTTTTCATTTGTGCGTTCTGAGCATGCGCCAATATGAGCATATGCACGAATTTTTCATTTGTGCGTTCTGAGCATGCGCCAATATGAGCATATGCACGAATTTTTCATTTGTGCGTTCTGAGCATGCGCCAATATGAGCATATGCACGAATTTTTCATTTGTGCGTTCTGAGCATGCGCCAATATGAGCATATGCACGAATTTTTCATTTGTGCGTTCTGAGCATGCGCCAATATGAGCATATGCACGAATTTTTTCATTTGTGCGTTCTGAGCATGCGCCAATATGAGCATATGCACGAATTTTTCATTTGTGCGTTCTGAGCATGCGCCAATATGAGCATATGCACGAATTTTTCATTTGTGCGTTCTGAGCATGCGCCAATATGAGCATATGCACGAATTTTTCATTTGTGCGTTCTGAGCATGCGCCAATATGAGCATATGCACGAATTTTTCATTTGTGCGTTCTGAGCATGCGCCAATATGAGCATATGCACGAATTTTTCATTTGTGCGTTCTGAGCATGCGCCAATATGAGCATATGCACGAATTTTTCATTTGTGCGTTCTGAGCATGCGCCAATATGAGCATATGCACGAATATTTTTTCATTTGTGCGTTCTGAGCATGCGCCAATATGAGCATATGCACGAATTTTTCATTTGTGCGTTCTGAGCATGCGCCAATATGAGCATATGCACGAATTTTTCATTTGTGCGTTCTGAGCATGCGCCAATATGAGCATATGCACGAATTTTTCATTTGTGCGTTCTGAGCATGCGCCAATATGAGCATATGCACATATAGTGGAGCTCCATGTCGAATTTTTAGTTTGTGCGTTCTGAGCATGCGCCAATATGAGCATATGCACGAATTTTTCATTTGTGCGTTCTGAGCATGCGCCAATATGAGCATATGCACGAATTTTTCATTTGTTCGTTCTGAGCATGCGCCAATATGAGCATATGCACGAATTTTTCATTTGTGCGTTCTGAGCATGCGCCAATATGAGCATATGCACGAATTTTTCATTTGTGCGTTCTGAGCATGCGCCAATATGAGCATATGCACGAATTTTTCATTTGTGCGTTCTGAGCATGCGCCAATATGAGCATATGCACGAATTTTTCATTTGTGCGTTCTGAGCATGCGCCAATATGAGCATATGCACGAATTTTTCATTTGTGCGTTCTGAGCATGCGCCAATATGAGCATATGCACGAATTTTTCATTTGTGCGTTCTGAGCATGCGCCAATATGAGC
Source organism: Trachythela sp. YZ-2020 (assembly GCA_016169945.1). Classification (NCBI taxonomy): domain Eukaryota; kingdom Metazoa; phylum Cnidaria; class Anthozoa; order Malacalcyonacea; family Clavulariidae; genus Trachythela; species Trachythela sp. YZ-2020. The sequence goes on from JADLSH010000030.1 coordinate 20,694, forward strand.
ATATGCACGAATTTTTCATTTGTGCGTTCTGAGCATGCGCCAATATGAGCATATCATGCGCCAATATGAGCATATGCACGAATTTTTCATTTGTGCGTTCTGAGCATGCGCCAATATGAGCATATGCACGAATTTTTCATTTGTGCGTTCTGAGCATGCGCCAATATGAGCATATGCACGAATTTTTCATTTGTGCGTTCTGAGCATGCGCCAATATGAGCATATGCACGAATTTTTCATTTGTGCGTTCTGAGCATGCGCCAATATGAGCATATGCACGAATTTTTCATTTGTGCGTTCTGAGCATGCGCCAATATGAGCATATGCACGAATTTTTCATTTGTGCGTTCTGAGCATGCGCCAATATGAGCATATGCACGAATTTTTCATTTGTGCGTTCTGAGCATGCGCCAATATGAGCATATGCACGAATTTTTTCATTTGTGCGTTCTGAGCATGCGCCAATATGAGCATATGCAAATATAGGGGAGCTCCATGTCGAATTTTTCATTTGTGCGTTCTGAGCATGCGCCAATATGAGCATATGCACGAATTTTTCATTTGTGCGTTCTGAGCATGCGCCAATATGAGCATATGCACGAATTTTTCATTTGTGCGTTCTGAGCATGCCAATATGAGCATATGCACGAATTTTTCATTTGTGCGTTCTGAGCATGCGCCAATATGAGCATATGCACGAATTTTTCATTTGTGCGTTCTGAGCATGCGCCAATATGAGCATATGCACGAATTTTTCATTTGTGCGTTCTGAGCATGCGCCAATATGAGCATATGCACGAATTTTTCATTTGTGCGTTCTGAGCATGCGCCAATATGAGCATATGCACGAATTTTTCATTTGTGCGTTCTGAGCATGCGCCAATATGAGCATATGCACGAATTTTTCATTTGTGCGTTCTGAGCATGCGCCAATATGAGCATATGCACGAATTTTTCATTTGTGCGTTCTGAGCATGCGCCAATATGAGCATATGCACGAATTTTTCATTTGTGCGTTCTGAGCATGCGCCAATATGAGCATATGCACGAATTTTTCATTTGTGCGTTCTGAGCATGCGCCAATATGAGCATATGCACGAATTTTTCATTTGTGCGTTCTGAGCATGCGCCAATATGAGCATATGCACGAATTTTTCATTTGTGCGTTCTGAGCATGCGCCAATATGAGCATATGCACGAATTTTTCATTTGTGCGTTCTGAGCATGCGCCAATATGAGCATATGCACGAATTTTTCATTTGTGCGTTCTGAGCATGCGCCAATATGAGCATATGCACGAATTTTTCATTTGTGCGTTCTGAGCATGCGCCAATATGAGCATATGCACGAATTTTTCATTTGTGCGTTCTGAGCATGCGCCAATATGAGCATATGCACGAATTTTTCATTTGTGCGTTCTGAGCATGCGCCAATATGAGCATATGCACGAATTTTTCATTTGTGCGTTCTGAGCATGCGCCAATATGAGCATATGCACGAATTTTCATTTGTGCGTTCTGAGCATGCGCCAATATGAGCATATGCACGAATTTTTCATTTGTGCGTTCTGAGCATGCGCCAATATGAGCATATGCACGAATTTTTCATTTGTGCGTTCTGAGCATGCGCCAATATGAGCATATGGAAATATAGTGGAGCTCCATGTCGAATTTTTCATTTGTGCGTTCTGAGCATGCGCCAATATGAGCATATGCACGAATTTTTCATTTGTGCGTTCTGAGCATGCGCCAATATGAGCATACGCTAGAATTTTGCATTTGTTCGTTCTGAGCATGCGCCAATATGAGCATATGCACGAATTTTTCATTTGTGCGTTCTGAGCATGCGCCAATATGAGCATATGCACGAATTTTTCATTTGTGCGTTCTGAGCATGCGCCAATATGAGCATATGCACGAATTTTTCATTTGTGCGTTCTGAGCATGCGCCAATATGAGCATATGCACGAATTTTTCATTTGTGCGTTCTGAGCATGCGCCAATATGAGCATATGCACGAATTTTTCATTTGTGCGTTCTGAGCATGCGCCAATATGAGCATATGCACGAATTTTTCATTTGTGCGTTCTGAGCATGCGCCAATATGAGCATATGCACGAATTTTTCATTTGTGCGTTCTGAGCATGCGCCAATATGAGCATATGCACGAATTTTTCATTTGTGCGTTCTGAGCATGCGCCAATATGAGCATATGCACATATAGTGGAGCTCCATGTCGAATGTTTAGTTTGTGCGTTCTGAGCATGCGCCAATATGAGCATATGCACGAATTTTTCATTTGTGCGTTCTGAGCATGCGCCAATATGAGCATACGCTAGAATTTTTCATTTGTTCGTTCTGAGCATGCGCCAATATGAGCATATGCACGAATTTTTCATTTGTGCGTTCTGAGCATGCGCCAATATGAGCATATGCACGAATTTTTCATTTGTTCGTTCTGAGCATGCGCCAATATGAGCATATGCACGAATTTTTCATTTGTGCGTTCTGAGCATGCGCCAATATGAGCATATGCGCGAATTTTCATTTGTGCGTTCTGAGCATGCGCCAATATGAGCATATGGACTCATTTTTATTTGTGCGTTCTGAGCATGCGCCAATATGAGCATATGCACGAATTTTTCATTTGTGCGTTCTGAGCATGCGCCAATATGAGCATATGCACGAATTTTTCATTTGTGCGTTCTGAGCATGCGCCAATATGAGCATATGCACGAATTTTTCATTTGTGCGTTCTGAGCATGCGCCAATATGAGCATATGCACGAATTTTTCATTTGTGCGTTCTGAGCATGCGCCAATATGAGCATATGCACGAATTTTTCATTTGTGCGTTCTGAGCATGCGCCAATATGAGCATATGCACGAATTTTTCATTTGTGCGTTCTGAGCATGCGCCAATATGAGCATATGCACGAATTTTTCATTTGTGCGTTCTGAGCATGCGCCAATATGAGCATATGCACGAATTTTTCATTTGTGCGTTCTGAGCATGCGCCAATATGAGCATATGCACGAATTTTTCATTTGTGCGTTCTGAGCATGCGCCAATATGAGCATATGCACGAATTTTTCATTTGTGCGTTCTGAGCATGCGCCAATATGAGCATATGCACGAATTTTTCATTTGTGCGTTCTGAGCATGCGCCAATATGAGCATATGCACGAATTTTTCATTTGTGCGTTCTGAGCATGCGCCAATATGAGCATATGCACGAATTTTTCATTTGTGTTCTGAGCATGCGCCAATATGAGCATATGCACGAATTTTTCATTTGTGCGTTCTGAGCATGCGCCAATATGAGCATATGCACGAATTTTTCATTTGTGCGTTCTGAGCATGCGCCAATATGAGCATATGCACGAATTTTTCATTTGTGCGTTCTGAGCATGCGCCAATATGAGCATATGCACGAATTTTTCATTTGTGCGTTCTGAGCATGCGCCAATATGAGCATATGCACGAATTTTTCATTTGTGCGTTCTGAGCATGCGCCAATATGAGCATATGCACGAATTTTTCATTTGTGCGTTCTGAGCATGCGCCAATATGAGCATATGCACGAATTTTTCATTTGTGCGTTCTGAGCATGCGCCAATATGAGCATATGCACGAATTTTTCATTTGTGCGTTCTGAGCATGCGCCAATATGAGCATATGCACGAATTTTTCATTTGTGCGTTCTGAGCATGCGCCAATATGAGCATATGCACGAATTTTTCATTTGTGCGTTCTGAGCATGCGCCAATATGAGCATATGCACGAATTTTTCATTTGTGCGTTCTGAGCATGCGCCAATATGAGCATATGCACGAATTTTTCATTTGTGCGTTCTGAGCATGCGCCAATATGAGCATATGCACGAATTTTTCATTTGTGCGTTCTGAGCATGCGCCAATATGAGCATATGGACATATAGTGCAGCTCCATGTCGAATTTTATTTGTGCGTTCTGAGCATGCGCCAATATGAGCATATGCACGAATTTTTCATTTGTGCGTTCTGAGCATGCGCCAATATGAGCATATGCACGAATTTTTCATTTGTGCGTTCTGAGCATGCGCCAATATGAGCATATGCACGAATTTTCATTTGTGCGTTCTGAGCATGCGCCAATATGAGCATATGCACGAATTTTTCATTTGTGCGTTCTGAGCATGCGCCAATATGAGCATATGCACGAATTTTTCATTTGTGCGTTCTGAGCATGCGCCAATATGAGCATATGCACGAATTTTTCATTTGTGCGTTCTGAGCATGCGCCAATATGAGCATATGCACGAATTTTTCATTTGTGCGTTCTGAGCATGCGCCAATATGAGCATATGCACGAATTTTTATTTGTGCGTTCTGAGCATGCGCCAATATGAGCATATGCACGAATTTTTCATTTGTGCGTTCTGAGCATGCGCCAATATGAGCATATGCACGAATTTTTCATTTGTGCGTTCTGAGCATGCGCCAATATGAGCATATGCGAATTTTTCATTTGTGCGTTGTGAGCATGCGCCAATATGAGCATATGGACATATAGTGGAGCTCCATGTCGAATTTTTAGTTTGTGCGTTCTGAGCATGCGCCAATATGAGCATATGCACGAATTTTTCATTTGTGCGTTCTGAGCATGCGCCAATATGAGCATATGCTAGAATTTTGCATTTGTTCGTTCTGAGCATGCGCCAATATGAGCATATGCACGAATTTTTCATTTGTGCGTTCTGAGCATGCGCCAATATGAGCATATGCACGAATTTTTCATTTGTGCGTTCTGAGCATGCGCCAATATGAGCATATGCACGAATTTTTCATTTGTGCGTTCTGAGCATGCGCCAATATGAGCATATGCACGAATTTTTCATTTGTGCGTTCTGAGCATGCGCCAATATGAGCATATGCACGAATTTTTCATTTGTGCGTTCTGAGCATGCGCCAATATGAGCATATGCACGAATTTTTCATTTGTGCGTTCTGAGCATGCGCCAATATGAGCATATGCACGAATTTTTCATTTGTGCGTTCTGAGCATGCGCCAATATGAGCATATGCACGAATTTTTCATTTGTGCGTTCTGAGCATGCGCCAATATGAGCATATGCACGAATTTTTCATTTGTGCGTTCTGAGCATGCGCCAATATGAGCATATGCACGAATTTTTCATTTGTGCGTTCTGAGCATGCGCCAATATGAGCATATGCACGAATTTTTCATTTGTGCGTTCTGAGCATGCGCCAATATGAGCATATGCACGAATTTTTCATTTGTGCGTTCTGAGCATGCGCCAATATGAGCATATGCACGAATTTTTCATTTGCGTTCTGAGCATGCGCCAATATGAGCATATGCACGAATTTTTCATTTGTGCGTTCTGAGCATGCGCCAATATGAGCATATGCACGAATTTTTCATTTGTGCGTTCTGAGCATGCGCCAATATGAGCATATGCACGAATTTTTCATTTGTGCGTTCTGAGCATGCGCCAATATGAGCATATGCACGAATTTTTCATTTGTGCGTTCTGAGCATGCGCCAATATGAGCATATGCACGAATTTTTCATTTGTGCGTTCTGAGCATGCGCCAATATGAGCATATGCACGAATTTTTCATTTGTGCGTTCTGAGCATGCGCCAATATGAGCATATGCACGAATTTTTCATTTGTGTTCTGAGCATGCGCCAATATGAGCATATGCACGAATTTTCATTTGTTCGTTCTGAGCATGCGCCAATATGAGCATATGCACGAATTTTTCATTTGTGCGTTCTGAGCATGCGCCAATATGAGCATATGCACGAATTTTTCATTTGTGCGTTCTGAGCATGCGCCAATATGAGCATATGCACGAATTTTTCATTTGTGCGTTCTGAGCATGCGCCAATATGAGCATATGCACGAATTTTTCATTTGTGCGTTCTGAGCATGCGCCAATATGAGCATATGCACGAATTTTTCATTTGTGCGTTCTGAGCATGCGCCAATATGAGCATATGCACATATATGGGAGCTCCATGTCGAATTTTTAGTTTGTGCGTTCTGAGCATGCGCCAATATGAGCATATGCACGAATTTTTCATTTGTGCGTTCTGAGCATGCGCCAATATGAGCATATGCACGAATTTTTCATTTGTGCGTTCTGAGCATGCGCCAATATGAGCATATGCACGAATTTTTCATTTGTGCGTTCTGAGCATGCGCCAATATGAGCATATGCACGAATTTTTCATTTGTGCGTTCTGAGCATGCGCCAATATGAGCATATGCACGAATTTTTCATTTGTGCGTTCTGAGCATGCGCCAATATGAGCATATGCACGAATTTTTCATTTGTGCGTTCTGAGCATGCGCCAATATGAGCATATGCACGAATTTTTCATTTGTGCGTTCTGAGCATGCGCCAATATGAGCATATGCACGAATTTTTCATTTGTGCGTTCTGAGCATGCGCCAATATGAGCATATGGACATATACATGTCGAATTTTTAGTTTGTGCGTTCTGAGCATGCGCCAATATGAGCATATGCACGAATTTTTCATTTGTGCGTTCTGAGCATGCGCCAATATGAGCATATGCTAGAATTTTTCATTTGTGCGTTCTGAGCATGCGCCAATATGAGCATATGCACGAATTTTTCATTTGTGCGTTCTGAGCATGCGCCAATATGAGCATATGCACGAATTTTTCATTTGTGCGTTCTGAGCATGCGCCAATATGAGCATATGCACGAATTTTTCATTTGTGCGTTCTGAGCATGCGCCAATATGAGCATATGCACATATAGGTTCTGAGCATGCGCCAATATGAGCATATGCACGAATTTTTCATTTGTGCGTTCTGAGCATGCGCCAATATGAGCATATGCACGAATTTTTCATTTGTGCGTTCTGAGCATGCGCCAATATGAGCATATGCACGAATTTTTCATTTGTGCGTTCTGAGCATGCGCCAATATGAGCATATGCACGAATTTTTCATTTGTGCGTTCTGAGCATACGCCAATATGAGCATATACATTTTCGAATTTTTCATTTGTGCGTTCTGAGCATGCGCCAATATGAGCATATGCACGAATTTTCATTTGTGCGTTCTGAGCATGCGCCAATATGAGCATATGCACGAATTTTTCATTTGTGCGTTCTGAGCATGCGCCAATATGAGCATATGCACGAATTTTTCATTTGTGCGTTCTGAGCATGCGCCAATATGAGCATATGCACGAATTTTTCATTTGTGCGTTCTGAGCATGCGCCAATATGAGCATATGCACGAATTTTTCATTTGTGCGTTCTGAGCATGCGCCAATATGAGCATATGCACGAATTTTTCATTTGTGCGTTCTGAGCATGCGCCAATATGAGCATATGCACGAATTTTTCATTTGTGCGTTCTGAGCATGCGCCAATATGAGCATATGCACGAATTTTCATTTGTGCGTTCTGAGCATGCGCCAATATGAGCATATGCACGAATTTTTCGTTTGTGCGTTGTGAGCATGCGCCAATATGAGCATATGGACATATAGTGGAGCTCCATGTCGAATTTTTAGTTTGTGCGTTCTGAGCATGCGCCAATATGAGCATATGCACGAATTTTTCATTTGTGCGTTCTGAGCATGCGCCAATATGAGCATATGCTAGAATTTTTCATTTGTGCGTTCTGAGCATGCGCCAATATGAGCATATGCACGAATTTTTCATTTGTGCGTTCTGAGCATGCGCCAATATGAGCATATGCACGAATTTTTCATTTGTGCGTTCTGAGCATGCGCCAATATGAGCATATGCACGAATTTTTCATTTGTGCGTTCTGAGCATGCGCCAATATGAGCATATGCACATATAGAGCTCCATGTCGAAATTTTTAGTTTGTGCGTTCTGAGCATGCGCCAATATGAGCATATGCACGAATTTTTCATTTGTGCGTTCTGAGCATGCGCCAATATGAGCATATGCACGAATTTTTCATTTGTGCGTTCTGAGCATGCGCCAATATGAGCATATGCACGAATTTTTCATTTGTGCGTTCTGAGCATGCGCCAATATGAGCATAAGCACGAATTTTTCATTTGTGCGTTCTGAGCATGCGCCAATATGAGCATATGCATATATAGGGGAGCTCCATGTCGAATTTTTCATTTGTGCGTTCTGAGCATGCGCCAATATGAGCATATGCACGAATTTTTCATTTGTGCGTTCTGAGCATGCGCCAATATGAGCATATGCACGAATTTTTCATTTGTGCGTTCTGAGCATGCGCCAATATGAGCATATGCACATATATGTCGAATTTTTCATTTGTGCGTTCTGAGCATGCGCCAATATGAGCATATGCACGAATTTTTCATTTGTGCGTTCTGAGCATGCGCCAATATGAGCATATGCACGAATTTTTCATTTGTGCGTTCTGAGCATGCGCCAATATGAGCATATGCACGAATTTTTCATTTGTGCGTTCTGAGCATGCGCCAATATGAGCATATGCACGAATTTTCATTTGTGCGTTCTGAGCATGCGCCAATATGAGCATATGCACGAATTTTTCATTTGTGCGTTCTGAGCATGCGCCAATATGAGCATATGCACGAATTTTTCATTTGTGCGTTCTGAGCATGCGCCAATATGAGCATATGCACATGTCGAATTTTTCATTTGTGCGTTCTGAGCATGCGCCAATATGAGCATATGCACGAATTTTTCATTTGTGCGTTCTGAGCATGCGCCAATATGAGCATATGCACGAATTTTTCATTTGTGCGTTCTGAGCATGCGCCAATATGAGCATATGCACGAATTTTTCATTTGTGCGTTCTGAGCATGCGCCAATATGAGCATATGCACGAATTTTTCATTTGTGCGTTCTGAGCATGCGCCAATATGAGCATATGCACGAATTTTTCATTTGTGCGTTCTGAGCATGCGCCAATATGAGCATATGCACGAATTTTTCATTTGTGCGTTCTGAGCATGCGCCAATATGAGCATATGCACGAATTTTTCATTTGTGCGTTCTGAGCATGCGCCAATATGAGCATATGCACGAATTTTTCATTTGTGCGTTCTGAGCATGCGCCAATATGAGCATATGCACGAATTTTTCATTTGTGCGTTCTGAGCATGCGCCAATATGAGCATATGCACGAATTTTTCATTTGTGCGTTCTGAGCATGCGCCAATATGAGCATATGCACGAATTTTTCATTTGTGCGTTCTGAGCATGCGCCAATATGAGCATATGCACGAATTTTTCATTTGTGCGTTCTGAGCATGCGCCAATATGAGCATATGCACGAATTTTTCATTTGTGCGTTCTGAGCATGCGCCAATATGAGCATATGCACGAATTTTCATTTGTGCGTTCTGAGCATGCGCCAATATGAGCATATGCACGAATTTTTCATTTGTGCGTTCTGAGCATGCGCCAATATGAGCATATGCACGAATTTTTCATTTGTGCGTTCTGAGCATGCGCCAATATGAGCATATGCACGAATTTTTCATTTGTGCGTTCTGAGCATGCGCCAATATGAGCATATGCACGAATTTTTCATTTGTGCGTTCTGAGCATGCGCCAATATGAGCATATGCACGAATTTTTCATTTGTGCGTTCTGAGCATGCGCCAATATGAGCATATGCACGAATTTTTCATTTGTGCGTTCTGAGCATGCGCCAATATGAGCATATGCACGAATTTTTCATTTGTGCGTTCTGAGCATGCGCCAATATGAGCATATGCACGAATTTTTCATTTGTGCGTTCTGAGCATGCGCCAATATGAGCATATGCACGAATTTTTCATTTGTGCGTTCTGAGCATGCGCCAATATGAGCATATGCACGAATTTTTCATTTGTGCGTTCTGAGCATGCGCCAATATGAGCATATGCACGAATTTTTCATTTGTGCGTTCTGAGCATGCGCCAATATGAGCATATGCACATATAGGGGAGCTCCATGTCGAATTTTTAGTTTGTGCGTTCTGAGCATGCGCCAATATGAGCATATGCACGAATTTTTCATTTGTGCGTTCTGAGCATGCGCCAATATGAGCATATGCACGAATTTTTCATTTGTGCGTTCTGAGCATGCGCCAATATGAGCATATGCACGAATTTTTCATTTGTGCGTTCTGAGCATGCGCCAATATGAGCATATGCACGAATTTTTCATTTGTGCGTTCTGAGCATGCGCCAATATGAGCATATGCAATGTCGAATTTTTCATTTGTGCGTTCTGAGCATGCGCCAATATGAGCATATGCACGAATTTTTCATTTGTGCGTTCTGAGCATGCGCCAATATGAGCATATGCACGAATTTTTCATTTGTGCGTTCTGAGCATGCGCCAATATGAGCATATGCACGAATTTTTCATTTGTGCGTTCTGAGCATGCGCCAATATGAGCATATGCACGAATTTTTCATTTGTGCGTTCTGAGCATGCGCCAATATGAGCATATGCACGAATTTTTCATTTGTGCGTTCTGAGCATGCGCCAATATGAGCATATGCACATATAATGTCGAATTTTTCATTTGTGCGTTCTGAGCATGCGCCAATATGAGCATATGCACGAATTTTTCATTTGTGCGTTCTGAGCATGCGCCAATATGAGCATATGCACGAATTTTTCATTTGTGCGTTCTGAGCATGCGCCAATATGAGCATATGCACGAATTTTTCATTTGTGCGTTCTGAGCATGCGCCAATATGAGCATATGCACGAATTTTTCATTTGTGCGTTCTGAGCATGCGCCAATATGAGCATATGCACGAATTTTTCATTTGTGCGTTCTGAGCATGCGCCAATATGAGCATATGCACGAATTTTTCATTTGTGCGTTCTGAGCATGCGCCAATATGAGCATATGCACGAATTTTTATTTTGTGCGTTCTGAGCATGCGCCAATATGAGCATATGCACGAATTTTTCATTTGTGCGTTCTGAGCATGCGCCAATATGAGCATATGCACGAATTTTTCATTTGTGCGTTCTGAGCATGCGCCAATATGAGCATATGCACGAATTTTTCATTTGTGCGTTCTGAGCATGCGCCAATATGAGCATATGCACGAATTTTTCATTTGTGCGTTCTGAGCATGCGCCAATATGAGCATATGCACGAATTTTTCATTTGTGCGTTCTGAGCATGCGCCAATATGAGCATATGCACGAATTTTTCATTTGTGCGTTCTGAGCATGCGCCAATATGAGCATATGCAATGTCGAATTTTTCATTTGTGCGTTCTGAGCATGCGCCAATATGAGCATATGCACGAATTTTTCATTTGTGCGTTCTGAGCATGCGCCAATATGAGCATATGCACGAATTTTTCATTTGTGCGTTCTGAGCATGCGCCAATATGAGCATATGCACGAATTTTTCATTTGTGCGTTCTGAGCATGCGCCAATATGAGCATATGCACGAATTTTTCATTTGTGCGTTCTGAGCATGCGCCAATATGAGCATATGCACATATATGTCGAATTTTTATTTGTGCGTTCTGAGCATGCGCCAATATGAGCATATGCACGAATTTTTCATTTGTGCGTTCTGAGCATGCGCCAATATGAGCATATGCACGAATTTTTCATTTGTGCGTTCTGAGCATGCGCCAATATGAGCATATGCACGAATTTTTCATTTGTGCGTTCTGAGCATGCGCCAATATGAGCATATGCACGAATTTTTCATTTGTGCGTTCTGAGCATGCGCCAATATGAGCATATGCACGAATTTTTCATTTGTGCGTTCTGAGCATGCGCCAATATGAGCATATGCACCAATTTTTCAATTGTGCGCTCTGAGCATGCGCCAATATGAGCATATGCACGAATTTTTCATTTGTGCGTTCTGAGCATGCGCCAATATGAGCATATGCACGAATTTTTCATTTGTGCGTTCTGAGCATGCGCCAATATGAGCATATGCAATAATTTTTCATTTGTGCGTTCTGAGCATGCGCCAATATGAGCATATGCACGAATTTTTCATTTGTGCGTTCTGAGCATGCGCCAATATGAGCATATGCACATATAGGGGAGCTCCATGTCGAATTTTTCATTTGTGCGTTCTGAGCATGCGCCAATATGAGCATATGCACGAATTTTTCATTTGTGCGTTCTGAGCATGCGCCAATATGAGCATATGCACGAATTTTTCATTTGTGCGTTCTGAGCATGCGCCAATATGAGCATATGCACGAATTTTTCATTTGTGCGTTCTGAGCATGCGCCAATATGAGCATATGCACGAATTTTTCATTTGTGCGTTCTGAGCATGCGCCAATATGAGCATATGCACGAATTTTTCATTTGTGCGTTCTGAGCATGCGCCAATATGAGCATATGCACGAATTTTTCATTTGTGCGTTCTGAGCATGCGCCAATATGAGCATATGCGAATTTTTCATTTGTGCGTTCTGAGCATGCGCCAATATGAGCATATGCACGAATTTTTCATTTGTGCGTTCTGAGCATGCGCCAATATGAGCATATGCACGAATTTTTCATTTGTGCGTTCTGAGCATGCGCCAATATGAGCATATGCACGAATTTTTCATTTGTGCGTTCTGAGCATGCGCCAATATGAGCATATGCACGAATTTTTCATTTGTGCGTTCTGAGCATGCGCCAATATGAGCATATGCACGAATTTTTCATTTGTGCGTTCTGAGCATGCGCCAATATGAGCATATGCACGAATTTTTCATTTGTGCGTTCTGAGCATGCGCCAATATGAGCATATGCACGAATTTTTCATTTGTGCGTTCTGAGCATGCGCCAATATGAGCATATGCAAATATAGGAGAGCTCCATGTCGAATTTTTCATTTGTGCGTTCTGAGCATGCGCCAATATGAGCATATGCACGAATTTTTCATTTGTGCGTTCTGAGCATGCGCCAATATGAGCATATGCACGAATTTTTCATTTGTGCGTTCTGAGCATGCGCCAATATGAGCATATGCGAATTTTTCATTTGTGCGTTCTGAGCATGCGCCAATATGAGCATATGCAAATATAGGAGAGCTCCATGTCGAATTTTTCATTTGTGCGTTCTGAGCATGCGCCAATATGAGCATATGCACGAATTTTCATTTGTGCGTTCTGAGCATGCGCCAATATGAGCATATGCACGAATTTTTCATTTGTGCGTTCTGAGCATGCGCCAATATGAGCATATGCACGAATTTTTCATTTGTGCGTTCTGAGCATGCGCCAATATGAGCATATGCACGAATTTTTCATTTGTGCGTTCTGAGCATGCGCCAATATGAGCATATGCACGAATTTTTCATTTGTGCGTTCTGAGCATGCGCCAATATGAGCATATGCACGAATTTTTCATTTGTGCGTTCTGAGCATGCGCCAATATGAGCATATGCACGAATTTTTCATTTGTGCGTTCTGAGCATGCGCCAATATGAGCATATGCACGAATTTTTCATTTGTGCGTTCTGAGCATGCGCCAATATGAGCATATGCACGAATTTTTCATTTGTGCGTTCTGAGCATGCGCCAATATGAGCATATGCACGAATTTTTCATTTGTGCGTTCTGAGCATGCGCCAATATGAGCATATGCACGAATTTTTCATTTGTGCGTTCTGAGCATGCGCCAATATGAGCATATGCACGAATTTTTCATTTGTGCGTTCTGAGCATGCGCCAATATGAGCATATGCACGAATTTTTCATTTGTGCGTTCTGAGCATGCGCCAATATGAGCATATGCATGTCGAATTTTTCATTTGTGCGTTCTGAGCATGCGCCAATATGAGCATATGCACGAATTTTTCATTTGTGCGTTCTGAGCATGCGCCAATATGAGCATATGCACGAATTTTTCATTTGTGCGTTCTGAGCATGCGCCAATATGAGCATATGCACGAATTTTTCATTTGTGCGTTCTGAGCATGCGCCAATATGAGCATATGCAAATATACATGTCGAATTTTTCATTTGTGCGTTCTGAGCATGCGCCAATATGAGCATATGCACGAATTTTTCATTTGTGCGTTCTGAGCATGCGCCAATATGAGCATATGCACGAATTTTTCATTTGTGCGTTCTGAGCATGCGCCAATATGAGCATATGCACGAATTTTTCATTTGTGCGTTCTGAGCATGCGCCAATATGAGCATATGCACGAATTTTTCATTTGTGCGTTCTGAGCATGCGCCAATATGAGCATATGCACGAATTTTTCATTTGTGCGTTCTGAGCATGCGCCAATATGAGCATATGCACGAATTTTTCATTTGTGCGTTCTGAGCATGCGCCAATATGAGCATATGCACGAATTTTTCATTTGTGCGTTCTGAGCATGCGCCAATATGAGCATATGCACGAATTTTTCATTTGTGCGTTCTGAGCATGCGCCAATATGAGCATATGCACGAATTTTTCATTTGTGCGTTCTGAGCATGCGCCAATATGAGCATATGCACGAATTTTTCATTTGTGCGTTCTGAGCATGCGCCAATATGAGCATATGCACGAATTTTTCATTTGTGCGTTCTGAGCATGCGCCAATATGAGCATATGCACGAATTTTTCATTTGTGCGTTCTGAGCATGCGCCAATATGAGCATATGTACGAATTTTTCATTTGTGCGTTCTGAGCATGCATGCGCCAATATGAGCATATGTACGAATTTTTCATTTGTGCGTTCTGAGCATGCGCCAATATGAGCATATGCACGAATTTTTCATTTGTGCGTTCTGAGCATGCGCCAATATGAGCATATGCACGAATTTTTCATTTGTGCGTTCTGAGCATGCGCCAATATGAGCATATGCACGAATTTTTCATTTGTGCGTTCTGAGCATGCGCCAATATGAGCATATGCACGAATTTTTCATTTGTGCGTTCTGAGCATGCGCCAATATGAGCATATGCACCAATTTTTGCATATGCACGAATTTTTCATTTGTGCGTTCTGAGCATGCGCCAATATGAGCATATGCACGAATTTTTCATTTGTGCGTTCTGAGCATGCGCCAATATGAGCATATGCACGAATTTTTCATTTGTGCGTTCTGAGCATGCGCCAATATGAGCATATGCACGAATTTTTCATTTGTGCGTTCTGAGCATGCGCCAATATGAGCATATGCACGAATTTTTCATTTGTGCGTTCTGAGCATGCGCCAATATGAGCATATGCACGAATTTTTCATTTGTGCGTTCTGAGCATGCGCCAATATGAGCATATGCACGAATTTTTCATTTGTGCGTTCTGAGCATGCGCCAATATGAGCATATGCACGAATTTTTCATTTGTGCGTTCTGAGCATGCGCCAATATGAGCATATGCACGAATTTTTCATTTGTGCGTTCTGAGCATGCGCCAATATGAGCATATGCACGAATTTTTCATTTGTGCGTTCTGAGCATGCGCCAATATGAGCATATTATTATTATTATTATTAAGTCTTTATTAAACATAGCCACAACAAACGTGTGACTTTACATTTAAAATTCTTATATACAGGGTTCCAAAAATAAACTTGATTGTTATTATGTATCTAAGTTAATTATTCTTAGGTAGAATTATTAAAAAAAGACTAAGACTAAGTTATTATATATATCTAGATTAATTATTTTAGCTAAAATTATTAAAAAGACACCTATTTAAAAACGACCTTTTGAATCTTTCTGTTTTAACCTTAGGTAATATGAAATCGTGTTCGCGTTCTCTTAACGGTCTTTGTCTTTTAGGAGGAAGTAGTTCGTACAAAGGGTGGTCTGGGTTACTACATATTTTTTCAAATAAACTCATGTCTCTTTCTTTAATCAAATCAATTATCTGAACACTTTTTGTTGTGTATCCATATCTGTATGCTCGCCTAAGAAATTTATCTATCCGTTCTAGGTACTTCTTTCCGAGTGCAGAACCCCATACTTCGATTCCATAAGAAAATAAAGACATAATAAGTGCGTCGAAGAGAATTGTTAATTTTTTTTTAGAGTAGCCATACGATCTACATATTCTCAAAATGTGCATTCGACTGCTAGCTTTAGATATCAAATTATTAACTTGAAGGTCCCAACAATTTGGATCATTCTGCAGTGTAGTTCCCAATAGTTTCAGCCAAGTCTTTCGTTCGATACCCGTTATTGGTTCTGGTAAAGGATTTGTAGATTTGCCACTTACGACCATTTCCCATGTTTTATTTAGATTTAATGACATTCTGTTTGTTTCCGTCCATTTTTCAATATTGTCTACCTCAGCTAGTGCGGAGTCATAATTATTTTTCACTGGAGCGCTAACAGTCATATCATCTGCAAATTTGACTAGTATGTTATTATTTGGATCTTTGACTGTTAGATCATTTATCATTAAGGAAAATAGAAATGGTCCAAGAACTGTGCCTTGCGGTACTCCTTTATTTATGTCTACATAATTTGTTTCTATTCCGTTCACTATTACTCTTTGTCTCCTATCAGTCAAAAAATTTCTAATCCAATTTATTACATATGGATTAATGTTGGTTTTTTCTAGCTTCTTACAAATGATGTGGTGAGAAACGGAATCAAAGGCTTTCTTGAGATCGAATGAAATCACCCTGACATGATCAACATCACCATCCAGCCAATTTAGCCATTTATGGTGACACATAATAAGAGCATCAGTTGCGCTGGTACCTTCCTTATATGCGAATTGGTCGGATTTTATTAAATGTTTTAGTTCTGATGAGATCTCCTTTTTAAGCACTATTCTTTCGAACAATCTCATTATTACGTTCGTAAGAGATATAGGCCTTAATTGTGTACATTCTATAAGGGGCTTTCCTTAGGTATTGGATTAAGATTGGCTAATTTCCATAGGAGGAACGCATTGCTGTTCCAATGACATATTAAATATCTTTGTTATCACTGGAGCTAAATATTTTGCAAAGTCTTTCCATACCCAATAGGGTAGGCCATCAGGACCTGTTGATGTTTTCTTTTGTTTTTCCAAAACCTTTCTACAGTAGGTATATCAACATTTGGTACTCTAGTCTCATTGGGTATAGGGACGAGTTCAGGATATGTATAATTATCATCAGTGTTTATTGTTTTGAAATAACTATTTATAACACTTGGATCAATATTTATACTGGTATGATTTGCCTTCCTACCGGTGATTTTATTAACTGTGTCCCACCATTTCTTCGATCCAGATGCGTATTTCCCATTCTCCTTTTTAACTTCACTAACCATATTTTCTCGGATAAGCTTATTTATCTTTCTTTGTAAATCTTCGTTAACTCCTTTCCTCACACTTTTATTGCGTATTTTGCATAAGTGTTTTACCAAAGGAGACATGTATGGGGGATCTCGTGTGGATAATTTTATCTTAATCAATGGACAACTG
Source organism: Trachythela sp. YZ-2020 (assembly GCA_016169945.1). Taxonomy (NCBI): domain Eukaryota; kingdom Metazoa; phylum Cnidaria; class Anthozoa; order Malacalcyonacea; family Clavulariidae; genus Trachythela; species Trachythela sp. YZ-2020. The sequence goes on from JADLSH010000030.1 coordinate 38,076, forward strand.
TTGTTGAATGCAGAAGTGATAATATGATTTAATAACATAACTGATTCGTTCACGTCTTCACAGTCATCAATACAGCTCCAGTCTTGTGCTTCCAACTCTCTCACCATAGCAAACTTCCGATGGTCTCTTGAATCTCTAAAATAAACTGTTTTTCTTTCCGGTTTTACAGCTACCCGTGGAGTTATCACGACAGCCAAATGGTCAGATTTTACTAAGCTATCAAAGACTCTAGGGTGATTCCATAAATGTGGATAATTAGTTAGGAAAATGTCAAGTACTTTCTGACCTCTTGTAGGTTTTCTTACCATTTGTTCCATATTATGTTGACTTATAATATCTTTAACCTTCAATTGATTAATATCTCCTCCAATTATAATTCTGGCATTTGATTCCCACTGAAGAATTTGCTCTATACTCTCTGATAAATGATTTAGTAATTCGCTTTCCTGATATGTGGGGTCCGGAGGGTGATACACAGAGGCGACATAGTATTTGCTATTTGCTGTCTTAATTTCACACCAGATGCATTCTAAATTGTTTTGAAAGTTTAGGGGTTTACATTTCCAATCTTCCCGACAAATTATAGCAACACCTCCTCCATTTCGACCATCGCCGCGATCTTTTCTTACAATAAGATAGTTATTGGGACATACTAAATTTGATAATATCTTACTGTTCAACCATGTCTCACACACGAAGCAGATATCAATTTCCCATGTAGAGAGCTCAACATCCAACGCAGAAACTGCCTGAGGTTTGGCAAGAGAACGTGCATTTATAACCATGCATTTAGGTATGATCTTTTGCGTAGGAGGACCATTTCTGGTGGGCTTGATAGCAATTAAATTTGCATGTGTATTTCTAATCTTGTTGGGATTATAAATTCGCGTGGGGGTATTTTGATCATAGTTTGTTATACTAAAGCGTGATGTTATTCTAACTGGTATCTTCAAATTAGGATTGTAGGGTGTCTCTTCATTTAATAAACGGGGGGTCTTGTCCATAATGACATAAGAGGTGGGGGGCTTGGTAGGGTCGGAGGTGGGGGTGTATGCAGATACGGAAACGGCTGTAGGAGGGGATAGGGAGGTCTCACGAGTGGGGGGACTTGCCAGTTGTAATTTGGGGTCATTTTCCTGTGCTGGTGGGATAAAAAAGGACTAGGATAGTTCATGTTAGCCCTTTGAGTCGACGGAATATTTGAGGTATCACTATGTGAAAAATCGCATTGGTCTCCTTTCAAGCAAAATCCTCTCCTCTGTAGAAAGGGGCAGCGTATTCTGTATTTAGCCATATTATCCCATGGCTTTTTTGGGTGCAGATGTTGTGGGTGTTTAAAATCACAGTTTTGTTTCTTAATACACCAGCCCCGCCATGAGAAAAGGGCAAGGAATATTGCTTTTAAGAATCTGCTCATTAGACGGCTGTGTTTGCAATCTTGAAATAGGTATTCTATTTCTATGTGCATTAATAATTCCTTGTTGTTTACTCGAGGGTGCATCTTTGGTGTATGCTAATAAGGGGCTCGTTAATTGATCTACAATTACAGTGGCGTTTGTTAAATTATCATGTTGATCTTCATCATTGGACGGAGGGATTTCAATAATAGTTGAGCTTAACTGGTTCTTATTCATAATAGTAGGTAACTCGTTGGTAAAACCAAAGGAATCATCCATTGTATTAAATATATTATTATCCTGGCTAGGTCTTTGTTCTTAGAGTTAGAGTTGTTAGGAATTTCATTAGATGCATTAATTAACCCACGACCTTTGTTCGCAAGGTCGTTTTGGGCTTCACCGCGCTCAAGTGATGATAATTTTGTTTTAATGTATTGAATTTCCTCATTAAGTTTGCAGATTGCTTCGTCTTTTTATAATGGCCTCCATGTCCTTCTGTTTAACACGAAGTGAGTTAATATCGACAGACTTAGACTCTTGTTGCGAAATTGAAGCAAATAAACGGGATTCTAAAATCGTAATATCGAGTTTTACACCCTCCAATTCAGCGATTATATTACTGTTAACACAAGTATAAGGACATGTGCATACCTTAGGTTCCGAAACACCGCCGCTTGCGCCAGCTACCACGTCGCTCCCAACTGGATTCGCCAAACTCGCAAATTTCTGCTTCAAATAGTGTTCGTTATCAGTTTGAATCACAAGCTTTTTAGAGTGACCGTACCATTTGATAGCAAATCCAGAATCAGCAACATTAAAGAGCTTGACATCACCGCCAGGGGAACTCCAATTTCCTTTAAGGCCCAAAGTTTCATCGACAAAGTGCTTTAAGTCGGATAATAAACCATTAAACCGGTATATTCCACCATCAACAACCAGCTTAGTTGTCGTGCTCATATTTATGACAAAATTTATTAACTTCAGAGCAATTCTACAGAGAAATTGAGGAGCTCTCAACCATACGTCTGTATTAAACAACTATCGTACTGTGCGTTCTGAGAATGCGCCAATATGAGCATATGCACGAATTTTTCATTTGTGCGTTCTGAGCATGCGCCAATATGAGCATATGCACGAATTTTTCATTTGTGCGTTCTGAGCATGCGCCAATATGAGCATATGCACAAATAGGGGAGCTCCATGTCGAATTTTTCATTTGTGCGTTCTGAGCATGCGCCAATATGAGCATATGCACGAATTTTTCATTTGTGCGTTCTGAGCATGCGCCAATATGAGCATATGCACGAATTTTTCATTTGTGCGTTCTGAGCATGCGCCAATATGAGCATATGCACGAATTTTCATTTGTGCGTTCTGAGCATGCGCCAATATGAGCATATGCACGAATTTTTCATTTGTGCGTTCTGAGCATGCGCCAATATGAGCATATGCACGAATTTTTCATTTGTGCGTTCTGAGCATGCGCCAATATGAGCATATGCACGAATTTTTCATTTGTGCGTTCTGAGCATGCGCCAATATGAGCATATGCACGAATTTTTCATTTGTGCGTTCTGAGCATGCGCCAATATGAGCATATGCACGAATTTTTCATTTGTGCGTTCTGAGCATGCGCCAATATGAGCATATGCACATATAGTGGCTCTCCATGTCGAATTTTTCATTTGTGCGTTCTGAGCATGCGCCAATATGAGCATATGCACGAATTTTTCATTTGTGCGTTCTGAGCATGCGCCAATATGAGCATATGCACGAATTTTTCATTTGTGCGTTCTGAGCATGCGCCAATATGAGCATATGCACGAATTTTTCATTTGTGCGTTCTGAGCATGCGCCAATATGAGCATATGCACGAATTTTTCATTTGTGCGTTCTGAGCATGCGCCAATATGAGCATATGCACCAATTTTTCAATTGTGCGCTCTGAGCATGCGCCAATATGAGCATATGCACGAATTTTTCATTTGTGCGTTCTGAGCATGCGCCAATATGAGCATATGCACGAATTTTTCATTTGTGCGTTCTGAGCATGCGCCAATATGAGCATATGCACGAATTTTTCATTTGTGCGTTCTGAGCATGCGCCAATATGAGCATATGCACGAATTTTTCATTTGTGCGTTCTGAGCATGCGCCAATATGAGCATATGCACGAATTTTTCATTTGTGCGTTCTGAGCATGCGCCAATATGAGCATATGCACGAATTTTTCATTTGTGCGTTCTGAGCATGCGCCAATATGAGCATATGCACGAATTTTTCATTTGTGCGTTCTGAGCATGCGCCAATATGAGCATATGCACGAATTTTTCATTTGTGCGTTCTGAGCATGCGCCAATATGAGCATATGCACGAATTTTTCATTTGTGCGTTCTGAGCATGCGCCAATATGAGCATATGCACGAATTTTTCATTTGTGCGTTCTGAGCATGCGCCAATATGAGCATATGCACGAATTTTTCATTTGTGCGTTCTGAGCATGCGCCAATATGAGCATATGCACGAATTTTTCATTTGTGCGTTCTGAGCATGCGCCAATATGAGCATATGCACGAATTTTTCATTTGTGCGTTCTGAGCATGCGCCAATATGAGCATATGCACGAATTTTTCATTTGTGCGTTCTGAGCATGCGCCAATATGAGCATATGCACGAATTTTTCATTTGTGCGTTCTGAGCATGCGCCAATATGAGCATATGCACGAATTTTTCATTTGTGCGTTCTGAGCATGCGCCAATATGAGCATATGCACGAATTTTTCATTTGTGCGTTCTGAGCATGCGCCAATATGAGCATATGCACGAATTTTTCATTTGTGCGTTCTGCGCCAATATGAGCATATGCAAATATAGGGGAGCTCCATGACGAATTTTTCATTTGTGCGTTCTGAGCATGCGCCAATATGAGCATATGGACGAATTTTTCATTTGTGCGTTCTGAGCATGCGCCAATATGAGCATATGCACGAATTTTTCATTTGTGCGTTCTGAGCATGCGCCAATATGAGCATATGCAAATATAGGGGAGCTCCATGTCGAATTTTTCATTTGTGCGTTCTGAGCATGCGCCAATATGAGCATATGCACGAATTTTTCATTTGTGCGTTCTGAGCATGCGCCAATATGAGCATATGCACGAATTTTTCATTTGTGCGTTCTGAGCATGCGCCAATATGAGCATATGCACGAATTTTTCATTTGTGCGTTCTGAGCATGCGCCAATATGAGCATATGCAAATATAGGTGAGCTCCATGTCGAATTTTTCATTTGTGCGTTCTGAGCATGCGCCAATATGAGCATATGCACGAATTTTTCATTTGTGCGTTCTGAGCATGCGCCAATATGAGCATATGCACGAATTTTTCATTTGTGCGTTCTGAGCATGCGCCAATATGAGCATATGCACGAATTTTTCATTTGTGCGTTCTGAGCATGCGCCAATATGAGCATATGCACGAATTTTTCATTTGTGCGTTCTGAGCATGCGCCAATATGAGCATATGCACGAATTTTTCATTTGTGCGTTGTGAGCATGCGCCAATATGAGCATATGGACATATAGTTGAGCTCCATGTCGAATTTTTAGTTTGTGCGTTCTGAGCATGCGCCAATATGAGCATATGCACGAATTTTTCATTTGTGCGTTCTGAGCATGCGCCAATATGAGTATATGCACGAATTTTTCATTTGTGCGTTCTGAGCATGCGCCAATATGAGCATATGCACGAATTTTTCATTTGTGCGTTCTGAGCATGCGCCAATATGAGCATATGCACGAATTTTTCATTTGTTAGTTCTGAGCATGCGCCAATATGAGCATATGCACGAATTTTTCATTTGTGCGTTCTGAGCATGCGCCAATATGAGCATATGCACGAATTTTTCATTTGTGCGTTCTGAGCATGCGCCAATATGAGCATATGCACGAATTTTTCATTTGTGCGTTCTGAGCATGCGCCAATATGAGCATATGCACGAATTTTTCATTTGTGCGTTCTGAGCATGCGCCAATATGAGCATATGCACGAATTTTTCATTTGTGCGTTCTGAGCATGCGCCAATATGAGCATATGCACGAATTTTTCATTTGTGCGTTCTGAGCATGCGCCAATATGAGCATATGGACATATAGTGGAGCTCCATGTCGAATTTTTAGTTTGTGCGTTCTGAGCATGCGCCAATATGAGCATATGCACGAATTTTTCATTTGTGCGTTCTGAGCATGCGCCAATATGAGTATATGCTAGAATTTTGCATTTGTTCGTTCTGAGCATGCGCCAATATGAGCATATGCACGAATTTTTCATTTGTGCGTTCTGAGCATGCGCCAATATGAGCATATGCACGAATTTTTCATTTGTTAGTTCTGAGCATGCGCCAATATGAGCATATGCACGAATTTTTCATTTGTGCGTTCTGAGCATGCGCCAATATGAGCATATGCACGAATTTTTCATTTGTGCGTTCTGAGCATGCGCCAATATGAGCATATGCACGAATTTTTCATTTGTGCGTTCTGAGCATGCGCCAATATGAGCATATGCACGAATTTTTCATTTGTGCGTTCTGAGCATGCGCCAATATGAGCATATGCACGAATTTTTCATTTGTGCGTTCTGAGCATGCGCCAATATGAGCATATGCACGAATTTTTCATTTGTGCGTTCTGAGCATGCGCCAATATGAGCATATGCACGAATTTTTCATTTGTGCGTTCTGAGCATGCGCCAATATGAGCATATGCACGAATTTTTCATTTGTGCGTTCTGAGCATGCGCCAATATGAGTATATGCACGAATTTTTCATTTGTGCGTTCTGAGCATGCGCCAATATGAGCATATGCACGAATTTTTCATTTGTGCGTTCTGAGCATGCGCCAATATGAGCATATGCACGAATTTTTCATTTGTGCGTTCTGAGCATGCGCCAATATGAGCATATGCACGAATTTTTCATTTGTGCGTTCTGAGCATGCGCCAATATGAGCATATGCACGAATTTTTCATTTGTGCGTTCTGAGCATGCGCCAATATGAGCATATGCACGAATTTTTCATTTGTGCGTTCTGAGCATGCGCCAATATGAGCATATGCACGAATTTTTCATTTGTGCGTTCTGAGCATGCGCCAATATGAGCATATGCACGAATTTTTCATTTGTGCGTTCTGAGCATGCGCCAATATGAGCATATGCACGAATTTTTCATTTGTGCGTTCTGAGCATGCGCCAATATGAGCATATGCACGAATTTTTCATTTGTGCGTTCTGAGCATGCGCCAATATGAGCATATGCACGAATTTTTCATTTGTGCGTTCTGAGCATGCGCCAATATGAGCATATGCACGAATTTTTCATTTGTGCGTTCTGAGCATGCGCCAATATGAGCATATGCACGAATTTTTCATTTGTGCGTTCTGAGCATGCGCCAATATGAGCATATGCACGAATTTTTCATTTGTGCGTTCTGAGCATGCGCCAATATGAGCATATGCACGAATTTTTCATTTGTGCGTTCTGAGCATGCGCCAATATGAGCATATGCACGAATTTTTCATTTGTGCGTTCTGAGCATGCGCCAATATGAGCATATGCAAATATACGAATTTTTCATTTGTGCGTTCTGAGCATGCGCCAATATGAGCATATGCACGAATTTTTCATTTGTGCGTTCTGAGCATGCGCCAATATGAGCATATGCACGAATTTTTCATTTGTGCGTTCTGAGCATGCGCCAATATGAGCATATGCACATGTCGAATTTTTCATTTGTGCGTTCTGAGCATGCGCCAATATGAGCATATGCACGAATTTTTCATTTGTGCGTTCTGAGCATGCGCCAATATGAGCATATGCACGAATTTTTCATTTGTGTTCTGAGCATGCGCCAATATGAGCATATGCACGAATTTTTCATTTGTGCGTTCTGAGCATGCGCCAATATGAGCATATGCAAATATAGGTGAGCTCCATGTCGAATTTTTCATTTGTGCGTTCTGAGCATGCGCCAATATGAGCATATGCACGAATTTTTCATTTGTGCGTTCTGAGCATGCGCCAATATGAGCATATGCACGAATTTTTCATTTGTGCGTTCTGAGCATGCGCCAATATGAGCATATGCACGAATTTTTCATTTGTGTTCTGAGCATGCGCCAATATGAGCATATGCACGAATTTTTCATTTGTGCGTTCTGAGCATGCGCCAATATGAGCATATGCACGAATTTTTCATTTGTGCGTTCTGAGCATGCGCCAATATGAGCATATGGAGCTCCCTGTCGAATTTTTATTTGTGCGTTCTGAGCATGCGCCAATATGAGCATATGCACGAATTTTTCATTTGTGCGTTCTGAGCATGCGCCAATATGAGCATATGCACGAATTTTTCATTTGTGCGTTCTGAGCATGCGCCAATATGAGCATATGCACGAATTTTTCATTTGTGCGTTCTGAGCATGCGCCAATATGAGCATATGCACGAATTTTTCATTTGTGCGTTCTGAGCATGCGCCAATATGAGCATATGCACGAATTTTTCATTTGTGCGTTCTGAGCATGCGCCAATATGAGCATATGCACGAATTTTTCATTTGTGCGTTCTGAGCATGCGCCAATATGAGCATATGCACGAATTTTTCATTTGTGCGTTCTGAGCATGCGCCAATATGAGCATATGCACGAATTTTTCATTTGTGCGTTCTGAGCATGCGCCAATATGAGCATATGCACGAATTTTTCATTTGTGCGTTCTGAGCATGCGCCAATATGAGCATATGCACGAATTTTTCATTTGTGCGTTCTGAGCATGCGCCAATATGAGCATATGGACAAATATAAGCACGAATTTTTCATTTGTGCGTTCTGAGCATGCGCCAATATGAGCATATGCACGAATTTTTCATTTGTTCGTTCTGAGCATGCGCCAATATGAGCATATGCACGAATTTTTCATTTGTGCGTTCTGAGCATGCGCCAATATGAGCATATGCACGAATTTTTCATTTGTGTTCTGAGCATGCGCCAATATGAGCATATGCACGAATTTTTCATTTGTGCGTTCTGAGCATGCGCCAATATGAGCATATGCACGAATTTTTCATTTGTGCGTTCTGAGCATGCGCCAATATGAGCATATGCACGAATTTTTCATTTGTGCGTTCTGAGCATGCGCCAATATGAGCATATGCACGAATTTTTCATTTGTGCGTTCTGAGCATGCGCCAATATGAGCATATGCACGAATTTTTCATTTGTGCGTTCTGAGCATGCGCCAATATGAGCATATGCACGAATTTTTCATTTGTGCGTTCTGAGCATGCGCCAATATGAGCATATGGACATATAGTGGAGCTCCATGTCGAATTTTTCATTTGTGCGTTCTGAGCATGCGCCAATATGAGCATATGCACGAATTTTTCATTTGTGCGTTCTGAGCATGCGCCAATATGAGCATATGCACGAATTTTTCATTTGTGCGTTCTGAGCATGCGCCAATATGAGCATATGCACGAATTTTTCATTTGTGCGTTCTGAGCATGCGCCAATATGAGCATATGCACGAATTTTTCATTTGTGCGTTCTGAGCATGCGCCAATATGAGCATATGCACGAATTTTTCATTTGTGCGTTCTGAGCATGCGCCAATATGAGCATATGCACGAATTTTTCATTTGTGCGTTCTGAGCATGCGCCAATATGAGCATATGCACGAATTTTTCATTTGTGCGTTCTGAGCATGCGCCAATATGAGCATATGCACGAATTTTTCATTTGTGCGTTCTGAGCATGCGCCAATATGAGCATATGCACGAATTTTTCATTTGTGCGTTCTGAGCATGCGCCAATATGAGCATATGCACGAATTTTTCATTTGTGCGTTCTGAGCATGCGCCAATATGAGCATATGCACGAATTTTTCATTTGTGCGTTCTGAGCATGCGCCAATATGAGCATCCATGTCGAATTTTTCATTTGTGCGTTCTGAGCATGCGCCAATATGAGCATATGCACGAATTTTTCATTTGTGCGTTCTGAGCATGCGCCAATATGAGCATATGCACGAATTTTTCATTTGTGCGTTCTGAGCATGCGCCAATATGAGCATATGCACGAATTTTTCATTTGTGCGTTCTGAGCATGCGCCAATATGAGCATATGCACGAATTTTTCATTTGTGCGTTCTGAGCATGCGCCAATATGAGCATATGCACGAATTTTTCATTTGTGCGTTCTGAGCATGCGCCAATATGAGCATATGCACCAATTTTTGCATATGCACGAATTTTTCATTTGTGCGTTCTGAGCATGCGCCAATATGAGCATATGCACGAATTTTTCATTTGTGCGTTCTGAGCATGCGCCAATATGAGCATATGCACGAATTTTTCATTTGTGCGTTCTGAGCATGCGCCAATATGAGCATATGCACGAATTTTTCATTTGTGCGTTCTGAGCATGCGCCAATATGAGCATATGCACGAATTTTTCATTTGTGCGTTCTGAGCATGCGCCAATATGAGCATATGCACGAATTTTTCATTTGTGCGTTCTGAGCATGCGCCAATATGAGCATATGCACGAATTTTTCATTTGTGCGTTCTGAGCATGCGCCAATATGAGCATATGCATGTCGAATTTTTCATTTGTGCGTTCTGAGCATGCGCCAATATGAGCATATGCACGAATTTTATTTGTGCGTTCTGAGCATGCGCCAATATGAGCATATGCACGAATTTTTCATTTGTGCGTTCTGAGCATGCGCCAATATGAGCATATGCACGAATTTTTCATTTGTGCGTTCTGAGCATGCGCCAATATGAGCATATGCACGAATTTTTCATTTGTGCGTTCTGAGCATGCGCCAATATGAGCATATGCACGAATTTTTCGTTTGTGCGTTGTGAGCATGCGCCAATATGAGCATATGGACATATAGTGGAGCTCCATGTCGAATTTTTAGTTTGTGCGTTCTGAGCATGCGCCAATATGAGCATATGCACGAATTTTTCATTTGTGTGTTCTGAGCATGCGCCAATATGAGTATACGCTAGAATTTTGCATTTGTTCGTTCTGAGCATGCGCCAATATGAGCATATGCACGAATTTTTCATTTGTGCGTTCTGAGCATGCGCCAATATGAGCATATGCACGAATTTTTCATTTGTGCGTTCTGAGCATGCGCCAATATGAGCATATGCACGAATTTTTCATTTGTGCGTTCTGAGCATGCGCCAATATGAGCATATGCACGAATTTTTCATTTGTGCGTTCTGAGCATGCGCCAATATGAGCATATGCACGAATTTTTCATTTGTGCGTTCTGAGCATGCGCCAATATGAGCATATGCACGAATTTTTCATTTGTGCGTTCTGAGCATGCGCCAATATGAGCATATGCACGAATTTTTCATTTGTGCGTTCTGAGCATGCGCCAATATGAGCATATGCACGAATTTTTCATTTGTGCGTTGTGAGCATGCGCCAATATGAGCATATGGACATATAGTGGAGCTCCATGTCGAATTTTTAGTTTGTGCGTTCTGAGCATGCGCCAATATGAGCATATGCACGAATTTTTCATTTGTGCGTTCTGAGCATGCGCCAATATGAGCATATGCACGAATTTTTCATTTGTTCGTTCTGAGCATGCGCCAATATGAGCATATGCACGAATTTTTCATTTGTGCGTTCTGAGCATGCGCCAATATGAGCATATGCACGAATTTTTCATTTGTGCGTTCTGAGCATGCGCCAATATGAGCATATGCACGAATTTTTCATTTGTGCGTTCTGAGCATGCGCCAATATGAGCATATGCACGAATTTTTCATTTGTGCGTTCTGAGCATGCGCCAATATGAGCATATGCACGAATTTTTCATTTGTGCGTTCTGAGCATGCGCCAATATGAGCATATGCACGAATTTTTCATTTGTGCGTTCTGAGCATGCGCCAATATGAGCATACGCACGAATTTTTCATTTGTGCGTTCTGAGCATGCGCCAATATGAGCATATGCACGAATTTTTCATTTGTGCGTTCTGAGCATGCGCCAATATGAGCATATGCACGAATTTTTAGTTTGTGCGTTCTGAGCATGCGCCAATATGAGCATATGCACGAATTTTTCATTTGTGCGTTCTGAGCATGCGCCAATATGAGCATATGCTAGAATTTTTCATTTGTTCGTTCTGAGCATGCGCCAATATGAGCATATGCACGAATTTTTCATTTGTGCGTTCTGAGCATGCGCCAATATGAGCATATGCACGAATTTTTCATTTGTGCGTTCTGAGCATGCGCCAATATGAGCATATGCACGAATTTTTCATTTGTGCGTTCTGAGCATGCGCCAATATGAGCATATGCACGAATTTTTCATTTGTGCGTTCTGAGCATGCGCCAATATGAGCATATGCACGAATTTTTCATTTGTGCGTTCTGAGCATGCGCCAATATGAGCATATGCACGAATTTTTCATTTGTGCGTTCTGAGCATGCGCCAATATGAGCATATGCACGAATTTTTCATTTGTGCGTTCTGAGCATGCGCCAATATGAGCATATGCACGAATTTTTCATTTGTGCGTTCTGAGCATGCGCCAATATGAGCATATGCACGAATTTTTCATTTGTGCGTTCTGAGCATGCGCCAATATGAGCATATGCAAATATAGGGAGCTCCATGTCGAATTTTTCATTTGTGCGTTCTGAGCATGCGCCAATATGAGCATATGCACGAATTTTTCATTTGTGCGTTCTGAGCATGCGCCAATATGAGCATATGCACGAATTTTTCATTTGTGCGTTCTGAGCATGCGCCAATATGAGCATATGCACGAATTTTTCATTTGTGCGTTCTGAGCATGCGCCAATATGAGCATATGCACGAATTTTTCATTTGTGCGTTCTGAGCATGCGCCAATATGAGCATATGCACGAATTTTTCATTTGTGCGTTCTGAGCATGCGCCAATATGAGCATATGCAAATATAGGGAGCTCCATGACGAATTTTTCATTTGTGCGTTCTGAGCATGCGCCAATATGAGCATATGCACGAATTTTTCATTTGTGCGTTCTGAGCATGCGCCAATATGAGCATATGCACGAATTTTTCATTTGTGCGTTCTGAGCATGCGCCAATATGAGCATATGCAAATATAGGGAGCTCCATGTCGAATTTTTCATTTGTGCGTTCTGAGCATGCGCCAATATGAGCATATGCACGAATTTTTCATTTGTGCGTTCTGAGCATGCGCCAATATGAGCATATGCACGAATTTTTCATTTGTGCGTTCTGAGCATGCGCCAATATGAGCATATGCACGAATTTTTCATTTGTGCGTTCTGAGCATGCGCCAATATGAGCATATGGAAATATAGGGGAGCTCCATGTCGAATTTTTCATTTGTGCGTTCTGAGCATGCGCCAATATGAGCATATGCACGAATTTTTATTTGTGCGTTCTGAGCATGCGCCAATATGAGCATATGCACGAATTTTTCATTTGTGCGTTCTGAGCATGCGCCAATATGAGCATATGCACGAATTTTTCATTTGTGTGTTCTGAGCATGCGCCAATATGAGCATATGCACGAATTTTTCATTTGTGCGTTCTGAGCATGCGCCAATATGAGCATATGCACGAATTTTTCATTTGTGCGTTCTGAGCATGCGCCAATATGAGCATATGGACATATAGTGGAGCTCCATGTCGAATTTTTAGTTTGTGCGTTCTGAGCATGCGCCAATATGAGCATATGCACGAATTTTTCATTTGTGCGTTCTGAGCATGCGCCAATATGAGTATACGCTAGAATTTTGCATTTGTTCGTTCTGAGCATGCGCCAATATGAGCATATGCACGAATTTTTCATTTGTGCGTTCTGAGCATGCGCCAATATGAGCATATGCACGAATTTTTCATTTGTTCGTTCTGAGCATGCGCCAATATGAGCATATGCACGAATTTTTCATTTGTGCGTTCTGAGCATGCGCCAATATGAGCATATGCACGAATTTTTCATTTGTGCGTTCTGAGCATGCGCCAATATGAGCATATGCACGAATTTTTCATTTGTGCGTTCTGAGCATGCGCCAATATGAGCATATGCACGAATTTTTCATTTGTGCGTTCTGAGCATGCGCCAATATGAGCATATGCACGAATTTTTCATTTGTGCGTTCTGAGCATGCGCCAATATGAGCATATGCACGAATTTTTCATTTGTGCGTTCTGAGCATGCGCCAATATGAGCATATGGACATATAGTGGAGCTCCATGTCGAATTTTTAGTTTGTGCGTTCTGAGCATGCGCCAATATGAGCATATGCACGAATTTTTCATTTGTGCGTTCTGAGCATGCGCCAATATGAGTATACGCTAGAATTTTGCATTTGTTCGTTCTGAGCATGCGCCAATATGAGCATATGCACGAATTTTTCATTTGTGCGTTCTGAGCATGCGCCAATATGAGCATATGCACGAATTTTTCATTTGTTCGTTCTGAGCATGCGCCAATATGAGCATATGCACGAATTTTTCATTTGTGCGTTCTGAGCATGCGCCAATATGAGCATATGCACGAATTTTTCATTTGTGCGTTCTGAGCATGCGCCAATATGAGCATATGCACGAATTTTTCATTTGTGCGTTCTGAGCATGCGCCAATATGAGCATATGCACGAATTTTTCATTTGTGCGTTCTGAGCATGCGCCAATATGAGCACACGCACGAATTTTTCATTTGCGCGTTCTGAGCATTCGCCAATTTGAGCATATGCACGAATTTTTCATTTGTGCGTTCTGAGCATGCGCCAATATGAGCATATGGACATATAGTGGAGCTCCATGTCGAATTTTTAGTTTGTGCGTTCTGAGCATGCGCCAATATGAGCATATGCACGAATTTTTCATTTGTGCGTTCTGAGCATGCGCCAATATGAGTATACGCTAGAATTTTGCATTTGTTCGTTCTGAGCATGCGCCAATATGAGCATATGCACGAATTTTTCATTTGTGCGTTCTGAGCATGCGCCAATATGAGCATATGCACGAATTTTTCATTTGTTAGTTCTGAGCATGCGCCAATATGAGCATATGCACGAATTTTTCATTTGTGCGTTCTGAGCATGCGCCAATATGAGCATATGCACGAATTTTTCATTTGTGCGTTCTGAGCATGCGCCAATATGAGCATATGCACGAATTTTTATTTGTGCGTTCTGAGCATGCGCCAATATGAGCATATGCACGAATTTTTCATTTGTGCGTTCTGAGCATGCGCCAATATGAGCATATGCACGAATTTTTCATTTGCGCGTTCTGAGCATGCGCCAATATGAGCATATGCACGAATTTTTCATTTGTGCGTTCTGAGCATGCGCCAATATGAGCATATGGACGAATTTTTCGTTTGTGCGTTGTTAGCATGCGCCAATATGAGCATATGGAAATATAGGTGAGCTCCATGTCGAATTTTTCATTTGCGCGTTCTGAGCATGCGCCAATATGAGCATATGCACGAATTTTTATTTGTGCGTTCTGAGCATGCGCCAATATGAGCATATGCACGAATTTTTCATTTGTGCGTTCTGAGCATGCGCCAATATGAGCATATGCACGAATTTTTCATTTGTGTGTTCTGAGCATGCGCCAATATGAGCATATGCACGAATTTTTCATTTGTGCGTTCTGAGCATGCGCCAATATGAGCATATGCACGAATTTTTCATTTGTGCGTTCTGAGCATGCGCCAATATGAGCATATGCACGAATTTTTCATTTGTGCGTTCTGAGCATGCGCCAATATGAGCATATGCACGAATTTTTCATTTGTGCGTTCTGAGCATGCGCCAATATGAGCATATGCACGAATTTTTCATTTGTGCGTTCTGAGCATGCGCCAATATGAGCATATGCACGAATTTTTCATTTGTGCGTTCTGAGCATGCGCCAATATGAGCATATGCACGAATTTTTCATTTGTGCGTTCTGAGCATGCGCCAATATGAGCATATGCACGAATTTTTCATTTGTGCGTTCTGAGCATGCGCCAATATGAGCATATGCACGAATTTTTCATTTGTGCGTTCTGAGCATGCGCCAATATGAGCATATGCTAGAATTTTTCATTTGTTCGTTCTGAGCATGCGCCAATATGAGCATATGCACGAATTTTTCATTTGTGCGTTCTGAGCATGCGCCAATATGAGCATATGCACGAATTTTTCATTTGCGCTTTCTGAGCATGCGCCAATATGAGCATAAGCACATATAGGGTAGCTCCATGCCGAATTTTTAATTTGTGCGTTCTGAGCATGCGCCAATATGAGCATATGCACGAATTTTTCATTTGTGCGTTCTGAGCATGCGCCAATATGAGCATATGCACAAATTTTTCATTTGTGCGTTCTGAGCATGCGCCAATATGAGCATATGTACGAATTTTTCATTTGCGCGTTCTGAGCATTCGCCAATATGAGCATATGCACGAATTTTTCTATTGTGCGTTCTGAGAATGCGCCTATATGAGCATATGCACGAATGTTTTATTTGTGCGTTCTGAGCATGCGCCAATATGAGCATATGCACGAATTTTTCATATGTGTGTTCTGAGCATGCGCCAAAATGAGCATATGCACAAATAGGGGAGCTCCGTGTCGAATTTTTTATTTGTGCGTTCTGAGCATGCGCCAATATGAGCATATGCACGAATTTTTCATTTGTGCGTTCTGAGCATGCGCCAATATGAGCATATGCACGAATTTTTCATTTGTGCGTTCTGAGCATGCGCCAATATGAGCATATGCACGAATTTTTCATTTGTGCGTTCTGAGCATGCGCCAATATGAGCATATGCACGAATTTTTCATTTGTGCGTTCTGAGCATGCGCCAATATGAGCATATGCACGAATTTTTCATTTGTGCGTTCTGAGCATGCGCCAATATGAGCACACGCACGAATTTTTCATTTGCGCGTTCTGAGCATTCGCCAATATGAGCATATGCACGAATTTTTCATTTGTGCGTTCTGAGCATGCGCCAATATGAGCGTATGCACGAATTTTTCATTTGTGTGTTCTGAGCATGCGCCAGTATGAGCATATGCACATATAGGGGAGCTCCATGTCGAATTTTTAGTTTGTGCGTTCTGAGCATGCGCCAATATGAGCATATGCACGAATTTTTCATTTGTGCGTTCTGAGCATGCGCCAATATGAGCATATGCACGAATTTTTCTATTGTGCGTTCTGAGAATGCGCCTATATGAGCATATGCACGAATTTTTTATTTGTGCGTTCTGAGCATGCGCCAATATGAGCATATGCACGAATTTTTCATATGTGTGTTCTGAGCATGCGCCAAAATGAGCATATGCACAAATAGGGGAGCTCCATGTCGAATTTTTTATTTGTGCATTCTGAGCATGCGCCAATATGAGCATATGCACGAATTTTTTATTTGTGCGTTCTGAGCATGCGCCAATATGAGCATATGCACGAATTTTTCATTTGTGCGTTCTGAGCATGCGCCAATATGAGCATATGCACGAATTTTTCATTTGTGCGTTCTGAGCATGCGCCAATATGAGCATATGCACGAATTTTTCATTTGTGCGTTCTGAGCATGCGCCAATATGAGCATATGCACGAATTTTTCATTTGCGCGTTCTGAGCATTCGCCAATATGAGCATATGCACGAATTTTTCATTTGTGCGTTCTGAGCATGCGCCAACATGAGCATATGCAAATATAGGGAGCTCCATGTCGAATTTTTCATTTGTGCGTTCTGAGCATGCGCCAATATGAGCATATGCACGAATTTTTCATTTGTGCGTTCTGAACATGCGCCAATATGAGCATATGCACGAATTTTTCATTTGTGCGTTCTGAGCATGCGCTAATATGAGCATATGCACGAATTTTTCATTTGTGCGTTCTGAGCATGCGCCAATATGAGCATACGCACGAATTTTTCATTTGCGCGTTCTGAGCATTCGCCAATATGAGCATATGCATGAATTTTTCATTTGTGCGTTCTGAGCATGCGCCAATATGAGCATATGCAAATATAGGGGAGCTCCATGTCGAATTTTTCATTTGTGCGTTCTGAGCATGCGCCAATATGAGCATATGCACGAATTTTTCATTTGTGCGTTCTGAGCATGCGCCAATATGAGCATATGCACGAATTTTTCATTTGTGCGTTCTGAGCATGCGCCAATATGAGCATATGCACGAATTTTTCATTTGTGCGTTCTGAGCATGCGCCAATATGAGTATATGCACGAATTTTTCATTTGTGCGTTCTGAGCATGCGCCAATATGAGCATATGCACGAATTTTTCATTTGTGCGTTCTGAGCATGCGCCAATATGAGTATATGCAAATATAGGGGAGCTCCATGTCGAATTTTTCATTTGTGCGTTCTGAGCATGCGCCAATATGAGCATATGGACGAATTTTTCATTTGTGCGTTCTGAGCATGCGCCAATATGAGCATATGCACGAATTTTTCATTTGTGCGTTCTGAGCATGCGCCAATATGAGCATATGCAAATATAGGGAGCTCCATGTCGAATTTTTCATTTGTGCGTTCTGAGCATGCGCCAATATGAGCATATGCACGAATTTTTCATTTGCACGTTCTGAGCATGCGCCAATATGAGCATATGCACGAATTTTTCATTTGTGCATTCTGAGCATGCGCCAATATGAGCATATGCACGAATTTTTCATTTGTGCGTTCTGAGCATGCGCCAATATGAGCATATGCAAATATAGGGGAGCTCCATGTCGAATTTTTCATTTGTGCGTTCTGAGCATGCGCCAATATGAGCATATGCACGAATTTTTCATTTGTGCGTTCTGAGCATTCGCCAATATGAGCATATGCACGAATTTTTCATTTGTGCGTTCTGAGCATGCGCCAATATGAGCATATGCACGAATTTTTCATTTGTGTGTTCTGAGCATGCGCCAATATGAGCATATGCACATATAGGGGAGCTCCATGTCGAAATTTTAGTTTCTTCGTTCTGAGCATGCGCCAATATGAGTATATGCACGAATTTTTCATTTGTGCGTTCTGACCATGCGCCAATATGAGCATACGCTAGAATTTTGCATTTGTTCGTTCTGAGCATGCGCCAATATGAGCATATGCACGAATTTTTCATTTGTGCGTTCTGAGCATGCGCCAATATGAGCATATGCACGAATTTTTCATTTGTGCGTTCTGAGCATGCGCCAATATGAGCATATGCACATATAGGGTAGCTCCATGTCGAATTTTTAATTTGTGCGTTCTGAGCATGCGCCAATATGAGCATATGCACAAATTTTTCATTTGTGCGTTCTGAGCATGCGCCAATATGAGCATATGCACAAATTTTTCATTTGTGGATTCTGAGCATGCGCCAATATGAGCATATGTACGAATTTTTCATTTGCGCGTTCTGAGCATGCGCCAATATGAGCATATGCACGAATTTTTCTATTGTGCGTTCTGAGCATGCGCCAATATGAGCATATGCACGAATTTTTATTTGTGCGTTCTGAGCATGCGCCAATATGAGCATATGCACGAATTTTTCATTTGTGCGTTCTGAGCATGCGCCAATATGAGCATATGCAAATATAGGGGAGCTCCATGTCGAATTTTTTATTTGTGCGTTCTGAGCATGCGCCAATATGAGCATATGCACGAATTTTTCATTTGTGCGTTCTGAGCATGCGCCAATATGAGCATATGCACGAATTTTTCATTTGTGCGTTCTGAGCATGCGCCAATATGAGCATATGCACGAATTTTTCATTTGTGCGTTCTGAGCATGCGCCAATATGAGCATATGCACGAATTTTTCATTTGTGCGTTCTGAGCATGCGCCAATATGAGCATATGCACGAATTTTTCATTTGTGCGTTCTGAGCATGCGCCAATATGAGCATATGCACGAATTTTTCATTTGTGCGTTCTGAGCATGCGCCAATATGAGCACATGCACGAATTTTTCATTTGTGCGTTCTGAGCATGCGCCAATATGAGCATATGCACGAATTTTTCATTTGTGCGTTCTGAGCATGCGCCAATATGAGCATATGCACGAATTTTTCATTTGTGTGTTCTGAGCATGCGCCAATATGAGCATATGCACATATAGGGGAGCTCCATGTCGAATTTTTAGTTTGTGCGTTCTGAGCATGCGCCAATATGAGCATATGCACGAATTTTTCATTTGTGCGTTCTGAGCATGCGCCAATATGAGCATATGCACGAATTTTTCTATTGTGCGTTCTGAGCATGCGCCAATATGAGCATATGCACGAATTTTTTATTTGTGCGTTCTGAGCATGCGCCAATATGAGCATATGCACGAATTTTTCATTTGTGTGTTCTGAGCATGCGCCAATATGAGCATATGCACAAATAGGGGAGCTCCATGTCGAATTTTTTATTTGTGCGTTCTGAGCATCCGCCAATATGAGCATATGCACGATTTTTTTATTTGTGCGGTCTGAGCATGCGCTAATATGAGCATATGCACGAATTTTTCATTTGTGCGTTCTGAGCATGCGCCAATATGAGCATATGCACGAATTTTTCATTTGCGCGTTCTGAGCATTCGCCAATATGAGCATATGCACGAATTTTTCATTTGTGCGTTCTGAGCATGCGCCAATATGAGCATATGCACGAATTTTTCATTTGCGCGTTCTGAGCATTCGCCAATATGAGCATATGCATGAATTTTTCATTTGTGCGTTCTGAGCATGCGCCAATATGAGCATATGCAAATATAGGGGAGCTCCATGTCGAATTTTTCATTTGTGCGTTCTGAGCATGCGCCAATATGAGCATATGCACGAATTTTTCATTTGTGCGTTCTGAGCATGCGCCAATATGAGGACACGCACGAATTTTTCATTTGCGCGTTCTGAGCATGCGCCAATATGAGCATATGCACGAAGTTTTCATTTGTGCGTTCTGAGCATGCGCCAATATGAGCATATGCACGAATTTTTCGTTTGTGCGTTCTGAGCATGCGCCAATATGAGCATATGCAAATATAGGGAGCTCCATGTCGAATTTTTCATTTGTGCGTTCTGAGCATGCGCCAATATGAGCATATGCACGAATTTTTCATTTGTGCGTTCTGAGCATGCGCCAATATGAGCATATGCACATATAGGGGAGCTCCATGTCGAATTTTTAGTTTGTGCGTTCTGAGCATGCGCCAATATGAGCATACGCTAGTATTTTGCATTTGTTCGTTCTGAGCATGCGCCAATATGAGCATATGCACGAATTTTTCATTTGTGCGTTCTGAGCATGCGCCAATATGAGCATATGCACGAATTTTTCATTTGTTCGTTCTGAGCATGCGCCAATATGAGCATATGCACGAATTTTTCATTTGTGCGTTCTGAGCATGCGCCAATATGAGCATATGCACGAATTTTTCATTTGTGCGTTCTGAGCATGCGCCAATATGAGCATATGCACAAATTTTTCATTTGTGGATTCTGAGCATGCGCCAATATGAGCATATGTACGAATTTTTCATTTGTGCGTTCTGAGCATGCGCCAATATGAGCATATGCACGAATTTTTCATTTGTGTGTTCTGAGCATGCGCCAATATGAGCATATGCACAAATAGGGGAGCTCCATGTCGAATTTTTTATTTGTGCGTTCTGAGCATGCGCCAATATGAGCATATGCACGAATTTATCATTTGTGCGTTCTGAGCATGCGCCAATATGAGCATATGCACGAATTTTTCATTTGTGCGTTCTGAGCATGCGCCAATATGAGCATATGCACGAATTTTTCGTTTGTGCGTTCTGAGCATGCGCCAATATGATCACACGCACGAATTTTTCATTTGCGCGTTCTGAGCATTCGCCAATATGAGCATATGCACGAATTTTTCATTTGTGCGTTCTGAGCATGCGCCAATATGAGCGTATGCACATATAGGGGAGCTCCATGTCGAATTTTTAGTTTGTGCGTTCTGAGCATGCGCCAATATGAGCATACGCTAGTTTTTGCATTTGTTCGTTCTGAGCATGCGCCAATATGAGCATATGCACGAATTTTTCATTTGTGCGTTCTGAGCATGCGCCAATATGAGCATATGCGCGAATTTTTCATTTGTTCGTTCTGAGCATGCGCCAATATGAGCATATGCACGAATTTTTCATTTGTGCGTTCTGAGCATGCGCCAATATGAGCATATGCACGAATTTTTTATTTGTGCGTTCTGAGCATGCGCCAATATGAGCATATGCACGAATTTTTCATTTGTGCGTTCTGAGCATGCGCCAATATGAGCATATGCACGAATTTTTCATTTGTGCGTTCTGAGCATGCGCCAATATGAGCACACGCACGAATTTTTCATTTGCGCGTTCTGAGCATTCGCCAATATGAGCATATGCACGAATTTTTCATTTGTGCGTTCTGAGCATGCGCCAATATAAGCATATGCACGAATTTTTCGTTTGTGCGTTCTGAGCATGCGCCAATATGAGCATATGCACGAATTTTTCATTTGTGCGTTCTGAGCATGCGCCAATATGATCACACGCACGAATTTTTCATTTGTGCGTTCTGAGCATTCGCCAATATGAGCATATGCACGAATTTTTCATTTGTGCGTTCTGAGCATGCGCCAATATGAGCGTATGCACGAATTTTTCATTTGTGTGTTCTGAGCATGCGCCAGTATGAGCATATGCACATATAGGGGAGCTCCATGTCGAATTTTTAGTTTGTGCGTTCTGAGCATGCGCCAATATGAGCATATGCACGAATTTTTCATTTGTGCGTTCTGACCATGCGCCAATATGAGCATACGCTAGTTTTTGCATTTGTTCGTTCTGAGCATGCGCCAATATGAGCATATGCACGAATTTTTCATTTGTGCGTTCTGAGCATGCGCCAAAAAGAGCATATGCGCGAATTTTTCATTTGTTCGTTCTGAGCATGCGCCAATATGAGCATATGCACGAATTTTTCATTTGTGCGTTCTGAGCATGCGCCAATATGAGCATATGCACGAATTTTTCATTTGTGCGTTCTGAGCATGCGCCAATATGAGCATATGCACGAATTTTTCATTTGTGCGTTCTGAGCATGCGCCAATATGAGCATATGCACGAATTTTTCATTTGTGCGTTCTGAGCATGCGCCAATATGAGCATATGCACATATATATATAGGGTAGCTCCATGTCGAATTTTTAATTTGTGCGTTCTGAGCATGCGCCAATATGAGCATATGCACAAATTTTTCAACTGTGGATTCTGAGCATGCGCCAATTTTATGAGCATATGTACGAATTTTTCATTTGTGCGTTCTGAGCATGCGCCAATATGAGCATATGCACGAATTTTTCATTTGTGCGTTCTGAGCATGCGCGAATATGAGCGTATGCACGAATTTTTCATTTGTGTGTTCTGAGCATGCGCCAGTATGAGCATATGCACATATAGGGGAGCTCCATGTCGAATTTTTAGTTTGTGCGTTCTGAGCATGCGCCAATATGAGCATATGCACGAATTTTTCATTTGTGCGTTCTGAGCATGCGCCAATATGAGCATACGCTAGTATTTTGCATTTGTTCTTTCTGAGCATGCGCCAATATGAGCATATGCACGAATTTTTCATTTGTGCGTTCTGAGCATGCGCCAATAAGAGCATATGCGCGAATTTTTCATTTGTTCGTTCTGAGCATGCGCCAATATGAGCATATGCACGAATTTTTCATTTGTGCGTTCTGAGCATGCGCCAATATGAGCATATGCACGAATTTTTCATTTGTGCCTTCTGAGCATGCGCCAATATGAGCATATGCACAAAATTTTCATTTGTGGATTCTGAGCATGCGCCAATATGAGCATATGTACGAATTTTTCATTTGTGCGTTCTGAGCATGCGCCAATATGAGCATATGCAAATATAGGGGAGCTCCATGTCGAATTGTTCATTTGTGCGTTCTGAGCATGCGCCAATATGAACATATGCACGAATTTTTCATTTGTGCGTTCTCAACATGCGCCAATATGAGCATATGCACGAATTTTTCATTTGTGCGTTCTGAGAATGCGAATATGAGCATATGCACGAATTTTTCATTTGTGCGTTCTGAGCATGCGCCAATATGAGCATATGCACGAATTTTTTATTTGTGCGTTCTGAGCATGCACCAATATGAGCATCACGGTGGTCGGTTGCTATGCATTTGGCTCCCGCTTAGGTTTCAATTACGTAATTAGTACTTAGTGTCCTGCGGTGCTATTTTGACGCGGATTATTCTACCCAATGTGTCGCAGTCTATATTTTCGCTAATTTTTGTTTAATCAAATACATTGAGGCGGAAATAGCCAGATATTTATCTCATCTCAGCCATAAAAATCTAAAAAACACTGTAACATTTGCCAAAATAGAATAATATGTGTCCAAATTGACCTTGTTTATCATACGATTTCCTGGTTTACATGGCAACATGGAATACCAAAAAGTACTTTCAAGGGGCCCGTTAGTAAGATATTCTATATATGAACAAATCCCCCTTGACACCCCCCTAGATTTTTACCTCGCAAGAGAAATTGACAAAGAAGCTTAGAATTTGTCAATTTTCACGATTTATTGTCTAAAATGACACGTTAAAACTGCACTAATCAATTATTCATATACGTGGATGGCTAGTACATGGATACATGTTGTGTTAATTGTGTTTCGCCATTCTTATTGCTCGACCCCTGTTGCGCGTTCAATTTCAGCTTGCCTTCACAATGTATAAACAGCCGAAAATGCAGCAAGGAGAGAAATCATATTGGAAAGTGCAATTCACAAAAGCAAGTTAACTGTTTTTGGAAAAAATCGCCGTATTATCAGTTGAAAAATAGCCAAGGACATCTGTCAAACGCCGTCCACAATGTCGCCCTAAAGAAAGCAGAGATTCATCACGCTGAGCAAGAAATCTTGGCAAAGCATCAGGAAATCGGCAGCGATATTACCGCCGCTGCTGAGAAAGTAGCACTTGCAAGTATGTCTCATAATCTCATTTGCCATGAATAACAGATAACCAACTGAGTTTATGTTTTGGACCTTGTGCTGTGGAAAATATACCTTGCCTCTTATTGTTTTTTCTTTCTTAAAACAGAAAGTGAATTGAATTCTTCAATTGAAGAAAAAGAAGACAATGAAGGAGAAGTGGCTGAGCAACAAGAAAAGCTGAAGGAAATCACAATACAGTATGAGAAACTCAAAACTCTTCTGGATCAGAAAGGTTATGCGCGGACCAGAAGAGAGAACACCAGTACCACGCTTGCACATATTACAAGCCGCACCTCAAGCCTTCGCTACAGAAGACGACAAGAAACCAAAAATGTTTTGGAATACATTCATGGGGGGGAAGAAGGATCTTCACTTGGTGCTTGGGATTTGTTAGCAGCAAATGCCCCAAAAGAACTGATGGACAACCTGATGGGTAAATAGAGACGGGGTAAATATTTAGAAGGTATTGTCTCTGAAGTTATGAAGGGGTTAAGCCAATCAGAAGATTCCATGACACAAACTGTTGCATTCAAGTACGAACATTTCTTGTCACGCAGGAAATTTAACTTGCTGTGTAAAACACAGTCCACTGTTTTTGATGAAAATAATGAAGTATGGGTTCCCAGGAATGTTAAATGTTTGGGGCTTGACATGAAAATCTCCCTTAGCCGTATATCAGATGAAAGTGTTGAGAAATTTGTCAAGACCCTAGATATAGGTAGTGTTAGTCAGATTCCTAATGTACCTGGTGTCACTAGGACAGTAATAGGTTTAGTGTTCATAATATTTGATCTGCATTTAAGGTTGCCATATCTCTGTCGGCGGCTTGTGTGGTTCAATGACAATACTAACCATTTCATTTTTCAGTTCTCCGACGATGGTGCCCCTGAAACTAGCCAGCTCACTATGTCAATAGGCAGTTTGACATTCTGAAATTTAGGGCAGAGGGTTAGGAGTAGAGAGTTTCAATACATTTTGCATTGTGTTAGTCTTGGTGAGAAGCATGAGGTTCTTGAGTCGCTTTGGCAACAACATACTGATGAAATGTTGTTGCTTGAATCAAGTGTATTTACTATGTGTGGGAGGGAATGTACTTTTGAATTCCAACCTAGTGCAGATATGAGCTGGCAGAATTGGGGCTGCAATGAGGTAAACAATGCTGCAACACATCCTTCCCCTTATGCTAATATTCACAAAGGTAATATATGTACTATGGGTGGAAGCATTGGTTTTGATAATAATTTGTGGCAGCCATATACTGCTGATGTACGTGAGAAGCATTTGAGTATGGTAAACACATATCTTGCTACCCTGCCGAAAGGACTTAGTGAGAAGGTTATCCATGATAAGAAACTCTCTTTCATGGCTGACAATGGGATTCGTCACCTCGGACAACCCCGGATTGGCATTTTTGCTGATGGAGTAAAACCAGATCCACTACATTGTGAGATCAATGCCTGGCAGCATATTCTGGACTTGATTTATAGTGAGGCATTAAGGAGAGGTCTTTTTGATAAATTTGTTGAGGTATTGTCTGCACCTGTTGGTTTGGAAATTGTTGGCTCTGAAGATGGTGTGGGTTATCTTGGTGATTGTACTGATGATGCAATTGTATTAGGAGATAATTGTTCCGTTAGTGGGGTAGATGTTAATTGTTCGAATTCACAGAGTGGTGTGAATGAAGTAAGTGTGCCCAATGGTAATGTATTAGGTAGCCCAGGCATTTCACCTGAAATTGCTAGACAATGTTCAGTGCTAGATTTGCAAAAGCAGACTGCTGCTAACAACATGAATAACATGCTCTGAAATGCTTCAAATGCAGCATCTGATGAACCCTGCACAGCTAATTCTTCAGTGTACGGATGTGGGCTGACCTATTTAAGAACCAAATTGGAAGAGCACTACAATGATGAAGCGAAGCGCTTTAACAAACTGAGTATTCGACTCATCGGTGAGCAGGCAATAGTTCTTGCCCGACACAGCTACAGGCTTGTCGACTGCTTCAAAACGGAGAATGAAACAGAGGGAGAAAAGCTTAAGAGGTTAGCTCTTTCTAAGATGGTGGAATACTTAAGGAATGCTGGTGGATTATTTAATAAAATTCATGTTCAGTGCCTAGGTGAAATCGATCAGCTGGAGGAGTTCTCTCAACATTATTTTAATATGCTAGTCCTTTTCTTTCCCCAAAGTGTAAATGCTACTGTTTGGACAGTGGCATATGCCATACCGTATCATGCACAGAAGTTGTATAAAGAATATGGTATTGGTTTTGGCATACTATCCCTTCAAGCCAAAGAGTCCAAACATGCTGGCCTGAAAGCAGAACTTTCCTTGACAAATAGATCAAGAAAATGTGACAATAATGGAAAGTGGTGGCAGGTTATGAGGGCAAACTATGTTAGATCTTTCTACTTACCTGAGCATCAACCTTCGCCATCATCTTATGCCTCACATTTTAAGTCCCGCAAACCTCCTCATTGTGAATTACCTCTCTATTGTGACTGTGGAAGGAAGAAGGATGCAGTTCCACACACATATTGTAGTGTGTGTCTTGAGGCTAGGTGTGTTGTAGAATGTGCACAGCAACAAAAGTTGTCGCCAGAAGTTGTTGCGATACTTAAACCCATTGTTTTCAGTACATGGAGCAAACGATTTCCAGATACAGCAGGGTTGAAAGTACATATCAATACTGTGCATACCAATATGTCCCAATCTGCAGCTAAGTCATTGGGCAACTCGATGTCTTTGAAATCTTTGACAGTCGAACAACTTAAAAACTACTTGAGGGTTAAAGATCTTTCCACTTCTGCAAGAAGGATATTCTTATAAGACGCCTTGAAGGTGCATTGTCTGGAGACTTATAAGCAGTGTTCCTGGATATCTATAGAAATTGTAGGTCTTCATCCATCGAAGGAGATTTTAATATAAACATTTTCAAATTTTTGAATTCATGTACACATTGAAAATTGAGCGATCAGTGAGCAATTGAGCAATCAGTGAGCACTTGTTTCCATCTGACAAACATCTGATAGTATATTACTGAATGCTAAATGTTGAAAACATAGTAAGGCTACAAAATGCTTCGTTTGAATATGTATCGTCATTGTCACTGGTATTCAATCACTATTGAGTGTGGCTTCCTTAAATGCAGATAGTGAAATATATTAATGTGTTTCCTTGGCAGTGTAGGAAAATCCATAAATATAGAAAGGTTTGTAAATTGTTGAAATTGTAGAATATAGATATCTAATACATTAATGTTTGGGCAACAGCCCTTTGCCTGAGAGTTTTCTTTGTGCTGAACATATAAACTTGTATGGTACCAATTTGAAAAATAACGTTGATATTAAGATTATTCCAAATATAAGTGATTATATTTCATAAGTATCATTTATAAGCTATATATACAAACTTGGAGTGAAACCCAAATCTCCTGTGCAAAAGAAACCTTGATAGTTTTCAATATTATTATTGTCTAAAACCCATAATTACTATATGTATATATATACATCATATACAGCATTCTCATTAAATTGTAGGGTAGAAGACTAGGAAGTAGAAGTACATGTACAGTACAGTCGTTCATATATATAAAAGCATTTCACCACAATGTACTGGGTACAGCTCAAAACTCAAAGTAGCCTGCTGCTAATAGTTAATGAGAATGCTGATCTGATGCGGTATCTTATAAATAAGTCACAATTAATTTTGTATAATATTCATAATTCCTCCAACAATATTTTTTGCATGTAAATATAGGAAAATAATGATAGTGTAATACAATGTTTAAACACCATTTGTCCACAAGTGTTTTTACTTAATACTCATTTACCTAACACTAATTTACTATTTTCCCTACTGTATTGCTACACTATAAATTGAGATTTTTTCTGCATCTCACTCGATTGAAATTAAGGTACAAAGGTTAAGTGGATGGATATTTCGAGTGAAATAATATATAAAATATTTTAGACCTGAATGGGAATGGCTGCGAAAAATGCAACTCTAAGTCCTCCGACAGGAATTGAATCTGCGACCCTACGATTCCGATGCAGCGCTCTGACCACTGAGCTACACAGTCCAGTTGCCAAGCATTAACCACAAGTTCATGTATATATATAGATGCGGGTACTGCGGGTTGTGGTAAGGTAAATTACAAGATTTTTTTCTTTCAGACTATACCACCATTAGCTTCTCTTTTCATTAACCCATTAAGGCACATTGGTCTTCCCTTGGCAAGTAAAATTGTCTGGTGATAGACAGAGTAAAATAACAAAGTATGGATTAATGAGAGAAATGTCTCTTCTTAACCAACCCATTAAGCCGCAATGTGCTACTTTAGTATTTTACTCTGCCAAAAGCCAGATGCCACTTAAAGCCCCTCCTCCCAATATAAGCTGGTATTCCCAGGGTTTTCATAGATATAAATGGTAATAGTAATGCCTGTATGCAGGCAAACCTAAGTTATTCTACACTCTTGGATCTCAACAGAACTGAATGTTAAAAGTTCATATGAATGAAACTTTTGAGCAAAAAATTTTGAGCCGGTTTTTAACAGCAAGACACAAATGCATGTATTATATATTTAGGGTGATTACCTTCAACATTCAGTTCTTTTGATTGAAATTCCCAAAAATGTTGTATAATTTACAATTATTGCTTTAAACAATTTATATTTTGTTGATAAGGGCTTGCAGACGCAAGTCCAACGAAAAGTCTTCTCTATCATACCTCTGCACATAAAATGTAGTGGTAAGCTTCTGTTGTTTCACATTGTATTCGAACAGCAAAGGAGTAGACTTCCCAACAACAACTGCTGCCCTTCCGGAGTACTTTAAAATATTCCTGCCTTTTTCCTTGATTTTCTCGAAGTGCCTTTTCTTCAAAAAGTTCGTCCCAGAGAACCTCGCCGGAGAGAACACTTTCGATGCATTTTCGAATGTTTCTATTGTCACAGACATGTTCGCTTTGTCGCTTTTTAGATTCCCGCCATAGCCAACAGCAATGTTGTAAATGTGGCGCAATATCCCATATGGCACGAACAATCTAACAGGCGGCATCAGTCCAGTATTTCTGGATCTTCCGAGCTTTGCCTGTATTGATTTGCCTATTTCATTAAGGAAACCATCTATCAAAGGCCCAGTAAGCTCAAACTTGTTTGAAGCGCGCTTTTCTAGTATCGGATCGAGATCAAGCATACCGTAGTTTGGCTTATGCTTGCACTTCCAAACTGCGTCTAACCAAAGTTTCTCTACACTGAACTTCATTTCTATGGTAGCTCTATTCCAGAAATGCTCCGATCTCTCCGTATCATCGCTAGATGAGTCCAATTTCATGCTAGCAATATAATATCACTAGCTTCCGCCATGTTGCATTATTTTTGTCTTATTAAAATATCTCATGGTGACAACCGCTTCCTTGATATGCGCCCGCGCTTCCAGGAGCAAAATTCATAGCAACCGACCACCGTGTATTTTGGGAAGAACTAACTGGTGTGAAGGTTTTGGATGAATATTTGCATAAATTAAGTTCACTAAAGACGAAATAATCGATCGGTAAATGTTGTCTGAAAATCATCACATGGTCGGTTGAGCAGTTCGAGACATTTTGTTGCAGAAAATAAAGGTTTTGGGTCTTTGGGTGCTTTTTTTTCGAGGATCTCGGTTGGCATATAAAACAGGGAATAATATTGTGAAGTATTTTGAAGTTAAAACCTATTTTGCTTGATTTACCTGGTCTGCTGGACCGAAAACTCTGATGCTCTGTTTAGTGTGACTTTGATGACTTCCTTGCTGCTGCAGATGTCAAGGAATCTCAAGTCTATATGGCCTGGACTGTGAAAGGTGATGAATTAATCAGGTTTTTAGAGAGAACTAGTGACAGCGAATGTTTTCAATACAAACTAGTTTGAAGAAACTGACTAATTTGTCTAGTATGCATAAAAAACCTTCACAGTATCTAGTTCTCTCCAAGAAACCTGATTGAGTCATCACTTTTCACAGTCCAGGCCATATAAATGAGTTAATCATTGTCAAAAAGAATAACTTAGTTTATTCAGCTTTGGCCTCCGGGATGAATTTACTTCACAGACAACTCGATCTGAGTAAACCTTCCCGAAACGATGCACGAATATGTTAATGTACAAATCAACTATCTTCTTGACCATGATGGTGATATTGTCGTCACGAAATTGCTCGTCGAGGAGATGGCTTATTGTCCTCTAGAGTGTTTTGAAGATGTTCGATAACGTTACTCAAAAACCCAGGTTCACATTCAACTGATGAAGCCCATGACCGTATAGTAGATGGATGTGGTAAGTGGAGGGATTTGCGAACAAATTTGTTCGCCTTTGGACTGTAAAAGTGCAAAGATATAGCAAATTGTCTTATTTTTTCACTGTATCTAGACCCAGATGTATTAGCTTCATTTTTCTGCTCATTTGTGAATAGATCTTTAGTCATATGACCAAAATTTGACATGAGATGTTGGCTTTGTTCTTCTGATATAGCCTTAATTTCTTCTAATTTTTCCACAAGACTTTTCTTCTGATACAGCCTAATTTCTTCTAATTTTTTAACAAGACCCTTAATAGACCCCTTCAGATATTTCTTGGATTGGCCTTCTATTACTTGATCTTCCTTACTAATATAGTCGCCGGGGTAAAGTGTTTCTCACACAAGACTGAATATTTGGTTGGCATCCAGTCTGCCCATTTCATTGTTGTTATCCAACTTTTTAGCAGGCTGAGATTGGTTATAGGAAATCTAAATAGTGCGAAGGGAAAGATTTATCTTTGGTTCACTGATGTGAACAAAACTGAAAAGTTTTTGACAGAATTGTTTCTGCAGGAGTCAAATCCTAGGTCCTTCTGAGACCTTAAACAGGACAAGGACCTCTATGGAAGTTGTTGTCAACATGCATATATATAGACTAGAACACAGACATCAAATCAATTTCTTTTCCGGTTTAATATTCTTTCATTAAGCATTAAAACTGTACTTAAACACTTTTATATTGTAGCTAACAAACTCAAAACTACATTTGTTGTCATTTATACAGTATTTACAAAACAAATTGTTTTTATGCTATTAAAAGCTGTCTTATTTACACATAACATAGTCTTAAACTATGCTGTTTATATGAAGTATGTCATAGTGTACAAATATACAATATGTGTGTTATATACTTACTTTCATAGACTTACTTATGGAAGGACAAGCGAATACCATCTTTTAAATCCCCACGTCTGGCCTTGCAGTTATACGCTCAACAATATTCAGGCATTCTTTTCGATAAAAACCAGTTTTTTTAGAATAATAGAATGCCCCTGAATTTTCAGATAAATATACTGTATTTTGGTCGAAATAACAATGAAAGAACAAAATAAACAGCAGTAGCTTTTGGAACAGTTAGATATATATCATGTAATCACGTTACTTGAGAAAAACTCGTAAAAGTCCGAAGGAATACACAGGAAAAGAAACCAGGCCAGCAGTTTCGCACGCTTTTCGTCTTTGCCCATAATATGTAAATTGTACTAATTATACAAATATTCATCCAAATTCCAAAACCTTCACACCAGTTAGTTCTTTCCAAAATAATGTGATAGAACGGGATCGGAAGCTTTAGGACGACGCAAAATGAAAAAAAAACATGGTTTTTCCCTATGTCGCTCTATGATTTTTGACCGGTTGAGCAACCATCTTGGATTTTAAAAATTTGACGCGTCTAGTTGAGCCGAGTCAGCAATCCAGGTCTCCTATATCTATGGGCGCCCCTATATACATGCATATGTTCACAAAATATACATGTTCATATTTGCGCATGCTCACAACGCACAAATGAGAAATTAGAACATGGGGCGCCCCTATATATTTCCTATGCTCACAAAATATACATGCTTATATTTGCGCATGCTCACAACGCGCAAATGAGAAATTCGAACATGGGGCGCCCTTATATACTTGCATATGGTCACAAAATATACATGCTCATATTTGCGCATGCTCACAACCCACAAATGACAAATTCGAACATGGGGCGCCCCTATATACTTCATATACTCACAAAATATACATGCTCATATTTGCGCATGCTCACAACGCACAAATGAGAAATTCAACCATGGGGCGCCCCTATGTACTTGCATGTGCTCACAAAATATACATGTTCATATTTGCGCATGCTCACAACGCACAAATGAGAAATTCGAACATGGGCCCCCCTATATACTTGCATATGCTCACAAAATATCCACGCTCATCTTTGCGCATGCTCACAACCCACAAATGACAAATTCGAACATGGGGCGCCCCTATATACTTGCATATGCTCACAAAAGATACATGCTCATATTTGCGCATGCTCATAACGGACAAATCAGAAACTCGAACATGGGGCGCCCCAATATATTTGCATATGCTCACAAAATATACATGCTCATATTGAGCATGCTTACAACGCACAAATGACAAATTCGAACATGGCGCGCCCCTATATATTTCATATGCTCATAAAATATACATGCTCATATTTGCGCATGCGCACAGCGCACAAATGGGAAATTCGAACATGTGGCGCCCATATATACTTGCATATGCTCACAAAATATACATGCTCATATTTGCGCATGCTCACAACGTACAAATGCGATTTTCCAACATGGGGCGCACCTATATACTTGCATATGTTCACAAAATATACATGCTCATATTTGCACATGGTCACAACGCAGAAATGAGAAATTGGAACATGTGATGGCCCTATATACTTGCATATGCTCGCAAAATATCCATGCTCATCTTTGCGCATGCTCAGAACGCACAAATGACAAATTCGAACATAGGGCGCCCCTATATACTTGCATATGCTCACAAAATATACATGCTCCTATTTGCGCATGCTCACAACGCACAAATCAGAAATTCGAACATGGGGCGGCCCTCTATATTTACATATGCTCTCAAAATATACATGCTCATATTGAGCATGCTCACAACGCACAAATGACAAATTCGAACATGGGGCGCCACTATATACTTACTATATTACATACTTACATTCAAGAGACTTTCACACAACGTTGCGATTCAACGTTGTGGTTACGTTCATTTTTGATGTTCTGTTTACGTTTGGATAATGTCGAAGTTTTACGTCGTGTAGAGACGTCCTTTCGACGTCTTCACAACGAAATATTTAGCGTTGTAAAAACGTTACAGTAGGACCAATAAATTACTTTCAAGTCAGAAATGTATGTATTCATACAATATGTGTCCATTTGCAAAGCATTCGTTTGAATGTTTTCGATACATCCGTTTGCAATATGACTTGTTATTTATCGCGTTTAAACATAGTTTAAATAAGCCTGTATTTAAACATATGTAATATCACTACCGTACGCATGCGTGCGTGGATAAGGTCATTGGTATCATTTTACAAAGCATCTATTCACACTTGGTCTATTCTCGCTGTTGGCCGCATACTGAATACAAACGTTGTGGGATATATTTCAAAGATTGCTTGGTTTTAGTTGGATTTGTCGTTAGTCAACAAGCTCACAGTAAGTAAAGATTATAGCTTTTATACTCGTTACCTAAAATGTAGTAAATGCTGCCTTTTTCGCATATGTAGTGTTCCGTGAGTTGCAATTTGCGGTTGCGCTGATAATGCTAATTACTGATTGTACAATAAGCTAAGATCACGCAAACCTGTACTATACAGTATAGGTGACCTAAAACGTAGTAAATGCTGCCTTTAATGATCCAAGCACATTATATACTAAAATGCACCGGTAATTAAATTAAACACACGTCAAATTTGTGGGAGAACGGGTTCGGGGTGAAGACTGAAGTGAACCAATATTTATACTCTGGTCAACCCAAAGACTCATTCTAGCCTTATGTTTTCATCCCGCGGGTGTATACATGAGACCCGCTAGGAGAGACTAAATGCCCTAGGGGTAAAAACCCCGATAGAGCCCTGCCATCAAGGTTGCGACCCTCTCCGACATTACCTGAACCAATGGGTGATAATCCCCTTGGACAGTCCTTACGATTCGACCGATTATATTTCCATGAAATAATCTGAGTCTATGGGCAATGAAGTTGACCATTTGGAACACTTCAACCCCGAACCAAAGCTTTATTCAACATCAACAAGTTTAGATATATACAACATGATCATTGATTCACAGCAATAAAATTGTTCGTGTTTTCCTCTTGGATTTATTATCCAGCATAACTAAAGCAAGACCACATCCAGCATAACGACACAGCAAGAACGTTTCCAGCGATATGATAGAATTGATCGTTTGTTCCTCTTGGATTACCCTGCATGAAAATAACTATATAATGAGATAGATAAATATATCGTCCATTAGATTAGTTCCTCCAACATGTAAAATAGAAGGGTGGGTGGGTGGAAATTTTTATTCTTGCAGAATTTCGTGTTTATTCAGTTGAAACATTCGGCAAAGTGACACGCTTGACGTTATATAGCGCGCTTTACATATGGTCATTGAAATATGATTGGCAATAGAGTCATTCGATTGGCTGAGCAAATTGCATTCGTATTGCACGTGTCCGGACAACTTTGAACTTTGATCAGAGATATTTTGTTGTGAATTTAGTGGGTGTTGACAGGCTTTTCCCACTTGTTGTATAGCAAAACAAACCTCAAGTTAATGTGTTGTCTCATTAACTTAAATTTATACATTGTGATCTATAAATTGGCTTTAATGATCCAAGCACATTATATACTAAAATGCACCGGTAATTAAATTAAACACACGCCAAATTTGTGGGAGAACGGGTTCGGGGTGAAGACTGAAGTGAACCAATATTTATACTCTGGTCAACCCAAAGACTCATTCTAGCCTTATGTTTTCATCCCGCGGGTGTATACATGAGACCCGCTAGGAGAGACTAAATGCCCTAGCGGTAAAAACCCCGATAGAGCCCTGCCATCAAGGTTGTGACCCTCTCCGACATTACCTGAACCAATGGGTGATAATCCCCTTGGACAGTCCTTACGATTCGACTGATTATATTTCCATGAAATAATCTGAGTCTATGGGCAATGAAGTTGACCATTTGGAACACTTCAACCCCACAAATACACTGCAAGTGTATTCCCCATAGACGAAGAAACCCATCTCCCACAAAGCTGTAGTCATAGAGAAGACAGCTTTTGCCTGATGATAGTTGACTTCCATTTGAGCATTACCATCACTCATACTACAGCTGAGATGTCAGGGAGGCCAGGAAAAACCTGCAGTACAGGAAACCTGGATGGGGCCCAAGACATACAGCAGCTCCCCCACGAAGCTTTTTATTTCACAAATTCATAATTGGAGTGTTGGTAACACGACCAACAGAGCTGACTAACAAGGCATGTTTGTTTTGTTATTTTATTTAATTATTTTTTTTTTAATTCATCTGACGTAAAGTCTGGTATATGTAACTCGGAGCTATACGATAAAAGGTCTCTACATTTGAACAGCCACAGGTTCAATATACAGAGAATGTGATTGAATAATTGAATTACATACATTAACAAGCAAACAGATTTGTGTATCATATATAAGGTTCATTTGACCCCCGATTATCCGAGAATTGTTTTCTAAAGGTTAACATTAAATTGGCACCAACTGTATTTCCCTAAACTGTGATAACAGTGGTGTATGTAGTATATCGACTCAAGCTTGAACACAACAGTGAAAGCAGTCACATGCATGTTGAGATTTGCACGAGCTAATATGAAATATTATCTGAACATAGTCTACAATGTTGGTAGTACTATGTAGTATATAAAGAAATTGCAATCTGAAAATAGAATATAATTAACTGCCGCATTATTTCCATGATATCTTTTAGTAACTTTGACAACAAGCTTAGCCTTTGACTTAACTGCATATACCAATAGAATCAAGTAGGTTAATATACAGTGGTGGACATTTGGTGAAATATTGGGGTACTGACTTAGGTTGCCAACATACAGCCACCCTTTTGTTGCTGCAAATCTGAGTTCTTAAAACCTTTTGGCCTAAATTACATGAAAATTTTAATTAAATTATAGCCTATCAAGGCTTTTCTGGTCGTTGAAAATCATTGATGTAACTTTCTTACATACAGTTAATCAGCTATAATTCAAAGACTTTGACCTTGCTGTCAGTAGAAGTGGTGCCTACCAGGAACTAGATATATTGACAATGAGACAATGCCAGTGCGACATATACTGCTCAAATTGGACATACCGTCCTGTTAACCCAAATTATATAATTATAATGGCAAGATGGCAATAATCCTGACTAATAGAGGTTCACGTGAACATACGCCAACGCACGCTCGAGTGCACGTGTCATAATTCCGAACCAAATTTTGACAACTGAACACTGAACTATATTTTATCGTAGTATTTAATATTCATTAACAAAATACGTGTTGCCGATTTAACGATAATGGTATTCGTTTCTATAGCCGTAAAATTTTACGGTAAATACAAATATTTTCAGGCCTCGAGACAAGGATTAAACTTTGGACTCAATATAACAATAGGATATATTACAGAGATATATCATGTTATAATTTATACATATATGGTACCAGAATACTATGATATCGAATGGCAATTGAGAGATATACTAAAATTGGTTGAAAAGAAATATAACATTCGTTTGAGTCAGTTGCTGGCAATACTTACGACGCCCCGCATGGGCCACATGCGAGGCAACCAATTGTGTTATATTCAGCACGTCGTGTTCGTCGGATCTGTTGACTGGTTGGCGTCTGTCCGTACTAACTTTATAGCGGAATTGAGCTGGCATATTTCTTGGACCATGGGAGGAATAATACCACAACTGTCATGCTTGCTCTGCATCAGTGAGTTCTGATTGTAGATATAAAATCACGTCGTTATTCGCCATGCTGCCCGTCATTCGTATTAATCTTGTTGGGTCTTGCTCTTGTGCCGAAGGAGGTCTCGCATCGACATATTTAGCATTCGAATCGCCTAAGTTCTCGCACCGTCCATAACGCCGTCCAAAGCACTTCGCATATTATGTAAATTTTTATTCTTGCAGAATTTCGTGTTTATTCAGTTGAAACATTCGGCAAAGTGACACGCTTGACGTTATATAGCGCGCTTTACATATGGTCATTGAAATATGATTGGCAATAGAGTCATTCGATTGGCTGAGCAAATTGCATTCGTATTGCACGTGTCCGGACAACTTTGAACTTTGATCAGAGATATTTTGTTGTGAATTTAGTGGGTGTTGACAGGCTTTTCCCACTTGTTGTATAGCAAAACAAACCTCAAGTTAATGTGTTGTCTCATTAACTTAAATTTATACATTGTGATCTATAAATTGGCTTTTTAGCATAATCTCAATTACTACTGCTTTGTAGTAATACTGGAACATAACTGAAATGAACAGTAAATTGTTAGAATAAGAAATGTCTTCGTCGTGTCATCATTTCGAAACAAATAGGTAAAATAACACCACAGAAATGTTTCGTTATATTATATTCGCAATATTTTTGCGTAATCAAACTGAAACACAGGTCGGTAAGTCACATTTATGCAAACTCACTTAGGTTATCTTGTCATGAAATATTTCGCATTCTAGCCTTCGAAGCACTGAGTGCAATTTCAATTTGGTAAACTGCCTTCATACATAATTGTATTTGTAGTATGTATCAATTGAAAGTTTTGTAACATCTATTTTAATTATCAATATTTTCAATGTATTGTTTTCCCACATGGAATTCCCACATGAAACCCATGTTTGCTGCGATGAGTAATATGACACTGCCAGGCAAGCGTGAGTCACGCAAGTGTGAGTCACGCAAGCGTGAGTGTATTCCGTGAGCCCTCTAGATGAGCAAGAATTGCCCTTTTGGCAAACGTAATAAATATATGTTTAAATTTAAAAAAGAAGAAAATTTGCATATTTTTGTAGCGTGTAAATACATAAAAATATATACATGTGCGCGAAATAATTTTACATTTGGAAACCTATAAAACGAAAGCGTTGTTCCATCATTCTGTTCTAACTTTGCTGGATATGTGAGTCACATGCATACATGTAAAGCACAACTCGTTGCCATTCGAATATTTGTCTTGGTGTGCGCAGAACCGAGACCCTGAGACCATTGTCTGTTCTCAGTGTTCTGACGATAATATGCATGCTTATATCAGTTATATGTCCCTGCCAATACGACCATACATTATTTAATTCGCTTAATGACACTGATAATAACGTCAATTATTTCCCGTACTAAAAAATAACAGGATTCCTCTTTACTTATATTTTCATTTTTAGCCTTTCTATTTCGCGTGGGTGTATATATTTCGACGCTACAGAAATTGTACGAAATATGAAAATTTGCTTATTGGCAGACTGGCAGTGTCATATTACTGTGCAAAATTGGTGTACTGCGCAGCACCAACTGCGCACGAATGTTTTGAGATAAATATTCTCTATATACCCAAATTAGATCTACTGCATCGCTCGCTCGCTTCAGGCGTGTTGTTCTTCATGTAGCCCAACACAAATTATATCTGTGATTATATAAAGGGTTAGGGTTAGGGTTAGGGTTAGGATTGGGGTTAGGCCGTTAGGGTGGGGGTTAGAGTTAAATCATACATTTCGTGCAGGGCTACATAAATAACCTTCTACCCTTCAGGATACATAAATAACCTACTAAATATGGCTACATAAATAACCTACCCTTCAGGCTCGCTAGCTACCGCAGCAATTGTGTAGTAGTGTATTGCATGAAGCTTGTATTAGCTTAATCCGTACATGTTCCACCAGTACTTACTGTAAAGCTTGCACTATAGACAAAACATCTACATATTTGATTATTTTATTGAAAGGAAGACCTC
The DNA here is from genome assembly GCA_016169945.1 of Trachythela sp. YZ-2020. Lineage (NCBI taxonomy): Eukaryota > Metazoa > Cnidaria > Anthozoa > Malacalcyonacea > Clavulariidae > Trachythela > Trachythela sp. YZ-2020. The sequence goes on from JADLSH010000030.1 coordinate 77,455, forward strand.
GAGAACGACAATAAGAAATGAAATTAAATGACAATAAGAAATGAAACATCTAAGGGATGTTTAATTCTATCTTTTACAGTTTGTTGTTAAATATGAAAGTAAATCGAAAGCAGTACAAGAGAAATTGGGCTGCTGCATCTAGGACTTTAAGAAATGAAAGTCCCATTACCATATCTACTGACAATGACAAAAATTAGTCAAATGAACTGCAGTTTATCCCGCTATTCCCTGAAAATACACATAGTGACACTGAAATTGCTATGGAACAACCTACACATAGTCCAAAACGTATTTTCACTTCCTCACAGGACATCTCGTCAAATGCAAATGATGATGTTGAGTTGGATATGATTGGCGATGATTATTGTTGTTCTAGTTCTTCAGATTCTGAAAATAGTGATTTGACTGATCAATCTCTTAGGCAGGGTTTAGGAGAGTGGGCAAATAGATTTCAGGTTAAGCAAAATGCAATTGATGGTTTACTTAAGCTTCTGAAAGAAAATGGTCACCCAGATTTACCTGCTTCTGCTCGTACCCTGTTGCAAACTGCGCGAAGCATTCCTGTTCAAACAAAGTCAGGAATGGAGTATGTTTATTTCCCTCTTGCTAGTGAATTACTTAAAAATTTTAGGAAGTATCCAATAGATGTAGTGAACGCGACTCAACCACTTGAAATTTCTTTGAACGTTGATGGCCTTCCATTATTTAAAAGCTCAAATAAAGCACTTTGGCCAGTTTTGTGTGCAATTGTAAATGTAAAGCTCGTGACAGTTTTTCCTGTTGTTCTCACTTGTGGTAGCTCCAAACCCACTGATTTAGAGTTCTTGGAAGATCTTATTAAAGATTTAGGTGCTGTTCTTCAACATGGGATACAGGATGGTGAGCGGGTTCTTTCAGTATCTTTGAGGTGTGTTGTTTGTGACGCCCCAGCAAAAGCCTTTGTTAAAGGTACTAAGCTGTGCTCAGGGTATTTTGGGTGTGACAAATGTTCTCAAAAAGGTGTGTGGGTTGGCAGGGTGGTATATCATGATGTAAAGGATATTACACTGCGCTCTGATTTATCCTTTAGAGAGCAGATACATGAAGGGCACCACCAAAGTATAAGTCCTTTCTGCAATTTACCTATTGATATGATTAGGAAATTTCCAATTGACTACATGCATCAATTGTGTTTGGGAGTCATGAAGAAATTGATTTTGACTTGGATAAGGGGAAAGCGGGATGTTAGAATGTCTGCTGGCCAGGTTCATGAGATAAGTTTGAATTTAGTTGATCTGAAATCCTGTGTACCAAACACATTTGCACGAAAGCCAAGAGGATTGGCAGAAATTGATAGATGGAAGGCAACAGAATACAGGCAGTTTCTTTTGTACACTTGGAAAATAGTTCTCAGTGACATTCTAAAGCCAGATCTGTATGCTAATTTCCTTTGTCTTAGTGTTGCTAGCGCTATTCTTGTGTGTCCTACTCTAGCTCTTTCTCATCGTAACTATGCAAAGCAATTGTTGGAGTATTTTGTTGAGCAGGCTAAGATATTGTATGGGGATGAATTTTTAGTTTACAACGTACATAGTATGGTTCATTTGGCTGCTGAAGTTGAGGAGTATGGGAGCTTAGATGCATGTAGTGCTTTTCCATTTGAGAACTACATGCAGAAATTAAAACGGATGGTGCGCTCAAGGAGGAATCCTTTATATCAGATAGCAAAACGGTTGAGTGAGTCCTCTTCAACAATTTCTCCTTGCACTGAAGATACTGAGTGCCTGACAAAAGTGCCTGACAATGCTTTTATTCTTGGTGATACATCTTGCTGTGAGGTAGTTAATGCTTGCCATCCTGATGAGGAAGGGAATCATAAATATATGTGTCGAGTGTATAAGAGATCTGAAGCCCTTTTTATGAGTCCATGTGACTCTCGCAACATTGGTGTCCACAAAGCAAGCCAACGTTGGACTACCATGAAAGTTCTTCCTGCACAGTGTTTGAAAAGAAAGGCAATGAAAATTGACCTTGGGCCAGACAAGATTGTATTTATGGCACTTCTTCATACCAATTAACAAATATTGCTAAAGGTACTGTAGCTTAAGCAGCTGACTGAATTTGAGTCATTAAAATAATAAGCGGCACACTGTATGTAAGGTCATTTCATAGTAGGAAAATTGCAACTTAATGTATAATTGAAAATTTGTTTACTTTTAGATGACTTCCTATGCCATAGTTGAATTTGCTGAGGAGAAGGCAGTGGAGGTTATTTGTGAATCGTGGATTGAGACCAGTGACATGGTAAGTATAGTCGAATAACCTAATTTTGTACCGAACAATAAACACAATAATTGACACAAACGGTTTAATAGATTTAATAGAAAGTAAAACTAATGTATTTGATCACTACAATATTGATGAAGATTGTAAACTTATCCTTCTGTATTGTAAGCTCCAAAACGAAACCTGGCTTACGTGACCAACCGAGACACGCATACACACACAAACAAATCAATACAAGTCAATAAACCAAGTAATTTTAATGCATAAACAACGTCCAAGTTTATCCAGAAATGTATTTTACGTATGAGCGTATGATATGTATGGTTCTAAACAAATAATAAGAAAACTTCGTTACAATCGTTCCTTCATATCCACAAGCGAAAATGTCAATAAAATATACTGAATTTACAATGTTTTTACCTCGTAATTTGGCCACTTAATCCTTGTGCAAAAAAGATTACCAGAGCACATGGAACCAAAATTATCCCTACCCACATCCGGGCATTTTGCATAAATTATAATAATTATATCTTATGATATCCTATAATAACCGTCTCGATCCTACATACCAGCCCCGAACGACCTACTATACTGTCGTTCAAAAAAAAAAAAAAAGGATCGAGATTCCCAGTTCAAATAACTCTCAATGTTCACTTGCGCAAGTTATAGTTTCATACTATTTCAGTTTTCTCCTTTTTCCACGAACTTCCAAAACAAAGTCACTACCAAGCTTGTTTGACAAAGTAAGATTGCACGAATAATAAGTTTAAGAATAACATTAACATCAACAGTTTAAAGATCACGGTTCCTTCAATCAAGTTCTAGTCCGATTCAGACCTTTCCAAAAGGCACAATTTCCTCACGTCACGTCGATATCTACTCTGATTCGCTGTACGGATCACCACTTGTCTCACATGGCCATTACTATCTGGGAATGTCTCTTCAACTATAGCGAGAGGCCACTGACCTCGTGGAGCATCTTCCTTGACCATCAAAACGATATCACCTTTCGTTAGGTTTCTTCTGGGAGACAGCCATTTCTGTCTTTCTTGTAGACTTGGGAGGTACTCTCTCAACCATCTTGTCCAAAACTCGTCAGCTAACTTCTGTGCTTGTTTCCATTTCTCTCGAAAGTGGTGTGTTGACGATGAGGTGTTCGCTGAACTGCTTCGATTCCGATAACTAAGAAGCAAGGTGTTGGGTGTCAGATCTGACAAATCACGAGGGTCATCACATTCTCGAGTAAGAGGTCGATCGTTGATCATTTTCTCGACTTCATACATCACGGTTAGCAGATTTTCGTCATCCACAAGTCGGTCTCCGATCAAAGCACGCATGTTCTTTCTGATCGTTCTGATCATGCGCTCCCATACTCCGCCAGTATGGCTTGCACGTGGTGGAGAGAAATGCCACTGAATACCTTTCTCCCGAAACCGATCCAATATCTTAGCTTGATTCCAATTCTGCAACATCTGCTTAACTTCGATCTCTGCACCACGGAAATTTGTTCCATTGTCGCTGAACAACTCTTTGGGTGGGCCACGTCTGCTAACGAATCTTACAGCTCTTACAGCTAGGCAAGTGAAAACACAGCCATAACGTTTTACAGTTCCTCTTCTATACTTTACTTTAAGAGGGCCGAAATAATCGATTCCCACGGATGAAAATGGAGATTCACTTGGTGTCACTCGTGCTGCCGGGAGTGGAGCCATTATCTGTTCACCGGGGCGTTGGTTCCCTATGGGAGGAAACCGGAGTGCCCGGAGAAAACCCACGACTTTCGGCAGAGCGTTGACTTACTCTTTTCACATGAGTGTGATGAGTATAGTCCTCAGCGAGAATCGAACTCAAGACTCAGAGGTGAAAGACGCTTGCCCTGACGACTGCGCCACCGAAGCCCCTGAGCCCCATTGTTAATGGATGCTTCTCGTTGAGTAATTTTCACGATTTCGTCAGCTGCTAAATCGATTTCTTTCACTTCCAACGGACCACGTAGTACGTCTAACTCTGGAGTCTTTCCACATCGAGATAGCAGGTACTTCTTGAATCTCAACATCCACGCTACGGACTTCTGCAATCGGTACCAACAAGAGGGCCGATGGATAAAGACGACTCAATGACTCGGGAATCGGGTTTTCGGAAGCGTTCACTGCACCGACATTTGCTTTGCTTCGTTTCACTTCCTGGTCCGCGTCTTCTACGTCAGGCAAATCAACCGGTTGCTCTGGCCACGATCGGTAGTCTCGCCATAGGAAGTCGGGTCCGTTGAACCAGAACTGCAAATTGCGTTGGTCTCGATCGTTACTTCCCACGTTTAGGCCTCGCGATGCGATGTCTGCTGGATTGAGCTTAGTTGGTACATGACGCCACTGACATGGAGACGTAGCATCGTGGATTACTTGAAGTCGATTCGCGACAAAGGTTTGAAAGCGCTTCGATGTGTTTCTGATGTAGCGCAGTACAATAGTTGAGTCGGTCCAGAAGACGACACGATTGATATGTAGATCTAGTTCTTCGCGAATCTGCTTGTCCACTTTCACGGCTAGAGTTGCTGCCGTCAGCTCCTGTCTTGGTACAGTTACTGTCTTAAGTGGAGCCACTCTTGACTTGCCCATAATCAAACTGCAATGGACCTTTTCGTCTGTGTCTTCTAAACGAAGGTATGATGCGGTACCATACCCTTCAATCGATGCATCGGTAAAATGGTGAAGTTCCACGCTCTTTATCTCCTTGAATCCGGGAGGTTTGTAGCATCTAGGGATTTCTGTTGTTGTAAGTGATTGGAATTATTTCTGCCAATTATGCCATTTCACACTGATTTCTTCCGAAAGGGCCTCGTCCCATCCACGATTTCCGCGACAAAGTTCCTGTAGCAAACGCCTTGCTGGCAAGACAACAGGAGCAACTAGACCGAGCGGGTCATATACTGACGCAATAAAGATAAAATACCTCTTCTGGTTTCTGCTTTCAGACTTCCACTTCGGAATCCTAAGCTGTCCGTTTCAGTGTTCCACTGAACGCCCAAGGCTCGATCTTTAGGTAAGCTTTCCAAGTGCAAACTCACACATGGCGCTCTTTCGCTATCTGGCACGCTCGACAACACCTCTCTCTCGTTCGATAACCACTTTGTGAGTCGGAATCCACCACGGGACAATAACTCTGAGAGCTCTTGTACTAGATTGATAGCTTCTTCCGTTGTTGGTAGCGATTTCAAACAATCGTCCACATAAAAGTTACGCTCTACTGTGTCAACGACTTGTTTGCTAAACTCCTGTCGATTATCTTCGGCAGTTTTCCTCAACGCATACGAACAACAACTCGGTGACGATGTGGCGCCAAACAAATGAACGGTCATTTGATGTTCAACTGGCTCCTTCGAAAGGTCTCCCCCCGGCCACCACAAGAATCTGAGCGCTTTGCAATCTTCGGGCTTTACGTTGACCTGGTGGAACATCTTTTCTATGTCCGCCATAACCGCTACTTTATCTTGCCGGAATCGCAAGAGTACGCTCACTAATGAATTTGTGTAGTCAGGTCCTTGAAGTAGTTGGTCGTTCAGGGAGGTATTTTGGTACTTCGCAGCACAATCAAAGACAATTCTCCCCTTTTTTGGCTTCTGTGGGTGGGTTACTGGGTGATGCGGTAGGTACCAGATCCGTTTCTTAGAGGGTAATTCTTCGAAGGTGTTGCTGTCCTTCGGTTCGACTCTCTTGGCATGTCCCTTCGAAATGTACTCTTCCATGGTTGCTTTATACCTCGCGTGTAGGGTGGGATCTCTCTCTAATCTTTTCTTCAAATAAGTCAGCCTCTTTTCCGCCATGAATCTATTATTTGGTAAGGATGGCTCGTCATACTTCCAAGGGAGGCCGATCTCGTAGTGACCGTCTTCGAGTTTAATGGAACTGTCCATCATTGTCTTTGCACGACGATCTTCAATCGAAAGACATTCTTTCAGGTCGGCTGTCGACTCGCTAAACTCGGAGTTATACAAACTTTGTAGCTGCTGCTGTATGGAACTCATACCCATTACGTCATCTTTGCAACCGAGGGCTTGATCAACTTGGATGCAATTCATCTGAGCTTCCTGATAACTCTTCCCTTTGAGGGGTCCCATCACCGTCCAGCCTAAGATTGTTCTTATTGCATGTGGTTGGTTCTTCTTACCGGAACGCACTTCGAGAGGGCAAAGAGCTTCAGGGACGTCACTTCCAATGAGAATGGTAACTTTCTTATCGCCCAGATTAGTAATGTCAACGTCCTTAAGATGCGACCATTGTTGTACATCATTGGTTGTCGGAATGCTTTCTGGGGCAACTGGTAAGCTGTCAGTCGTCCACACTTTATTTAATCTAACACCTTTGCCAGTGGCAAGTCCAACAACGTCAAGAGATAATTGTTGAGCCTTTCGTTTTTCGTTTCCGCACACGGTTGATATGGTAAAGTATCTTCAGCTAAGCTGGATAAACACATGGTTGTGTTCGACCCACTGTCTAAAAATGCATAAGTTTCTATTACCCGATTACCATAGGGTGCACTGACTTTCATGGGTACAACTTGCAAACCAACACGACCTCCGCGAGATGAGGAATTTGTTACACCGACTCCAGAGAACGAGAGTTTGCTGGACTGTGTAGAGGTTGTGTCGCTGTTTGGAGTTGAGCCAGATCTGTTACTAGGAGTTGCTTGAGCAGGTTTCATTTCGTCCTTGGGTTCCACTTCTGATGAATGTAACAAGGGATGGTGTCTTCTTTGGCAACCTTCGACGCCGCACATCCGAGCCCCTCTACAATTCTTGACAAAGTGTCCTGGGCTTAGGCAGGCATGGCAAACTCGCTTAGACTTTACTAAATCCCGTCGTTGTTGAAGATTCTGACCTCAAAACTTGTGGCAACGTTCTAGATGGTGTGTACCGTTACAAAGAACGCATGACCAATTTCTTCCCTTTTGCTCAGGACCAACCTCTTCGACGTTCTGTCCGTATGTTGCCAAGGTTGTGCTATTTCTGTTGAAAAAGGGTGTGGTTTTCTTCCCTGTATCCCATCCGCCTTTACGCGATTCTGCTTTCGTAGTGATGATTTGACCAAAATAGGTATTGGCCACTGCAGCTCGAGACTGAACAAACTCGGTTAGGTGGGAGAAATCTGGGGTGATATGGTTGTCATACAAGTGACTTGCTTTGTCCGCCCACTTTGCTCTAAGTTGAATTGGAAGGCGACTGACGACTTTTCCGAGGGTGTCAATCGAGTTGATGTTGGCTCCGTTACCCAACTGAGTTGAACCAAGAAGACATGTCTCCATGTCACGTGCCAGCTGTGACAACTTCTCCGACTCGGTAACTCTAATAGGGGGCCCACTGATTACTTTATCTAAGAATGCTTGGGTTACTACATGATTTCGACCAAAGTTTTTTCTCAGGATTTCCTTCGCACGCTTGTAGCCTTGGTCGGGTGGCATGATGATACAATGTTCGATTGCCTGTCTTGCTGCCCCCTTACAGTATTGGATTAAGTAATTGAGTCTGTCCGCATCATTATCTTCTTTACTTTCGACATTTACTTCAAAACGTTTCATGAATAATGGAAAGTCACGTGGTTCGCCGTAGAAACTCATATATTCTCTTTGAGGCATTCGTAGCCCTTTAACAACTTCGTCCATCGTATGTTGTTGTTTCTCTAATAAATGTTGTAGCTGAGACGAGTTATCATGCAATGACCGTGTTGGTCATTTTTTGTCTATTGGTAGTATTCAGTATATATAGATGACTTCACTTACAGCTGCATGGGTACAAAATTCAATTTCATAAGTACGTACGTAAAAATCTTCCCATTGTACAGTCCGTAAATTAATGGTTATCAGTTACAAGTAATACCATTCCTTTGGTTTTGGACATACATATTACACAAGAAGAAAATAGATATGGGAGCTTAGTTTTCTTTTCAACCCACATATTGAGCGCCAGCTGCAGTAAACGGAATTATATTTTAGCATTACATATGTACATGTTCTAAAACTATGGCAAAAGTATCTTTGATTTCTGAAACTGTATATGGTTGAACTTTTCAGGAACATCACACCTGGAGCACTTTGTAGTAAACTTACTTTCACTTTGCGTATGGCCAGAACCGTTAGGGTTTGTCGTCCGGTTGGTGGCAATATCAGCCAAGCTGTTGTTGAATAAGCCTGCGGATAGGTTAAGAATGATAAGATCAAATTAGCCGTTTGTCATGCAACGTGAAATACTGAACCATAACAATGTTGCAAAGTAATACAACCACTACCTACAGTATTTGGCATTTGTTTTTAATTTCCTCATGAAAAACGGGGTAGTAGATTATTTTTTTTGTTTACAAGAATAGTAGAATAACAGGATTAAATACAAAGCCCAATAACAGGATTAAATACAAAGCCCTATGTACCGTTTGCACTATTCAAATGTACCGTTTGCACTATTTATATCCTGAGTGCATGACCTGGTTTTACCCATAAAGACGGCTGGCAACTTTACATGTTATTTTATCACTTCTCTACATCCTTTATTCTTCATAGATTTCCAAAGGTGTGTTCTTACCAAGCTAGACACGACGTCAGCTGAGAGTTAACAAGGTCTATCTGCATTTTGCATGGTATTGAGAATTTAGTTTTCCTGTTAGACAAACTAAATTTAGTAAAATTAAATTCTCAATACCATGCAAAATGCAGATAGACCTTGTTAACTCTCAGCTGACGACGATGCTACAAAAAAAAAGACGAAGCACTATCCATTTTGCGACTTCTACTGAGTAGTACTCGAGGAGTTAGTGGTAACGACATGCTTGAGGATGTGTTACCCAATCCAATCGACTGTGTTGCGGATTTGGATGCATTGTGCGCTCGCCTGGATGATGAGGACTTTATGAAAAAAATGGTAGGTGGTACTATTTCCAGTCGTTCTCTCTGAAATGCTAAAAATCCATGCATGCTGGTAACTGGCGTCAATGCGCATAAGTACATATATGTGTAGGTTTAGGTCTACGAAACGCAAAGAGTGCTCGACAACATATAGTTGGAGCAAATTATAGATTTTTCCTTACCTCAAAACTTGTCTGCAACAGGCTGTTTCATCTGTAAAAGAATCAAACCCTGATGATTCTTTTACAGATGAAACAGCCTTTTGCAGACAAGTTTTGAGGTAAGCGAAAATATATATATACATGCATGTCTGCAGATTTGACTATATATATATATATATTAATAAGGTTCGGAGTCTTTAAGTTCTTGGTTGATTCATTTATTACTCTACAATATTGTTTCGTGAGGTTCAAAGACATCACTCGTCAGGAGTGATTACTGAATGAATATAACAGTTGAGTGCGCGCGGAGTCCAAACGTGGACTCTCAAAGACAATAATGTAAACCACGAAATTTCGTGGCAAATTATTTCGAAAGCAAAATCTTACAACAGTGCAAGCAAACGATGTAATTTGTGCCTTAGAGAGAAATATGTCATTATTTACCAGCCATGCCGATGTACACTTAACAAAAGGAACGAACTCGTATCATCATGTAGGCATAGGAAGAAGTCATTGTTGAGATACAATTAGTCCCAGGTGAATGCACACGTGAGACGCACGTAAGCGGCAGGTTTGAATTCCCGCTTGCGTAGCAAACTCCGCGCGCACTCAACTGTTATATTCATTCAGTAATCACTCCTGACGAGTGAGGTCTTTGAACCTCACGAAACAATATTGTAGAGTAATAAATGAATCAACCAAGATCTTAAAGACTCCGAACCTTATTAATATCACCGCTCTACAATAGAATTGAGCACTGTCTGATAGAAATTATCGAAGTACTTATTTATTTATATATATATATATATATATATATTTATTGTTTCTATCTTAAAGTAAAGCCGTCGCTACACGGTGTTTCACGTCTAACTAAAAGTAAGACGATCTTCAGGCGACTAAATTTACACTGATTCAGTTCATTGTTTGCTTGCGCAAAATCTTAACGGTTTGCTGACGCGTGTTCATATAGGTCGCATGCGCTTATTTTGTCGCTCGCGCTTTAATTTTACGGTATTACTTTTCAGCACGCGCTTAAATTTTCCTGCATTAAACTTATTTCTATGGCAGCACTTCGAGAATAGTTCAGTACGTTTGTTCAGTGTTTTCTTTTTGTCTGCGCGTATTATACATAATTTCTCCGTAAGGCATAAGTTACAACTCCGTGCACCAGCACTACGTGGGGATGTACGCTTTAAAATGGACCACTTGATGTTTACAGGTCTTCCGCTAGCCTTCAGTTTCCACACGTATTTTGACAGTTCCGTTTCTGTTGCGTATCGCTTGTTGTTGATGGATTTCTTGTGGTTCCTGTATCGTTCCTTAAACGTCGTAGACGTCATCCCGATGTACTCTTTTGTGTCTTCATCCATGACCGTTGTGACTTCTGCCTTATAGACGATATTCGTCTTTTTTTAGATCCAATTCCTAGTTGCGTTGTGCGGTCAAAACCACGCTGTTAGTGTAAGAGGGATAATGGCAAAACTGGGGACAAATAAACTGTGGTCATTGTTCAGCATGAAAGGACGAAAGGGGAAACGATGTTTCAGAGAACTTTCTATCTGCAGGATAGTTAAAAGTAAGTGTTGACGTGTGGTAAAAATACATAAAGTAGAAGAAAAAAAATTGTACTGTACCTCAGAATATTTAAAAAGCTCTTTGCTCAAAACATACTTTTTAGTGATGCATAGTAAAATAAAACTGGTACAAAACCTAAACTTCAATAATAAGCATGTGTAGTACTTTGAAAACCACCAGGTGAAGAGCTTGTTTAATTTAAGTACATTTATATTACAGTTACACTATTTGGAAATAACCAGAAAATCAATTAATGTATAGAGTTGTAAATATAAAGTATATAGATAAATAATTGTAGTTTTGGCTCACCTCAAGGTATCCACTACAGCTTGTTTCCCCAAATAAGCGATCATCAAATGGCTCACCATGCACTTGATGATCGCTTATTGCGTGAAACAGGCTGTAGTGGATACATTTAGGTAAGCGAAAACTATATTTCCTCTATCCATATGATATCGAGCACTCTTTGGCATTTCGTGAACCAAAACACACTCATAGATAAATAACTATATATTAATAGCTGGCAGATGTACTGTAGAGGTAGATAATTGGTGCAACCAGTTTTTGAAACCACGTACTGTACCGTACTGTACGTCCAAGTACTATTGTTGGGCAAGTATCAGTTTGAACTTATACCAAAAAGATTCAATGTGCTAATTGGAGGAAAGGGACAACATACATCTCTTTTAACTTTTAGAGGCGTACCTAAGAGTACACAAAGCCGTGAGCGAGGGCGAAATGGAGGAACAGATTGCCGAATATCTTAAACATGCACCAAGTAAGCCTAGTGGATCGCGGTACAAGGTCAGTATGCCATGACTACTACTCTCTTTACATATACTTTTCAAGATTAACTGTATTCGGCTTGTGTAGTCACGCGAGAATGTTACTTCTACTTCAACGAAGTGCCGTTTTCGTTTATATCTTGCGAAATAACGAGAGTTATAAGATAATCTATACCTCTCTAGATTGAACATTTTGGTGTATAGTTTGTTGCTTTAGCATGTCTAGAACTCGAGTTATTCAGGAAAGTTGTCGTACGTATTGATGTAAAAAATTGTCAGCCTTGAATTTGATTTTAATAAGTTTGAATTTATCCAATGAAAATGGTGGAATTTGCCCCACAAAAAAACCGGAAGCCACACAATTTCGAGTTGTGACGTCACCTGCACAAGCCAAATACTCTTTTGTATAATGTTTGCTAATTTATTGTTTCTTGCCTTTTATTAGGAAACCAACACCCAAGATGGTAGAATGCAGAATAATCAATAATAGTTATTTGTTATTTTTCTAATTAGCCATATCTACTGCGCTGTAAATACAACCAACATACTATATTAGTCAATTTTAATAAAATAATACTATATTGATGGAGTATTGTTGTCTGTTTTATCTGGTGTTCTAGGGTTTTCTTCATTGAATTATATGAAATTGAAGTTGTATATGAAGGCCGTGAAAACGTTGTCCAAACATTTCAATAACAAAGTTATATAAACGTCTCTGGGAGTCTACGCAACGACGTCCTCACAACGTTGTATAGACGTTGTGTGAACGTTGTATAAACGTACCATTGTATATTTCGTTAATATTTCGTTAAACACAGACAAATAATTTACGCTGTAAGCGACCCAATGTATGAAGGGCCCAGGGAGTGGGGGGCCAATTTTGTATGAGTGGGGGGCCATCAAGAGGGCCTAGGGGGCCCCCAGTATATATGTTAAAATATGCCTTGTCTGTTGCGGATCGCTGATAACAATGAATGAGAATATTGTTTGTCACAAAATGTGGTTACCATACGAAAGTATTAAAAGCTCCACATGGAAAAAGTTAGCTGCTATAGAATTTGCGATATCGTTTACAGATTTGCTTAAAGGTTCGCACGTCAAATTGTATACAGGCAATCATCTGTCGATAGAAATTATCAGAAAGATAACAGACAAGTATGGGAGAATTAGTAATAATTTAAAAAAATTAAGAATTGCAGCTATGTTTTCTCTAGGTTTTGCAGGATATTTTAGATTTAGTAAATTGAGCAGTATTCAAGCAGATCATATAGAATGGCACGAAGATCACATTCGTATTTTTGTTCCACGAAGTAAAACGGACATTTATCGCGAAGGAAAATTTGTCTATATTCGTAAAACAGATGGCGAATGCTGCCCCGTGGGTGTATTAGTAAAGTACACAGGCGCTGCCAACACCCCTTGTCGTCCCTTGTTCCACAAGCGAGGATCATTTTGTTCCTAAGGAAAGGTGATCTTTCTTATACAAGAAGCGGAGAGATATTTAAGGAAGCTCTAAACATCCTCGGTTACGATGCCAAGAATTATGGTCTGCACAATCTAAGATCCGGTGGTACAACATCAGTGGTCCAGTATAGTAACAATTCCATCCCGAAAAGGCATCTCAAACCGCACGGTAGATGGAAAACGGACACTGCCAAAGATATGTACGTACAAGAAAGTTTGCGTAGCATATTGGAGGTGTCAAGTTATTTGGGACTATAATTATATAAGGAACATATCTGCTCTCTTGGAATTTATAATGTTAAAAAAACACACAAAAAACAGTGTGTGTGAAGATTAATCAATACATTGTATTACTTGATATTCAATAAACAGTCGGGATCTGGGAGTAAATCCAATAATAAAAGGGGAAAATAATTTATGTTCGTTGAATTAGAAGGTAAACAATATTAAATAACAGTTGATCCAAAGATTGACATTTTATCAAGTAAACCCTGTGTCCCGTCCGGACGCGTATATATTCATATTATATTTATGTTAATTTATGACATCGACATTGATGACGTAGACGGCATGGTTGAGCTAATTTATGCAGATCGAAAAGCGCTTAGCTTGTATGTTTTTCATAAGTGTTCGTGTATGGCAGAAATATCGCAATAAAATATTAAAAACTTCGACGATTTATACGTGGTTCGCTCGGAATATTTCGTAGTAATATTCGCCCGTAAACATTGGTCCTTCGAGAGCCGAATATGAATCCGTGAAGAAATCTAACAGCCCCAAAAGAAGGGAAAAATTAGGTCGAAGAACCCCGACAAACTGCAAATGTCGCTGACGAAACTTTGCAAGGTAAGACTACAAATTTCCTTAGTGAAACCCGTAATGAAAACATTCCACCAAAAACTAATGAAAACATTGATAAAGCTAGACAACGCACCACCTCTTGGATCGCAGACCTCCCTTCTCTTCCTGAACCCCCTGCAGGCCTCACAAGCCCACCATACTCGCCCCAGTCCCCTTTCCACCGTTCATCAGTCCCTAAGTTAACACTCACGAAGTTTGATGGTGACCCCTTAAAGTGGACAGATTGGGTCGGGATGTTTTATGCCATTATTCATCATTCACAAATGACGTCATTCGAGAAAATGACACACCTCCAACAGAGTGTCATCGGAAAGGCCAAATCCGCTATCGCTGGATTTCGCTATAATGGCAACCACTACAATAAGGCATTGCAGTGTCTTGAAAATCGATTTGGCAAGCCCCATGTAGTCGTTCAAGCTCATTTGAACAACTTGAATAAAATGTACCCAGTTTCAGAGGATGATACAAACGCTATTGTGAACTATTCTCGAGTGATTAACACTATGGTTTGGACATTCCAAGATCTTGTCTATGAGGATGACATAAGAGCGGCAAGTAATGTCAATACGGCAGTCGAGAAATTGCCCACATCGATGATACTGAAGTGGAACGAATATTTACTTCACAACAAAGTCTCTCGCCCAACACTTACAATTCTCGCTGAATGGTTACAAGAACAAGCAGAAGCTCATGAACTCTTGCCGATAAGAGCTAAACATAAACACAAGCCCTCCGGGAAAGAGGGTAGCACGCGACATGTTGGGTCTGGTCAGAGGTATGATAGGAATCAACAGATGAACACGTTTTCTATGCATCCGGATGCAAGCACGCCCTCGGCCTGCTCTTTGGGAGACGGAAACCACCATACATCTGAATGTCCAACGTTTATTGCCTTAAATCCTGATGATCGGGCTGAGAAGGTAAAGGAGTCGAGACTCTGTTTTTGTTGCCTCAATCCTGGGCACTGCTGTCGAGACTGCCCCACCCCAAAGGAATGTGGTGTTGGTGACTGCAAGAAAAAACATCATCGCTTGATGCACCAGGCAAAACGTGTTTATGCCAGACGTGGTATCGAACAACATTCCGCAAGTACGTCACAGCAATCGTCTCAAGTCCTACTGCAAGTTCTCCCTGTTACTATCCATGGGCCGGCGAGCTCTTTCGAAACTTATGCTATGCTGGACATGGGGAGTACATGTACGCTTATCCAAAGCAATGTTGCCGACAAAGTCAGACTGACTGGCCCTACTGAACAAATGATTTTGAACGGAGTCCAACAGCGTAGTTGCATTACGTCGAAGATTGTTAACTTTGATATTAGTTCCAATCACAACTCCGCCTAACGTTTCGCGGTTGAGCAAGCTAGGACCGTAGATAAACTAAATCTTCCGACGACGAGCGTTGATATGTCGAAAGAAAAGGGTCGTTGGCCCCATTTAGAAGATCTTTCATTGCCATCGGTAAATGGCAGTCAAGTTGAGGTCTTACTGGGGGCTGATGCCTTCGACTTGATCGTGCCCCTAGAGACAAGGATCGGCCCGAAAGGCACCCCTCGAGCAGTCCGGACCGCTCTTGGTTGGACTGCCACCTCTCGCTTTCCCGGACGTGGCCACCTGGACACAACGTACGCAATGAAAGTCCATGTCACAACTCCCGAAGAAGATCTTTCTCAACAGGTCCAGCAGTGGTGGAAGACAGAAACATTCGGATGTAAATACGCAGGAGAAACATCTCGATCTATCGAAGATAAGAAAGCCCTTGAAATCCTTGAGTGTACGACTAAACAAGTGGGAAACCGCTACGAAACTGGCCTATTATGGAAAGAGGGAAACGTTAGATTGCCCAACAATCGTGTTGTGGCCGAGAAACAGCTTTTCTCTTTAGAACGGAGACTGGATCGAAACGAACAGTTAGCAAATGCTTATAAGGATACTATAGAAAGTGATTTAAGAAATGGTTATGCAAGAAAGCTTACGCCCGAAGAAGCTTCTGCTCCTGTGAAACATCAATGGTTTATTGGTTTCTCCCTCACCACCCAGTGACCAATCCGAACAAACCTGGAAAGGTACGAAGGGTCTTTAACGCTGCATCCACCTATCGATGCGTGTCCTTGAATGATTACCTAATGACTGGTCCTTACCTTATCAACTCGCTGACAGGAATTTTGATGCGCTTTCGCAAAGAAAGAGTGGCTATATCTGCCGACATCGAATCTATGTTCTCGCAAGTCCTCGTTCCTGAGGAGGATCGAACAGTCTTACGTTTTCTCTGGAGAGAAGATCGCACTTCACCCCCGGAAGTGTATCAGTATTGTCGACACATTTTCGGAGCCAAATCGTCATCTACCTCGGTCAATTATGTCCTTCATCAAACGGCAAAGGACAATGCCAGTGAATCCCCTTTGGCCGCCGAAGCTATCCTAAAAAACTTTTACATGGACGATCTATTTAAGTCTGAGAAGGCCGAGGAAACTGCGGTTGTCATGTGCCAAGCACTTACTAACTTGTTGGCAAGAGGTGGATTCCGATTGACCAAGTGGTGCAGCAACTCTCGAGAAGTTCTCGCGAATATACCTGAGAGTAAACTAGCTCCTTGTCTGAAAGGCCTCGACCTAAATGGTAAACTTCCGGTAGAACGAGCACTGGGAATTTACTGGAATACCGAAGAAGACTCGTTTGTCTTTAGCAGCAAACTCTCTAGACAAGCTTCCACCCGCCGACAAGTTCTGAGTGCATCTTCGATCCCCTCGGCATGATTGCACCTTACATCCTTCGAGCGAAGCTGTTTTTTCAAGCTTTGTGGCAGGTGAAACAAGGGTGGGACGAAGAAATCCCTCCTGAGAATCTTGCACCTTTCCAAGAGTGGCTAAAGGAACTTGACAATCTGATATCATTTCGAGAAGCGAGATTCTACCGAGATGTAGCAGCCATCCCGCTCGAGATCCAAATTCATGTGTTTGGTGATGCTTCATTACAGGCATTTTGCGCGGTTGGGTACTTTCGATTCCTGTATCCAGATGGATCCATACAATGTTGTTTCATCATGGGAAGAACCCGAGTAGCCCCTCTAAGACAACTAAGTATCCCAAAGCTCGAGTTGCAAGCATCGGTCTTGTGCGTTCGTCTGTTAAACACGATAAAGACAGAACATACTTACGATGTCAATTCTTGCCATCTCTGGAGCGATAGTACCACTGTCCTACAGTGGATCCGCAGTTACAGTCGCCGACATCCTACGTTTATCGCAAATCGTATCGCGGAAATCCAAGATAGCAGCAATCCTTCCGAATGGCGACACGTCCCGGGGCGTCTGAACGTGGCGGACGACGGCAGTCGAGGTCTCCACGTCGCAGATCTTGGCCCAGAATGTCGTTGGCTAAACGGACCGGCCTTTCTGAGTCAACCGAAAGAATTCTGGCCTCAAGAGTCTGACGTACCTGAAGAAGTCTCCTTGCCGATAAAGGTGACCGATTGTCCCAGCCAAGGTGACGAGTCAACAAGTGGCCCCTTGGATCCGGCGCACTTCTCTTCTTGGCATAAGCTTTTACGTAGGACTTGTTGGATCTTAAGATTCGTTGGCAACTGTTCCAAAAGGTCTCAAGAACGGCAATTGGGTCCTCTCACTGTGGACGAATATGAGAAAGCTAAGGAACTTTGGATAAAGCGAGCCCAAATGGATAGTTTTCCACTCGAAGTGCACGGTCTCAAATCCAAAGTATCAATCTCTCGTACGAGTTGTATCCTTACGTTGTCCCCATTCGTGGATCCGAATGGTTTAATTCGTGCTAGTGGTCGCCTTTCGAAAGCGCCCGTTCCTTATTCTACACGACACCCTATCATACTCCCACAGAAACACGATGTGACCCGACTTATCATCACTGATTTTCATGAGCGTCTGCAACACGAAGGCAACGAGCATGTTCGTAACGATATCCAACAGAAATACTGGATTTTAAACTGTCGTTCAGCCATCCGAAAGGTATCGCACGATTGCTCTTATTGTACGAAAAGACGCGCTCGACCCCATATCCCGTTTATGGCTAACCTGCCAAAGGACAGGCTACAAGCTCATGCCCCTCCATTCTCGTATGTGGGAGTCGATTACTTCGGGCCGATGACAGTCAAGCGTTTCCGAAAGGCAGAAAGCAGATATATATGGCTGCTTATTTACTTGCATGGTCACGCGTGCTGTGCATATAGAAGTGGCACATAGTTTGGAGGCCGACTCTTACATTATGGCTTTGAGACGAATGATCGCTAGAAGAGGGAAGCCCGTACGCATTAACTCCGATAACGGCACCAACTTCGTCGGCGCAGAACGAGAACTTCGCGATTGTTTGGAGAATTGGAACAAATCCAAGATTAGCGACGAAATGATGCAACAAGGTATCGAATGGCATTTTAATCCGCCTGCTGCACCCCATTTCGGCGGAGTTTGGGAACGTTTGGTCCAGTCGTGCAAGAGAGCGATCAAGGCCGTCGTAGGAAATCAAACTTTACCTGATGAAGTCTTGCTAACGGTAATGGCTGAGGTAGAGAGCTTGTTAAACGGTCGCCCACTCACTCACGTCAGCACGCACCTTTCGGATCACGAGGCGTTGACACCGAATCACTTCCTCCTGGGCAGATCAAACCCAAACCTACCGCCAGACGTGTTTGTAGACAAGGAAATCTCCAGTCGGAAACGGTGGCGTCAAGCGCAAGTTATCGCAGACCAAGTATGGAAACGTTGGCTAAAAGAGTATATCCCTAACCTTCTAGAACGCCGGAAGTGGAATACGAACGCTCGGAACTTGAAGATAGGAGATTTGGTCCTCGTAGTCGATCAGAATGCTGCGCGTGGAACGTGGTTATTGGGTCGTGTTACAAAGCCTATTATTGGAGATTTGGGCGTGGTTCGAGCAGCCGAAATCAAAACAAAGAATGGATCGCTTGTCCGGCCGGTTGCAAAGCTTGCACTTCTCGAAGAAGCGGCCAACCTTTGAAGTGGTATACGTCCTGGAAACCGAGGACGAATACGGGGCCGGCTATGTCCCGTCCGGACGCGTATATATTCATATTATATTTATGTTAATTTATGACATCGACATTGATGACGTAGACGGCATGGTTGAGCTAATTTATGCAGATCGAAAAGCGCTTAGCTTGTATGTTTTTCATAAGTGTTCGTGTATGGCAGAAATATCGCAATAAAATATTAAAAACTTCGACGATTTATACGTGGTTCGCTCGGAATATTTCGTAGTAATATTCGCCCGTAAACACCCTGTTTGTGGTCATGTAATTGTAACCTGAATTCATTGACTCTACATGGTTTCTGATAAACATAGTCCTTAAACTGACAAGTATGGAGAATTATTTTCATGTTTCTATTTCAAAATTGCCTACCTGTAGAAATTCTCTTCATGTATATTTGTACAGAGTCAAACAAATTATATGAACAAATAATCTTAATCAAAATCGACTTTTATGGCCCTTTCCTTTTTGTTGTCACATAATGACATAACTCCTAAATATGTTACACTAGAATTTTAGAATATATTTTAAATCATCTTATCTTAAGAAAACAATTAGAATGCATTTCCCATCAACGTAGTCCAGATTGTTCAGTATTTATTACATTCGGCATATTTTCTTGGGACAAATATGTTTAAAAATATCCCGGTATTTAAATTGTACGTACCCCGATAGCTCTGGAGCTAAAACGTGCAAAAAGTTGTTTCGAAAAACAACGAACACTTAAAAGCTTATATTCGTCTAAAACCGAAAGGTATATTCCGATAAATAGTGTGAAAATTCGCCATTTCAAATTGTTTCAAAATATTCCTGAGTTGTGTTTAAAACGAAGGCCAGCCGAATAATGAACGAAGCTTGGCGAGAAATCGATAATTTGTAATATGCCGAGTCTGACCCGTTGCATATCGTAAATTTTTACAGCGCGCGAAATTTGACCAAAAATCTCCTCATTTTGTAAGATGAGAATTGTCAGTCCAGTTTATAGTATAAGCCAGTGTCGTAAGTGAGTCGCCCGTGTTCGAAATACCAGCGGGCTTCATAATCATTTCCATTATACTCTAGCGCAAAATTTGGGAAAACAATTGGCAAATTTTTATCTTTATTTTAAAATTGATTTCAACTCAATTTATTTTTTATTCAATTTGGCAATTTTTAAGTTTTACAGAAATAACTGTTCGCTGGTGAATACTGAGCGGTAAACGTTCAATCTCGTGCGTTAAGAATTTGTACTGGCTTAATTAAATTATAGTGATTATACATGTCTGATCATTCTGAGGAGATGTTTTCAACATCGAGCACCTTGAACTTAATAGCAAGAGAAGAAACAACAGACAAACCTTATAAATGTGATGTCTGCAAGATGAAATTTTCGCAATCAGGAGATTTAGAAAAACATAAAAGAACACATAATGTAGACAAACCTTATGAATGTGATGTTTGCAAGATGAAATTTGCTCTATCATCTGATTTGGAAACACATAAAGCACTATCGACAGCAAAAATTATGTCTGATCGTTGTAAAGAGATGTTTACAACACCTAGAAGCTTGGAATTAGCAAGAGAAGAAAGCACACAAGAAGTTTATGAATGTGATGTTTGTGGGAAGAGATGTGCCCAACAAGGAAACCTAACTAGACATAAAACAACACATAACAGACCTATATATGAATGTGATGTTTGCAAGAAGAGATTTCCTCGATCAGACCGTTTGGACAGGCATAAAAGATCACACACTGGAGAAAAACCTTATGAATGTGATGTTTGTAAGAAGAGATTTTCTCAGTCAGCAAATTTGGTAAGACATAATAGAACACACACTGGAGACAAACCATATGAATGTGATCTCTGCCAAAAGAGATTCTCTCAATCAACTGATTTAGTAAGACATAAAAGAACCCACACTGGTGAGAAACCTTATGAATGTGATGTTTGTAACAAGAAATTTTCCCAACCAGGATACTTTAAAATACATAAAAGAGCACACACTGGAGACCAGCCTTATGAATGTGATGTTTGTAACAAGAAATTTTCCCAACCAGGAAGCTTAGTGAAACATACAAAAAACAAGCACGGTAGAGAAAATTATGAATGTGATGTTTGCAAGGAAATTTTTTCTCGGTCAGCCGATTTAGCAATACATTATAATGTGTTACATTTAACAACACAGATTATGTCTGATCATTGTGAGGAAGATATTTCGACATCAAGTAGCTTGAACTTAGCAAGAGAAGAAACAGCACAAAAACCTTATGAATGTAATGTTTGCAAGATGAAATTTGCTCAATCATCTGATTTAGAAACACATAAAGCACTATGTTCAACAACACAAATTATGTCTCATCATTGTGAGGAAGTGATGTCAACATCAAGCGGCTTGAACTTGGCAAGAGAAGAAACAGCACAAAAACCTTATGAATGTGATGTTTGCAAGAAGAGATTTTCTATGTCTAGCCATTTAGCCATACATAAAAGAACCCACACTGGAAACAAACCTTATGAATGTGATTTTTGCAACAAGAGATTCTCTCAATCAGGCAGTTTAGCAACACATAAAAGAACACACACTGGGGACAAACCTTATGAATGTGATGTTTGTAACAAGAGATTTTCTCAATCGGCACACTTAGCAAGACATAAAAGAGTACATACTGGAGACAAACCTTATGAATGTGACGTTTGTAATAAGAAATTTTCCGATGCAAGGAGCTTAGTGAATCACAGAAAAACTCACCCTGATGGTGAGATGTTTTCAACATCAAGCAGCTTGGGATTAGCTCAAGAAGAAAGAACACACAATCTTTATAAATGTGATGTTTGTGAGAGGACTTTTTCCCAATCGAGTCAATTAGCGGATCATAAACGATCACACACTGGAGACCAGCCCCATGTCCATGAAGGTGATGTTTTGGAAGAAGTAATTGTATTCCACTAACCCATTTAGTGACACATTTTAAACACACACTGGGGACAAATTATATTAATGTTTTGTTTGCAAAACGACATTTTCCGTCCAGGGAGCTTTTACTTGTAACATTTAAAGTACCAAACTGTATAAATTAAATGTTTTTCTTTATTGCTGTAAATCTCGCTTATTGAGGTAACCTATAACAGATTTTAGACGTGCTTCCGTCACAAAGTTTTCAAAATATTAATAATCGACCAAAAATTTCCCTACAAGTATCACAACACTACACTACGCATGTGATGGGAGAAGTGAGGAAAAGGAAAAAAAAATTATTAGTGCAAAGGGAACATCAAAGAGCCTTTCAAATTCCTAAAAAGGTACTCCTACGCAAGAAGGCCCAAAAAAATCATGCATGCTGAATCCCCCAACCCCCCATCACTTTTCTAGTGGTCCTTAGTAGGTAACCCCCCCCCCCTCCCCCCCATATAGCAGAATTTTCCCGCCATATGACGTCAGCAACGTACATCCAGGGTAATTTTCCCGCCATATGACGTCATTTGCGTACGTACGGAATTAGAAGTAATTAGTATTCGTGTGACGTCATTTTGCGTACGTACGCGTACGTACCACTGATCTAATAATAGACTGGATATAGCTTCTATAGGTGGCAAAAGTGAAGCCACATTATATATGCGAAAATCACTTCCGGGGACCACGGAGTGATACAAATTTGTATAGAAATGTATGGCGGACAACCTGAACGAACGTGAATATTCGCAAATTTAAGACACTTCGCGATCTTGTACTAACCTCATCGTTCTACCATGGATAAAAGATGTTATGTTAATGCTTTTAAAACTAAAATTATCTAGATTACTCTAAAATATCGGCATTTGAATTCGTTCAAAGTTGTCGTTGCGGGAATAATATTTTATCGCCACGATCATATGAGAAGACAATTTCTAGTTTGCTTTCCAAATATGGAGGCAGAATAAGATCCACTCTACTCAAAAATACCTTGAAAGGAAAGTAAGTAATTTTGTTTTATCATATATGTTTAATCTTGATCAACAAGAGGTTTACAATTCCCTCAAATGACCAAGCCTGTATGGCTGTATAGATATTTGACACGTTTAATAGTACTTGTTTTGATTTATACTATAAAACTGGAAGCCTGCCCAAATATAGCCTTTTGCGGAGTGAATCTATGTTTATAATGCAGCCGAATTTTGAACTTGCAACCATGAAATTGATCTTAAATGCAGAGTGTATTGTTCATTATTTTTTTAATATAAAAATTTGCTTAAAAGATATTGTTATCTAAACATTTGTTATTGTAAAAATAACCAATTTTCCAGTTATTTCCACCAACTCCCAGCATTTGCCTGCAGTTTGCAAAAGAAACACTACTGTTTAATGCCCCATTTATACACTTGAGCCTTGTTTCCGTTTGGTTCAGCTGTCATGACCAAGTCATGGTCACTGATGCAAAATAGTCTGGATCTTTCTTCATGTGTTTTGTCAGTTTGGGTGCTGTATGTATGCAAATCAGTTTACTGATTGCAAAGATGTACTGACACTGTGTTATATCAGCTCCCTTCTTGACAATGTCAAAACAGCACAACTGATCATGGACACCAGGCTGACAAGGTAGATGGTAGAAAGGTTCGACACATGTGTATCAGCAAAATAGTGTGTAATGAAAGAGTTATGAACAGAAAAATAACACAACCTCAATTGAATGTCAACCAGGGTTGGTTCAAGCTGGTCTGGGTTGAAAACAAATATCCAGACTCCAGTTTTGCAGCCAACCCAGGTTATAATGTGAATGCAATAAAAAGAAGCCCCACAGGGTCTTCCAACCCGGGTTGAAGATGTGGTCTTCCAACCCGGGTTCGTGTAAATGGGGGATAAAAATTTCAAGGGACTGTTTCTCTAGTAATTGGCCAAGGTCCTTCTTAAGAAATGAATAGTTATGACTTATGAGTATTCGTTTTGAATATTCTCTATACCAAACTTGACCATTTCAATTCCTAATGAGTGGGCAAGAGTGGACCATTGACTTACAGGCATGGCAATCCATCATTCATGGATTAAATGGTAAATATACGTGGTGTATAAAGGCTATATTTGGGTTGCCATCCAGTTTTAAGTATAATAAATGAAAACAAGTACTGTAAACTATATACAGACTGAAAAGTATATTTGTAAAGGCTTGGTAATTTGGGGGAATGAAAAACCTCTTGTTGATCAAGATTAAACATATATGATAAAACAAAATTATTTACTTTCCTTTCAAGGTATTTTTGAGTAGAGTAGATCTTATTCTGCCTCCATATTTCGAAAGCAAACTAGAAATTGTCTTCTCATATGATCGTGGCGATAAAATATTATTCCCGCTAGGACAACTTTGAACGAACACAAATGCCGATATTTTAGAGCAATCTAGATAATTTTAGTTTTAAAAGCATTAACATAACATCTTTTATCCATGGTAGAACGATGAGGTTAGTACAAGATCGCGAAGTGTCTTAAATTTGCGAAAATTCACGTTCGTTCACGTTGTCCGCCATACATTTCTATACAAATTTGTATCACTCCGTGGTCCCCGGAAGTGATTTTCGCATATATAATGTGGCTTCACTTTTGCAACCTATAGAAGCTATATCCAGTCTATTATTAGATCAGTGGTACGTACAGAGAGAAAATAAAGAACAACAGAGAGTTTTGTGTTGGATTTTATTTAAATTACACACAACAATTTAAATGTTTCTTCTAATAAGAGTCGTTTTATAGTTTTGACTTTATTGTTCGATTGCCATGGTTTCTTTAGACTCATCTTCGTGCAAATTCACACACTTCATTGCGCATTTTTCGCCATTTTCATTTGTACCCGGCCCACCCATGTAAAAAAATGACAACTAAAGACAGTTAATTGAAAACCATTTTATTAAATGACTCGAAGTTACATGCTGTGTTTATATTGGTATGTTTTTACATGTTAATATTGTATGAATTGATGACTTCAGTCCTATATTCGGCCTATTAAAAACCGAGTTTAACTTCTAATCATCATCATCATTATTCTCTTCATCGTTTTCTCCAGTAAAAGCGTAACCCTTTAAAAGCTTTCTTATAAGAAACTTTCTCTTATCAACGGCATGTAGTAAAATACGGACCACCGGAACACCGCCGGGACACCGGAACACCGGAATACGTCCGGAACACCGGAATAATAACACCGGAAGTCTGAACACAACATTTGCATGTGTTTGCTTTTTGTTTTTGGCAAAATGGCCGAGGGCACAAGGTACGTGTGAAATGTGAATCCTTTTGAAATCATGCATTATTTATGATATCCTTACTACAATAGCTTATATAGCTTTTGATTTTAACAGGAGAAACCGTTTGTTGTTATTTCGTCATGAAAACGAAAGGTACGATAATTATCGTTGCTCGCACAACATAATGATACATGAAACAGTTTCATATTTGAATGTACATACACATCGTAATATTTTCAATATCAATATCTTCGTCACTTTCTCCATTAGAACTTTAAAAAAGTTCGTATCTAATATTCAAATATGAAATGACATTCAATATGAAATATTATTCAAATATGAAACTATTTCATGTATCATGTATAATTATGTTGTGCGAGCAACGATAATTACCGTACCTTTCGTTTTCATCTGACGAAACAACAACAAACGGGTTTCTCCTGTTAAAATCAAAAGCTATATAAGCTATTGTAATAAGGATGCCATAAATAATGCATGATTTCAAAAGGATTCACATTTCACACGTACCTTGTACCCTCAGCCATTTTGCCAAAAACAAAAAGTAAACACATGCAAATGTTGTGTTCAGACTTTCGGTGTTATTATTCCGGTGGTATTCCGGTGTTCCGGTGGTCCGTATTTTACTACAGCGGTGTTCCGGTGTTCCGGTGTTCCGGTGTTCCGGTGTTCCGGTGTTCCGGTGTTCCGGTGTTCCGGTGTTCCGGTGTTCCGGTGTTCCGGTGTTCCGGTGTTCCGGTGTTCCGGTGTTCCGGTGTTCCGGTGTTCCGGTGTTCCGGTGTTCCGGTGTTCCGGTGTTCCGGTGTTCCGGTGTTCCGGTGTTCCGGTGGTCCGTATTTTACTACATGCCCTTATCAACAGCTGCTTCCAAAGCTTCTTCTGGATCAAAGTCATCGTTTTCGACAAGTGTTTCCTTTGTTTGCATTATTTTCTTATGTACTGGATCTTTCTTTAGTTGTTTCATCCACGTCAGGTTATCCATGTAGACATCGGCCAATTCCTTTTGCAAAAGGGGTAGAATTTTGGCAAAGGCTTTCTGTTTCGCTTCACTTTCCTCATGACCCCATATGAGAAGTGTTTGTAAGATGTCTTCATGCGTCGTCGATCAATGTAGCCCAGGGATCGATTTCCTCTTCGGAACTGTCTTCATCACACTCTCCAGTCGTGATGCTACTCTCATCTTCGGTATGGCTTTCATCTTCGGTATGGCTTTCCATAGGACTTTCCTCATGTTCACTGGTGTCGTCGTCATGCCCTACAAGGCTGTAGCTTCCGTAGTACTGACTGTTCATTTTAGTGCTCGTCTTACGAATGTTAATGTAAAATAAGCAAATTATTTGCTATACACGACTATTTATACGCAAAACAAATCCTAACGATGGTGGGGGAGATTTAATGATCTTTAAAGCATGCCCACAAACCTATTGTGAGAGCTCCACAGAAGCTTCACAGAAGTTTTACAGAAGCTTTACAGAAGCCCCACAGAAGTTTTACAGAAGTTTTACAGAAGTTTTACAGAAGCTTCACAGAAGCTCCACAGAAGCTCCACAGAAGCGCCACAG
Organism: Trachythela sp. YZ-2020; assembly: GCA_016169945.1. Classification (NCBI taxonomy): domain Eukaryota; kingdom Metazoa; phylum Cnidaria; class Anthozoa; order Malacalcyonacea; family Clavulariidae; genus Trachythela; species Trachythela sp. YZ-2020. The sequence continues at coordinate 104,238 of JADLSH010000030.1, forward strand.
AAGCTTTAGAGAATTTCCAGACAACTGCTACAAAATCTCACCAAACCCTTCCTCAAACAACGATATATATAGAACCGTGTTTCTATGTAAACTTGAATCATTTGCCACAGCAATCATGCAGAGACGATTGCGCCGGACCTGTCCGCTTTGCGGTCGGCCTAATTTGAAGAATATCAGTACACATCTTTTGTAAGTTCACGGCTTATCTTCCGAGGAGAGAAAACCTTATCTTAAGCAAGTCCAGGTGTCGTCATGACAGCCCTACATCGACAAATCTCCGCATCATTATATGAACATCGACAAGTCTTCTCGTCCGTATATGAACATCGATAGGCCTACAGCAGATGAAAGGCGATCTCCTCGAATTACATAGTCAGCAAAGAAACCAAAAGCTAGAACCTCATCTTTAACCACCAAACCCTATCCGGATTTCAACCTCCGCCATAAATTCTCACTTTTGGTTGTGGGTCCGAGTCAAAGTGGAAAAACATATTTTGTCCAAAATTTTTGGAACACAATCGTATCGTGTACGAAGAGCAAAAAAGTATTCGCATTTTTTGGTACTACAACCAGTGACAAGAATGTTATGACGTCTTGAAAAAGTCTCTCGGAAAAAGCATCCGGTTTGAGAGAAGTGTGCCCGAACTGTCTGAGAACATGAGCGAGATTGATACGCGGTACAACAACATCATCATCCTGGACGATTTGATGGCTGAAGCGACAGACAGTCCTGTGGTATCTCGATTGTTTACCCAAGGCCGCCATCTAACCCCGCGAGCGTTATCTTATTGCTGCAAAACATGTTTCCAAAGGGGAAATATAATACGGATATAAGCCGAAATGCCCAATATCTGGCTCTCTTCCGAATTCCAAGCGATAGGAAACAAATTGGTATTGTTGGAGAACGCATGTTTGATAAGAACAGAATCCATTTTATGAACGCTTATTACAAAGAGACCGAAAAACCGTTTGGATACTTATTGGTGGATAACAAGCCTGGCACACCAACCGATAAGCATGTTCTTGGAGACCTATTTGGCGACTGCCATGTTTATCCCTTGACCACCCAAACTAAAGTGACTACACCCACACCGGTCTCTGGCGTCGAAACCAAGCCTGTAAGAAAACAACCTAAACATCATCGGTATATCACCTGGTCGGATGCAACTATCCCCGAGTGGCTAAAATACACCGACAAAGCCGATACCGTCCGTGTCATTCCCAAAGGATATGCTATCATAGAGATGTATAAATCGTCGCGCAATAGTGTTTATCCGAGCCGTCCGGGTGTCTACAGCAACGGCGAACATTATTGGCCTGTCAAAATAAGGCACCAATCTACAGGCCATATAAAATGGGTGAATCTGCATGAAGACGAGTCTACGGTCCGAGACTTTGCTAAAGAAACCATGGCTATCGAACAATAAAGTCAAAACTATAAAACGACTCTTATTAGAAGAAACATTTAAATTGTTGTGTGTAATTTAAATAAAATCCAACACAAAACTCTCTGTTGTTCTTTATTTTCTCTCTGTACGTACGCGTACGTACGCAGAATGACGTTACACGAATACTAATTACTTCTAATTCCGTAAGTACGCAAATGACGTCATATGGCGGGAAATTTCTGCTATATGGGGGGGGGGGAGGGGTTACCTACTGTCCTTTCCTAAGTGCATAGAAAGTTCGATCTTTGCCCGACCCAGCCAACAAAAAGACCATGGCGCGACATTGATTTATTTTCTGCCGAAAATAACGCGTAAACCAATAAACTACCCTGAATGCCCTGACTTGCACGTAAATGCACCAGTTTACTCCATAAATCGGTAAGGGGTCGGTATTGGATTAATGCATCAGTTTTAGTAATCGAACTGCATTTCAATATACTACCACCACAGGCCTACAGGCCAAAATAGGGAGCTTTAGCAGTGACTACGCGTACGAGTACGAGATTCGTCATTTTCCCGTGTTGTTTGCATACGCCATCTCGCAAAAGTCATAGTCATCGGGCTTTTGAGTACGAGATTTTTGATAAATCTCGTATTCAAAAGCCCAACGACTACGACCTTTGCGAGATAGCGTATACAAAGTGTATTTAACTTTTATGCGTTGGTTTGGATGTGATTTGAGCCTCTTTCGGTTTGAACATATGACACAGAGTGTAAGGGAAAGGGGAAGGTAAGAAACTGACGCCCTCCCAGACATGCACATCGACTCCACAAATCATTCTCGTTTTACCAAGTAGTTCACCAAAACGCCACAAAATTAACAGGTCCATAAAGCCCAATAAATTTCCAATAACATACATCGTCTCATCTTCAGCAATTTGACAAAGTAGATTTAGTCGGAAAGAAATCGAACGAAAGAATTATATTGAACTTAGTAATAATCAGTATCAGACTATAAACTAATTTATTTTTCACATTGCTCGGTTTGCTTTGTTCTTATCGGGGAATATATTCAATAGTCAAGTGTCTGAAATGCCGGTGGCGGTTTTTGATTTCAGCAGGGGAGTGTGGGGCTGAAAACAATCACTGATCACAATGACAAAATTAATATTCACCTCTAATATTCCCCTCTAATATTCCCCTCTAATATTCCCCTCTAATATTCCCCTCTAATATTCCCCTCTAATATTCCCCTCTAATATTCCCCTCTAATATTCCCCTCTAATATTCCCCTCTAATATTCACCTCTAATATTCCCCTCTAATATTCCCCTCTAATATTCCTCTAATATTCACCTCTAATATTCCCCTCTAATATTCCCCTCTAATATTCCCCTCTAATATTCCCCTCTAATATTCCCCTCTAATATTCCCCTCTAATATTCCCCTCTAATATTCCCCTCTAACGTCCTAGCAGCACAAAAAAATGAAAAACAATATCAACCAGACTTGCAATATATTGTAATATACACACTTTAATAATCATTATAACACACAGTTCATGGTCACTACTTAGGGCGACAACGCCTCTCCTAAAAGTTGTCTGTTCGTCATGCTTGTCTTGAGAATGCTTTTCGCTTTCGTTCTCGTAACCAAATTCTCCTGCTTGCATTACCGAGAATTTCATCCAATTCAATCGTCGGAAATACCACGCCGCTAAACTTATTTTGTGTTATATAAATGTCTTCGTCCGACTCACTCATGTCTTCCACGTATAACTAACTTTAACAAGTTCTAGCATCTTGCATTGAACAGAACGAACGCAACGTTTTACAATTCTAATTTAACCTTTAGGCATTTAACACTTAGAATTTCACATGGTGCGTAATTCGTGCTTTGTTCTATTATTTCACGCGTTTACGAGGCATGACAAATCACCATTGAAAAACAGTAAATATACTAACCCGCTAAAGTGATCATGTTTTGTGATTTCCTTTCTGAAACAAAAGTGATCAGTGTTTGTGACTCGTTGTTTAGAAAGAAAATTTCTTTAGTTTGATTATCTTTGAAAAACCATTTCTTTCTATTATGACTAATCAATGCAACCTCGCAATGTGAAAAATAAGTACGTTTTTCGCGCCTCGGTGAATAAATCACATATCCCCTCGTTGCCTCAAAATAACCTATACATAAATAGAATCTATTTTAAAAGCTTATTGCTGTACACTTCCTATTTTGTTGACGAGCAACTCAGGGTATCAAAATTTCTACGCCAAAATCTCTCGACAGACTGATATCGGTGTAATTGATAGCATCTAAAAGCTCTTGGAAAGATCTTGTATCCAAAGCGTGCATTTGCTTGAACAGATCTGTGTTTACCTTTTCCAGGGACTTTAGATCGTCACTTTGAAAGGCAGACTGAACAGTTTCATAAATTGACATTTTCGACTGGTATAAAACAATATACAGTGTACTCGATACTCAAACGAATTTGAACCTTTGCGGTCAAGTAGCAATCAGAAAGACTTTTTTTTCATTTTGTATTGACTGAAGACTGCTGAATACCTCAAGGAGCGTCTGCAGAATACCACAAGGAGCGAATTAGTCAAGATGAGTCAAACAAATCGATCCAATGAAAAAGGAGAACATTTCTTAACCAGCCAATCAGAAAGCTCGAATATTGCCCAAATGAGTCAGACCCCGCAAACTTTAGTCAAAATGCAAATGGCCAATCAAATGCCGTGAATCCGCCTCACATTAGTCAAAACTCACGCAGATAACCGCTATTTTGACTTTTTTAACTGGAGTATTTTTTAATATTAAGTACTTCACTGTCGGCTGCCGCTGCATGAAATATTACAACTGGACTGTGTATTTTTATATCTGCGCAATTTTTACCTTAGTCGCGTGACTAGTTTGACTACCCCTAGATCCGCCCACTGTATTTAACTTGCCTTATTGGGACTTTTAGAATGATGGTAGTCCGAGAGAGTAAAAAAAACAGATGGATAGTCTGCCTCAGGACAGTTTGGAGTTCGGTTACCCAAAGGGAAATTATTTGAGCAAGGGAAATTATTTGAGCATGTGAAAGTGATCTGAGCGCCAGGTGACGGGTTAAATTCATCTCGTCTGCTCTTCGCAACTTGTTTACGCCAGATTTCAGCCAATTTCGTGTTTTTTTGGAAATTTATGAAATTAAACACAAGATTATCAACGTAAGATCGCTTTTCTTGTAGTTCAGGATAACGTTTGTCTTTATCGCAAAATCCAACAGCTCAACAAGCGTTGTTTGGCATGGCAAATATCGCCACTCATGAATGTCCGCCATTCGTATTTACAGAAGCCGCCTCAGTAGTTTTGCACCCCTGAAATGTGGCGTCGGTAACCTTGGAAGTGTCTATTTACACAAATTTCTAGTAAGTCTTCTATATACAGTTTATATAAAGTACCATGTATCCATACTGTTTACAATATAGATTTAATAGTCGCAACGTTAGCTTGGGCAGCTGTGGCCGAACAGGGACAGAAATTCCCAGAAAGTCGGGCGACTTTAAATGTCTAAAGCCGGGACAGAAAGTCAGGCGACTTTAAATGTCTAAAGCCGGGCACAGGACGTCGGAACTGGGGGAGGGGCAAGAAGGGCAGCTGCCCAAGGGTTTCTTTTTTATTTAAGGTCAATATTATAATATTAAGAATTTGTTCTCGTCCTTATTTATAAAACTAAGATCTATATACGGTGGTTGACTGTTGTGTAAAACTTCCTGTAAAATACAATAAGAACGTCGACGTTTCGAGCGAATTGGAAGGCCCTTCGTCTGGAAGTTAGTAGAATGGGTCGGGGGAAAACATGTGCTTTTATAGTGAATACAAAAGCGATCACGTGATAAAAAATAAACCAATCAGATGGATTTAATCAAACAAACTTAACAAAATATGGAAATCACATCACAAAATATATTAGCATATAAGGAGCAGCAAACAAAGATAACAAAGCAAGAAAGACAAAAAATAAGGAACGAAATATTAGAGGAGGTGATTTGTACTATTATGTAGAGTATCTGCTGATGACAGGCATAAACAGATAGGAGTTAATGTAGGAGAGGCGCTCATTAATGCCGAGAGGTTGAAAGGTGCCAAGTAGGGAAGTGAGATGCATTTATTGGCTTTTGCGGCTATCGTTACCACCAGAAATGGGACACAGAGCTCAAATTTTCAAATCTGAAACACTGTGATTGGCAGTGTTGAAATGTCTGACGACAGGTTGTTTAGCATCATTGTTTACGACAGCACGATGCTCACCAAATCTTATCCTTAAATACCTACCAGTTTAACCAATATAAAGCATGCCACATTTACTGTATGTAATAGAGTAGATGAGATGAGAGGAGGTGCATGTGAAATGGTGCTTAATAGTGTACTTAGATTTTGATGCCGACATTGTAGTAGTGGAAGAATCAATATACTTACAGGTTTTACACAGCTTCACACCACAAGGAAACGTGCCATTAGGTGACGACGGGATGTCATTAGGAAGAATTTTCATATCTTCAAAAACGACAGTAGTAGTGTAGGTACCGTTCGAGCCCCTTTTTTGAGGGTGTGCGGGGGTGTGCGAGAGTTTTGAGGGTGTGCAACATCATTAACATAATTATGTATTGACGTCATAATGATATGCAAGGTGAGTTTGGGCGAAACAATCATTAAACTTAACCATCACAATAGCTAGACCTTTCCTATATATTTTATCAAGCTTTGTGTTCCAAACACAGTCCGTTTCGACAACGAGTAAATAATATATTCTCGTATCTAATATCACCTTATACGAAACGGCTTAGATAACTAATATAGCGAAGCTTAACCTAGTAAAGTATTATTACCTTATGCGAAATAATAACAGGCAGAGATATAGCTTTCTAAAACGAGAACATCTTAAGGTTTAATCGGCATAGCTAAGGTCTTATAGAGCAAGACAAATATATGTTTACCAAGCGGTTGTATAAACATAGTTCTTACAGGGATTTAAACCTTACAAAGTTTCAAGCGTTTTAGATGTAGCAGAGCGGGAAAAGCAGTAATTTTTAAGCGAGATTTACAAGCATATACAAACATTGTATATAAACATTTAGCGTTTGTTAGGTAATTACGGGCAATTAAGATTTTCTAGCTTAAACATTTGAATAAATTTAGAATATATTATTATAGCACGGGAAAATATTGTACAATGTACATACAACACACACAGAATTCGTTTAAAAACATATTCATTGCTTACAATTTCTTTTACAGCGTTAGTAAGGTCTGCTCCTAAGAGCATATTGTTTAGGTGTCTTTTGTATCTTTATTTTTTTTTGTCTATTTTGGGGGATAATCTTGCAATTGCTAAATCTTAAGGTCTCCAATCTGAAAAGTCTACCCAATTAAATATATTTTTAACTAAGGTCTGCTCTGGGTCTGCTTCTAAGAACCTATTATTCTTAAACTCCATCACTCGCTTGGGAGTATACATTGTCCGAATCAACCTCATAGCTTTTTCACCTTTTAACCATAACTTTACATTTATTTAACCCATACCGAGCAAGCATATCTCTGATATACTTGTTAACTAATCCAATTTCTATGACTTATGACTTATGACTTATGACTACGACTATGACTAAGATTGAATCATTGAATCCTAAGAGTGAATCATTGAATCCTAAGATTGAATCATTGAATCTTAAGATTGAATCATTGAATCCTAAGAGTGAATCATTGAATCCTAAGATTGAATCATGGATCATTGAATCCTAAGATTGAATCATTGAATCCTAAGATTGAATCATTGAATCCTAAAGAGTGAATCATTGAATCCTAACATATCGAGCGAGCTTAGCTCCATATCGAGCAGCTTAGCTCCAAATCGAGCGAGCTTAGCTCCAAATCGAGCGAGCTTAGCTCCATATCGAGCGAGCTTAGCTCCATATCGAGCAGCTTAGCTCCATATCGAGCGAGCTTAGCTCCATATCGAGCGAGCTTAGCTCCATATCGAGCGAGCTTAGCTCCATATCGAGCGAGCTTAGCTCCATATCGAGCGAGCTTAGCTCCATATCGAGCAGCTTAGCTCCATATCGAGCGAGCTTAGCTCCATATCGAGCGAGCTTAGCTCCATATCGAGCGAGCTTAGCTCCATATCGAGCGAGCTTAGCTCCATATCGAGCGAGCTTAGCTCCATATCGAGCGAGCTTAGCTCCATATCGAGCGAGCTTAGCTCCATATCGAGCGAGCTTAGCTCCATATCGAGCAGCTTAGCTCGAGCTTAGCTCCATATCGAGCGAGCTTAGCTCCATATCGAGCGAGCTTAGCTCCATATCGAGCGAGCTTAGCTCCATATCGAGCGAGCTTAGCTCCGATATCGAGCGAGCTAGCTCCGATATCGAGCGAGCTTAGCTCGCATATCGAGCGAGCTTAGCTCGATATCGAGCAGCTTAGTTCCTCTCGAGCGAGCTTAAGCTCGCTCGATATGCGAGCTTAGTTTCCATATCGAGCGAGCTTAGCTCGCTCGATATCGAGCGAGCTTAGCTCATATCGAGCGCTAGCTCGCTCGAGCGAGCTTAGCTCCATATCGAGCGAGCTTAGCTCCATCGAGCAGCTTCGATATGGAGCTAAGCTAGCTCGATATGGAGCCAAGCTCTAGCTCGCTCGATTTGGAGCTGCTCGCTCGATATGGAGCCAAGCTCGCTCGATATGGAGCTAAGCGCGCTCGATATGGAGCTAAGCTCGCTCGATTTGGAGCTTAGCTGCTCGATATGGAGCTAAGCTCGCTCGATATGGAGCTAAGCTCGCTCGATATGGAGCTAAGCTCGCTCGATATGGAGCTAAGCTCGCTCGATATGGAGCTAAGCTCGCTCGATTTGGAGCTAAGCTCGCTCGATTTGGAGCTAAGCTGCTCGATATGGAGCTAAGCTCGCTCGATATGTTAGGATTCAATGATTCACTCTTTAGGATTCAATGATTCAATCTTAGGATTCAATGATTCAATCTTAGGATTCAATGATCCATGATTCAATCTTAGGATTCAATGATTCACTCTTAGGTTTCAATGATTCAATCTTAAGATTCAATGATTCAATCTTAGGATTCAATGATTCACTCTTAGGATTCAATGATTCAATCTTAGTCATAGTCGTAGTCATAAGTCATAAGTCATAAGTCATAGAAATTGGATTAGTTAACAAGTATATCAGAGATATGCTTGCTCGGTATGGGTTAAAGAAATGTAAAGTTATGGTTAAAAGGTGAAAAGCTATGAGGTTGATTCGACAATGTATACTCCCAAGCGAGTGATGGAGTTTAAGAATAATAGGTTCTTAGAAGCAGACCCAGAGCAGACCTTAGTTAAAAATATATTTAATTGGGTAGACTTTTCAGATTGGAGACCTTAAGATTTAGCAATTGCAAGATTATCCCCCAAAATAGACAAAAAAAATAAAGATACAAAAGACACCTAAACAATATGCTCTTAGGAGCAGACCTTACTAACGCTGTAAAAGAAATTGTAAGCAATGAATATGTTTTTAAACGAATTCTGTGTGTGTTGTATGTACATTGTACAATATTTTCCCGTGCTATAATAATATATTCTAAATTTATTCAAATGTTTAAGCTATAAAATCTTAATTGCCCGTAATTACCTAACAAACGCTAAATGTTTATATACAATGTTTGTATATGCTTGTAAATCTCGCTTAAAAATTACTGCTTTTCCCGCTCTGCTACATCTAAAACGCTTGAAACTTTGTAAGGTTTAAATCCCTGTAAGAACTATGTTTATACAACCGCTTGGTAAACATATATTTGTCTTGCTCTATAAGACCTTAGCTATGCCGATTAAACCTTAAGATCTTCTCGTTTTAGAAAGCTATATCTCTGCTTGTTATTATTTCGCATAAGGTAATAATACTTTACTAGGTTAAGCTTCGCTATATTAGTTATCTAAGCCGTTTCGTATAAGGTGATATTAGATACGAGAATATATTATTTACTCGTTGTCGAAACGGACTGTGTTTGGAACACAAAGCTTGATAAAATATATAGGAAAGGTCTAGCTATTGTGATGGTTAAGTTTAATGATTGTTTCGCCCAAACTCACCTTGCATATCATTATGACGTCAATACATAATTATGTTAATGATGTTGCACACCCTCAAAACTCTCGCACACCCCCGCACACCCTCAAAAAAGGGGCTCGAACGGTACCTACACTACTACTAACGACGCTTCCATTTTCACCGACAATCCCTTAGTCTCGTTTTAACATAGTAAAAATATTCGTAAAAATATCCATTATGGTATAGATTCATGTTAAAATTCCAAATTTTTATTGCAACAAGCTGTGGGCTCATTACCTTGGCGCCTTAGGGTTCGCTTCGTTAGTATGGCATACACCTAAACCATAAATCGGCGGACTAAAATCGTAGCGTGTTCGCCCAACTTTAATATGACTAGACACAGGACCAAATTCGCCGTAATAAAAAATATGGCGCCGCGCGTTGGATTATGGGTAGATCGACATGTTTCAGATATTCTGTGATTTTACGAGTGAGTTAAGTTTTCACAAAATACTTTGATAAAAACATACCGAAAGCAAAACTAACGATAAATGATGAAGACACGATATCTTAGCTGTCTTCTGACAACTTCTTGTGTGCTATAATGCTTGAAAACAACTAAAAATAGCCAAAGTTTTCCAACTAAAACATAAAAAATAACACGCATGCAATAACACTTTTGCTTAAAACATGAAAACTATTGCACAAAAAAACGTAACACAAACAAAGAACAATAGTTTTACTATACTTTCAATTACATTTTGGATGAAATGTAGATCAAATCGTTGAATAAATACTTTGTTTGTCAAAGTATTTATTGGGGGGGGGGGCAAAGCCCCCCAGCCCCCATGTTGGCCCCCCAGTAAGCTATTTCGGCCCCCCCAGTGAAGGTCCCTTTTTTCCCAAGTTTAAGCAAAAAAGGGGGACAGTTATGGTATTCTCACAACAAAACGTGGCTCCGTTTAGATGGGATATATCAAAAATTGTCTCTGAAAATGCAGGAAATCAAGCCACAGAGACTCAAGATTACAAACATTTTCTGGGGAGGATCCCCAGACCCCCATTCAGCTTCCCACACCTGTAATACACCACCTACTTGTTACGTCCCCTTTCGATGATGGCCCCCCACTTACAATTTCTTAAAAAAGGAGTGATGGGAAGATTGAAATGAAGGCGAGGAGGCTCTGCCAGATAATGCACAAAGGTATGGTTTTCGAACCAAACTTTTGTTTGACATTTTTTTAAACTTTAAATGGACGGAAATGTGGAAGAAATTGAAATAAATCTTCATAATCGATAAAGAGTATCGAGGTCAGTGGAGTCATTTTTATAAAGATATTTTACAATTTAGAGGATATTTATAATTAGATGGGTGTATTCAGTCAAAATATCCATATTAATTTGCAATTTCTCACTCTTTTTCGGTGCAAATGGACAGAAGAAGATATTAATGTTGGATTCACTCCTGGAGACTCAAGTACGCCTGAAAACGATAGTCATTTCCTCAACTTCGGAGTCAGAGGTCGTTACCGTGCACAATATGACTGTAAAATATGTTTGTTGAACTGCATTGTTTTGGGTCTTTTTAAAAATTAATAAGCAATTCTACTTGAAGTTTGTATAGAGCTCTAAACGTGTGTAAAACCCAAAAGCAAAGATCGAAGTTGGGTAATGCGAATTATGTTAAAACTACATGTAATTTATGACATATTAACTCACTGTTTGAAGTTGTAGATGGTTAACTGTGGCATAAATTTCATTGTTCTATACCATGTGCATATTGAAAAAGAGCCTTGCATTCTTCGAGTATCAAATTGTTTAACTCCGTGCCCTGATGAATTATATGAAAGTGTTGTTTTAAGCCAGCTTCTTTGTCGAAAAAAATATAGACAATATGTCAATTTCAAAACACTTGCAACAAACAATTTTACCGTTTTCATTCGCTTCTTGAAATGGTCGATGTGATAGAGAGAATATCTCCTTCTCTTGAAGATCTGTATCTACCTCCATTTGGAATTCGAGTTTTTATTACCCAATTCTCCAGAATACCAGCAATTAAATAAACTTGTTGAGATTTGAAGGCATGCTGTTTCTCTAAACCCACTGCTTATCACCAGCATATGACCGATATTTATTTCATGTTACAGATTTAAAAAGCTAAGACTGCATTTTCCAATGAGCCCCTGGAGTGTTCATGTGTTCCAAGCAGGTTTGATAGGGCAAGTGACACATATTGGACTGAGGAAGTTTACTAGAGAGGGGAACTTGTTGATAAAACAAAATATAAACAAAAGACATGAAAAAATAAATTACATGAATCCAGTTCATATGCTTGTGTTTCTTTGATGTGAAGGGGGGGGGGGGATTAATATATTTTGTTCTCTAAAAGTAGGGGGCATATTAGAGTAGGGGATATATATTAGCAAAGGCTCATATTAGAAAAGGGGGCTGGTTTGGGAGGCGATAGATGATTTATGGTGCATTTAATTAAATTGTTTAAAAAGGCATTATTGTTAGGCAGAATATATATTCATTGTATGGCCATTTTACAAAACAAACTTGATTTGCTTTTGCACAACAATACAACATACAATAACGAATAAATATAAATAATCATGGTTGACCATACCCTATAAACAAAATCAGAACATATGTTGTACAGTACATACTAAACTGAAATATTAATTCATTACAAGAGAACACAGGTGTGGAGGTTTCTTTTTCCTGACTACAACAATTATGTTTCCATTCTATTTGCATAATGTGGTTCTAAAAAACAGGAAATATGTGCACATCATGATGGTGGATATTTCCCAACATCACTTAATAGTTCATCCTTTCTACATTTACATCATAGGGAAATTAAACAAATACAATTTATACATCAGGCCCAACTAATTTGCCCCCATTTGTATGGGCTCAGCCATGCTACCTGCCCCATATGTAGCTATTATCTAAACCTTTTACTCGTAGGCCTATGCATTTGTTTAAATTTAATTTGAACTACTGGTGTACAACTGGAATATCATGATTAATGTTTGATACTTAAACTTTATTTTAGTAAAACTGCCATGTGGAAAAATCGTAAAGATTAAAATACTTTTTCCAAATTTTTTTATTAATTGATTCTAAGCAACACATTCAGTATCACATGATTTCATTCTGGGCCCTAATCTTAGTTCAGTCCTTCACTGTAAATATCTTAAATACACCCAACTAGATTTGTTTACCTCAATTTCTTAGATTACACTGTGCATATCCATTTAACATTCTGCCAAATATCCTTACGACCTACCGAACATTATTCAAGTAAAGCACTATTTACAATTAAGCCAGAGTGCATTCCATGCACTGCAGGTCACAAAATTTGTTGGCGTATTTGCATGAGATTACTCAAAGTTGTTTGTTTTTTGGCGTGAGATTACTTTACAGTCTTATAGGAGCACAGGATTGTCTATTTTGAGTCCCCAAAAGTAAAATTGTGATCAAGTGTAAATGTTGGCATATCTCCAGCATAGAGTTTACATGCAATGTAACCTGGCAAAGTAAAGTTCTCCACAGTTCAAACCCAATGTTCAATCTTGTATAAAGTGCGTGGAAAAAGCATGATATCACTGGCATTAATATATCCACCATTGACTATTCCATATATAAATACACTGAAATAATTTTCCAAGTATTATTGCAAATGAATCAAATTACCAAAACATCAACAAAGTCTGAACCATCTAGGTGACAAGCTGCAAATGTTAACTATCGTTGTGAACTTGTCTGAGCTAGTTTTCTCCATGCCCATGCCATATTGACATTGCCATTAAAGTGTTATAGTCTGTACCATAGAATAAGGAATAAATAGAAGGGCCACTCTTTTGATGTTTTTGGCGCTCCGACACGCGCCGGAAGTTGACGGCCACCATGTTGCTGGCCAGAAGAGTGCAGCCAGAACAATAGGGAAATGTATTGTGAAATTGACATCGCTGCTACTAAATCGCGCTCTTCAGCGATTTTGGTGAAGAAATCCAACTGTGTGCATCGGCAATATAATTGAGAAAGGTAAGAGAGTAATTTTGATGTTTTAATTCTCAAAGAAAGTGTTGCTTTTAGCCAAAATTTTGTAATTCTCAGATAGCTTATGGGGGACGCCAAGGCACCCGAGTGCCAATGCCGTTTACTTTTATATAGAATTTTGGAGCAAGAGATTTTGTTGAAAGCACAGTATTGAAACAGTATTCTTCATAGTATAGATTAAAGATTTATGGTGTTTTCATTTCATTTTGCCTACATATTTATGGGACAAATTTGACCTAGAATTTGACAATGATCTTTATGTTTACTTCTCCAACTAAGGCCCCGTTTACATGAGACCGGGACGAAGTCAAACCGGGACGATTTCGTTTCGGTCATAGTATTATTTATAATAGATGTTTACATGAGACCGGGACGAAAAATCGCTCAGACCGGTCTGAAGTCATCCCGCTCGCTGGACCGAACCGACTATCTTCAGACCGGGACGAATTCAGAGCGGGATGAATGTAAACACAAATTATTTTCAGACCGGTCTGAATTTTGATACAACGCTGATAATAAACAACGGTGGACAAGATTAACAGCATCAATTGTGGAATGCACATTTGATATACGCAATAAAGTGTGTAATGCTTTTCGTACCGGTCTCATGTAAACCTACTGACAATTTCAATTTTCATCCCGTTCTGACTTCGTCCCGGTCTCATGTAAACGGGGCCTAAATAAAAATTAGTGTCTGAGACTCTGAGTAGGGTCAAAGTTGAGTGTTTATTGGCTTATTTTCTAATATTGTTGATGTAATTCCTGGTTATTATGATAAAGGCTGAACAGTTATTCATGAAAAGTAAAAGGATGTTGCCTGGTTGTGTGTCAAGAAAACTGTCAATTGGGATTACTGAACTAAAGAACTGAAAACCAAAAAACACTAAAATATTCTATAGTTAATTAATAATAAATATTTTATATGCAAGCAGATGTTTTAATATACTGGACTGAATTTTATTATATAGAGCCAGATGAAAACCCCTTCTGGATATGATACTGATAATACTTGCAATTTCAGTTACAGTATTGATTTCCTATAAAATCATCAGTGATTGTGGAACCAGACCATGTGCACATGTCTTATTGCAATATGATTCAAACAAGAAACATAGCAATAATAATAATTTCGAATTTTTATACAGGATAACCTATCAGTACAATAATACTATTATCAATAAGGTCATGCAAACAAACATAATCCAATTGGGCAGCGGGGCCAACTAGACCTACACAAAATTATAGGCACCCCAAGTCAATGCAGCACCAAAATTTGGGTTTGGTGTAGTGGTGCCTTCCTTCAAGGTGGTGACCTTCTAGGCTTTTGTTCGAAGTTCAGTGCCCAAGGAAAGGGCCACTATAAAGCATAGCACTGCTTTTGCTCTTTCAAAATTATGATGCCATATATCACGCCCCAGGGAATACTTAGTCCAGGGCAACACCCTGGCAAGTTTCAAATTGACATAAATTGTTGTATTTTCAAGAAACACCATATTGTACATAGGTTCCTTTCATCACAATATTTTCCACTTTATGCATTGATCATAATAAATACTGTACACCATATTCCTATACTGTGCAAAATGGATTAACCATAATATATACAAGACAACTACTGTATGTGTTTTAATAGATTTTGCTCATATTTACATGACTAATTATTCACAAAAATAGGACGTTAGGTCTAGAGGTCCTAGAGACCTAATTACAAAATTGTATTTCACTATGGAGAGTGTGAGTAATTACAATGGCCCGATTTACACTAGAGACAGATCATCCGTCAAGACGTATCATCCATTGGATACATCATCTGTCTTAGTATAAACACAAGATGAACTATCCAGACAAACTAGTCAGAATAACTATCCTCTGGCTACAAGTAACGAAGTATCAGCTTACTCGATAGTTTGTCTAATGAACGTCTAATGCCGTATTTATACACACAGACGGATCATCCCTCAGGACGAACTATGCACACAAGTTTGTCTATGTAGACAAACTACGCAGATAGTTCGTCTTGACGGATGATCCGTCTGTTCACCTGCATTTATACACAAACGAGTGCCCTGGCGAGCCCCATAAGCTATCTGAGAATTACAACATTTTGGCTAATAGAAACACTTTCATTTAGATTTAAAACATCAAAATTACTCTCTTACCTTTCTCATTTATATTTCCGATGGACACAGTTTGGACAGATCGCTTAAAAGCGCGATTTAGTAGCAGCTATGTCAATTTCACAATACATTTCCCTATTGTTCTGGCTCCACTCTTCTAGCCAGCAACATGGCGGCCGTCAACACCCGGCGCAATTGCTTTCGAGTTGACACAGGAGTGAAGCAAATTTGGCGAAAAGCTGGCTTCGGAACTACTCTGTCGTACGTTTTGAAGTAAATGAAGTGATCGGTAAGACCACTGTGGACAATTTACCCCTTGAAAGTCCTTTGTCTGCCCACTACTCCAGACAGTAAGTAGTGACTACCAGTGATTGCTGAAAGTTGTTAATAAACAGCCCTTTGTCCCATGATATACTGTAGTTCTCCTATAATTGTTTAGAGGCGGTTCATAAGAACCATGCTTAGCTTGCTATGCCCATACCAAGATTACTTCATATATTGTTCTATATAAATCTGTAACCTTGGGGTCCAGTGTCGGCTGCAGCCAAAAATATACAACACTGCTAGTCCCACAACATCAGCCAGGACTGTCCGCTTCCTAGTGATGAAGGCTAGATTTTGGTGTACATGCTGGGGAAGATAAAATAAATTTTAGGGGAGGTGCAATGTCTGTGCCCCTGGAAGAGTGGGTTCTTGAATTTTAGGGTTTAAGACATACCCCCTAAAGTAAAAAATGTTACTTTATGTATGTAATGTAATGTAATGTATGTATTTATGCATTATGATTGTGTGACTCATCCAATTGAAATTGTGTTTGACCAAAACTTGGCAAGTTGGTTGTAATGGTTCTATTATTATTCAATATTAAATTTTGATCCATCATTTAAAGGGAAGTGTGTAAATTACCAGGGGTTGTGCAAAAATTCTCATGGGAGGTGCAAAATGATCCCAGGAGATGTGCTCACCTATTCGCACCTCCCCTCAAAAATCCGGCCATGCTAGTGACTAAGTGGCTGTTGGAGTAAGGCAAGATCTCCATATTACTGGGTTCACATGAAGCTTTCAAGTGGGCCAAACTGGTAGGGCTAGGCCTTGAAAGGTCTGGACTCCCCTCTAAGACATCTATTGTCATCCTTCCAAATCTACAGGAGAAATAGCTTAATTACAAATGTTCCAAGAATGCTCATCAACACTGGGGCAGTGAACAAATCAAACTGCTGTGGACCATCAGGCCAGTTTCTGCTTTTCTTGCTGCTTCATGAAGGGTCTGCAACTGTATGTCACTCAAGTAAATCAATTAAAAATGTTATCAAGTAAATCAATTAAAAATGATCAAGTTCACAGGGGGTGATGAAGTCTTAGGTTGAATCCCTGTTTAAAATATCTTAATAAGAGGGGGAGATATCTTCCTAAGAGGGTGGGTGGAGATAGTGGGCGCACTTTCCATTTCCCGTCAGGGGGAGTGTGGATATTTTCTGTAATTACCTATTTTGCAAAATATACACTAATTTCATTTTCCAGGAAATATGATTATATCATTTCTTTCTGTTGGCTTGGATAGCCAACACATATTAATAGGCACATGACAAGCTTGCAAGGTGAGCTAGCATGATTTGCCAGGCCATCATCTGCCTGAAATAACTCTTGTGGACATTTAGGTGGGAATTAAATAAATAAAACCTTGGATTTCAAAAGTAAACAAAAGTAATTGAGTTGGCTGTTAAAAGTGCCAATTCTTACTATTGGGCACACTAAAACCACCCTAACCTCTTTATCTACAACAATTTTCATGAATGTACCAACTGTGATCAGCAGCAACATGCACCTAGTCTTTAAATTTTCCCTAAGGTGTTCAACTTCCACAGCCTTTACATATCTGCATGAAAGCATATTCAACAGTTATTTACATAATTATTCGTTTTAGTTGTGTTGGAAAGAATAAATTGATAGTACAGACCTCCAAATATAAACTTTGTGAAATAATAGGGGGCAGTCTATTAACAACTTTATAACATTAAAATTCAAGAACCCACTCTTCCAGGGGCACAGACATTGCATTTCCCCTAAAATTTATTTCACCTCCCCCATGTACACCAAAATCTGGCCTTGGTCCTAGCAAGCGGGCAGTCATGGGCTGCAACCACAAGCCTTCCGAATGTTGTGGGACTAGCAGTGTTGTATATTTTTGGCTGCAGCCGACACTGGACCCCAAGGTTACAGATTTATATAAAACAATATATGAAGAAATCTTGGTATGGCCATAGCAAGCATGGTTCTTATGAACAGCCCCTAAACAATTATAGGAGAACTACAGTATATCATGGGACAAAGGGCTGTTTATTAACAACTTTTAGCAATCACTGGTAGTCACTACTTGCTGTCTGGAGTAGTGGGCAGACAAAGGACTTTGGATATAACATATTTTCAGCTATTTTAATGGAAGGGCTTCTTAAAAATACCAACTTTTGCACACTCACAGCAACCAAGACACTAATTTTTGCAACTATTCTATAAACACATGTATATTTTACAGTCAATACTGTTCGGAAATAACAAGAAAGATGCTAGTAAACCGAGTTTGTTTTCGCGACAAACCACATCAAAGTAAAGCCATGCCTCTGGAACATGTTGACAAAATGTCGGCTAAAACATTTTGATTTTTAACTGCCTGTACGTATAAATCAAGCAGTCAGAAATACATAAAAACAATAAATCTGGATTCTTTGGTTACAGAGCTCCATTTGCAGGGATAAATCTACAGTGCTCTTACCGATCACTTTATTTACTTCAAAACGTGCGACGGAGTAGTTTTCGAAGCCAGCCTTTTGCCAAATTCGCTTCACTTCTGTGTCAACTCGAAAGCAATTTTCTCGCGAATTATCGAATGGATTTCGCCGAAACTTACGTTTAAGAGTCCTGATCACTTCTGCTAAAAATACAACTTTTAAACCAGTGTTTGGAGCGAAAGATAAAGCATAAACATTTAAAAATATTTGACACATTTTCCGTCCGCCATTTGGCGCGAAATGGAAGAATAACCACTTTTACCGGCATGCATTGCGATAGCTGGAATTGCCTATTAACATAATCATTTTCCAGCCGTACTGCGAATAGTCGATCAAATTATTTTACGCTGTATAAGACTTCAGCACCAGTACTAAATTGTATTGATTTCATATATTATAACAATTTTGCCACAATTATTTACAGAAGATTATCAAAAGAACTAAATATTTAGTACAAATCCTGAAATCCATTCAAAGTTTGAAGATTTTGAACATTGTGACAAAATCTTTCAAATTTGGCCGGCATATTGATTACATAACTAGCAGAGACTACTTTTATTTCGCTCTTCCCATCATTCCCTGCACGCTCACTTTTCCCTCAATAGAAACTTCATGTAAGCCTCTGCGGAGGAGAGAGGCGGTCGACCGTACTTTAAATTCGACCGGTTCCGATCGGTCTCGTTTGTCGAGCGCTTGTGTGGCAAATACGGCGGCCGTAGCATAGGAAAACGATATATGTTATGACAAAGAATTGAATGACCAACCTTACCGCATAACTTGTTGTCTGATTATCAGACGGTTCGTTGTCGTCTCTCGCTCCTCCTCCCCGTCTGATGGACTTCACGGGATATCGTGTTCCTGCGATTGTTTTATTTCGACCAATCACAGCGAGGGTTTCAATTTTTGAAAGGTGCTTGTAATAATACTTGCTTCAAATTTAGTCTTATGTTTGTAGCAAAGATAAACTATTTTAATTTTTATACTGTATATTTCTTGTAAAAGTATGTTTTACATTTCTGTGAAAGATTTTGCCTGTCTGAAACTGTCCTGTGAAGAATTTTGCAAAAAGATGTATACAATAAATCAGCATACCATGATAACTGACTAATGCTATTGTAAAATTTCTCATTGACAAATATTTTTATTAATTCAAATTTCTTTTTAATATGTTTTTTAACCAGATTTATACCATTAGTTTCCTGATCTTCTTGTCGGATATATTGCCATCAATTCCTTGCACAGGAAACAACAGGGTCTAAATATATTAGGACATTCTTTTAAAGCAAGGTCTGAAATTTGCAGTATCCCGATATTCACAAGATACTAAACCGTGAATCCCTTGTATCCTGACTGGATACTACAAAATTTAAAACATTGGTATTACATTAAATGTCTCCGGTCAACATTCAAGACAAGTGTATAGTAGATTGCTTAAGGCTTATATGCATTTTAGTGTATCACGGTACCAACTTAATTAGTGTCTAGATGTTGACTGTTCTGTCTTTTGTTGTTATTGTTACTTCTAGCAATGAGATGGGTCAGGAATGGGTAACCCAGTTAGATACTGAAAAATAATTTAAATTTCAGATTCTGGAAAGGGAGTCTTTTAATTTCTGAACCAAGACTTAGTGCATATTATATGGTTTGCAGTTCAAACACAGTAACTGAATATGACAATTCCAGGAACATTTTCCCAATGGAACCCGGGGTTCTCAACAGAGCATGTATTCCCCACTAGCAACGCCTCTACTTCCTCTGCACAGATTCAAGTTTAAGATACATGTTGTAAACAAAGTGTTCATTTAATTCATAAGGAAACTAAATGCCACAGCATGATGTTTTATATAGATGGCCTGTAATCAATCTCCTGATACGCAGTAGACAAATTTGTGACACACTTTTTGTTGGAAACTTCGTGCATATAGTGTGAACAATACATTTTGTACTTGTCGCCCAAGCTGCCCCATGTATGCTGTTATGGCATTTTTGTAATCCAACTATTGGCAGTGCACCTCTTGTAGTGGAAAATTCTGAGTTCTGATGAATTTTGTCAATCTGACCAGTATAATTTAGTGAATACAATGAAAAATGCATGACAACATAAGTAATACGTCCGTTCGCAGGAGAATAACAATCATTTGTAATTGTTGTGGCTAAAACACGCAAAGTTCGTCGACTTAATCGTCACAAAAACCCGTTTTAAGGCCGATCTTTCACCATCACTATTTGCCCAGTATTACTTCCACGTGTTTATTGTAATTTATTTGGTTACTACGCCGAGAGACACAGTACGGCGATTTAGTCCAAAATTTTCATGTGAATATGTTCACCCATGGCTAACAACAACATACACATGCGAACAGTTTTTTCGCACCAAATCGGTGGCTTTTAACAATACACCAATTCCTTTATATATTTCCAATTAAACGTCAACAATTCCATTGCCCAACACAGCACATATTGAAAATATTTCTTTCAAATTGCTTCGACTGCACACTATGAGACCATTCACATTATTTTCTTTTTAAAACATTCCTGACATACCTCACTTCTCAAAAAAAATTGAAACCCTTGCTGTGATTGGTCGAAAATATAACAATCGCAGGCACACGATATCCCGTGAAGTCCATCAGATGGAGAGGGGAACGAGAGACGACAACGAACCGTCTGATAATCAGGCTACATAACTTGAGGGAGTATATTCGAATTAATACGTTTTACGTAATACGATCGAAATATGTATACGAAATACGTACACAAACGAGATTTTAAGTAACGTTTGTCTGCGCCATATTGCACCATATACTCTGTTTACTTTTAGGAACACGTTCGGTATGTTATTTAACTCGACGCATGCAAAATTCGACGTTTGAAACTACGTCGAATTAACTTAATGTAATTCGCTCGAATCTAATGCGAATTGTATTCGACGCATGCAAACTGCAACGTTTAAAACAGGTCTAAAACAAGAATGGATGGTTGCATCAGTTTTATAATTATATTGTTGTGCATATTTTAAACCTTCCAGTCTCGACTGCATGTTATGTTAGTTCCGAAATTCGCTGAAGTTTATTTAGGATGAAAAGTCCGAATGGATCGCAAATTTCCGCGCCATCCTAACTATACCCATCGTCACATCAAACATTGTTTCGTTGTTTCGTTCAACCCATGGTGTATTGTTTCGTATTGAAATTCGGAACTAATCATGTTGGACTGTACCGGGACGATGGATTAGCACTATTGAAATGTAGAAGCGCAAGATCGGCAGACAAACCAAGGAAAGAGCTGCACGATATTTTTAAAGATCTCGGACTAAAGTTAACCGCTGATGTTAGCGACCACATTGTCAACTTCCTAGACGTGACATTGAACTTGAAGAACGGAATATATTCGCCTTATAGGAAACCAAACAACGACCCACTTTACGTCGACGCAGTTCTAACCACCCACCTTCCGTCATCAACCATATACCTTCACCAATCAACAAACGTATCTCCTCACTTTCTTCCGATCAATTATCCTTTGATTCAGCCTTTGATCAATTATCCTTTGATAGTACCCTCGCACGGCGCTTCGCGCCTACTTGGGGATTAAGGCAAATTTAAGTGTGAACTGATTATATCGATTAATATAACTTAATAATGTATGCATGCTACATAGAACTTAATTATATTTTTATTAATAGTTGTTTGGTGTATTAATTTAACAGGACCTTATGAATAGCAAAAGCTTTAAACTATTAAACATGCAGTAGAGATTTTTGCTGTTGCCTGTTGGTTGCAATTTTGTCATTCAGTCGTTGCAGTAAGGAGTTTCGTATCCACTTTTCTGCATTTCGCATCAAAAACTTTTGGCTTTATGCGAATGCAATAGCAAAAGTGACTGTGAGTTGCGTTGTCTTGTTTACGTTGATTCAGAAACTGTGACTGAATATTTTGTTCCTTGACCTTGCACTGGATTCAAAATAGCTTAAGGAGGCTCCCTACAGTTTTAATTCTGAGGCACGTAAATGTGCTCTAAGGTCCATTATTTGCTCATTTTGCAAGGTATGGTCACGAGACTTGGCCATCAGATTGCCACAATATTGCGGATTACGAAGAACAAAAAAATGTTTCTAAATATTTACGTTGCCATGGTAACAACGCGATTTAGAGATTGTCGTATTTTTTATCTTCTTTCTTAATTTTTTGGATTTTCCTTCGGTAAAAGTTTTTTATTTTTTGCACACGAGCTCCTAAAGTACAAAGTATTGAAATATGCGATTTTTAAAAAATTCCTCGGAGCCGAATTCTTTTAAATCTCAAAAAAACGTTTTTTTTGCAATAAAAAAAATTTGGCTCCGAGGAATTTTTTTTAAATCGCATATTTTATGCATTTTGTGATTTCTGTATCGTATGCAAATTTAAAAAAAAAATTACCGAAGGAAACAGGAGAAAAATGTATTTATAGTTTGTGTGTGAAGTCAGAAAAACGCGAGACAAGCCTCGAATACCCACGCGTGTGGACAACGAAATTTTGGCGCAATAGTGATTCGTGAACTCGTGATATTTATTATTATTATTATTTAACTTTGCCAGGTGACACATTTACATCAGAAAATAACAAATAGAGTTACAAACACACAAAAAACAACAAAAAAAACCCAGTATACAACACACTAAAATTAAACAATTATAACAAATGGCGGGGACGCCACAACAGTTAAAACCAATTACTGTGGCCCCTTAACACGCAAAAAAACTATACGTACAAGAATATTATATCTAATCTATTTGTTCCCCGTGGAAAAACACTACAACCATTCACTTGGAAAGCTGAAATTTTAGTCCGTATATCAATAACACAAGAAATATATTACACGGTACCAATAAACAAATCGTAGTGCCCCCACAAGAAACAAACCAATCACATTGCACGCATACATAACAAACATTAACATACATTACGACATTACAGACATATATATAAGGTATAGTATCATAACTTTAACCTTTTAAGCCCGCTTTCCACCTGGCGAATACGGTAAATCGGTAAATCAGTATAGAAAAAAATTACATTGCAAAATGTGTGCCGGTTCGTGCGAACGAATTTGCCCTGTGGAAAACGGTCCCAAAGTCACATAGTATTACTAGAAGCAGCACGCTAATTTACTGTTTAAACTGCGGCAAGAGTTACATTTTATGCACACAGTTTCCAAGATCTTGGATCATCTACGTCAAAGCAACAATGCAGAGCTTTTACGTAATAGTCCTTTAGCAGTGTTCTAAACCTACTTAAGCTTACGTCATTAAGTCTTAATTCAGTAGGAAGAGAATTCCATACTCTGGTGACACGGTTAAAGAAGGAACGTTGGTAAGTGACAGTTCTGCATCTTCGTGGACGGAAACTATATATATATAAACTATAACAGGTTTGTTTGTAACAAGGTTTGTTTAAAGGTTTGTTTATCCCGCGCGTGAACAAAATCCCGCGACACAGAATTAAAACTGTAGGGAGCCTCCTTAAGAACGTTTTCTCACAAGTTTTGAGTGGCTTATGAATGCCATTAAGCAAGCGAACAAAGATTTTTCGTCTTTCGGCGTCTTCTTGTCTGTTTATTTGTATACTTGTTTGGCTTTCCAAAGGCAAAGTTGTGTCTTTATACACTAGTTCGTTGTTTGTTTTAATAACTAAAAGTTGGAATTTTACGTACTGCTTATTTTCAAAAGGAAAGGAGAAAAAAGCCAGATTACTGAACTCGTAACCGACTGACACCGGCATGAAAATAAAATACATTTATACAGCAAAGACATTGCATTGCTAGTTACCTTGGATCCGTGAATTTTAAGACCATGAGGACTCAAGAGAAGTCAAAAGTGAGTTTTTATGTTTATTCGATATAGAAAAGGGATTCCCCAACAGGGATTTTGCATTTTTATTACAATCTGACCCCTCTTTCATGCGAAATATTCATTGTTCTTCTTGACTGAACTTCGAATTTAACCGCCGGATAGAGACTTAAACGGTGTCAAGACACCGTTTAACTTTATCCGCTGGATAGCCGAAATTTAACCGGTGGATTGCACTAAACGGGCTTTGAACAACGCGATTTTTCAAGCGTTTAAATTTATGCGGTGGTTAGCGAGTTAAACGGTGGTTAAGGACTTAAACGCCTTACGAACAACCGGCCCCTGGATTGTTGTGTACACGCCATTAAGAAAAGGAAAACTGTGCGAAGAAAATTTAGATCCTCTCCAACTGATGCACTGAGAAGTAAATTTAAAGAACTGCGTGCTAAAGTGAAATATCTGATCTCGGAAAGTCGAGCTTGCTTCTACGAAACCTTAGACATAGATCTCCGCGACAACCCGAAGCGCTTCTGGTCTCTTTTCAAGCTAACGAGCAAAGACTCCAGTGTGCCAGGAACTGTTTCGATGGGTTCAGATGATTCCACCTCAGCTCGCTCGGCCTCCTGCCCTCATGACATTTCAGAACTCTTTAATGAATACTTTACATCTGTTTTAAACGACAACGACGACCAAATCGACTTAAACACTCCTCCGACATCCCCCGTTGATGGATCTACTTTAACAGAATTAAGCCTCTCTCCCGAGGACGTTTTATCTTCTCTTCTAAATCTCGATGTAAATAAAGCTATGGGCCCCGACAATATACCACCCAGACTACTAAAATAAACTGCCCATCAAATTGCTCCATCGTTGTGTTTGCTTTTCAACAAATCGCTCCACTTGGCTCTTTACCCGAGGAATGGAAACTGGCTAACATCATACCAGTTTTCAAGAAAGGAGACAAAACAACACAGTTGAGAACTGTCGTCCAATTTCACTTATTTGTGTCATCTCGAAAGTCCTCGAGCGCTGTGTGTTGAGCAAGCTTGGAACTAGTTAACACCTCACAACATGGTTTTATCCCAGGCATATCATGTACCACCCAGCTAGTCGAGGTATTGGACTACATAGGTTTCTCTCCTAGACTCTGGCAAACAAACCGATGTTATATTCATGGACATGTCAAAGGCATTCGACAAGGTCAGCCATACTGCTCTCATGAACAAACTTAGGAATTCAGGTATCAGAGGATCTCTACTTGATTGGTTTTATTCGTATCTACATGGTCGTCAACAGCGTGTTACGACTCTCGGTGCAACGTCTTCCGAAAAACCAGTGTCTTCAGGAGTGCTTCAAGGCAGTATATTGGGCCCAATCCTGTTCCTCCTGTATGTGAACGACCTACCCGATGTTGTCCAAAACTGAAGAGTGGCATGCTTCGCTGACGATACTAAGATCTTTCGTTGCGTAAATTCCATCACTGATGCTGCTCTAGTCCAAGGTGATCTGAACAACTTAGAGAATTGGTCCGCCTCTAGCGGTCTCGTCTTCAACCAACTGAAGTGTAAGTGTCTGCGTATCACCAGGAAAACCCAGCCCATTATTTGTCCATATACAATCAAGGACAAGGAACTCACAGCAATTTCAGTCGAGAAGGACCTGGGTATTTGGGTTGCCAACGATCTCACATGGACCAAACAAGTTTTAGAGCGTTGTGCCAAGGCAAACAAGCTACTTGGTTTTGTAAGGAGAAGTGGCATGGAAACAGTAAATACACGGACACGTCGAACTTTGTATCTGTCAGTGGTTCGTCCTGTGCTTGGCTATGCCAGCCAGGTGTGGTCTCCCCAGTCCATCAACCTCATCAAACGAACAGAGCGTGTACAGAGAAGAGCGTCGAAGTTCATATTGAATCTTCCGTACCTGTGCAGTGAGTCATACCGCGAGAGGTTGATCGCATTGGAACGGATGCCATTAACTTACTGGCATGAGTATATGGATCTCGTGTTCTTCTTTAAAGCAGTTAATGGCCTAGTTCATATATCTGACGAAGCTCTTCCTCAAGCCATAATTCCCGCCCGAAAAACCAGATCATCCAGTGCCAGTGAAACAACATTCCGTCCACGAAGATGCAGAACTGTCACTTACCAGAGTTCCTTCTTTAACCGTGTCACCAGAGTTTGGAATTCTCTTCCTACTGAATTAAGACTTAATGACGTAAGCTTAAGTAGATTTAGAACACTGCTAAAGGACTATTACGTAAAAGCTCTGCATTGTTGCTTTGACGTAGATGATCCAAGATCTTGGAAACTGTGTGCATAAAATGTAACTCTTGCCGCAGTTTAAACAATAAATTAGCGTGCTGCTTCTGGTAATACTATGTGACTTTGAGTCCGTTTTCCAAAGGGCAAATTCGTTCGCACGAACCGGCACACATTTTGCAATGTAATTGGTCATTGCTTTTTTTCTATACTGATTTACCGATTTACCGTATTCGCCAGGTGGAAAGCGGACTTAAAAGGTTAAAGTTATGATACTATACCTTATATATATGTTTGTAATGCCGTAATGTATGTTAATGTTTGTTATGTATGCGTGCAATGTGATTGGTTTGTTTCTTGTGGGGGCACTACGATTTGTTTATTGGTACCGTGTAATATATTTCTTGTGTTATTGATATACGGACTAAAATTTCAGCTTCCAAGTGAATGGTCGTAGTGTTTTTCCACGGGGAACAAATAGATTAGATATAAAATTCTTGTACGTATAGTTTTTTTGCGTGTTAAGGGGCCACAGTAATTGGTTTTAACTGTTGTGGGTCCCCGCCATTTGTTATTAGTGTTTAATTTTAGCGTGTTGTATAGTGTTTTTTGGTTGTTTTTTGTGTGTTTGTAACTCTATTTGTTATTTTCTGATGTAAATGTGTCACCTGGCAAAGTTAAATAATAATAATAATAAATAATAAATAATAAGTAAGGCTTTCGTTGATGTAAATTCGGGAATGATCCACTCTCCAAGGTCTGATGCACTCTATAGATTACAGATTTTGTCCCTCACATCTCTTCGCAAGAATTTAACTATTATTGGTGGTATTTTCCCTTCACGAGTAGGCAAACGATGACTGATTGAGATTTCATTTTGCTCAAATGCCATTCACGGGTCGGCGAGTTTGACAACATTTTGAATAACTGCGTTAGTATTTTCGTCATTGCTAACGGGAACACCATGAATTTCTAACATGTCTCGTCGTATGTATTTCTTTAGGTGTTCAACTTCATTGAACTGTTTTACTCATTCACCTAACTGGGCGTTTCCTAAACGTAGGTTGTCGTTTTCAGCTCGAAGCTCCTTCACTGAATTAGCCAGATCGTCGAATTTAGAGCTCAGAAACTGACTTTTTCTTATTCCATCCAAGTCAGTTTTAGTTGATTTTGAGAATTTTAGAAATAGATCATTTATTAGCTGTTCTGACTGCTGTTTGAAGCGCTCGTCCATGATAGCTTCTAGATTTGAGTTCGTGTCGGGCGACGCCGTTTCTTCAACTATGCTCTCAGCTTCGGACGAATCCTCAGTTGGTTTCGGTTTATTCCTTTTCTTTTTTGGTGGCATTTAAAATAACCACACATAAACTGAAGAAACTTGTTTGATTATATAACTTTCAGGAATAAAATACAGTACTTTTTTCTCACATAAGCGGAGCACCAAAAACATCTAAAATTGATGCACCTTAATACACAAAACATGGTACTTTTGACGAACTTGTCTTAACCATCAAGCAATATCTCTTCGACGTAATCTGTATGAGTGAAACGTGGTTAAAAGATAATCCACTGTTACTTCAGCACGTAAACATACCGGTTATAACTGTGAGTTTAAAAAACCGAAACTCAGTCAGAGGTGGAGGCGTTGGAGCATATATTAGTGAACGCTTGAGTTATCGTCGAAGAAAAGACATCGAAGCGAAAGAGCCCAGTCTGGAACAGCTTGGAACAATTTCTCAATTGTGGAGCAGGGTGGAGCAGGGTGGAGCAGGGTGGAGCAGGGTGGAGCAGGGTGGAGCAGGGTGGAGCAGGGTGGAGCAGGGTGGAGCAGGGTGGAGCAGGGTGGAGCAGGGTGGAGCAGGGTGGAGCAGGGTGGAGCAGGGTGGAGCAGGGTGGAGCAGGGTGGAGCAGGGTGGAGCAGGGTGGAGCAGGGTGGAGCAGGGTGGAGCAGGGTGGAGCAGGGTGGAGCAGCGTGGAGCAGGCTGGAGCAGGGTGGAGCAGGGTGGAGCAGGTGGAGCAGGGTGGAGCAGGGTGGAGCAGGGTGGAGCAGGGTGGAGCAGGTGGAGCAGGTGGAGCAGGGTGGAGCAGGGTGAGCAGGTGGAGCAGGGTGGAGCAGGGTGGAGCAGGGTGGAGCAGGGTGGAGCAGGGTGGAGCAGGTGGAGCAGGGTGGAGCAGGGTGGAGCAGGTGGAGCAGGGTGGAGCAGGGTGCAGGAGCAGGGTGGAGCAGGGTGGAGCAGGGTGGAGCAGGGTGGAGCAGGGTGGAGCAGGGTGGAGCAGGGTGGAGCAGGGTGGAGCAGGGTGGAGCAGCGTTTTCCGTTTTTCCCAAACCTGATAATTCCAGAAACATACTTTATACCAATCTATCGAATGCTTATATTAGAAATGTACCTCTTCTACAAAGTTTTCAAGCGTTTATTTAGTAAAGCCTGTACAAGCGAGATTTACAAACATTGTCGTTTTGGCGTTAGAAACATAAATATTTTGATGCATTTGTTGCTAATGTGAACTATAAACACAATAGCTTAACTCATTAACGGATTAAGTCAAAAGGTTTGTTTGGGCGAATCCGGCGAAACAATCATTAAGCTGAACCATCACAATAGCTATATAGTTTTCCAAGCGTCGTTTTCCAAACACAGTCCGTTTCGACAACGAGTAAATATATTCTCGTCTCTAATATCATCTTTTACGAAACGGCTTAGACAACTAATATAGCGACGCTTAACCTAGCAAAATATTATTGCCTTTTGCGAAGTAACAACAAGAAGAAATATACCTTTCTAAAACGAGAAGATCTTAAAGTTTGTCGGCATAGCTAAGGTCTTAAGCCCGGCGCACACTAGTGCAAGGTGTACGCACAGATGTCATTCGTGACCAATTACGTGCGACGAAAATCCTAGTGTGCGGGGAAAATATACAGGATTTTTGTCACTCGTGTCGTGAACAACAAATATCAAACGTGTTTGATATTTTCTGTCATTCGTGACAAAAATTCCTCGCAGCAAAGAATGTATGTTTAGCATTATATATAGTGGTTTATTGCAATTGCATTCAGCGAGCTAGTCGGTGGCGTAGTGGTTTAGGGCGTGCGCTGGCTACAGTTTCTTAGAGCGGCTGTTCAAGCCCGGTCAATCCCGGCCAAAACTTTTTTCTCACTTAAATTATTTTTTCTTTCAAATAATTTTTTCCGACTTGTTTTAACCCCAAAATTCCTTTTCAGACATTTCTGGTTAGGGTTAGGTTAAGGGTTGGAGGTGGGAAAGGTTTATTTTATAAGTATTTGACTTAACTATAGTCAGGCAAATGCCCGCCGCAATTCCTATCGCTAGCTGCAAGTGTTTGTTCACTATCCGCCATGTTGTTTTGGGAAATAACACGCATGCGCACTTCTTTGCTGCGAGGAATTTTTGTCACGAATGACAGAAAATATCAAACACGTTTGATATTTGTTCTTCACGACACGAGTGACAAAAATCCTGTATATTTTCCCCGCACACTAGGATTTTCGTCGCACGTAATTGGTCACGAATGACATCTGTGCGTACAACTTGCACTAGTGTGCGCCGGGCTTTATAGAGCAATACAAATATATGTTTGCCAAGCGATTGTATAAACATAGTTCTTACAGGGATTTAAACCTTACATCGTTTCAAGCGTTTTAAATGTAGCAGAAGAGCAGTGATTTTTAAGCGAGATTTAGAAGCATATACAAACATTGTATATAAACATTTAGCGCTTGTTAGGTAATTACGGGCAATTAAGATTTTCTAGCTTAAAAATTTGAATAAATTGAGAAAATATTATTATTCGACGGGGAAATATTGTACAATGTACATACAACACACACAGAATTAATCATATTTTTTGTCTGTCTTCGGGGAATAATCTTAAGGTCTCCAATCTGAAATCTACCCAATATTAAATACATTTTTAACAAAGTAAATAAGGTCTTCTCCGGGTCTGCTTCTAAGCACGTATTATTCTTAATTTAAACTCCATCACTCGCTTGAGTCTATATATATATATATATATATAGTCAAATCTGCAGATATGCATGTTTCGCCGTTCAACGGCTCGTCAGTGCAGCTTGTAACGCAGTCTAGATGCGAGTGACTTCGTATTTATACCCCATACTCTTGCCCTCACCAAGCGCATGTGGTACAATACTCAGACACATGCGCATCCAGACATGCGTGAAGTGTCTTGGGGCCAGAGTGCTCAAACGACCACAAGGGAAGTGAGCTTTTGAAGTGAGCTTAATACACACGTTTATTTTTATGAATATATATATTATGATATTTAACAATTAGTCGCCGAATGCGAGGTGATTACAAGCCTATATTCACTGAGCCGAATGCGAAGTGAATATAGGCTTGTAATCACCGAGCCTGAGGCGACTAATTGTTTTAGTATAATTAATTGTTTTAGTATTAATTGTTTTAGTATTTATAAATACAACTAATACACACGTTTATTTTATGAATATAATTTGCATAAATAATTTACTTCTGTTTTTGAGTCACGCGACCTAATATCACATGACCTAAAAATTAAAACGGCTAAAACCTTCGGATCAACAACAACGTGGTCGAATCGCTTAAAAGAGATGCTAAATGTCTCGAATTTTATAAGAAATGATGCATCAAAACGAACAGTTTAATACAAAACGATTGAAATAATAGTATTATTAATTGTTGATGTTAAACGTAAACGAACATCCTTGGAAAGTGCCACTTGGAAGAATCGATGCGGAACTCACACCATGTGCTTGAAGGATGTTTGCTTCATTCCTGCCGAAGTAGATTGTGCTGCTTTCAACAGTTGGACGGCTTTGTACTGGAGATGGAGGAACTGTTGTGGGGATGGTCGACGAAGATGAGGTCGCTGCTGTGCTTTCTTTGCCATGAACAAAAGAGCTGAGCGTTGATGACATGTGTTTGAATTGGTTCAGAGTTGGCCTTTCACAATAACTTTCGATACTTGTGTCGCTTCTGTAGCCAGTCACCGCTTTAATTTTCCGCGTTTCGACGTTATTGACCGTAGTGGCTCGAAGCGAGTGGTTAGTGTAATACGGCGAGATTCTGGCTCTTTCAGACATATTTCTCAACATGTTGTCAAGAGTGCTATGGCCAATTGCCTTCTGCTCGTACCAAATCGTGGCTTGGTTAGGGTTAAACATGGCCGTAAGATCCTTTGGCCGCTGAAACAGATGATCAATCTTTGGGTTAAGATGACTGAGGTACGCTTTGATGGTCTTCACTGGACATCTCGGCGAATTTGATATGGCGAAAATCTTGCCGTCCGAGTGGTCTTCAGTTCCTTCGAGGCCGCCAGTGTGATTCTTGCTGGAAAGTACCGTTCCCGGTTCGTCTTTGTTGAGCTCGAAATATTCGTCTCCACCACTTGTGATGCAAAGACGTAGCATGGATTTCTTCAGGACACTCTGGTTTTTACGGCCTCGTTTGCCAAAATACAGGGAAATATAAACCAAACTGTTTGCATCAAACCGCGAGTATTACTTGTTTCAGCGCTGGCTAGTTCGCCTTTCTCGAAGAGCTGTTGTACGGCTTCAGCAGTCAAGGGATTTTTGTGCACTGTTCCAGCAATTTTACCACTGCCTATGAGGTGCTTCAAGTATGCATGTAGTGTTTTATTTGCTTCATTGAACACGACGGCGTCACAAATTGAAAATGTATTATTGTGCGATTCTGACCGAAGATGGCGATCCAAGGCTTTGAGCCATCCTTTTTCCTGGCAGAAACGTAAAACTTTGACAAACATTTGTTAATCTCAGGAATTTCCATGTCCTCGAATATCGTCGCAAACTCGGTTTGTTGTAAAAACCATTCTGTTTAAAAAAAAATCAAAAAAGACACGTAAATTTGACTGTGTCGCTCCTAACTGTTTTTACCAGTTTTGAATTGTAAAATAAATTGTTAAATATACGTAAAAGAGTATTTTTCTTACCTTTAAATAATTTCACACCATATTTTGTTGCCTCCTTTGTTTTCACAGGAATGACAGAGGCTTTTATGTTATTAATTTCTGCTTCCGAAATTTTTGCAAATCGATTTTGAGGATTTTCAGCCATTTTTTGGGAAAATTGAAAGCAATAGTTCCTGCTCAGAGCAGTCTGAGCAGTAACTATTGCCTCATAGTTACTGCTGAGGGAGCCAATCAGAATGCTCAAAGGTCATTTTTCAATACTATATATATATATATATATATATATATATATATATATAGTAATAATAATAGTTATAATAATACTTTCAAACAAAGTATTAATGTACAGCTTGAAGAGTGCTCAACACCTGGTATTGGTAGAGCTTTATAATTGTTTTGTTTACTTAAAATAAAGTCACAACTCCGAGTTTCACGTTTTCACGATCTTCAGGTGACGAGATGTAATGTTCAACTAAAAGTTCTTGCTTGATTGCGTTAGTTTCCGTTGGACTGCTTGCGTGCGCTTTTGGTGGAGGCATTTTGAAAAGACCTCGCGTCTCTTGTTAAGCAAGGTTGACTTATCCGCTTTCAGAATACAAAGTTTCTCTTGTAAACAAAGATTACATCTTTTCCCGCCGCTGGAATATGAACCCGCTATATATATATATATACGTGTAGGTTTAGGTCAACGAAACGCAAAGAGTGCTCGACAACATATAGTTAGAGCAACTTATAGATTTTCGCTTACCTCAAAACTTGTCTGCAACAGGCTGTTTCATCTGTAAAAGAATCGTCAGGCAGTGACAAGTATCGAAAGAAATGACCGCTTATATGCTTCCTGCCGGAACGTGGGGGACAATGTGTGCATGCATGGCTTTGTTTGCGTCGTTTACGCGAAATTTGTTACGATGACGACACCGTGAATTTATTTCAGCTCTTTTGTTGAGTAAACAATTCTTGTTTTTTTCTTTCAAAATACAAAATTTTTCTTCTAAACCTAAATTACATCGTTTTGATCCTCCTGTGTACGAAATAGAATGTTTTAAAATTTGCCAATAAATACTTCATTCCTTATTGTTTTCTTTCAATGTCCAAATATATTTCGAAAGTTCCGTGTCGTTTGCGTGCTTTCTATGCTGAAAAGATTTTGTGTGGTTGGCCAATCGCTCTTTGAATGTGGTTGCAGTCATGCCGATGTAATTTTTGATCGTGTTTGTGTTGCTTACTGTGACTGTTGCTTTGTATACTATGTCCCTAGTCATGCATTATTTTTGAAGCGGGCAAATGGTGTTTTCTCTAGAACTGCAATTGGTAGTGTCCCTGTCCTGTGGCTTGTTATTCCTAGATATGCGTGCATTGTGTTTAGTGATTACTGATTTGACATTGTTCATGCAGCTGTAACTTACTTTAACTGTATTTCTGTTAAAAAATTTATGGAGCTTGTGGTGCCGTGGAAAATGTTTGTCAATTAGACTAAGGAAATTACGTCCTATGTTTGTGCTAAGACTCTTGCTAAATGGTGGGTTGAACCAAATGTAAGCACGTCGACGTGCTTGAAATTGGTGTTAAGATCGAAGCAGAATGCCCGTGTTTTTCCTTCGACAAATCGAGAGATTGGCTTCGCGATTCTGGACTTCTGTCGCTGTGGATAAATGATGTTAACGCCGTTGACATTTCCGTTGACAATCTTTTGTAGAATTTTGGTTGCTCGCTGCCAGAGCCGTAGGTATATAAAGAGAGCGGTGGGGGAGGGGTATTGGGTTGTACCGTAATTAAAATTACTAAATTTGGAAAACCTGTCATTGACCTATATATTGGGAAATACTGAAAGTGTGGTCGAAAGCAATTATAGAGATATAAACTGGAAATTTAAAACGGTTAGAACTGAACTAAAATTCACTTTCAATCGTTCTCCTGCCATATATCTAGTTCAAAATTTGCCCAAAGAAAAGTGACGTAAATGAGCTTATAAATTTATTTCCAACGCCGCCATTCGATCAATCTAATTTTAACTTGTATATTGCAGCAAAATCAAAGACGAAATGATAAATATAGTCACATTTTTCCGAGGCCATGAACTGTTCTACGACTGTTGCCATAAGAAACATAGGTCGAAAACACATAGAAAGCTCCAATATTTTATATAAACTTCATAGTGCTGAAATGTGCAGTCCAAATTGTGTATTTTACGATAGTTATGACTTCCTGAACGCTATAAAATATTTACCCATGATGCCGGAAAGACCATTTCAGGATCCCGAAATTTAACGAATGATTCGATGAGATGATGCCATTGGCGGTATTTATATTCCAGGCATGTGCACTCGATGAAATTGATAATTGATGAAAATCGATAACAATCGATATCAATCAATATCAATTAATCAAATGATATTGGAAATCAATGAGCAATCGATAACCGTGATGTTTGTGATTATCGATTGGTACCGATTTTCAATACTAATCGATGATCGATTGGAATCCATTTTCATTGTGGATAGCTAATCTGTATTCAGTTTTGCTTTCTGCAGTCGCTTTCATTCGGAACACAGGCGTTTTGGGCAGCATATTATTGATGCAAACTCTATCATTAAATAAACTATATACACGAACTTTTGCATTGGGACTTTTGCGGAGGAGAAACGCTAAACCAACGATTATGATTAATTCAATAAAAGCAGGTGATAAGCTCCTGATCAAACAATGTTGGTAGAAATTATATACAGCTGGTTAGAGATCACGACCAAAGCTGAATACTAAAACCTTTTTATCGCGAGTGTCAATGACAATAGATGGAGTCGACAAAAATCGATAACAATCGATAAAGTTCTCACCAAGAAAACTTATGATTATCGATTGGTTATCGATTGACCAAAATTAATCGATATCAATAAAATACATTATATCCAATGATATTGATTGATTGATTGATTGACTGATTGGTTCTCCGGCCATCGATTACCTTCGATTGCGCACGCCTGGTTATATCAGAAGACGTCTTAAATATCTGAAACGACTTAGTCGTCTACTATAAATACGGGAGATTAGAAGAACGAATAAAAAATCAACGTCGTCTGTTAAGTGCGTCCAAACGACGGACTTAAGAGACGTCTTAGACGTTTAATTCGTCAAATATAAATACGAGACGACTAAACTTGGACGACGCTAAATAATTAATTTTAGTTGGCATTGAAATCTAAATATTTTATAATTTTGTCGTTTCATTCAAGTATATTTTCCAACTGTTCATCTCGAATAACTTCGTATTATGTTAGTCGCGCTTAAAACAAAACGTTCAATTCGTCCAGACATCTAAGGCATCTTGCAATATAAATATGGCCATTGAAGATTGCTTCATTATACCAAATTAATTCGTGGTTTTCACGGCGCATAAGTTTGCGTAAACACGAACAAAAAGATAGAATAAAGACTTTGATCGAGTTTCCGGACCATATTGACGCTAGCATATTATTGTACAAGTAGGGCTTAGATACAAATTGGTAAAAATATCTCCAACGGGTAGTGCCACGTGTAGGTATACGTACGATTATACAATAAGCTTCTGATCTTTAGGATCAGTCTACCTCAAAAATAAAGGTAGATTGATCCTAAAGACTCAAAGATTAGTGTAAAAACATGTACAGTACATAATCAATTGGTGTTTGATATACGTTAATTTTGTGATTTGGAAAGGAATTTTAGACTTACTACAGATATATCTTGTCACTTCTTGCGCTCGCTAAACTATAAAGTTATTATTATTATTATTATGAATATACATACTCCCAGTAGGGAGTATGTATTTACAAGTTTTAGTGATAAAATCTTTGTAACAGTTAAAATTTACAATATGTTTACAGTGACTGATAAAAATGAGAGATAAGACTAAGAGAAAAATCCACGAAAGACTCTTAATGTTCAAGCAAATGTAGCATATTTCTTATTCTATGTTAGTCTCTACTGTATTTTATGTAAATTTGTTAAGTACGTGGTCAATATCACGTCATTGTCCTTGTCCTTGTCACAGGAGTTAACTGTCTTAATA
Source organism: Trachythela sp. YZ-2020 (assembly GCA_016169945.1). Lineage (NCBI taxonomy): Eukaryota > Metazoa > Cnidaria > Anthozoa > Malacalcyonacea > Clavulariidae > Trachythela > Trachythela sp. YZ-2020. The sequence continues at coordinate 140,763 of JADLSH010000030.1, forward strand.
AATGAACTCACTGTTAGTATGTAATTAAATTGTAAACATATTTGTATATATTTAGTTAAATAAATAGAAATGGATATTGATGAATGGAATCTTGATAACTGGTCCTTCCATCGTAGCTGTGGTCCGTAATGGCGAGCTCAGCTGCAAGTAAGGATAATATATCAGGTGTTTGTCTACTGGTAACCATTTCAGTTCTTGTAGCACGGGCGTGATGTTGTTTGTAGTTATTTCACATTTTTCGCGGTTGTATTTGCCCAGACAACTGAGCAGTAAAATAGCTTACTCGTTACTAAGGTTTGTATGATATAGGACAGTGTTTCACGATCTAAAAGGCGACGTATTCTGTTTATCTGACATAATCCTGATAAACATGAGGAAACCAGCTCACTAATATGGATGTCATATTTCGTCTCTGGCTGTTGAAATTGGGTTCAGCGTGAAATCTTCACACATGCCAAATAATAAGATGATGAAATTTTGCTGTCGTCCACATATGAGTTTACTGACGTTTTCGTTGTTATGGAAGGAGGTCATTTTGTATAAATGCTAAACAAAAGCGTGTGATAGTTAGAAGTGCAGACGTGCTCTGTCCAATTTTCACATATTGTTTCCGATTTGCCAGGAAGCTTTGGAACCACTTTGAAACTGCTGGAGATATACCGGTTGCCTCCAACTTTCTTAGTAGCGTTTTATGACAAATGCTGTCCAATGCCTTAGATAAATCAATGAGGATTAAGGCGGTTAATTTCTTTTCGTCCATCGCTTTGAGAATAGTATCTGTTATATAGGTATTGTTGAATGGTTTCTCTTGTTACCACTTTGGTGGGCGGAAAGAATCTTGTGCTTGTAGAGATATTCAGAGTTCTGATTTGATACTACCTTTTCGCATGCTTTAGAAAATATTGATAGAAGTGATATTGGTCGATTATTTGGCGCATGTTCGTGATCACCTTCTTTTAAAATCGGAATAATCTCAGCCAGTTTCCACTGAAGCTTCTGGATACACACTTGATAGCAAGGAATTGTTTATAATATTGGTGAGGGGAGTTAGAATGTAGGGTAATGAATCTCTTATTGTGCGCATATTAATCTTATCTGGTCCAGGGGATTTGTTGTTAGGTATGAACATGATTATGCGTTTGATCTCTTCTACAGAAACTGCTACAAAGTCGAAAGGTGCAATTCCCTGACGTTCCGTGATGGTCGGGATCTGGTTGATGGTATGGGGTGGCATGTTGTTGTTGATTGCCAATTGTTTCACTGATTGTGTTGTTTTTTCCCAACGGTTGAGAAATAAACATTGAATTCTTCAGCTAGTTTCTGTGTGTCTTTGGAGTACGCTGGTTTCGATTTCTCTTTCCTGGATAGAGTTTGATTTATAACTTTCCTAAGGCTCCAGGGTTGTTTTTACATTTGCTTATCTGCATGGTTACTGATGTAATGCTTTTCACGATGTCTTAATTTTGCTTTGACAGCGTTTCTGGCCTTTTTATAATTTGACCAATCAGTCGATTTGCGGGTCTGATAATAGTATTGGTGTAACTTATCTCGGTTTCTCATTGCTGATTTTATTTCGTAATCGACGAACGGAGTTGGTCTGGATTTTATTGTGATGTTCTTGATAGGGGCATGATTATCCAATACAGTTTGATAGATATTGTTAAAGTTGTTCAACTGGTCGTTAAAGTTCGATGACTGATGTGAGAGAGTCGACAAAACTCCTGAGTACTGCGCTCTTTCTGTTGCAAACAATTCCGGAGTATAATGACGGAAGCTTCTTGTAGTGACTGATTGTGGAAGTGGTTTTTCCATTTTCAGTTTTAGAGATATAAATACTGGATAGTGATCGCTTATAAGTGTTTTAATAACGCCACTTGATTTCGTCAAAGTTGAGGTGGAGACTAAAATAACGTCAATCAGGGATTCAGATGTGGCCTTTACTCTTGTCGGCGATTTTATAATTTGCGTATGCACACACGCCTCCGCCGGTCTTTATATGGAGCCTATCCAGGCGAAATAATTTGTACCCTTCTATTTCGACCTCTGCATTACAAACTGTCGAATTGAGCCAGGATTCAGAAATGGCAAGGACGCCGGATTTAAGAACTCGTATTAGTTATCGTATTTGTAATAGGTGTGCTCGGTTTTTAAGAGATCTAGCATTCAAATGAAACATTTTAATTTTAGATTTGTTGTTTTGTCCTTGTATATTACAAGTTCGGTCAGCAACGACTTTAGTAGCGAGTTTAGTAATCTCGTATACCGTATATATATTGGTATATGAGAGTTTTAATTGAACTGACGAAAGCGATGTACCTTAGCATATCGTAACATTACTAAATACCCAAACCAAACACAGATTATTAGTTCAATCGAAAATATTCTTCAAATCACACGAGTCTTCGTTTATCATCATGAAGAGAGTAAGAATAAAATAGAACTACACATATGTAATTATGTAAGACTAGCTCAAATTAAGGTCAAATATAGACATATTTTACCCACCTACCTATCACATTCCTATGGTCGTGCTCTTAGGTTCTACTTATATTTGCATTTTTTTTAAATCACAACAAAATTTCCGGTCCTTCTTCTTGGTGCAAATTTTCCCTCCAAATACTCGGAAAGTTCGCCTAGTGCATGCTAACTAAAGATCTAAACTGTCTGGCTACATCAAGCATGTCTGAACAAATTAAATTAAATTAAATGAAGTGGATGTAATGCGTCTGAAGCTTAATTATTATTGTTTATTAGCTAAATCGTCCGTGCTCTGCAGGGAGTAGAAAATACAGAGTGTATAAAAAAGAAGGTAATCCAAATTTGGCATACTATTGCGCGCATAATTTAGTTTATAGATTTACCTTTTCCACACAAGTAAATATCAGTCACAAATATTTTAAACAAAATTTCGTTATTAAACCGCGATTTGAACCTCTTTAAATTGACCAAGACTGCAAGGCCCGCGCAGCAGGGGTGGCTGGGGGTTTTAGCCCTCCCCCCCCACCAATCATTTGTCATACATATTATGATTTCTAGTAGAATACAGATGAGTTAAACATACTATAATTTTCACCACCATGCATAAAAAAGATACGCTGAAGAAAACATTATTATATATGCGCCAGCATAGCTAACTATAAAGGGCTTTTGTAATTAGTCAATGATCAGATGTTACTTGTTCGGAATTTGGATGAGACGGTCAGATAAGCTACAAACCGCGGATGCATATTTATGTAACCTAGATAGGATGATAGACGGGTTTCAAAAAAGAAGCCGTTTCATTATCATTTCATGATTCGTTGCGTAGGTACGATCGGTAGATTTGTTAGTCAGCTGCTTTTTGTTCGACTAAATATGAAATATTTGTAAAGACGTCTTGTGACAATGCTCTTAAATCTTCCTTCAAAGTGCGCGAAATGGCATTTCAGAGATTGTAGATTTCAAAATTTTCAGGGGGATCATGCCCCCATACAAAGGATTTAAAAAAAGGGAAAGACAGACCAAAAGAACAAGATTAGGTAAACTAAAAAAATCATTTTCTATGTGAATTGTCAAATAAGTCATGATCTCTGCTATGTCTAAGGCTAATTGTGTCTGGATTTTCAGATCGATTTTTAAAATTTCCGTTCGATCGAGTATTCTGGAAAAAATTATTGTAACCTTTCTCTCAAATCGCCCCCCAAAGTGCATGGATGGCATTTCCGAGGTTGTAGATTTCAAAATTTTCTGGTGGTGCATGCCCACATACCCCGTAAAAGTCTCGCTCCTTCAGCATTCAATACTAGTGTCACTGCACTCTCGGAGATCTTTAGTCGTTCAATCAAAAAAATGTCAACCGACAGTTTCAAAAATTATAGAAAAACAGAAATGTCATCTTCTCAGATCGACACGTGATACAATTTGGTCCAATGGAGAGACAGGAAATTGAATAACACTTTATATATTACATATGAAATCAAATAAAATTTCTTAGATAAAACGGTTTACAATTTCATATAAAAGGAACATTCCAAACAACTTATACCTGTTGATTACCTCAAATCGACCAGGATTGGTTCCTTCAGAGTATCACATTGGGTGTTATTTAGTATTTTTTATTTACTTTCAACAAAGTATACTATTCACGAACATATTCTACTTTCATTTTAAATTCTACAACTACAAATAACATAGTATTTTGGGTCCTAATAAGACAATCTTGCGTCATCTTTAACGATAAATTCGATCTTGTACCCAATCGATGTAATCTTTTACATTCAAGTACACGCCGTATTTATTTGGCAACGCACATCCCTCGCTACTCCCCCACGACACTAACCCACCTAGAAACCACCTGTCATCGTCTGGGTCTTGGAATATATATCCTCCCCCGGAATCACCCTTACATACGTCCTTCCCCCCGGCTGCAGGTCCAGCACAAAACATATCATGTGTAACAGGAAATCCTTCTCTGGCAAATACTTGACGACATGTGGATGTGTCAACAACAGGCAGACAGACTTCCTGGAGAATATTTGGAAATAGTTTGGTACTAGATGTTCTTCCCCAACCTGCCACCACACCGCGAGCTCCCGGCTTGATCACATCATCACTACTGTAAAATAAAGGTGTTTCTGTTACATGACAACGCCTCTTTTGCCAAATCTAGCAATTTGATTAGCTGCTGATGTGGCATGATTTCTGCGTAATGCCCATGGATATTTTTAATGCTCTGAGGCGGTGGCGGAAAAGCAAGTTTAAAACAAAAATATTTTTAAAAGTTTTTAAAATAAGCAAAAACGGATAAAAGTGCACCCAGAATTTCCGAGAAAAAAGAGAGAACCAAGTGTGGTACATCACGATCAAGTTATGTGCAAGTCGAAAAAATAGGGTATATTGAATTTTTTAACGAAACAAAAGTCGAAACTTGAACAACAAAATTCATTTTTCGATTGGCAAATGTGATTAGAGATTTTAAAAATCACTCAAAAGAAAAATATCTTGAAAAAAATAAGTCAGTTATTGTACCTGATATTTAATGCCAACAAATTTAATGGTTATCACTTGAAACCATTTAGTAAACTATATGCGTATGCTGCTTTGCATTCATAGCACAACGCATAAAAGATTAGGCTGCGATTTGTCGGGCCGATTGTAAATTTTGCTCAATGTCAATAGAAAATTGTTTCAGTTGATTATGTCGTCAGATTACGTTTGCCACGTACATGTACTTTTCAAATATCATCAACGTGTATCTGAGATCGGCCCGACAAATCACACTAGCGTGTAAACGTACCTTAAGATAGCATTATAAATGATTATACTTGCCTATCTGTATCAGGTAGACATATTGGTTTAACAAAATCACTCATGATAGCAGGATGTGTAAGTCGGAGTAAGGCAAGATCTGCTTGGAAAGTCGTTGGATTATAATCTCTATGCTCAAATATCTGACCAACATGTATTTCTTTAACGTGAGTCTCGTTCTCCTGTGATCTGTTATGTAGACCAAGAACCACTGTAAATCTTCGAGGTCGAACTACTTGACGTTTCTTGCTAACAACACAGTGAGCCGCTGATATAAAATGAAAAAATATTATTGTAATCCCTGGATTTGGAAGGCGGTGGAAGTAGGTAGGGTGCTAGGGAAGCTAAATCTGTAGCCCATTCTCGCCGGTTGTAAAGTCGAACCTCCCTAATACGGACAACGAAGGGAAATAGCAAAATTTCCGTATTAAAGAGGTGTTTTCTTTATAGAGGCAACCACGTTCGTGTCACTAAGTATGCGACTCCTTAAGTATTGAGTAAATATAGACAGGTCTAAACTTAATGTACCATTCAGTAATATCCAGTATACGAATCATTGTTTTGGAACGAGAGGAATAGGAAATTTCGTAACACATATAATCACTCGTCACATGCAGATCATCGGAGTGTCGTAAGTTGTATTGTGTTTTTGCTCTCTCAGAACAAGATTTAGTGTCGGTATTAAAGACAGTCCGCGATATAGAGGTTTTTGAAAGAAAATATATGAAAATTTTATCGGGACATTGAAAATTGCCTGTACAATTAGACGTGTCCGTATTAGAGAGGTGCCCATAATTAGAGGTACGTGACAGTGGGTAATTTGAAACATTGAGGTTTCTGTCAAGTTTACTCCAGAAAGCAGGAAATCATCGTTTCAGAGAATATGGATTTCAGATCTTCCCAGTATTCATACCTCTGGAAATATCCAGAAAAAGGCAAAATCTTGATCAATTATTATATCAGTGAGTTGACATTCATAAGCTTCTGCACCCTACAACTGTTGGGTTTTGAGCGACTACTAGTGCTCCTTTCACACGGACATGATGAAGTCGAAACCGCACTTAAATTCACAGGCCACTTGCAACGTACGCCACGTCAACAGTATGTAGCAAAGCTCGTACATTCGCGCAAACAAACATTATAACAGGCTGAACATGATCTCTAATTTCCATCTTGTTCACACGGAACGCGTAAAATCGGACCAATTCAATCGCGGCTAAATATGTGGATTACCATGTGAACAAATGGAACCGGACGAATTTGCGCACGCTTCTGAATTCATCCGGTCTCGTGTGAACTTAGTTTTACATACCAGTAATTAGCCAGAATTCATTGAGAAGTGATGCACCACACACTCCATGACCATCCAACTTCAATAACGCATGCCAAGGATATGAACCTGGTACTGCATCATTTCCGCCAACTATGTTGCCGCGACAACCTTGACGATATTCGTTTGCAAAAGTGGAATTGCCACACACTATAGACACATAGAAAGAGAAAACGTAATTATATACTCTCATGTTTTCCATCCTTCAAATGGAGAGTGGATATTGTAAATGTTAATTGGTAAAACTAACAGTATGAACAGCTATAACGCTGCGTTCGCAAGGAAAACGCCGACTTCGTCTCGGTGAATGTTCAGTGATAATTAATTGTTAGTTTGTCGGCGGAATCGTTCAATCTGGTATGAAAAGTAGTTGAGTTTAAGCCTGCACTAACAGGTTACAATAACGGCGTACTTTTTATCCAACTTGTCTCGCAATATCAGAAAGAGCTATTGCATATTTAGGACTGCATTGCAAGAGGTGTCTTGCCGAGCAATAGAAATCATGTCACTTGCATTCACCATGGTAAAAAAATAGCTAACAACCGCGACTGCCGCCGTTTGGCGCTCAATGGTCTGGTACTAGCCGAATGTATCGTGTTCAAGATAAGCTCACTCAAAATAAAAGCTGGGTAGTACATATATCTGCTGTGCATAAATGAAGCCAATGGCGGCCACATAGGTGTGACAACTAGAAATCTACAGTATTGTTCTGACATGTTAGAAAAGGTCCTTTCTGTTTCTAGTTATTATATTGGTGGGAAAGGACATATATTGTCTAGATAGAAATTGGTCAATAGTGATCTCTCTTTCCTCTGGTCACACCAATATAGCCGCCACAACTCTCATTATCTTGTGCTTCAAACTGTCGAAAACCCATTAGAAGTGGTGAATAAAGCAATTATCTCTCAAGTTACATAGAAAATTCCTTTGCCTTATGGTAAAATCAACTAAAATATCTAACAATTTGATTTATAAAGGATTTGACAGGTTTAAAATCTCTTTTCATTGTAAATATTCTGGTTTCAAAATTCGCTCAGTGAATCAAGAGAATGCATCATCCAGTCCTAGTTTTAGGATTAGTGGATCATTGTAATAATTTGTACCTGGGACACACTCGGGTAGATCATCCGACCACATTCCATCATCTTCACATGCTAATTCATCTTCTCCATAAAGTTCATAAAAATCATCACATTCAAACCAAACCGACTCTCCGAAAGTTAAACCTCCTATACGAACTCTTCCCCTTATTGGAATGCCCGGATGACCACAGGAAATGGCTGCAAAAGAAAACAAAAACACGTGAAGGTGCTGCTTGGCTCGTGCAGTCACGCAAGAATATTACGTCATGCTAAATAATCCGCCATTTTGGGTGGCATTATCGTTGGTTTCATCAACATGTCGCTTCGCATAGATCTTGAAAGATATGGAGAGTTATCTCGCTAGAATCCTTGACCGACGAGGCGTATTTTGATGTATAGTTTGTCGTTTTCGCGTGTCTAGAACTTGAGATATCAAAGAAACCTGGCCATTTCATTTTAATTAGTTTGAATTTGCCACCCAAAATGGCGGAAGACAAACAATTACGAGTAACGACGTCATTATATTATACAAACATAGCCTCCACTTCATTCTTTTGAAAAAGTAAAAAAGTAAAAATTACTTGAAAGAACGTTCATGATTTATACGAGGCTGCATATACACCTCAAATTTCGCGTTCAACAACATACAGCAATTTTGGCGCAATGCTTTTGTGAATTCGTTTCAGGAAATGATAGAAATACAGTCGTCGCGCTTCAAAAATATCAAAATCTTCTGGGGGAGGACTTCCACATCCTCCTATTTTTCAAAAAATTCAGAAACGTGATTATGGCAATGTCCAACTCCCGCGATGTCTCGGAAACCCCCCTTAGTATATATCAATTCGAAAGTGCCCTTTGATCGAAATTTGCAACCCCCCCCTTGCCCTTTCGTCGTTCTGGCGTCCCTGCGGATGGTCTGTTGGTTCGCAGTCGTTTCCCAGGTCTTTGGATCGATGTGTGTTGCGTCTGCTGCAGCTGGTCTTTGTAGCATCGCAAGAGGCAGGCACAAGGGCGTTTTTATGTCCTCAGCTCGCCAAAGAGGATCCTTTTTGCGAAGCCGCGTTTGAATTGCTGTGAGATAAATAGTGTAAAGACACAATTCATTACTTACGTTCACAAACAGGCGGATTCATAGTCCACAGTCCAGTACTTCTACACCAAATCCTTGCCACGCCGTTCATAATATAACCAGGAAGACATGAAAATAAGACATCATCTTTAAATGAAAATCCTGTCGCATTCATTCTACCATTAAATGGACCCTTTAATTCTGGACATTTCACGCCTGCAAATTAAATAGAATTGAACCAAAATTGATTAAGAGTTGATTAAAACAATTCCCTCAGTCTTAAATTCGCGCGACATAATTTCGCGCACCATAAATACGATATTTGCCAAGGTGTACGATATGTGAAGGTTCCACTGAATACTTCATAAAAAGGGATATAGAATGTCCATTGCATCACCTTCAGTGTGAAATCGAGCAACAAATCCTTCCATGTTCTTTGAGCCATCGGTTACAAATCTAATAGTCATTGAATTGGACGTCGAGGTGATCTTTTTCGGAGGTGTTTTACCGCATAGACGATCAGAATTTTGACCAGCAGAAATACTAACATAATCATAAGGACAGTTCACGTCTGGGTGCGTTTCAACTTCAAACTGAAAAATAATCAAAATCCAATTGTTTATTGCTTTTCAGAAAACCTGTTTTATCGCCCAAATGGCAGACATCTGGTAGCTTGGTCACACATATAGTAAAATAATTTGGCTTTAACAATGAACCCAAACATGCAGTGCGACTAAGTCATGGCTCAAAAAGGAAAGTTACCCCCTGCAGCGCGCCTCCATTTCTCTGCTTGATTGCGTGGGTTTTGCATGGATTGTACGTGTATTTAGCGTGGCCCTTACAAGAGTTCCGCTTTAAGTATGCTGGCATTCCATAAAATACTTGTAAAAGAAAACATAAATTTTAAAATAATAGTTAATAAGAGTCCACAGTACGGTTCTGGGAAAGGATTACCGTGTTTCGTACAATATGTTATACAATGTGTGTGGAAATCTATGGATAATATTAGAAAAGTAAAGAGGTTGTTCAGTGTTCACTTGTTTTTCTTGAAATTGACTAGAAAAGGTTCATATTGCTATATGTAGAGACAATTATCTACTGCAATATGATGAAATGTACCCTTTTACTATGCCGTGTCAGTTTTCTTTTCATGATATAGATTCTTAATTTATATTTTAGTGCTGTCTTAAATTTTCAAACTATATCAACTGATTTTGTTCTCACTCTGCCTCTGGTGTGAAATATTATATATATTGTAAAATATGTAAAATAGTTGATACGATTTGACTGCTTAAATACGAGAGCCTAAAGATATGAATGACAATATGTTTCTTCATACTGAAGTCAGGAAAACACTTGTTTTTTTTTGTTTTTTTTGTTTTTTTTATTTCGATTTGACAAAAAAGAAAAATTAAATTACAAACGTACAGATACCACACATAAATACTTTAAAGTGTCAGGAACCAACAACAGGGTTAAACCCCAATAACAGTGGCCCGTTATAAAATATAAATAAAAATAAAATCAGCAACACTGTGATTGCTTTTGCGTGCTTAGAACAGAACAATTATGACATTTTGGACATACAGTTTTCCAAGTTCTTGGATTGTCAGTATCATAAATAGTTATTAGACAATCTTTATAGTATTTCAATAGACTGTTTTTAAACTGACATAAAGTTTCTAATAATCGTATGGATGATGGTAGTTCATTCCAAATTCTAGCAGTTCGAATGAAATAACTAGATTGATATGTTACTGTACGTACTTTTGGGATAACAAACATTAAATCTGATGAAGGATTACTTCTTCTCGTTACACGTAATGGTTGTTTAACTTTTAAAAAGTCATGCAACTTTAAAGAAAGCATGCCAGATGCCAGCTTATACAAATACAACACATCCAAATATTCATGCCAATACGACATCGGTAGAAGATCTAATTTTAAGAGGCGGTCTTTGTATGTAATAGTAGTATCATATGGTAGGCATAGATAATACTTGTTGTTTCTTTCTCTTGCAAGATTTCAATTTTAAAAATTAATGTACTGACTGTGGACTCCAAACTTGCGCATGATGAACTAAATCTTTTCTTTACTAACGCCATGTAGAGCTTTTTCCTTATCAACGTGATTCTACTCTGTCTCTAATGTACTACCCCAAGCGTGTATTAGGTTTGATTTTTGAAATTGAAAAAACATGCGCGTGCGCTAGATCGCTTTTTATATTTTTACCCCAAGATCTTTTTTTTTTTAGTTTTTTTCTCCCATTCCCAAGAGTATAAGAGAATGATAGTAGGCTGAGTTTTTTTGTTACTGTAGTACACTTCTTTCTTTACTAAAGCATTTTATTTTCACAACTCCATATGAATGTTCTGTCAATGCTAGTTTGCAAGTCCATACAGTCCGATGTAGTCCTGATAGTTTTATAAATCTTAGAGTCATCGGCAAACAATACCATCTTTGCATCCGAATTCTCCATTACCCTGTCAGGGAGATCGTTGACAAACATGAGGAACAAGAGGGGTCCCAAAATCGACCCCTGAGGTACACCGGAGAGCACCGGCAAAACCCCCGAAGTCGATCCAGGGATAGTTACTTGCTGACGTCGATCAGATAGGTAATTTCAAACCATTTCAACAAATTACCGTCAATTCCAAAGCCACTGATTTTGGCCAATAACAAGGAGTGGTTGACTTTGTCGAATGCTTTTGCAAAGTCAAGATATATAATATCCGTCTGTTCTGCACAATCCAAACTTCTTCCGATTTCGTCTATTACTTGTAACAGATGGGTAGTACAAGATTTTCCTTTCAGGAAGCCATGTTGGAAGTTATGTAACTGATTGCTAATATGATTTATAACTCGATTAAAGACGCACCTTTCAAAGATTTTCCCAATATTTGACAACAGAGAAATGGGGCGATAATTTTGCACATTTGAAGCAGGACATTTCTTTAGAATTGGTACAATGTTGGCTAGTTTCCAATGTTGTGGGAAAATTCCAGTGTGCAATGACTTATTAAACAAAAGACAAAGGGATTCCGATATTTCTTGAGCACATTCCTTTAGGAGTCGAGCTGGGATTTGATCAGGACCCTGTGCCTTGGAAGGATCTATAGATAGTAACAAAGCTTCCACTTCCATTTGATCTAAAACAATTTCCGTGATTGTAGTACCGACAGTTGGCATAGGATTATCACACACGAGAACAGGTTCTTCCGATTTATCAAAAACCGAATGGAAATATTCGTTGAACAACGTCGCCTTCTCATCAGGTGTTATAGCAACTACATTGGCATCCGTATGTGTTCCAATTAATTTCAAGGGTAATTGTGATGCCTTCGACTTTATTTTAAAAGCAGACCAAAACCTTTTAGGGTTATATTTCAATGTTGAACATATGGAGAAAAAATATTCTCTCCTTTTACGTTTAATAATGTTCTTAACTTGTTTACGTAAACTCGAAAATACGGACCAAAGTCCACTTGAAAGATTTTTCTTTGCTCGCCTTCTAATAGAATTTTTCTTTCTTATTAAGCGCAATGTTTCACTATCAAACCATGGGGGAACGTCTTTTCCTCGAAGGTGTGTTACTGGGATAAAGTCAATAACAGCGTTCATGAAGACAGTTTTCCAATTGTGCCAATCATCATTAATATCAGCCTCAACGTTATTAAAAACGATATCTTTTATGTTAAGCAGTCTCAAAGCATTCCTCAGGCCATCAAAGTCACCTTTCTTATAGTTATAAACAATACGCTTACTCGTGTATGACGTCTTAAAATTTCTTGTTATATTGAAAACAACCCCAAAGTGGTCTGTATGTATATTCATATTAGCCGGTTCGATGACTTCAACATCAGAAACTCGGCTTTCGTTATTTGTCAACACAAGATCAAGAATATTAGGTCCCCTAGTAGGGTCCCTCACCATTTGATAAAGAAAAAAATCATCAATTATCTCACAAAATAGCAGAGCCTGAGCAGGATTACTTGATTGAATTGGGTAATTAATGTTCCAGTCAATATCAGGGAAGTTAAGGTCACCTACGATTATATATTCATCGCAGACTCTACTCGCGTGTGTTAAATATTCCTAAAATTTTCCAGCCATAATGAGTCAGATGTTGGTGGTCTATAAACAACCGATAATAATACATTTACCCCACTTGCACTTGTTACGCGAATAGCAAACACCTCGATGTTGAACATATCGTTAAGCTTATCCATGACTTGAACATCGCCAAAACAAGATCGTATTGCAAATAGAACACCTCCTCCACGTTTACCTCTGTCCCTTCGGAACACTTGATAGCCATAAGGTAAAATTTCATGATTCTCGACATCGCCAGAAAGCCACGTTTCAGTCACTGCAACAACATCAAAGTTATTTGCATAAATATAATTTTGAAAACAATTCATATTAAGCTCAGCCGTAATTACGTCTTGCTCGACGCGATGAATACTTTTTAGGCTTCTAGCGTTGACCAAAAAGCAACTTAGCTCTGACATTCCCGATGGAGAACACGGTCCAGGGTTAGAAGAGATGTCTCCATAGAGTAGAATCAACAACATGAATTGAACAAAGCCATTCCGAGGACAGAAGCCATACTTGCATCCAGGCGGATAATTAGCTGCACGAAGATATTTGTCTTTAAAACTTGTCCATTTAAGACAATTTAGAAAAGACAAAGGTCGAAATCTCTTCTCGGATAAGTCCTTGTTGAAACCCTGCTTTTTAGCTTGAGTCACACTCATGAGTATACCAATAAAGATGATTATAACGAGGAGCGAAATATTCACACCCGCCATGTTTAACATTTCAAAACGTTATGAATAGACTTGTCACTAGATTTATCAACAGAAAATCGATTCTCACTTAAAATCGTAAATAAACCAATTAAATCATCCAGTAAGCTGCATATTTATAACAAAAACACATTGCATCATTTTACCTTTTGTTTGTTTTTAATAATCAATTTTCAATTGAAAAACAAACCTTGAAAACCCCACCGTTTTTATTGTGTTCGCTGTTTCAATGGAGACGAGAATAATTAAAAATTAAAAATGACGGTCAATAATTTACATTTAACAATTGAAAATAAAGCCTATTTACCAGTGAAATTACAACTTAAAACAAAACTTTTTGATAAAAAATGTCTAGATTAAGATTAATTTCATCAGTTAAAGGAAATTGGCAACGAAAATTTTTATTGCCTATTTTAAAGTGTTACACCATCTAACAATGAATCTGGTGTTAATTCCTTACCAAACTTTTTTGTTTGCGAGTTATTTGCATTTTATTTCGCAATAAATATAAATATTGTCCGCCATCTTGGAAAAATAGCTTCGTGTGCTAAAGATAGATGTTTGTCGATATCTTGAAGAAAACTGCCCTCCTGATGATGGGGATCTGGAAAGAATTTACAAGCATATTATCGATGTTCTCGCTGGGTTTTCCAAATTTTGGGCAAAAAGAAGAGAAGACCTTTCCCTGCTTGTATATATTCTGCAATACGAGAAAGATTAGCGTCGCCTGATGGCCTATACACGCATTTCAAATACGCCAAAACATCGAAACGGTAACCTTTTAATACAGAACACTTTACTGTAATTGTTTATACTTGATTTAATAATATTCTTTATATTTATACGAATTTTCGCCAAATCTGGGCTATTTCGCTCTGTACAAACCCAAATTGTCAAGTATAATAAAGAATTATTTTGTTCATTCCCCTATAAAACGAAAAACTGACCCTAACATACAAACTTATAAGCGTAAACCTCACCCTAAACCAAAATAATGCTATGTCATAATACCATAAGCTATAAACCAAATTATATACAGTATGTACACATGCCCAAATTTGCCTCATTCACGATTTTTACATTTTTCTACTTTGCATTTACATTTGCTGTCACATATAACATATAGCTAATGCTGGCGTATTGAAGCGAGACTTTCGATTGGCCACCACCTGTTCCTTTGAAGGTCGCTCCTTTCCTTCCAAGTACTTGTCCACTAGTGACTTAGGTTCAGCAGGTAGCACTTCATTTGCATGGACTTTTGCTTTCTTCAGTGTTTTGTACTGATTTCGTAGCTGGACCACTTCATTTAATATCAACTTTACACATGCTATAGGATTAAATTTTAAGATTCACATTTATATTTGGTAATGTATATTATGGAGGGGGGGGGGGGGGAAGAGACATGTCTACTAAATTTTATAATATTTGTCATATAACAGATGGAGATATGTTGCCAAGTGGTGACTTATTTCTACATGAGATATTGTGTATTAGCAAATGCCTTTTTGTCATGTCGGCCAATTTCCTTTTGGGAAGCATTTTGCATGAAACTAAGTGGGGCATCATTGCTGCTTAATGGATAATAGTAATGCCTACATTTTGTAAAGTGAAATAATACCACAGGTGGGCTTTTCCCTCAATGGTTTTGCAACTGCCTTTTCTCCTTTAAATGCCTTGGGGTAGGAAATTGCCCATCGAAGCTTTCCATCAGAAGTTGTAGCTTGCTTCCTGTTACTGTTTTCATTATAGTGCAAGTTTGAACAGTACAATCTGTTAAAAGAGTACAAAAATAAGGAAAAAAGTGCTAAAAGTAGCTGGTCTATTTAACCCATTAACTAACATCACTAAGTAAGAGAGTAAAATGTGATCGAAAATGCAGGGCCATCTGGACGCATTGCAAGCTATTGGGCTATTTCTCCTCGTAGGCACAATGTTGTTGGCCTGTGCAACACACTCAACCCTAATGTGAGTTTAAAATAACAGACATAAATATCTTTTTTAAATTGGACATTTTAAATGATAACGTGTACAAGGTGATATTTAAGAAATAGAAAACATTTTCCGTGTTTCTATACACTTATAGAAACACGCGTGGGAGTTTGGGAGAACGAGAAATAATCAGTGAGAAAACGAGCCCGTAGGGCGAGTTTTTCCACGTGATTTCGAGTTCTCCCAAACTCCCACAAGTGTTTCTATAAGTGTATAGAAGCACAGAAAAACATGTGTTCTATTTCTTTTATAATATAATTTCTCAAAAGACATT
Organism: Trachythela sp. YZ-2020; assembly: GCA_016169945.1. NCBI lineage: Eukaryota > Metazoa > Cnidaria > Anthozoa > Malacalcyonacea > Clavulariidae > Trachythela > Trachythela sp. YZ-2020. The sequence continues at coordinate 156,601 of JADLSH010000030.1, forward strand.
TTTTAAACTCGATTAATTTATAAATTCTCATTACGTACGCATGCTGACCTTGCTCGTCAATTTCGCTGCAAGAAAACAACTGTTTGAAAATTAACAGTCAAAAATGTGTAAAAAGCATTAAAATTGTTTTCAAATAGTATTCAAAGTTTTATAATTCGCATTAAATTTGGTTTTTTTATGATTTAAAATTTTGGCGGGAAAATTTCCGTGTTTCTATACAGTTATAGAAACACGCTTCTCGACCAATCAGCACGCGCGTACTATAAATGTTATATTATAATGTATTATAGCTAGCAGGCAGATCAAAACTCACCTTGCACTTAATGAATGGTAAGAATGGTATGTGTTCTTTGACGCAAGTATAGATTATCCAGGGAGTGTTTGGCCTCTAAACCAGATGTCTGGTGGTATTGGGATAGCTTGCGAATCGCAGAAATCAGTCGAGGTCTTGTTTACATCTCTGTTAACTTTTTGTAAGCAGCAGATCCTGTAATATGAATAAATTGTACATATTTTGATACTATTAACCATGAGGTCATAATACAACCTAATGACAAATGATTAACTAATCAAACAGGAGGAGAGTTGGGGGTGGATTCTTGGTTGCATTTGGGCACAACATCGTTATTTGCCATAATTACTTAGCCCATATGTTTTTAATTTTACCCAACTTTGTTTAAGCCATTCTCTTTCAAGTTCACCATGAACATATTCAACAAAGATCTTATTGTCAGCATGTTTGTGAATATTCACAATATGTTTAAGAATGCTGCGCCATTTTTCCTCCCTCTCATCACCATTTTTACTGGAATCACCAACCCAGTAGATATGATTAATAATTGACTGTCAAATAAATAAAAACACAAAATTAAAGTGAGATATTAGTATTTAGTGATGATGCAATCTGCCTATTATATCCAGTCAAATGAGGATGCGAGTTAACAAGTGAGCATTTTCATGAGAGTTTACCTCAAATCTCATGCCCCAGTCAAACAAGAACCAGGGTTGCATGAGATATAACCCCTTGTTGACTTTCATCAAAATTTGAACAAGCTCAAACTGTCATTGAGAGTTGGCAGTCAAACATAGGTGAATGTTGCAAGGTAACTTACTCCTATCCATGGCTTTTCTTGGCAATCTTTGTCAACTTCTTCTTTTCACCTTCAAAATGATAAATGAAATAAATATAACACATAAAATAGATAGATTTTGGGAACCACAGGCCTGTCACGTACAGACCTACATTGTCTGTGATGTAGTGGGGAAATATACAGATATATAATGTTATTCACCTTTAGCCACATGCCAGACATCATAAGCATGCTCAACATCTGGTTTCTCATTTGCCATGTATGCAGAAACTTGGATATGTCGATCTGTCACCAAGTTGGCCACCTGAACTTCATTGTCCTCCAAGCATTTAAGTCGTCGTTTTAATTACTCAAGCTCCATAGCATTGGGATTTTTTTACCTCTGTCGACTGGAAATAATAGAAATTTGTAGTAATCCAGAAAGATTAACACCACTCCTATGGAGGAAATTTGTGCTCTTTGGGACGGCCGGGCCAGGCCCAGGGACTAGAAAGAGGTTAAATTCCCAATTCCTGAAATATTCAAGCAGTTCAGTTTTGATTCATAGTTACTAATATTTTCAATGTACATTTACCTTGATTACTTGCCTATCCAGGATAATGTTCCGTTCCATGTCAAGCGTACTTCCAGATCCAAAGAGACCACTGTGACCAGGGCTGTCTACGCGCATATCAGATGCAACCACTATTGGCTTTCCCTCAATTTCTTCCAGTCGTGCAGATTGCTCTTTGTGCCAAACATTAAACACTGCAGGGATTACATAATTCTTTAAAATATTTGATAACTCCCGTTGCTTTACATTAGGAATTCTTAGAGCGTCGAAAAGTCGTAGAACCTTTGCGGACTCCATTCCTGTAGCGAGAATTCCAGAGGCGAAAAGTAAATGAAAGGTCGGCATTTTGTTGACAAGGGGACCAGTTGTCCACTCGAAATAATGGGTGCTTTCAGCTTTACACGAGCTACTAATTCTACATGATGACCCGAATTGACTTTCCATTGTAACGGTACATTTCGAACCACACTGACTGCATTTACCAAAAGCTTGTAAAATCGCTTCTTCAAAAACAATAAATTTAATTTGATATTGTGGGGGTTTCCCCTCTACCAGAATTGTACGTTTGCAATTGTATAAAATATCATCGTCGTCGCAGCTTTCCTCGCTTTCGGTGGACGATGCCTCGATTTGAGCAGGGTAATCGTTCGGATTAACAGATTCCTCGCTGGCATGCGCTGCTCTGGACGCTTTCCTATCAATAATATCGCTGGGTTTTCCCTGAGTTTCAGTAGTGTCTATGAAGTCGATGGTGTCTGAGGTTTTGTTAACCCGTCGCACTTTCGAAATAAACGAGGATGCCACAGATTGGTTAGTTTGAAAAACCGTCGAAGTTGCCTTTATTATTGTCTGGGTTTTACTGGATTTTGTCGGTCTGGGTAAGGGTGTCTGTGTCGATATTTCTTTAAAGTTGGGCGGATTCGACGTACTGGGTAGTGTCTCTATAAATTGTACTGTACTCACAGTAGGATCAGTGTGATATTCATCCACATCGCATTGTTCTTCTGTTGAATCTCCCTCGTTTGTGCGAGTTGAATCTCCGGGATTTACAAGTTCACTGACGTCCTGTAAATTTAAGCATTATATAAAACAATTATTGGTCAACTTGTACAAAATCTAAAAAATCCCCTATGGCTATGACCCTAATGATTAGTGTATATTTACAATATATACGTTTTACGCTATAAATTGTAAAGAATTGCAGTACCTTTTTTCGTTGCCTTCTCTCGGAAAAACTCCTTGTTTTACTGGTTGTGCCTGGGTCAAGCAATGGTTTATTCAGCGTTGGCAATGCATTTCTTTTCAATCGTACTCTAAACGATTCATTACATTGTAGTCGTTCGAGAAATTGAGTGTCCAGGTTCGTACGCGTCTTCGGCAAAATGAAGCGAGCATATTCTACTGCACGCCAATCGCTTAAACGCTTTGCGCTTACAGAATTCAATCCACGCTTTTCTTCTACATTGTTGGTCTGCCGATTTTCTGCTTGGAAATGCAAAAAATGGATTCCAGTCGTTGTTTTTCTTCCGTCACTATTACAACCATATACCGGACAGTACTTCATGCTTTTAACTTACGGCTTACGTGCGATTATGAAGCAGCAAAACTTGTTTACGAGACTTATAGCTATTTAGCAAACAATGCCGCTTCACTGATATGTCGCGTCTTTGGCAGGACTCACCGGAAAGTTTATATAAGGTCATGAATCGGATAAAACTGAAGACAGTTTTATCATAATGCGCTAATTCGCTATTGTTTTTTGCCAGTGACAGCTGGTACGAGATTTCAACAGGCAATAGCGAATTGCTTCCTTGAAGACCGGTGTACTCCATATTGGAACGTCTATACAAGGGTGAGTTGGAAAAACACTGACGGCAAGACTCTTCCATAATGTCGTAAAATGTGTATGTGTTTTGTGTGAAAATAATTACACCAATAAAACTGAAAAAACATTGTTTGTAATACTAGAACGTAAACGTGATAGGACACAAAGTTTGCCTTGTAATGGGAACGCCTTATCCCAGGACATAATTTGGGATGGCGTGGTACATTGTGGTAGATTACGAACCACAAAATAGGAACAAAATAGTGGTAAACATGTTCCATTTACGTAAAGGAAATTCGCAGTAGCAAAAGTATGTATTCCTGTTCTGTTAGTATAAATATAGGTTAAAATGTTGGTGTTGGTTATATGATTATTGGTATCGTATCGCATTGTGCTGGGTTGAGTTAGTAGAGTACGCAGCGTGTGAATCGCATAGAGCGTGAATGAATTGTTGAATTGCAATCGAGTTGGGTAATTCTAAGTAATATCAGACATTGTAAAACGACGTGCACTAATTAATCAAGTGTAAATATTTGTACTTAAATATATAATCAAAAATACAGTCCCATGTGTGAAGTGTCTTGAATCGTGAGCCAGCAACCAGCGTGACTAATGCGCTATTGTTTATTGCCTTGCCGGCGACATCATTCATGGCTAATAGCTTTTTAAACTTGGTGGTGAGTAAAACGTGGTGAAAGCGAGATCACAATAGAAAATTCCTGAAGACCGATGTTTCCCATAAACCCATAGTTAATGGACAGCGCTGGTGTAAACTCTAGTCTATAGTATAGAAACTTTCCAATGCAAAGCCGGCGCCGGTCGCGTTTTGTTGGATATTTGTTGTATAAAAATGCGTTGAGATAATACAATTTCATAGCAAAGCCTTTTCGCTAATAAGCACAGATTATTTCTGCTACACAACAAGTATATATTCATTTGGAGTATATGATATGTGTGTTGAAACATGCGGCAGAATATAATACTCGAATGGAGTCAAATCTATACGTGTATATTTCAAATACTGTCGTAAAATTATCCGCAGACAAGTGGTACTAAATTGTTACACAATTATTTAATATCAAAATATTTCAAAATGGCGGACAACTGCCAAACATTTTCATAATTTTCTCAAGAACTAAATGCAGTAGACAAGCGAAATACGAAATTAAGTATTCCGTAGGTAAGCCTGGAAGATATAGGCAATACAAATTTTCGTTGCCAATGTCCTTTAAGTTAAAAAGCGTGTACTATAAACTAAAGGTACGTTCACACGTTGGGATTTCAGATGCACGTTAATGATATTTGAAAAATACGTGGTAAACGTCATCTGGTGACATCATCAACTGAAAATATTCGTCATTAACATTCAGGAAAACCGAAAATCGGCTCGACAAATCGCTGTGTGTGACTTAAAAGTGGTAAAAAACCTATTAGAAACACATACGTAGCCAATAAAATGTACTTCAATGTGATTAAAACAGACTTGGAAGACGAACTTTTTTCAATTATTTTCTTCCTTTCTATACATGAAGATGACTTCATTTCCAGCTGTTTATTTTAGATCTAACTGGAATGGATGTCCCCTGAACTGATAAAGTACCAAAAATAGAGAAAAAAATAGAAAGTATACTAATTTGAAAACAATTTTCTCTTGCTCCTTAATTGTTGATTTGAGACACCCATTCCAGTTAGATTCAATAACCTGAATATAGACGCTTACTAATTCAGACATTTTTCATCAGTGACATTGCTTCCATACCGATCTTAACGATAAGCTGTGTAATATCACCATTTTCAGGGTCACGTGACAGTTGCTATGGCAACGAATGCATTCAAATTGTTAACATTAGGCTGATCTAACAACTTGCCAAGTTTGGTGAAGACTGCACGAATGAGCTTCGTGTAATTCAGATTTTTGTATAATGAGCTTCGTGTAATTCAGATTTTTGTATATTTTTTACAAATTGAGCTGGAGCCATGACTTAAGTACACTAGACTCTGCATGTGTAGTTGGTTAAGGAGCCATAACTTGGTTTCATGTGCTGTCAATGATATATAATAATAATAATAATAATAATAATAACAATAATAATAATAATAATAATAATTTTAATTAAGCATTTCTACAGAGTAGCTCTACATCTTCACTAATCTTAAAATTTTCTGCAATAAATGTGTGAACTATGAATAATATTATATGTATGAAAAATATATCAACACTTTCCTGAACCCTCGCAACATTTATGAATTTATGCAAAGTCGAGGGAATTATAATTGATTTAATAGGCATCATGCACACTATATATGTACGTAACATTACAATTGTAGTACTATACTACAGTAAATGACTTCTAATCCATTAAGTAATAAATTGTTTGGAAAAGCGTTATACTTTGTTTGCGAACACTCTAGTAAACTACAGTAATTATTTTAGCATGTAAACACTAGCCTCGTTTAAGTTAGAGATTTATACCTGACCTACAATCTTTGTCAAAATCTATGTCATATATATCTATATATTGTAATTTCATACAATTTCTCAGGCTAAGCAACGCCCATTGCCCGTTCAACGTTAATTCCACTAAAGGACGTCCGTTGACCAGACCGCAACATTAAAACGCAAAATAAAGTATAATATATGTAGATGCATGTTAAAGGTAGATTGTCCCAAAGTATGTTGTGAAAGATTGAAGGACCAACATAGAGGAGTAAGTCCTCTAGTGCATGTAAATGAGCTTGGACTGATCTAAAAATGGCCTAGGATTGAACTCAAACCATGATTTCAGGTAAGGCATTTGAAGTGGCCTGATACTCAGGTCTTTGGTAAGTTATATCAGTATTGTTGATTCATGTATACAATGGTCCAATTTGTATAGGACTCTGGTCTTTAGCAAGGTAAACGCATCATCTCGGGTGCTAGATACGTACTACTCAGGCACAGATAAGGCCGGCATTCCTGGTCTCCATTTAATCGTAACCGTGAACATATCAAGGAGACCGATGTAATAGAGTGTCGATATATCTCTACATTACAGTACAGAGAAACGAGATATGGATTCAGACTATTTCTCATCGTCCAACATGACTTGTTCACAACAGTTACATACAGCCAAGTGGAAATCATGCCTTCGACTCTTAGTGTAAACACGGCTCTAGAATGGATATTATTTACTGTAAACTTACCTTAATAAACTGCAAAACAATATGATATCCACGTGGAACAGTAATCCTCCAAGTACAGTCCGAGTAACTGGGATACAGGTTTGGAAATTCAGGACTGCTTATCGTTCCTTGCAAACGTTGTAGATGAACATTTTTACACAGAACTAAATGATAGGTGAGCAAATATATCATAAGAAAAGAACGCACGTTACGTTTATGAGGCTAGCATCTATAAATAACGTTTACATATACACACATACATACCATATTCACAAGATCTATTATCCTTCTTGAGACGATAATTTAAACGACAAGAACAATAATATCCTCCGAGATAATTGTGACATATCTGGTCACAACCACCATTGTCGATAGTACATTCGTTTACATCTAAAATAATTCAAAGTTATATTCTATGGTGTTACGTACTATTATGTTCAATTCTATTACGTAGAGGTATGCAGTTGAATTTGTTTTAATAGCTTTCTTCTTGAGGAATGTTTTCCTTCATGCACATCTGTTAGCAACAGCTTCTATCTTTGAGGTTTTTAGTTGTGCATGAACAACAGAAATATAATTGAATGTTATTCTGAACAATGAATTCTAATTCCGCGTGAGTTAAAATACAAGCAAGGTTGACAAAATATAGAAGTCCCCCAGAAATATATTCTAAGCAATGAAATTTTGGGCACCGGTATAGTTTATATATCTTATACGTATGTATATGTATATGGGTATGTATGTAACATACCAACTGCTCTGTAATGTGCTTCAAAGCCTCTAAACTTTTCTTCATTTGAATAATCAGAATGAAACGTAACTTGAATGCGATTTCCTGTAGATTTCAACTGAGATATCGCTTCAGAATGACCTTGCTCTGTTGAACCACAGTATGTACCCAGAACCTTGCCTTGCTCGATGACCCTCATATAGTCATATGAACAGTTAGGATAATACTCGACATCAAACAAAGTAAACCTCAGTTTCACATAAAAGCCTTTCTCTACTGTGATAGTCCAGGTGCATTGCAATAAATCGTAGTAGTTCTTTGGGAAGCCAGGAGGATAAAATTTCCCATATAAACCAGAAAGGATCTTTCCACAGCGGTAGGCTAGAAGAGACAAAATAGTGAGGCATAAATTTGGGACTTATTTCGATCAAACTTAAAGTGCACCTCACCCCAAAAATTTTTTTGGCTATATCAAATCTTGGCATCATTTCTAGTGTATCCGTGAAAATTTTAATTCATTTGGTCAAATCGTTCGATTTTTATGGCAGTTTAAAGTTGGCAAAAAGCACTTTTTGATGGTCCTTGGCCGTCGTTACGAGGAGTCTGGAACGAGTAAATTTCGTGACGTCACGCAAGGGACTCGTCAAAATAAACTTTCGGCCCACATGCAAATTCCATGTATACTGTCGGCCATCTACATATGATATATCAGACCTACAAGCACGAAACTGTACGTAAAATGTTTCTCTTTATCAGAGGTTTCGATCTATGCATCTTACATGCATAGCCATAGAACGTGTGTAGTTCTCAAGAAAATGTGCACGAAAATCGATGTATGTTTCCCCGGGATTATGTATTTTTAGAAGTTTAGTGCCGTTGAATTTTAGTACACTTTGCCTGTGGGCGAATATCTCATAAATAATGAACTACGAACTTGAAATAACCAATAGCTATCCCGTCATAAAGAGAGCTTTATTTTCATGTATGATATGTCTATATAGCTTGTGTATTTCCATTCAAACATTACTACAAATTTTGTATGTTTTCAGCTTTCAAGCGCAGGACTTTAAAGAACGGATACCGGTTTAAAGAGATATACAACCGATCTATTTGCCCGTATAACTTTGTAACTTTTTAATCTACAACCTTGAAACAACTATGAGCGTGTTCGTCATGCCTACAGCTTTCTATATCCATGCATAAAACATGTGTTTATCAACAAAATAGCTTTAAATATATTTTACTAAGTTCATTTCGCGCCGCGGTCACATTGGCGCTGCGAAAGACTTGTGAGTAATATTCCATTTGGATATCGCTTCATAAGTGACATAACTCAGCCAATATCAGACCTACAAGCACGAAACTGTACGTAAAATGTTTCTCTTGAACAGAGCTTTCGATCTACGCATCTTAGATGTATGAAACGTATGTAGTTCTCAAGGAAATGTGCACGAAAATCGATGTATGTTTCGCGGGTCAAACGACGAAAATATATCGTGTATACTAATTGTGCTGTAGTAGGGGTAAACTTTTTTGACGCGCCTGAAGTCAATAATCAAGATATATTCTCATGCTTCATACCAAAAGATAGCCCAGAAAAAGGCGATTTTTTGGTATATATATATAGCAGTGACCTATATCGTGTAAACAAGTTGTAGTTTTAGATGCCTACACGCGTGCGAAGTTGGATTTTCAACGTACTCGAACTAAATAATACAGTCTTACAGATATAGCTTAATGCGGCATATTGTTAGATAGCTCTTCTAAAGCTGATTCTATCCATATTTAGTATAAACTTACTAGTAGTCTATTACAAATTCAACGTTGTGATTGGCTGAGCTACTAATGGTCTATTGGTGATAGACCACTAGTAGGAAAATTCAAAATGGCGGAAAATTCGCGTTTTGCCGAAGTGTTTAATGATGTTTTTGGACGACTTTTTGGACTATTTCGTACCAGAAAAAAAACCCAGAAAGGCAACAAAATATGCAATGGCAATTTTTAAGGGTAAGAAAATAGATAAAACAACATACACTCAATGAAATTTTAAAATTAAAGTTGAATTTTAATACAATTTAAGGCGAACAAAAACTGACCTATTTGCTTCCTTAATACGATATAAATTTCAGATTGGTTTGCAAACCAGCAAGACGTGTAAATTAATGTTATAGTTTATACTAAAACAATTAGACAACTCGGCCTCATTGTCTATGAGCGAATAGTCAACTCGGCTTCGCCTCGTTGACTATTCGCTCATAGACAATTCGGCCTCGTTGTCTAATTGTTAAATAGCAATTATATATATCTTGTGTGCTAGTCTGTTCATGGTTAGACATGATAGCCAGAAAAAAACAGTGTAAACTTCGATTGATTCAAGGCAAGCAAAGCCGAAATGGCGAACTGAATACAAGCCGATCAAAGCTAAATGCCGACTACCTTGCGTGACGTCAGAAAATGGGCTAGACCCAGGCTCTTTGTGGGTATGAAATACGACGGCCAAGGACCATCGAAAGCTAAGTTCAAAACGCCATAAAAATCGAACGATTTGACCAAATTAAAAAAAAATTTCACGGATATACTAGAAATGATCCCAAGATTTGATAAAGCCAAAAAAAAAATTTGAGGTCAGGTGCACTTTAAACTATGGCGATTTCACGCAAGGTTCTAAATGACCCAACTTAAACCAGATATGCTTTATCCGTGTGTACAAACTAGGACAAGGAAAATATAGTTCGTCCCACGTCTGTGTATAAACATGTACGCATGACAAACAGATGAATCATCCGTCAAAAGCAACTACACACGCAAAAATCTCACATCTTGTAACAAGTCTGCCAACAAGCCGTCAACAAGTTGTCTTCGCACTGCTTGTCCCAAGTTGTCAACAAGTATGGAACAACTTGTTAACAAATTGTAACAAGCTTGATGGCATTATCAGACTTGTTACAAGGTTGTTCCAACAAGTCCGTTACATGCATGCTTGATATAGCAATATTGTTACAACCTTGAGTTGTCAACCTTGTAACATTCTTGTTGTATCATGGCTGTGACAGACCTGTTAGAACAACCTTGTAAAAAGTCTGATAATGCCATCAAGCTTGTTACAAGTTGTTAACAGCTTGTTCCAAACTTGTTACAACAACTGGGAACAAGCAGTGCGAAGACAACTTGTTGACAGCTTGTGAACAGATTTGTAACAACTTGTGTGCAGACTTGTTACAATTTGTGCGTTTTACGCGTGTACTTGGGCATTTGTATCAATACGGTGTTAGGCGATCTATCCTCCACCCACAACCCCCTCCTTGACGACCGCCCTCCGGGCACTTTATAACTATATAACTACACTGGGCATTTACCCCAGTAGGTCCTTTGCTTTCCCCAGTAGTGAAGCAAGATTTTTAGATACCCTGAGGATTGTCTGACATTAATAAAGAATCATGCTTTTCTCTTATTAGGATACCTGGATTCCAGAGCAGAGGTTTCCAGGTTTTTAGGCGGTACCCTAGCATAGGAAACTGTCCAAATCCTCTGGAGCTTAGGGAAAGATTAGATAGGGGGGGGACTGCTGTCTGACTGAAGCTTTGATGTTTGTGTCACATCTTTTTGCCCCACGAAATCATTTCCATGAAATTTTTATACCTGGTGCTTTCACAGGCTTCCCAGGCGTCCCAGGTTCTGGGTTTGTTAAAAAAACAAATATGCTACGTTACTGTATTTTAGCTGTATTTTTTATCTACATGAGTAAATACACTCAACAAGTCAATAACAGAGTGACAAATTATTAAGTTTTTATTGTTTACATCACTTTAAGCTAAAATACAGTAATATATTTGATATAGAGTCGTCGATTAAACACGTCCAGAGTCTGAGAAGTCTGTGACTATTTCAACTGTAACAAGCGAGTTCATGGTTTCTATATGTTGTTTGTTAAGACATACAGTCGAGTTTCTCAACGATAATGCAAAAGAAAAACACAAAACATATCCAGGAGGACTACGGACAGTCTATGCACGAGGGCCTGTTCATATCAGCCAAAAATACCCAAAAAGTGCAGAAAAAATTTCAATTTATTCTAGGGTAAAACATAGAGAAATATTGCACTTTGTTATCAACAAGCAGTAATCATCTAAGAAACAAAATAAAGGTTTGCAGAAACATGAAATGTTATCCATTCTATATACAACTGAGCACTGCGGTTGTCGCCTCCAGTCATTTATAATTAGTCCTTCTATCAAACTGATATATACTGTGGGTAGCAGGATCCTGCGCAATTCAATTTTATACCATCCCCAGACAGCTCTCAACTAGTTAATAAGTTTAAAGCATCAGAATGATTACATTCATTTGTGAATTTCCACTAAGATTATGGTACCTTAATCACAATAACTAAGACGACTTTTGCAAGAATTTTTAATTTTACATTTAAATTCCAACTCATTAAATTTAAAATTGAAGGCTTTTAGTGACTATTCAAACCTATACTATAGCACTACTAGCTATGTCTTTCTTTCATAAACAAAACAAAGTACAAACCAAAACCAAAACAAAAAAATGTTTAGTAGTTCGTCTGTTCTCTTTCTTTTTCGGCACTAGATATTTTACAGAATTTCCTATTTGCCTATAGACTAGCGTTTTACAATGTTTATAATAAGTCTGTAAGTTTATAATAAACTACATGGGAAAAGGCCTCACAAACACTCTACCCCCAGTAGTCGCAATCTCTTAAAAAATGCTTTGACATCAAATGGGCAAATTGTTTGAATTTGAACAAAGAGTACTGACGAAACTTTACCTGAAGATTGCTTCACTAATGTCAAGCACATGAACAATACAGCGGAAAGAAGTCTGAAAGAAAACAAGATGTGATGTAAATGCGCAAAACATATATCCATATTCTACGCGGTATTATACCATTATACGCGGTAGACATACGCGATATTAACAAACAGTGTATCAACGGATTAACAAGTGTCTCTCTTAATAATAAAGTAATAATATTTCGATCTAGATTATATTATTATATTATATTAGCTTTGCCATATACAAACAACGTTAGCACAAACAATTGACAGAAACATCTGGCAGGGCAATCGCAACAGCTTACGCCTATTACTGCGATCCCTTAATTTAGACAAATATAAAAACACATATTAAACTATAAAAGTTACTTTTACACATTGCGACCCACAGGACCGCTTCCAGATTAATTATATATAGAACATAATTAGTTCATAATATGAAAATTTAGTAAGAGACAGATGAAAAATAACGGGCGTGGATAAAAGGCGGACTGTGGACGCGGAGTTTTCTTATATCGTGAGAAAAAATATTTCTCCATAATATGCTTAATGCAAATCAAAAGAAGGTAGTTCGGCTATATTTGAAAGTTTTATAAGGAATTTTCTTCTTGGCTATGCAAAGTGATTAAATCAGTGCGACCATTTCTAAGGTCATAATCCCCGAGCAGGCGCGAAGCGCCGTGCGAGGGTACTAATTCCCTCGGAGATTTACACCTGGGTATGTGAAAACATTGTATAGAATGCAAAGTCGTCCGCCATTTTTTTTTGTCATGAACGAGACCGAACTTTTTTTAAGTTATGCGCATGCGCGAGATCAAACCGAGAGAAGAGTCAGAAGACTTCTATTTTGCAAACTTTTTTCAAAAATAGTTTTGCACTCATTTTATAAGTAATTATTTTATAACTCATTTTTATCACTAATTTTTCTAGAATGTTCATCTATGTAAGTAAGTTTATATGTTAAGTCTCTAAAACAAGATAAATGAAAATTATTTAGAGGACAAATTAACAAGAAGAAAAACAGTCGAAAGACCGAAAAAGGAGCGCTTTAAACAGGCAAGTGTCTATTTTGCATGCTTTGCATTTGCCGATTTTTGTATCTGCGAATGCAGATATATTGCCATCGTGCGAGTGTGTTAGCTTGTAGCCATTCAGGGACGAGCTTATATCAGCCAATCAGCGATTAGTTTACACCTTTTTTTTATTTATTTTTTATTCAACTTCGCCTCAATGGCAGGGAGTCCACAACAGCGTCAGCCAATTACTGTGGCCCCATTGTTAGTTCCTAAGGGTTAGTATTAGAGGGAGGAAACCGGAGTACCCGGGGAAAACCCTCGAAGCACAGGAGAGAATCTCAACTTACATGAGTTATTTGAGCACACTGCCGATCTCATGCGAGTACCAACAGTGACCTCGACCTGTTGTGAAACAGGCTCAACTCAGTGGTAAGAGGCAGCGCGCTAACCGCTTCCGTAACGCGCTAACCGCTTCCGTAGCGCTAACCCTAACCCTAACCCAAGGTTACCTTGTTTGACCAATCAGTGACAGCTAGCTTAAATGACGTAATTATATTGTTACTCTTTGATCTCGATGTTTAACTGGATTGATATTGATTATTTCAAGATGGCGGACTACAGAAGTGCGAGAATTGTAAACATGAGTAAATATTTTAATTTTACGGAGAAAATTATACATCAAACCAACGATATTTTTATTTTCTGTACTCTTTTGGGCATGGCAAAAGTCGAGGGAGTATTTTAGTAAGTATTGGAAGTCTTTTCATACATTTTAAACTGTGGAAATGAATCGCCAATTTACACAAACTCACAAAGTATTGACTTGACTGGACTTGCTATATATCAATATCATTTGAATCAGGAAACAAGGTAAGCCTTTTTAAATATTGTACGAATATATCCTGCATTATTCGAGCTTCTATTTCGATAAAGTTTACTCATAAAAGTGTTAAAATATTATTATATGTCTCAACACTATTTGGGTCAAATCGACAATAGTTCATCTGTTCATGGTCTTTGTTTGTCATTTCCATAGTCAACATCACCTCATACTAAGTTTACTTTTGATATTTGATTGGTAAAAAGACATAGGCACGATTTGGCATTTCTCTCCCAAACTGTTGTGGCTATAGGGGGACTAGGTGGTATGTAATAATTATATGTGGCGTGTAAATACTCCTGTTTACTACAACCTTTATCCCAAGTATAAAAGATTAAAATCTGAAGGTTTCACAATTGTTTTAAAAATTGCTCGCATGGGCTATAGGCCCTCATCCCTCTATGCACAATTGTTTAGGAGCAATATTAAAGTTCATACACTAATAGACCTCTTGTATTAATTGACCCATGGAAAAGAAGTTACTACTTTTTAATTAATTAAATTAAATTATACAATTGTGCAAATACGCATGAGCAGATACATGTACGCTTAGCGTACCTATTTTTTAACATAGCATGCAGTATAATTTGTGAATTTGAAAATGTGTCGATCATTCTGTGTGGTCAATACAACATTGATTGATCTTAAGAGTATTGTAGTATTGATTCAAATACGTCATAGAAAAATAAAAAATATTAAATCTCAAAAACTTCATTTCAAAAGCAAGTGCGAAGAAAAGCAGTTGAAGTTTTTTGAAAATTTCGAAACGTTTTGTGAACGTCTAAGGTTGGATATTACAGTAAATGTAAATCAAAGCTAAAAGAGTACATAATACCATACCCACTTTATATAGTTGGGCAATTGATAATTTTATGGTTAAAAACAAATAAAATATATAAAATATATACAATGTTGCGTGTTTCCATGGTTACATTCGTCGACTCAGTATTTCATGTTACAATAACGTTTGGGAGTAAATTGTTTGGTTCAAATGGGCGAGGGGATTTTGCATGCATGTATTTCTAGTTAGATTAGTTTGTATAAGGTTTCTCCTTATTAATGCTTCTTTCAAGTGTGGTCCAGTGTAAACACTGTGTACAACAATATTGATTTAGTTGTACATCGTCTTGTTTCTAAATTTTCCCAAGCAAGAGATCGAAGACTGTGTATTCTATCTTAATACTGTATTTTCTCAGGGGCTCAAGCTTAATCAACGCATTTCTTTTATCGTGTAAAAATATTTTGTACATAATAGAAACTACACATTTTTCACATTTGGGAGCTGCTGAGTTAAAATTTGAACATCGAAATATGTCAGTTAGCACATTTAATGCAGAGGAGGTCAATGACTGGCTCAGCTGGGCTTTTATTAATATATGTAGTATTTTAAATTGACACGTTTGGCGAAATCAACTTATAAAACTATGGTGATTACACACGTCCATCTGCATTCACACACTAGGTAAATCTAATGATTAATGAAAGTATTAACCATGGTTAACTTTGACATGCTGCAATTAAGTGAGGTTTTTAAGAGTATATTCCATAATATTAATAAACATTTGTTAGTATATGACGACTCCCAAGTCTAGTGTAATTATTTTGGCTTACATAATTTACTTTTTTACTGACCGAAATACTGCAATTGCGCTTTAGAGTAAACCGCTTAGAGTAAACCGCTTATATTAATAGAGTAAATATAGAGTAAATATAGAGTAAATATAGAGTAAATATAGAGTAAATATAGAGTAAATATAGAGTAAATATAGAGTAAATAGAGTAAACCGCTTATATTTTGTAATGTACAAAATATTTTTTCTCATGATATAAGAAAAGTCCGCCGTCCGCGTCCGCAGTCCGCCATCCGCTTCCGCCTTTTATCCACACCCAATTAGAAACAGATATAAAAATTAGTAAATTAGAGATAATAACATGGAAAATCATAGTGATAAAAGAGATTATATGTGAAAATTTATTTGAGTAGAAGAGATAAAATGAAAAATGAATAAAATAAATAATAATAAAAAATAGTAAAGAAATAATATACAAGGCATTGAAATAGTAAAATGGTCAATTTTAAAGTATCTGTCAAAAAATAACCAAAAAGTTCGTATTGCAGCCTTCAGATGAACAGAGAGTTAGTTCATGGAAACTTGAAATGACCTTCTTTTCACCGTAACGCTGGTCATAACGGGGATGTTAGAATATGTCAATATGATAGGAAATGTTGGACAGGAAAAACGTTTATTAGTTAATATGTAATATAGTGCATAATATATTCTGTGCAAGAGAACACGTGTTAGTGAGTTTATTTTACGTTCTCGAAGAGTTAACATCGAAGATAACGTCAGATTCACATAAAGATATTAATGTATGATATAGAACCTTTTGCATAACTAATAGATAAATAGAGTTTTCAAAGCGCTCATGCATGAGTTATAATGCATTTAATTGTTTAGTTTTTAGGCCGTTTCATACCGTACTCTGTAAGTCGACTTGGAACAAGTCTACGTACTCTGCTGCCATGAAACAAAAAGTTTGGGCATTAGTTCCAGCCAGAATGTTAAGTGATTATGGTCTTTACATAATTATTTACTAATAACTTCCAGATGAAACCAAACGTCGTTTATATAATTAGGATTAAAAGCATTGAGATTAAAACAAAGATTATAAACAAAAATATAATGTCATACTTACACACAACTTTATTAAACTGAGAATACCCTGGAGTTCGATAAATTTGTTAAATTCGATAAGGAGCGATTTTTGAGACTAGAACGTCTATCTTTACAGTATTTGAACTTATCAAAGTATAGTATCATGCATACACAAAACGTCTCAACTTAAAACTCGCGCAAGTTTATAATCTTTAGGTTAAGATTCTGGCTGGCGGAAAATCAAAACCAAAGTTTGATATTTGTGTGCGCAACTGATACAATATAACTATAGGTGAAATTACATGAATACACTATAAGTTGCGCAGTAGTACGTTATCTTTGAAATGTCTATTAGTTATGGAATATTGTGAACAAATAACTTACGAATTTCGCTTCATGTTGTCTCGAGAATAACACGCAACCCTATAATGGTTATATTGAATCCTGAAAGTGAGCACAAATGAACGGATACGAGAGCTTTGATGATTAACGTTGAATATTTGTATTCTTTGCGTCCGTTGAAGCACGATTTTGGATTACAAAGCACGCAGAACAATCACTAGCCTAACATGCCAAGACGCACTGTAGCGGATATATCAATCACAGTGACGTTTACCATGATATCGAGTTACACACATGCGTCCAGCTTTAGTCCAAGTTAGCCTGCGCGCAGACGTATGCTTGTATAAATCTATAATATGTCAATCAGTATCATCTGCGTGTGTACCCGTGAAATATATAGATATGTATCAGTTATAATGCTGTATGATTTATATGACGGGTTATAGCATACAGGTAGTAGGGTAAATGGTAATATTGTGGGCTGAAACAGTTTGCGTATAGTCGCGTAAAAGGCAAGCGCAATCACACGTATATAAATTAGGATGTTTCTTTATGTAGCCCTATATGAATGATAGGGTTGAGGTTAGGATTGGGCTCAGGGTTAAATATACAATTCGTGTAGGGCTACATAAAGAACATGCTAAATTAAGCGTTCATTAATAATATGGGAATCTGCGTGTGAAACTACGGCTTAAGGAAGAACATTCTCATATATAGTCAACCAGTCCAATGCTTTGAAAAGTACATGAGGTCGATATACTGAGGGTGCACCAGGGATGCATGCCCGGCACCTTACAGCGAGGGAAACTAATTGATTTTGCTGGTCTCTCTGATGTTTAGCTCCTACTCTAATATTCGGCCGGGGTTGGTTTTTATGTTTCCGTGTCTACCCTTTCGAGAATATAAACATAATAAATACATGCAAAAATGGAAACAAGAAAAGTCTCGTAGTGCCAGAATTATTATAGAAAGTTTTTTTGCGAGGATGCATAGGGACTGCATCAAGGGCGTCAATCCTTGGGGGGGGGGATGAGGGGCAATTCTCCCCTTTTTTTGGACAGTGCGTGCTAGGCGGATTAAAATGTAATTATCCCCACCGCGTTTTTACACTTCAACACTTGTGCTTATACGACATTTAGACCATCAGAATAGTCAAATAGACCTAAATCAGAATAGATAAAAATCAGTAAATTTGCAAAATTTAGTGGCAAATTATTATACTAGGAATAGTTTACACTAAAACTGTACATGTCCCCGGCTGATTATGGATATACTGCTAAATGCAGTAGAGATCGATGCTGATGCTGGTATCCTATGTACTATGTCTTTGAGATCAGTGACTGTTATACAGGGTGTATAAAAAAAACCTGAACAAAATTGAAATTGCTCTCAACTTCGCGAAGCGGCTCCAGGTACGACGTTCTTTATTAATATATATTGTTTGGCTATTTATAATGTAGAATAAACTAAAAAATTCTGAAAGTTACAATTTTCAAAACCCAGGGGGGGTGTCTTGTCCAACACATCAAAAATGGCTTGCGCACGATTTGTCTAGACAATATGCAAATTAGGTAAAGGCGTAAATTAAGCATGCAAAAGCTGATTTTTTCTTAAAAATGAAAGTTTACGCGACGTTTTGAAGGACTTACACTTAAGCAAATTTTCTGAAATTTTGAACAGCAATGCAACACCCAACACATTTTCCACCCACTAACTCAAAATAACTTTTAAGCATTGAAATTTCGTGCGCAAGCCATTTTTGATCTGTTGGACAAGACACCCCCCCTGGGTTTTGAAAAATGTAACTTTCAGAATTTTTTAGTTTATTCTACATTATAAATACCCAAACAATATATATTAATAAAAAACTTCGTACCTGGAGCCGCTTCGCGAAGTTGAGAGCAATTTCAATTTTGTTCAGTTTTTTTTTATACACCCTGTATATACGGAGCATGCAGGAACTCGCGTGCTTTGTTCATGTTTTCGCAATTAAACTTTTAGAAATCATCATGTCTATGTCTATGTGAGGCTGGCAGAAATAGATATCTTGACAACTCCAAAAAGCAATCAATTGCACGTGCATATGCCTCTGGGTTCTCAAACACTTAATTATTTAATGAAATACAAGCGGCGGCTTGTCGCATAATTGACCATTCTACAAGAAAAATGTAATTCCTTATCACTATGAGTTTACATAGTTTACGAACATAGTTTTTTCATAGTTTACAAACGCTTAGAAGGATGATATCATCAGGCTACAATGCAAATATTATAAACGCGAATATTATAAATACAAATATTATTTACAGGAGACTCCTGTAAAGTTATTAAGCAGTCAACACGTGTAAACTGATCCGTATAAAGTCAGCATTAGTTTTCACCGCACAATGATATACGATCAGCGTCAGCGATCTGTAGATATACAATGCCAATGGAATAGACGGTATTGAAATAACGAGTAAATTACTGAAAATATGTTTTCTTGCGATAAAACGTGTTGTTGTATACTTTGTTGGTTATAGAGCTTTCGCGATCTACGTTGATCTATTTTGTCGTCAAATGCCTTTCATTTCTTGTTAAGTGTTACGATTTGTGGCTGACAAATTGTAGTTGCTGGACCGAGTCTTTCAATCCTGTGGCTGTCATTGTGTTACTGTTTAAACTTTCATGTTTTCCCGGGATTTGTCGGATAGAGTATTTAAAATCTGATCTACATCGTTCAAAGACCACGCTTCGCTCCGATGCCTATTAAGGCCATTTTCCATTACGGTCGTTTTGTCGTTTTGCCCGCGCGGGCGAAGCGATCGATTCGAATCACGTGAATAATTAGTCGCGCGGGCACGCCAAGAAAGTTGAATGTAGTTCAACTTTCAGGCGTGTCCACGAGGTGTAAAGCGGACAAAAAAATCTCATGCTAGACACCTACAGCGAAAGTTGAAACATGGTCGTTCCGTCCGCGCGGGCAAAGCGGCTGTAATGGAAAATTGCCTTAGAACGCACAACCACATGAATTATGAATTATGAAAAAGAGACATGAAATAACTTTAACTCCTGGGCAATCAAACGTCACAATTGCGTTGAAACGTGAAACCATTCCCGATACCAATAGAGGTATTACCCAGCAATGCTTTGCCTGCTAAAACTGGAAAACTGAGATATTTTCTGCCATATACACAATATATACAAGGTATCATCTTACGCGCGTGGACTTCAATATAATTATGTCTCCTCAGCGTTTCAGAGACTCCGGATTTCGAAATTTTGGGGGGAGCATGCACACATACCGCCAAGTGCCATCGTGCTTTCGGCACTCGATAATATATCAATATACCATTTTGTTTTTGGCCGGTCCCTTTCGTCATTCAAAAAGAACCTACACCCGTAATTCTTAGGCCAAGTTACGCTCCCGTCGGGAAGTATCTTTAAATTATGCGAAAATGCCCTGTAAAAGTTAAACGTGTTACATGCCTTCATAACTTATAGCAGGCTCCATTCCCATCACTATTCGAAATGCTCGTAATCATATGTAAATGAATTGAGGTATAATTAGGTCATATATAATATTATGTAGATTATGTATTACATGGTATCCACATGGTATTTAAAGGACCACACCTAGCGAGAATTGCACCATTTAGTGTGAATTCAGTCGGCCGACACCAGAAGGACCGAAGGAGATAACAAAGATCCGAACAGTACGAATTACCAGAGTTATGGCAGACGAGAAGCGACATCTTATTCAACCAACACCAGCAGCGTCATCACCACCAGGTGACGAACAGTCAGAACATAAGGATGATCACGTACTACACCAAAACGGCGAATCAGATTCGCAAATGCAGCCACACGACGGGGTATAAAATATTTCTACTGTTGTATAGCTTTAGGTATTGTTATTTCGTGAATGTTTTTTTACACTATACGGGTTTACTTCGTTTAATCTAATTTTGCTAAGTACAACGTAAGTAGGTAACCCCCCATATAGAGAGCAAAGGGATGCCGACAATGACGTCATGACCGGAAATACCCGCCCACATTCGGAGTTAATGATGTACGTTCATGAATTAATTACCCGCCCACATTAATTATTAAGTATGCACGTTCAACTACGTGTATCCGGTTTTAATGAAGATGACGTAATGACATGTTTAGTTATATTTAGTGTGCATTACGTAATTGTACTATACATGCCTATAAAAAACGCCGCGCTTTTATAGTGTTCATGCAGACGAGGTTTCGTCCGTTGATTGTAAAAAACTTTTCAGTTTGTTAGAGGCTATATAATATGCAGAAGCTGTACGTTTTTGACAAAGTTTGTAAACTAAGTAAGGAAACAAAATTCCGTATCAAAGTCCCTCAATTCATTGTTCATAGATCTGTTCGTTAAGTTGTTCATATAGCTTAGCATGCGTGAAGTGGTGACTTCACCAATCATTAACCATACTAATGTTCGTTGTTGTTCTCTCGACAACGACAGGCGTATGCTCGATTCCCTCCAGCCACGCTCGAGCCCATGCTTGAGACCTCGCCTGCTCCTTTTCTATAGTTCTCCGCCAAATGTCGTTACGTCTTTTCTTTTGCCGATAATCGGGTAGGCGCTCCAGCCACGCTCGAGACAACGCTTGCTTATTCTGAGTTGAGATTTTATTTGACCAAGTGTAAACAGGTATTTTTTCTTGCCCATCACTGGGTAAACGATTATCCATGTTGTCTTGAAGCTATATGTAACTATGCTAGGAAGACTTCTGATCTTACTCACCGACTAATGAGAACACAGCACTAAGGCTATATATGCAGAGGCTGTTGCTCGCGAAGTTGAAAATTGATTCCCCAACATGAAATACTTTCATAATCACGCATTTATCAAGCCAATAGTCATTTTCCAATGCCTAAGTTGTAGCTTACTGAGCTGTGAGATACAATTCTGTTGATTGTATATAAACTTTGAAAACTTGTTTGTTAATGACTTTGTGCTAAAAATGCTACCGGCTATTATTTACCTATTGACTTGCTATTAAATATGGAAGAACTTGAAGCCCTACAATTTGAACTAGAATCGTTGCTTTACACCAAAACTGAAGCGGAACTAAAAGAGTTTTCCAGGTCAATTAAGATAGACAAGGATCTATTAAAAACGAGTAAAATTGGGATTCTAAAATACATTCAGAAAGATCTGGATGCAAGAATAAATATAGAGGGCGAGATAAGCGAAAAAGTTGTTTGGTTTCAAGAATGTATTGCTGTTTTCGTATCCCAGGGGGTGGGCCAAGAAAACGAACAAGCAACCGAGATTATTAAACTACAGCAGGAAATCGACTGTAGTTGAGCAAAGTAGTGCGGAAACCACAAAACCCATTAACGAGATTAAAACGATAGGTAAAGAATGCATGAAGACAGAAAATGTGTCAATGCCGTCAAATAGTTTGCTGCGACGCGAATTTAAAATATCTGGACAAATTGGCGAACCGGGTCAAGCAGATAAATTAACATTCATTTCGCTGACTCATCAAATTGATTCGGGAATAAAACGCAACTACAAAGAAAGTAAGAAACAGAAATAGTAGACGCAGTAATCCGCGCAATTTTCCTACATAGTAGTCTGCGAAGTTATGTAGAAACACTACAAGATTTATCTCTGCCAAAACTCAGGAAAATTCTGCGCGTACACTATCGCGAAAAATCAGCAACAGAACTTTACCAAAAGCTTGCAACAATTTTCCAAGAACCAAAAGAAACCCCACAACAATTTCTGTTGCGCTCTCTTGATTTGCGAAATAAAGTTGGCTTCGCCAGTAAAGAGTCTGATTGTGAAGTACAGTATGATGAACCGCTGATTCAAAAGACATTCATGAAGATCTTCGAAACCGGTTTGCGAGACGACATTTTAGCGGCCAATTTGAGACCAATTCTGCGTTTGTCTGGATTATCTGATGAAGATTTAATGCGTCATGTCAACGAGTTGGCATCTCACCAAGCAGAACGTCAGAACAAACTTGAACGTGAAAGGCGCTCTGCCAAAATTAATGCATATGAAGTAAACAGTGCGGAAATTAAATAGCGCAAAAATGGCGAAAACAACAAAATTTTTGCCGAGATCCGTGAAATAAAATCAGATCTCGAAAAGTTGAAAAAAACAATCCCAGGACGGTAATCGGGAAGTTTCGCCAAGTGATCGGAGATCTCGAGGGGCAACACGATACCGCGGTTTCGGATGTCAAGCATGCAAAGAACGACGAATAGGCAGCAGCTGTCAACACTGTTTTGCGTGCGGTGATCTTGGCCACATTGCGGCAGAGTGCGCGAAAAATTCGAAGAGTCAGGGAAACGAGTACCGGAAGCCCGGCCGTCGGGACAGGGACTAGCCGGGGAATCAACATCCCGTCAGTGTAATCATTGTTTAAAAAGTTTAAGTAGGAAATTTTGGCGTTGCAAGTGTTGTAAATTGGTAAGCTATTGTAACCAAACATGTCAGAGAGCTCATTGGCCTCATCATAAAACATTGTGCAATGTCATTCGTAGAGAAGTTAAACATAAAAATGAAACGTCACAAGATAACTGTTCAGAAGTTTTCATGAGCCATCTCACACCTAAAGAACATAATAAACTAATTAATTTGGTAGGCAGAAGATGCACGATTAAGGGAAAATTAAATGATAAAACGGTAGAAGTTTTGTGGGACACCGGAGCTCAAGTATCCATTGTTTCAGCAAAGTTTGTAAAAGATAATTTTCCGAACTGTATCATTAAGGATGTGAGCGAACTGCTAAATTGTGACCTGACACTGACAGCAGCCAATGAGAATAGTATTCCTTACAAGGGATGGGTGGAGCTTAAATTTCAAATTGGAGAATCTGAAAACGCAGTTTCTGTCCCATTCCTAGTGACGAGCGAGAACTTAGAACTTCCTTTGATTGGTTTTAATGTTATAGAGCATTTAATAAAATCCAATAAACTTAACAGTGGTATTATTTTGTCTAACTTTGATGGCTTGAATGTGTCTTGTGCTTCCGCCCTCGTTGAACTTATAAACGATGTAAGCCATGCAGAGTTGTGCCTTGTAAAGACTCGCAAGAGAGACGTCATTATTCCACAAGGACAAACCATTAAAACTAGTTGTAGAGTGAACACTGGTCCACTTAGTAAACCTATCCCTGTGCTATCTGAAGCTGAAGAGAATGGTGAGTGGCCATGCGGTTTAGAAGTATCAGATACACTCGTAATTGCAAAAGGAGGCAAATCAAACAAGATCGACATAGAAGTCAGGAACACGACTAAGCATGATATTAGACTAAAAGGGCGCACAATCCTTGGTTGTCTCGAGTTAGTCGTTCCAGTAGATATGAAGTTAGAAGATGATCTAGAAAGTCGACTATCCCTTCAAAGAGACAGACGTGAGACTACAGTTAACTCAGTTGTAGAAGGTTCAGTATCCATAAATTTGCCAGATCATTTGAAAGATGTCGATTTAGGGGA
Source organism: Trachythela sp. YZ-2020 (assembly GCA_016169945.1). Taxonomy (NCBI): domain Eukaryota; kingdom Metazoa; phylum Cnidaria; class Anthozoa; order Malacalcyonacea; family Clavulariidae; genus Trachythela; species Trachythela sp. YZ-2020. The sequence goes on from JADLSH010000030.1 coordinate 181,129, forward strand.
CTTAACGAGCGAACAGAGAAAACTTGCATCCCAACTCCTTGTAGACAAGCTGATGCGTTCGCTCAGGACGATGATGATATAGGTTTCATCCCTAAACTTGAAATGAACATACAGCTCAGTGACACCATACCCGTGCAAAAGAACTATGTTGCCGTTCCTCGCCCTCTTTATCCGGAAGTGAAGGCGTACATAGAAGATCTGCTAAATCATAATTTCATCCGAAAGTCGAAGTCGTCCTACAGCTCTCCCGTTGTCTGTGTGGGAAAAAAGGACCAAAGTCTACCACTGTGTGTTGATTGTCGGGAATTAAACAGAAAGACTCACGTGGATCGTCACCCTATCCCTAGAATTCAGGAGACTCTGGATAATCTTGGAGGAAGCTCCTGGTTCTCGGTACTCGATCAAGGTAAAGCGTACCACCAAGGATTTCTGAAACTCGAGAGTCAACCCCTCACAGCGTTCATTACACCTTGGGGATTGTACGAGTGGGTACGAATTCCGTTTGGTCTTTCCAACGCCCCAGCTTCTTTTCAGCGCTTTATGGAAACTTGTTTAGGTGACCTTCGCAATGAGACCTGTATTCCTTACCTTGACGACATCATCGTTTTCAGCTCAAGTTTTGAAGATCACATCGATCACTTGCGGAAAGTGTTCCAACGACTTAAGGAACATGGCGTCAAACTAAAGCCGAAGTAATGCATGATGTTTAAGCGAGAAGTTGTGTTCTTGGGACGAGTCGTATCGAAAGAAGGATACGAATTAGATCCATCGACTATCGCTCCAATACTGCGCTTGCAAGATACGCAACCTAAGACTGTGAACGAAGTCCGTAAGTTGATTGGATTCCTGAATTACTATCGTCGTTATATCCCAAATTTTTCACGAATTGCCAAGCCGATCTATGATCTTGTGAAGATATCGGAGAATGATTCGGCTGGGGTAAAGGCAAAGAACACGCGCGATGGTAAATCAGGCAATCAACCAGTTTCTTGGACGTCAACACACCAGACTATCCTTGTTGAGCTCATTGAATGTCTCGTGAGTGCACCAGTGATGGCATACCCAGACCCTCACAATTCTTACGTACTTCATACAGATGCTTCAGAAAGTGGACTTGGAGCAGTGCTTTACCAAGAACAGGACGGTATCCTGCGTGTGATTGCTTATGGATCAAGAACTTTGACACCAGCAGAGAAGAATTATCATCTTCATTAACATTCCGGTAAACTGGAATTCTTGGCACTAAAATGGGCTATTTGTGAACAGTTCCGAGATTACTTGTACAACTCTCCCAGCTTTGTTGTCTATACGGATAATAACCCGCTAACGTACGTCCTTTCTTCAGCCAAACTCAATGTTATCATACTCAATGTTAACATACGTTATCGTCCAGGAAAAATCAACACCGATGCAGATACTCTTTCCAGACCACCAGAGAACATGAGTCAATACATGGTATCGTGCACCGAAGAAACGTTCCAAGATGAATTACGAGCGGTAATCCAGTCGGTACAGTTACAAGATAAAACGCAGATTAACTGAGCATCATTATTGACCACTGATCTAACAGTACTACACGAAGATGATCCTAAGCCAATTGCGGACAATGTTCAAAAGTTTGACGTCACCGACATCCGACATGCGCAGCTTAAAGATCCCGTTATGAGCCCAGTGTATGGCTTTGTTAAAAGCCAACAACGTCCTCCAACCTCTCAGACGGCAGTAGAATCACCCGAGACCAAGCTACTTCTTCGTGAATGGTCGAAGCTGTTCATTGACAGAGATGGCGTTTTACTACGAAAGAACGACTCTGGTGGTCAGCTTATACTCCCTAAGAAGTACCACAGGACTGTTCTGAGAGAATTGCATAACGACATGGCTCACCTTGGATCAGAGCGTGTCTTACATCTAGCTCGAGAGCGCTTTTATTGGCCACGAATGCAAAGAGACGTCGAACATTATGTTCGAAATATCTGCCGTTGCGTTAAGCAGAAACCACCAAGACTTAAGACTAGAGCCTCTCTCCAACCCATCATCACAACCTCACCTTTTGAGTTAGTTTCTCTCGACTTCACCACCTTGAAAGATCGAGCGGAGGGCATGAGTATATCCTGGTGATTGTTGACCACTTTACTAGGTACGCCCAAGCTTACCCAACCCGAAACAAGTCAGCAAAGACCGTGGCCGAGAAACTATACAACGACAACATTCTACGTTTTGGCTTTCCAGCCAAGACCCATCATGACCAAGGCGGAAAATTCGAGAACAACCTAATGAAAAAGCTGGAAAATCTCTGCGGTGTTCATCATTGTCGCACAACCCCATATCAACCTCAAGGAAACGGACAGGTTGAACGGTTTAACAGGACACTGCTAGACATGCTTCGTACGCTACCTGAGACTGAACAATCACGCTGGAAAGATCACGTCAGTAAAGCTGTGCATGCATATAATAGCACCCGCAATGATACGACTGGCTTTTCTCCGTTTTTCTTACTCTTTGGACGACATTCTCGCCTACCCATTGATCTAATTTTTCGAACACAAACAACACCATCTACAAAACACGACTATCCGCAATACGCGAAGGAATGGAAAAGATCAATGGAGGAAGCGTACCGACTGGCTGGAAGAAACATTGTGGAAAAAGGTTATCGAGCCAAGAAAAGCTATGATCGGTGGGTTCGAAGCTCAGTCTTGGAACCAGGAGATCGCGTGTTGGTACGAAATCTTAGTGAACGGGGTGGACCGGGTAAGCTAAGGTCGTTTTGGGAGAATGACATCCACGTTGTGGTCAAGCGGCGAGGCACCGAAAGTCCCGTCTACGAAGTGGAGTCAGAGAGAGGAGGCAGAAAGACCAGGGTTTTACACCGCAACCTACTTCTCCCTTGTGACTATTTGCCTGTAGACAACCACCAGGAAGCCCCACGACGATCCGCAGCACCTCGACAACCACGACAGCCACCGCCTATGACCACAACCTATGATGACGAAGTATCCAGCGACGAGGAGTATCCAGAAGTAGTGACCAGTTCCCCGCATACCAAAATGCGTGGAACCCCTCCCCCAACAAGATCTAACCCCACCCGGACCAGATCACCCGTCTACGAATGAAAGTTTTCCAGGTGACCAACCCCAAGAAGAAATCGTGATTGACCCTCAACTTGACGTTCCCATTGCGGAACCGAGAAATCCTGAAGACGAGAACCCCATCCCTGATGATGAGATGCTCATCTTACCTGAAAACCCAAGACCTCAACGCGCAAGACGCCCACATGAACGATTCACTTATTATAATCCTGGCGAACCTCTTGGAGTGTTCCCGATTTCAGCACCATTCCTCCCGCACCCTTGGCTTCCTAACCAACCCAATCCCTACCAAAACCCTCCAAGTTATTTTCATCCCCAGCAAATTCCTTTCCCTTACCCACCGCTTTTACAGGCACCTCCTTTCCTACCACTACAAACATGGCCTTTCCCTAACCAAATTCCACCATTCCCTGGACATACAACACCGATGATGCCACAACCGATTTACTGAGCATTCTATTATTTTATACCAAAAACCCAACAAAAAACGCTCCATAACTAGTTTATTATCTTAAGATATTTAGTATCTTACGAAACTATCAAGTATAAAGTGAACTGTTTATGCCAGTGAATATAGCTGCAGCAAAATTGGAGCTGGATAAACGTGCAATAAGGATCCGTAGTAGCTTATGAGTTAACCACCATTGTATTAATAGCCAAGATAGTTTCATGGAGGGACGACACTCACTCTGGAGGGGGAATGTGTTAGATTGTGTTAGTTTATAATAATGTATATAATGTCTATAAGAGTTAATGATCCAAGCACATTATATACTAAAATTCACCGGTAATTAAATTAAACACACGCCAAATTTGTGGGAGAACGGGTTCGGGGTGAAGACTGAAGTGAACCAATATTTATACTCTGGTCAACCCAAAGACTCATTCTAGCCTTATGTTTTCATCCCGCGGGTGTATACATGAGACCCGCTAGGAGAGACTAAATGCCCTAGGGGTAAAAACCCCGATAGAGCCCTGCCATCAAGGTTGCGACCCTCTCCGACATTACCTGAACCAATGGGTGATAATCCCCTTGGACAGTCCTTACGATTCGACTGATTATATTTCCATGAAATAATCTGAGTCTATGGGCAATGAAGTTGACCATTTGGAACACTTCAACCCCGAACCAAAGCTTTATTCAACATCAACAAGTTTAGATATATACAACATGATCATTGATTCACAGCAATAAAATTGTTCGTGTTTTCCTCTTGGATTTATTATCCAGCATAACTAAAGCAAGACCACATCCAGCATAACGACACAGCAGGAACATTTCCAGCGATACGATAGAATTGATCGTTTGTTCCTCTTGGATTACCCTGCATGAAAATAACTATATAATGAGATAGATAAATATATCGTCCATTAGATTAGTTCCTCCAACATGTAAAATAGAAGGGTGGGTGGGTGGAAATTTTTATTATTGCAGAATTTCGTGTTTATTCAGTTGAAACATTCGGCAAAGTGACACGCTTGACGTTATATAGCGCGCTTTACATATGGTCATTGAAATATGATTGGCAATAGAGTCATTCGTTTGGCTGAGCAAATTGCATTCGTATTGCACGTGTCCGGACAACTTTGAACTTTGATCAGAGATATTTTGTTGTGAATTTAGTGGGTGTTGACAGGCTTTTCCCACTTGTTGTATAGCAAAACAAACCTCAAGTTAATGTGTTGTCTCATTAACTTAAATTTATACATTGTGATCTATAAATTGGCTTTAAACTCATGACGTCATTATCATAGAACGTAAACAACAGGAAAGATAGCAATTTTTAATATTAGTTAATAAATAATACAGTGCATGACATATAGAGTATGTTTGAGAATAATTAAGGGAGTTCGACACAGATAGTTGAAGAGGTAACATCTAAGAATACGAAGTCAGATGTAAAAGTCATAAAAGTTTTAATAACTATATAAATAAAGTGTTTTGGAGCAGAGTGCGTGGTGAATCATTATTGGCGATCCTAGCTGGCAACAACAGCATGAGTCAATAATTTTGATATATGCACACATATTTTGTTAGTCAGGAGATAAATGTTAATATCTGTCTAAAAAAGATATTATAATATGCATTGATCGCATTGTCAGTTAAAACACCGTCCTGATTTTATAATTACTTCCAGAAACAGAAAATTGTTGAGAACCGCGTATTTTCCCATTTTATGAGATTATGATATAACATGCAGGCTTGCAACTTTGCATTTGGCTTTGTATTAAGAGATTAGTCGGAACTGAGGTGATATATAAACGTACTGAAATTGAACCTACATCATATAATATAATGTATAATATATAACTTTAATTATAAGTCCATTTATTTTCAATCTTCAGTTTGCAATAATGATCCAGATTTACCCCAGTCTGTTGAACTATAGAGTATACTACAAATGCAGCCATTTCGTTGAGCCATTGTTCGGTTTGTCTTTTGCATGTTCTACGTGGTCGTTTTTCCTTTTTTCAGCTTTGGCTATAGGTTTGCTCTTTTCTCTCCTTATCTTTCTGTTAGTCCTTGATAATTCATACACTACATCTTGCTGTGGTATAAAATCATCAGCCACGTCTTGCTGTTGAAAAGTGTTTTCGTCAGCTGTTGTTTTGTATACAACACATTTTACTTTCGGCTGTAGTTTGGCTTCTTGGAGGTACTTTCTTCTTTGGTTAATATCTAGCAAATGCACGTCCGCGAGATGGTTCGCCAATCTTACAAGGTATTTTGCACCGCAATCGGGAACAGGACAATCACGACAAACTCGCTTAGCCATCTTTACGACTCGAACAGCAGATACCAATGAATTGTTTTCCAAATCAGGCCATAGTACAGGCCAATCAGGCAATAGTACAGGCCAATCAGGCCATAGTACAGGCCAATCAGGTAAAAGTCAGGCCAATCAGGCAGGAAAGGCCAAACGGGCCAAAATGGGACACACAGCTGCTTCCAACACCATAACCTCGGATTGAATGTAGCGTTGAATTGTCGATAAACGTTGTTGGTATCATATTTGCTTGTACCAAATATCGTAGCGAATCCAAGATTGCCAAATTTTCCTCTTGTCTGTATAAAAGCCTGTTGGTTATAACATCCCTCCGAGCCATACTTGCAAATAGCACTTAGCTGTTGACGCTGTCGAGCGATTGTGATCAACATCACAGATGGTGCAGTTCTTTTTATAGGGTTTTGGTAGAATCGTACGCATGCGCTTTCACGTCTATACATAGTGCTTATAGAATAACTTTCATCTTGTCAAGAAACTTTCCCATCATATCATAATCTTTAGAAATATATCCGTGACTAATACATGCGTACCAAACCTTCTCTCAATAACCTTTTTGTTATTAAATGTTTTATCATCGTCAAAAATAGGAACCCATTTCTCTCGCTCTTCCTCTGTCAATTCATTTAAGATTTTATTGTGAAAATTAGAACAACACATATTAATACGAAGCACAAGTTGATTCTCAGCCATAAACAGTATGTCGATAGTCATGTTGCGTGCACAAACTTTGACGAGCGTCAGATAATGTTTGACAGTTTGCTTAAGTCGAAGTCGTCTTATAGGACTGAGTGAGCACCTTACGCACAAGGCGTTACTATTGGGCCCTCAACAGGACTCATTATTATGCTAGTTTGTCTATATGCAAGCTAGCGACAATACAGCCGCAGGATGGTTGCGCGTCGACAGAGAAAGGTTACCTTTCATGAACAGCGGCCTTCACAGATTGAACTTCTTGCCCTTGGCTCACGTGGAGTAACGAAAGCGTTGTACTATAACTAATGTATAACAGGACTATAACTAATGTATTCAAAAACAAGATTTATGTCTGTTATAATGATGTATTCTTTTTAGCGAAAAAACGCGTAAACTTTAAGATGTCTCGTGCAAATAATGTGAATGTACATGTATAGTATAATTATAAAAGCAAATTGTTTCTACGAGTATAATCTAATCAAGTTTACTTGACGAAACGGCGGGAGTTTGTCATTTTACGTTGTTTAAAGGTTTAATTACATGTTTGCATAGATTGTCTCAAGATCCCGCCGTAGGTTGGAATGCAGGCTGATATGCTACTGCTATGAGTGATCATGCAATTGTTATATACAGGCAAAGTATGATTGATAACAGCGCTTCGTGTATTATACGACAAATGACTTGAGTTGTTTGGCACAATTGAATGTTTATAGATGTTTGTTAATCATCCATGTGTGGTATTGAAACGACGCATGGTGTAAAATTGTTTCGCCTATTCGACTTGCAAAATGTTTGTTGTAGTCAGTGCCCCGTGAATAGCTATATATGATACGGGAGGCTTGAACTGCTATACAAATGATCCGTGACAAAAGTTGTTGTAGTCAGTGCGCCGTGAATAGATATGATGATACGGGAGGTTTGAAGTGCTGCAAATAATTCGTGATAAAGTTATTGTAGTCAGTGCCGCGTCAGGAAAAGTTATGATGATACGGGACGCTTCCCGTGAAGGCTAGGTCGCGGAAGACCTGAGCTGTTCAGTTGGATTTACATGTTGACTGTATAGATGTCTGAAATGACAGTGCCCTGCAAATCAGTACAGGGATGGCGTAAAATGCGAGACCTTACTCCTATAGCTACCTGAGCAGGCGACATAATATAAATTATGTAGCTAGTGCCCCAGATGAGGCGAGCATTCCTGAATAGATTACTGTCAGTGACACTGATGATGACCCTGACCTCTACAGTAACCTTACCGTGACAGTAACTCTGCCCTTCACAGTGACCCTGACCTAAAACGAGAAATAGTAACTAAATTGAAATACATTAATACATGACCCTTTGCTGTTTCTTATTACTTCCACCAACGTGTTTGTCGATCTGTCTGTCAGCAGGACAACCAAATTCTGCTTAAATTTAACGAAAATTGCGGGACGAGAAATCCACAAAACTTTGGCTTCCCCTTGCGGAAATGCAGTGCAAGGTCGAAAATCCATGCCAAACAGTAATCTATTCAGCAAAGCTCGCCTCATCTGTTCAGTTGAATTAAGGTATTGGACTGAAATTATTGGTCTGAACCGATGTGGCCAGGTTGCATGAAGCTGTCGGCGCACGAACCGTCCGAATTTCCGGGCGGGTGTTTTCTCTTTCGGCCTTTCTGTGTGTCGGCCGATGGAATTCACACTAAATGGTGCAATTCTCGCCAGGTGTGGTCCTTTAAATACCATGTATATACCATGTGATACATAATCTACATATATATGACCTAATTATACCTCAACCATTTACATATGATTACGAGCATTTCGAATAGTGTCATTTTTTTTTTATTTATACAACTTCGCCAAATGATAAAATTACACTAATGACATCTGCATGCATTTCCTAAACAAAACAATACGATGTAATACACAATACAAAACAATACAATACAATACTAGTAACCAATGGCGGAGACACCACAACAGTTAAACCAATTACTGCGGGTCCTTTTAACATATAAGTCCCATACTAATTAAAAAAACAGTATAACAATGTTCGAACTTCGCCAAGAGTTACAATTTAAACACACAAATTTCCACGTTGTTTGGGTTCTCGGCATCATAATCTACCTCTGCATCACTATGCTCCAACATATTTGGTTGTCTTAAGTTTGTGGGAAGACAATTCCAAACTCTTGTGATTCGGGTGAAATACGATTTCTGGAAGGTGGTAGTCCTGCATTTTTGTGGACGGAACAACAACTCGCTGGTACTGTATGATCGGGTTACTCGGGTGGGAATTATGGGTTGGGGGTTAACGAGACCGTTTATATGTTTAAAGAAAAATACAAGATCCATATATACTCATGCCAGTATGATGGCATCAGTTACAAAGTTAACAACCTATCGATAATTCATAAACTACATCTTGCTGCGGTATAAAATCATCAGCCACGTCTTGCTGTTGAAAAGTGTTTTCGTCAGCTGTTGTTTTGTATACAACACATTTTATTTTCGGCTGTAGTTTGGCTTCTTGGAGGTACTTTCTTCTTTGGTTAATATCTAGCAAATGCACGTCCGCGAGATGGTTCGCCAATTTTACAAGGTATTTTGCATCGCAATCGGGAACAGGACAATCACGACAAACTCGCTTAGCCATCTTTACGACTCGAACAGCAGATACCAATGAATTGTTTTGCAAATCAGGCCATAGTACAGGCCAATCAGGCAATAGTACAGGCCAATCAGGCCATAGTACAGGCCAATCAGGTCAAAGTCAGGCCAATCAGGCAAGACGGCCAAAATGGGACACACAGCTGCTTCCAACACCATAACCTCGGATCGAATGTAGCGTTGAATTGTCGATAAACGTTGTTGGTATCATATTTGCTTGTACCAAATGTCGTAGCGAATCCAAGATTGCCAAATTTTCCTCTTGTCTGTTTGAAAGCCAGTTGGTTATAACATCCCTCCAAGCCATACTTGCAAATAGCACTTAGCTGTTGACGCTGTCGAGCGATTGTGATCAACATCAGAGATGGTGCAGTTTTTTATAGGGTTTTGGTAGATTCGTACGCATGCGCTTTCACGTTTATACATAGTGCTTATAGAATAACTTTCATCTTGTCAAGAAACTTTCCCATCATATCATAATCTTTAGAAATATATCCGTGACTAATACATGCGTACCAAACCTTCTCAATAAACTTTTTGTTATTAAATGTTTTATCATCGTCAAAAATAGGAACCCATTTCTCTCTCTCTTCCTCTGTCAATTCATTTAAGATTTTATTGTCAAAATTAGAACAACACATATTAATACGAAGCACAAGTTGATTCTCAGCCATAAACAGTATGTCGATAGTCATGTTGCGTGCACAAACTTTGACGAGCGTCAGATAATGTTTGACAGTTTGCTTAAGTCGAAGTCGTCTTATAGGACTGAGTGAGCACCTTACGCACAAGGCGTTACTATTGGGCCCTCAACAGGACTCATTATTATGCTAGTTTGTCTATATGCAAGCTATCGACAATACAGCGGCTACAGCCGCAGGATGGTTGCGCGTTGACAGAGAAGGGTTACCTTTAATGAACAGCGGCCTTCACAGATTGAACTTCTTGCGCTTGGCTCACATGGAAGTAACGAAAGCGTTGTACTATAACTAATGTAGAACTAATATATAACAGGACTATAACTAACGTATTCAAAAACAAGATTTATGTCTGTTATAATGATGCGAAAAAACGCGTAAACTTTAAGATGTCTCGTGCAAATAATGTGAATGTACATGTATAGTATAATTAAAAGCAAATTGTTTCGACGAGTATAATCTAATCAAGTTTACTTGACGAAACGGCGGGAGTTTGTCATTTTACGTTGTTTAAAGGTTTAATTACATGTTTGCATAGATTGTCTCAAGATCCCGCCGTAGGTTGGAATGCAGGCTGATATGCTACTGCTATGAGTGATCATGCAATTGTTATATACAGGCAAAGTATGATTGATAACAGCGCTCCGTGTATTATACGACAAATGACTTGAGTTGTTTGGCACAATTGAATGTTTATAGATGTTTGTTAATCATCCATGTGTGGTATTGAAACGACGCATGGTGTAAAATTGTTTGGCCTATTCGACTTGCAAAATGTTTGTTGTAGTCAGTGCCCCGTGAATAGCTATATATGATACGGGAGGCTTGAACTGCTATACAAATGATCCGTGACAAAAGTTGTTGTAGTCAGTGCGCCGTGAATAGATATGATGATACGGGAGGTTTGAAGTGCTGCAAATAATTCGTGATAAAGTTATTGTAGTCAGTGCCGCGTCAGGAAAAGTTATGATGATACGACGCTTCCGTGAAGGCTAGGTCGCGGAAGACCTGAGCTGTTCAGTTGGATTTACATGTTGACTGTATAGATGTCTGAAATGACAGTGCCCTGCAAATCAGTACAGGGATGGCGTAAAATGCGAGACCTTACTCCTATAGCTACCTGAGCAGGCGACATAATATAAATTATGTAGCTAGTGCCCCAGATGAGGCGAGCATTGCTGAATAGATTACTGTCAGTGACACTGATGATGACCCTGACCTCTACAGTAACCTTACCGTGACAGTAACTCTGCCCTTCACAGTGACCCTGACCTAAAACGAGAAATAGTAACTAAATTGAAATACATTAATACATGACCCTTTGCTGTTTCTTATTACTTCCACCAACGTGTTTGTCGATCTGTCTGTCAGCAGGACAACCAAATTCTGCTTAAATTTAACGAAAATTGCGGGACGAGAAATCCACAAAACTTTGGCTTCCCCTTGCGGAAATGCAGTGCAAGGTCGAAAATCCATGCCAAACAGTAATCTATTCAGCAATGCTCGCCTCATCTGTTCAGTTGAATTAAGGTATTGGACTGAAATTATTGGTCTGAACCAATGTGGCGAGGTTGCATGAAGCTGTCGGCGCACGAACCGTCCGAATTTCCGGGCGGGTGTTTTCTCTTTCGGCCTTTCTGTGTGTCGGCCGACGGAATTCACACTAAATGGTGCAATTCTCGCTAGGTGTGGTCCTTTAAATACCATGTATATACCATGTGATACATAATCTACATATATATGACCTAATTATACCTCAACCATTTACATATGATTACGAGCATTTCGAATAGTGTCATTTTTTTTTTATTTATACAACTTCGCCAAATGATAAAATTACACGAATGACATCTGCATGCATTTCCTAAACAAAACAATACGATGTAATACACAAGTAGTAATATAGGGGCCGATCGACCCTTATTTTTAGGGGGCCGCAGGGGGCCACACTAATTAGTATGCAAGGGGGCCGCAAACACTATCATATAGGGGGCCGCGAACACAACTCATCATAAACATAATTAATAATGTATTGACTCCTTCAATCTCGTTCGCGCCTTATTTTTAGGGGGCCGCAGGGGGCCGCGAACACAACTCATCATAAACATTCATTAATTATGTATTGACTCCTTCAATCTCGTATCTAGTGAAGTATTTCTTTCTGAGTCGACCAATACTAATAAGTTTTTAAGCGTTTATTTAGTAAAGCCTATACAAGCGAGATTTACAAACATTAAAGCGTTAGAAACATAAATATTTTGATGCTAAGTTAAACTAAAGACACAATAGCTTAACTCATTAAAAGATTAAGTCAAAAGGCTTGTTTGGGCGAAACAATCATTAAACTGAACCATCACAATAGCTATAGCGTCCGTATAAAATTCCCAAGCGTTGTGTTCCAAACACAGTCCGTTTCGACAAAGAGTAAATATATTCTCGTATCTAATATCACCTCTCTTAGACTATAAGACTTTTCTCGTTTTAGAACGCTATATTTCTACTTGTTATTATTTCGCATAATATTTTACTAGGTTAAGCGTCGCTATATTAGTTGTTTAGAATATATCATAGGACGGGAAAATATTGTACAATGTACATACAGCACATAATTCGTTTTAAAACATATTTATTGCTTATAATTTCTTTTACAAAGTGTCTTAAATGTCATCTTGGGAATATTCACTATCCGAGTCATTTTCGTCGCTACTTTCATCATTCCTTATCCACCTTGTTGGTCTTCTATCCTCATCGTCCATATTGAAACAGTCTTTCCCTTTTGGTGGATGGTATATTACTGCGTGAATTTTTTCGTCTCTTATTTCCTCGGCCTGATTGTCGTAGTAACGTCATTGCTCCCTGTTCGGCAAAGTCTTTGACAACTTCCCGTCCACGAGACTTTATTGATTTTGATACATTTTCCCCATCGAGTACATCTTGACCAACTTCCGTTGCTGCTTGTAACGCTCTTTTACCAACTGTTTTAGCGCCTTGTTTGAATAAAGGTATTGCAAATCTAGCAAGGCTTCTGAAAATACCCCCGATTCCATATCCCCTCTGCATTCTTGCTCCATGAAATCCTTCAATACTACCACCACGCTGATTTCTTGTGTAATGTTCAGTTAGTAGCTTTACGTCAGGGATAAGTACACCCCTCATCTTTTTATGTGTCTTGGTCGGCTTCCAATGTTCAACTGATGGGAGGATGCTTCACTTGTGTATTTTATTTGAATCATAAAAGTGACTTCTATTTGTACGGACGTCTAATATTTCATCACAATAACAATGTGAACAACACGCAATCGTATGTGTGAAATCATCTTTGTTAAGTGTACAATCACAAATCATACAGTGACATCCGGTAAAACTGGAATAAAAATCCGTCCATGTACAGATAGGGCATGTACCCAATTGACATATCTGTAAACAATTTTCACAATTGTTACATTTTATATCTTCAGACGAATCCTCAATATCTTCATCTTGCCGTGACTCCATCCGTGCTAGCATTGCGAGGACCCGCCCGTTGGTGATAAGACTTTTATCAATTTCCAATGCCGCAAGACCTTTGAGAAATATACTCAATCCATAAGGTTCTGGAATATATGGATGAAAAGGCCTCGTGCAATATTTTAGAATGTTTACAATATCAGTTCCACGTATATCCTGTCCTCTGTAGACGATCTCTCCTTTTGTATTCCACGTCAAAATGTCCGTAGATGTGAGAATAGAGTGAAGGATTTCTTCGGCGCCATAACTATTTTCATTGTCAAGATAATGAAGAATGTCTTGAAGTCGCCACTGTTCAGGAGATGATCTATTGGTGCTATCCATGGTTGGAATGATGGATATGAATTTAATTTTGATCATTTTATACCAATTCTGCAAGTCCTTCTAAGATTGGAGCCAGTACCAATCCTAGAAAACCATTTCCATGCTGAACAAGTATCTTCCTTTTGTTTTAACACTTTATTTTGGTTAGTCAGATGAATAATATCGTGTTCAAAAGGTCTAAGTTTATCCATTGTGTGTTTAGGAAGTGCGAGGTTCATAAAACTTTTCACACAATTACATAGAAACCGAATCTGTTCATGAGATGTAGATCTCAACAGAGCTTGTTGTTGAGTTGGATAAGAAGTACATAGGAGCTCTATAAACGATCTGTGCTTGGGAAGGTTAGTCATATCTGCTCGAAGGTCAACAACGTAATGAAGACCTGATTGAAAAACGTGCATATATATGAAGATATGGTTCTTACATCTTAGAGCTCGATATGGAGCTTAGCTCGCTTGATTTGGAGCTAAGCTCGCTCGATTTGGAGCTAAGCTCGCTCGATATGGAGCTAAGCTCGCTCGATTTGGAGCTAAGCTCGCTCGATATGGAGCTAAGCTCGCTCGATATGGAGCTAAGCTCGCTCGATATGGAGCTAAGCTCGCTCGATATGGAGCTAAGCTCGCTCGATTTGGAGCTAAGCTCGATTTGGAGCTAAGCTCGCTCGATATGGAGCTAAGCTCGCTCGATTTGGAGCTAAGCTCGCTCGATATGGAGCTAAGCTCGCTCGGCTCGGAGGTATGTTTATAAGTCATAAAAGTTTAAGTGGGAATTCATTATCTATCAGTCCTTCGTAGAGTAAACATGTCTCATCTGTGTCATATCTGTGGAAAATATTTCTCTAAGTCGTTCAATCTACATCGACATCGAAGGGCGGTCCATGGTCAAAAACCAACAGAGAATGCTCGCATATTAGTTGATGGATCTACAGTTCTGCAACATCCCTTTACTTGTATCGTAGCAGGATGTACTCAAAGTGGCAAAACTGTATGGGTGAAAAGTCTATTGGAGAATGCCCAGAAAACCATAAGTCCACCTCCTCAGCGTATCATCTGGTGTTATGGTCAATGGCAGCCATCCTATTTTGATGATGAGAACAATGCCTGGAATAGAATTCAATGAAGGAATACCTGAAGATATTGACAAGGTAGATTACCTAGATGTTTCTCAACGCAATTTGATCGTACTAGATGATCTCATGGCACAATCTGCCAAGGATAAACGTATAGCTGATCTTTTCACAAAAGGGAGTCATCACAGAAATTTGTCCGTCATCTACATTGTCCAAAATATATTTCATCAAGGCAAAGAAATGAGAAATATTAGTCTCAACGCTCATTATATCGTGTTGTTTAAGTCACCGAGAGATAAGCAACAAATCTCTATGCTTGCAAGACAAATTAATCCTGGCAAAGTCGGAGAGTTTATGAGAAGTTATGAAGACGCTACGAGCCGTCCTCATGGGTATTTAATGTTGGATTTAAAACCTACAACGGATGATCAACAACGACTCAAAACAAATGTATTGCCAGGCGAGGTCTTAGTCAAATATGTAAGGAAACAGTCTTATCGTCAACCACCCCTTCTAAATGCGATGTATAACACCGAGCAGCGAATGAAAGAGATCATTAAAGCACCACAGCTTACCCCGGATGAAAAAAGCAAGCTGTATTCTGACCAACTAAATCGATTTCTAACTTTTAAAAACAAGATGGATATTCCAGTCCATCATCCTCCAATTGTTGTAACCCCAGATATCGTTGAACCACCAACCGCTCCTGAACCTATGGAGATAACACAACCAACCACTCCTAGATCTATCGAGATGACACAACCTGTGCCTGCTACTCCTAAACCTGGCTTTCTCACACCACCACCAACACAAGGAGAACGACCCAAACTCAAACACAGCTTTTTCCACAATTGGGTAGACTCGGCTGATTGGAGACCTAAAGATTTAGCAATGATGACTCCAGAGCAACGAGAAGGTTACGAACAAAGACTGCTTCACGAGAGACCAAAATATATTCCTATGAAAGCTGAGGATATAGTAAGATTATCACCCGAAGACAGACAAGAATATGAGAATTCTTTACAGACACAAAAGACGCCTAAACGATATGCTCTTAGGAGCAGACCTTACTAAACGTTGTAAAATAAATTTTAAGCAATAAATATGTTTTAAAACGAATTCTGTGTGTGTACATTGTACAATATTTTCCCGTCCTATGATATATTCTAAATTTATTCAAATCACTGTTAACGATTTACAAATGACTTACAAACCGCATAGAATTGTGTTTGCATACAATGTTTGTATCTCGCTTAAAAATCACTGCTACATCTAAAACGCTTGAAACTCGGTAAGGTTTAAATCCCTGTAAGAACTACGTTTATACAATCGCTTGGCAAACATATATTTGTATTGCTCTATAAGATCTTAGACCTCTCTTAGACTATAAGACTTTTCTCGTTTTAGAACGCTATATTTCTACTTATTATTTCGCATAATATTTTACTAGGTTAAGCGTCGCTATATTAGTTGTCTAAGCCGTCTTGTTTAAGGTGATATTAGATACGAGAATATATTTACTCTTTGTCGAAACGGACTGTGTTTGGAACACAACGCTTGGGAATTTTATACGGACGCTATAGCTATTGTGATGGTTCAGTTTAATGATTGTTTCGCCCAAACAAGCCTTTTGACTTAATCTTTTAATGAGTTAAGCTATTGTGTCTTTAGTTTAACTTAGCATCAAAATATTTATGTTTCTAACGCTTTAATGTTTGTAAATCTCGCTTGTATAGGCTTTACTAAATAAACGCTTAAAAACCTATTAGTATTGGTCGACTCAGAAAGAAATACTTCACTAGATACGAGATTGAAGGAGTCAATACATAATTAATGAATGTTTATGATGAGTTGTGTTCGCGGCCCCCTGCGGCCCCCTAAAAATAAGGCTCGAACGAGATTGAAGGAGTCAATACATTATTAATTATGTTTATGATGAGTTGTGTTCGCGGCCCCCTGCGGCCCCCTATATGATAGTGTTTGCGGCCCCCTTGCATACTAATTAGTGTGGCCCCCTGCGGCCCCCTAAAAATAAGGGTCGATCGGCCCCTATATTACTACTTACACAATACAAAACAATACAATACTAGTAACCAATGGCGGGGACACCACAACAGTTAAACCAATTACTGCGGGCCCTTTAAACATATAAGTCCCATACTAATTAAAAAAACAGTATAACAATGTTCGAACTTCGCCAAGAGTTACAATTTAAACACACAAATTTCCACGTTTTTTGGGTTCTCGGCATCATAATCTACCTCTGCATCACTATGCTCCAACATATTTGGTTGTCTTAAGTTTGTTGGAAGACAATTCCAAACTCTTGTGATTCGGGTGAAATACGATTTCTGGAAGGTGGTAGTCCTGCATTTTTGTGGACGGAACAACAACTCGCTGGTACTGGATGATCGGGTTACTCGGGTGGGAATTATGGGTTGGGGGTTAACGAGACCGTTTATATGTTTAAAGAAAAACACAAGATCCATATACTCATGCCAGTATGATGGCATCAGTTACAAAGTTAACAACCTATCGCTTTAGGACTCACTACACAAACTAGGGAAAATTCAACATGAACATTGTAGCTCTTCCCTGGACACGTTCTGTTCGTTTGATTAGACTTATAGACTGGGCAGGCCATACCTGACTTGCGTAGCCAAGAATTGAGCGAACAATTGAGAGATATTGTGTGCGGCGAGTCCTTGAGTTGGTTATTTCCGTGCAACTTCTCCTCGCGAAACCAAGCAGCTTGTTTGCATTCACACAACCTTCTAAAACACGCTTGGTGCATGTAAGGTCAGTGGCAACCCAAATCCTTCTCAACTGATGTTTCTGTGAATTCCTTGTCCTTGATCTTATACGGATAAGTAATAAGCTGGGTTTTCCTAGTCACGCGCAGACACTTACATTTGAGTTGGTTGAAGACGAGACTACTGGATGCAGACCAACTGTCTAGGTTACTCAGATCGCTTTGGAGTAGTGCAGCATCAGAGATGGAATCGACGCAATGGAGGATCTTGGTGTCGTCAGCAACGCATGCCACTCTTGAGTTCTTCACAGCATCAGGAAGGTCATTCACGTACATGAGGAACAGGATTGGGGCCAATATACTGCCTTGAGGCACTCCCGAAGACATTGGTTTTTCAGAAGACGTTGCACCGAGAGTAGTTACTCGCTGTTGACGGCCATGTAGATAGTAGGATAATCAGTTCAGCAGAGATCCTGATACCATAGTTTCCAAGTTTACTTATAAGAGCAGCGTGACTGACCTTGTCAAATGCCTTTGGCATGTCCATGAAAATAACATCAGTTTGTTTTCCAGAATCTAACAGAGAACCGATGTAATTCAGCACCTCGACTAGCTGGGTGGTACATGATGTACATGGGATGAAGCCATGTTGTGATGAGTTTAGTAGTTCCATCAGGTGATCACGCAGCTTGCTCAACACACAACGCTCGAGGACTTTCGATACGACGCAGAGTGATATCGGACGATAGTTCTCAACATGGGATTTGCCTCCTTTTTTGAAAACTGGTATGATGTTAGCCAGTTTCCATTCTTCTGGTAAAGAGCCACTTTTAAGAGATCGATTAAATAGAGAGGATAACGATGGAGCAATTTGATGGGCGGTTTCCCTTAGTAATCTGGGAAATGCTGCCAGGTCCTGTTCCTTTGTTGGTATCAAGGTTTATCGGGATAAAGACTTAATTCTGACAGACCAGATTCGGATAGGGTCGTTGTTGTCGTTTAGAACTGAGGTAAAGTAATCATTGAAAAGCTCTAAAATGTCTCGAGGGCAGGATGCTGAGCGAACTGATGCCGTATCGGATCCACCTGCGCCCATAGAAACACTTCCTGGCAAGCTGGAGTCTTTGGTCTTTAGTTTGAAGAGACCAAAACCTCTTGGGGTTGTAATGGAGATCTACGTCCAAGGTTTCAAAGAAGTGAGCTCTCCAATCCGAAACTTGTTTTTTCACTCTCGTACGCATTTTCTTAACTTTATTCCTCAGTGCGTCAGTCAGGGATGATTTCAGTTTTCGTCGGACAGTTTCCTTTCTCTTAATGGCATAGATTAATGCCAAGGAGGGCTGTTTATATTTTTGATCGTTGTAGTGGGAATGTTTTTATGCACTGCATCAAAAAAAATAGGTCCTTCCATTTCAACCAGCCTTGTTCGACATCCACTTCTGACTCGATCGCATCGCATACGTCAAGTGCTTTCAGTGTAGCCTGAAGTCCATTAAAGTTTCCTTTTCTGTAGTCAAAGACTGTTCGTTTAAGCTTGGGAGCTGCATTCACCGATGTTTTGAGGTTGAAAATAATTACAGAATGATCAGTTATTAATCCACTTTCAGCTGGGCTCAGTACCGATATGTTCTCGAGTTGACTAGGAACATTGTTAATAACAAGATCGAGTACGTGACTTCCTCGTGTCGGAGATGTATTCAGCTGGATAGGGTGGTAATCGTTCAGTAGTTGCTCAGTGAATTGGACTTCGTCGACCCGGTTGTTTGTTCCGGTGATTCCCAGATGATCGTAGGGAAATTAAAATCACCACATATGAGCATGTTGGAATATTGAGAACAATAATTGTTGAGAAATAGGTCCACATCACAGTCACTTAAGGTCGTCTAAAGAATAAAGTAAAACAATTGGATCCTGTTCAACTGCTTTCGCAAAGGTATCGGAGTTTAATTTAATTTAGTTTCACAGTTATATACGTACTATTACATTGTATAAAAATGACTTTAGTTCATTCTTATTAGCAAGAAATTAAAAGTTATTTCATACTTCTATCATGATTCGTAGTCACGTTATCATGTATAAAGCTACTCTCTTTTCTCCTTGAAGGATGGTAAATATCGGCTTTCATGACAACAATTTACGAAATGAAGCTTGTTTTTAGCTTAGTAATTATCCCCAACAGCATATATAGTACCGGTAGTTTGTTTAAACCACGTTAAAGTGAATATTAAACGTAGAGCGATATGTTCGCATATCATTAGTGGAAACAAGAAAGCGCCCTTAAGCCCTGGTCAAACGAGGATGAGGGTTGGCAAGAGAGCAAAAACTCTCATCAACTTTTCATCATAATTTGAACAAGCTTGGCGATCTAATGCGAGTGAGAGTGGCAATTCTCATCGACTCTCATCAACTCTCATCCTCGTTTGACCGGGGCTTTAGCCATGTTGCCGTACACAACTAAAATCAATATTTACCAACGTTTATTAAAATCTCACTCAACAAATCTCACTCTATAAAAATATATATCTGTATATACCTTTCCATAACTTTACTAAATATAACATCTTAATAAATTCAACCAAAAATGTATAAATATAAACCTAACACAACTACACATCTACAAACACAATTGTATCCTTACCAAGATTTCTCTCGTTGTTGGACAAACTTATTATATTCTTTCGCTAACTTTTCATCTATGTAAGGGTCTGAAATTTTAAAACAAGTTGGATCTTCGTATGAAGTGGCCTCAAAATGTGGTAAAAACTGTTTCGTGATTTGATAAATGGCCGATTATGAAACACGTTTTATCTTTTCTCAAAAGCAAAACACAAGTGATATCCTATATACTCGATGTTTGACGAGGTAAACAACGAGAGAAAACCAGGAAATTAGTTCAATGTTTGTTCTATTCAAAATATACTTTAATTTTTCGCTTTTTCCACACGTTCTTGTTGTACCAACTGCTGCATATAATGATTCTGTTGAGCTTGAATATTCTCTCCACAATGAACAACAAGATCAATAAGTTCGCCAGATATTAAAGGTTTATTTATCTCACAATCTGCACTCCTTTCATGAAGTTTTTCATCTGAAGATATTTCATCGCTAGCAAGGTAATTGCAGATATCTGGTTCGTGGTCATCAAAATCAAACTCTTCAGAACTTGAAATATGTCCATTAGATGCGTTTTCACTTGGTACACCCACATGCGAGGGCAACATTTCTGCTCTAGATGTGTCCTCACTGGAAAAACTCACATGTGAATACGAAATATCTGTTCTAGATGTCTTCTTACTGGAAACACTCACACGTGAAGACAAAATATCTGCTGTTGATGTGTTGCCACTGGAAACATTTACATAGGAAGGCAAAATATCTGCTGTAGATGTGTTGCCACTCGAAACACTCACATGCGAGGACAAAATATCTGTTGTAGATGCGTTGTCACTTTGTCCACTCGCGTTTGAAGACAAAACTTCCTTTTTGGATGATGGATGATGAGTTGAAGTTGATGCGCTCAATTTTGGAAGGTTGTCTAAAAAACATAAAATTGAACAAATTATAATGTTCACGCACCCAAAGATATAAACGAGCAAAACAAAGACAGTCGTCACAACACAGGCGTCACGCGTACTAACTTAGCCGTTAATTATGGCGTCAGCAGTTCATGTTTGACATCCAGAACGGCAGTCAATCCGAATTTCACGTTCGTGATTTCAAACAAGAACAGCTGTCTCCATTAATAACGGCTTGATTTACTTCCGGTTGGCGTTCGTGAATCAAAATCGTCGTTTGCTTAAGCTCTCTATTACAGAACGTTTGCCTGGAAATATTTTAACAAGAAATAATATATGTTTTAAACAATTCGCTATTACCTAAATTTCCCCATCCGACCGCTAATATTTGGCGATTTGCGGATTTGGTCATGAATTGAATGAAATACAACCATGCACGAAATGCAAAATCAACCATGGATGAAATGTTCATGCCGCAAATAAGTTCAGTAACCGGGCAGTCAGGGAAAGACATTAAGGCCCGATCAAACGAGAACGCAAGTCATCGCAAGTTTTTACTTGCGCTTGCTTGTGCCTCGTTTGACCACCAACTTACGATGACTTGCGTTAGCTTGCGAATCACTTGAACTGGTTCAAACTTCATCGCAAGTTTTTGTAAACTTGCGAGCACTTGCGACACGTTTGAACACCAAGCGCAAATTCAAGCAAGTTTTTCGTGACCAGTTGCCATGGTAACATAAAGCTAGGCTAGTCCCTAGTCCTCTGTGCTCGCCCTCTATTTATCTCTGTGATTGTTAAAAAAAGCGGGAAACGCCGAAGTCGAATACCGTTCGTTCCAAATGGCTTAAAAAACACTGAAAAACTGGAAAAAGTCGACGAAAATGTTTCCAATAAGAGTGAGAACATGAAAGAAAAGCACACGGGCTAAATCGGCCAAAATTTCTTGCGTATCGTTTGATCGGTCGCGTCGCAAGTCAACGCAAGTCAAAACAAGTTTACTTGCGACGACTTGCGTTCTCGTTTGATCGGGCCTTTAAGGTTGAGCAAACCCTTTTCCCATTTGATGGTTTGTAAGGAATATTATTCATCATGAATTCAATCAAGTTTTTTAACTGGTTTTTTTGTGCGCAATATTTACTGCAATATTTACTACAATATTTACTGGGCAATATTTACTGCCATATTGCGAGGAATTTAAATTTTGATGAAATCAGAAGACCTTTGAATGAAAAGATCTCAAACTTGCTAGCTTTTACAACGATTTTGTGCGATTAAGTTCATTTTGAACTAGAGAATGATACAGGTGAGAGAGTTTGAAGATTTTAGACTGATAAACATAATTATGCTGGATTCATTTGAAGACGAGTGAAATTCAAGTGAGGAAACCTTCTTAGATTGTGCAGAGTAAAATAACTTTCTCATGTAAGTGATCAACAACGACTACTTTACCTGTTTCGAGAGTATCGTTTTTCTCAAAAATCTGGTGAAGATCTTTCGCTGAGCTGACGTCATAAAGAACACCTCGTTGTCTTGCGTCGTCGATACAAGCCCTCCAATCATAGTTTGTCTAATACAATGAGTAAAAAATGATAAAGAATATATTATAGATATTTCTTCATCGGAAATGCTGACGTTTAACGTACAGGGGTGTAGAATAGATACCATAGACGGGCTGGCAAGCTTTGAGATGTGTCTAGAAAACACTACCTGTGACTATCTTTTTATGCAGCAAAAGGTCGTAGGTTGGCGTTAACTATGAAGATTAGAGTAGTTGCCAACCGTAATATGCTATTCCTGTGCTAAAATTACAGACGACGAATTCTTTTTATGGAAATAATGATAGTAGCAATACCTCAAGAGAGTTCACATTAAGCAATATTATCAGTGAGTATTTTGCTCGTGTCAATGCTACATTCAGCCGTGTTCGATCCGCAAGAAATCTAAAAGAAAACATCCAAAACTGAAGAGAGAAGATTGACATGAGGACATCTCAACCCAACTACAATGTGAGTGTGACCGACGCTTATATACCTCTTTTCGATTTTGTACCATTAATAAACGTCGTACGAATTGAGGCCAAGCTTAAAAGGTTGCCTGAAATTCAGTTCTTAGGTCAGCCTTAGTCCTTAGCTCTTAGGTCTTTGGTCAGCCGTTTTGTGAGAAATGATCGAAGATATGAGCAACTGATATGGACTTAGCGTAGTACTCAGGCTTTGTAGCTATATACTAGCTATCTAGGTTAAACACACCACAACAGGCCTCAAGTTAGGTACTTCTGCATGATGATGTGCAAGAAATTCTCAGGTAAATGTCATTTCTTATTGTAAACATGATTTTAGAACATCCCCGCATTTTGCGTCAATATTGTTTGTCACTTACCCAATGCTTCTATTTTGACCTTTGTTAGCACGAACACATGACATTATCACAACATCTTTCTCTCGACCCTGAAAATACCATAGTGCCGTTAAACCAAAGTTGAAATTTGCCACTCTCGATAATATATCAGTGAACGTTAGCCTCGGTGATTAAGGAACGTTTCCTTTGCAAAGATTTGTGAATGTAGGTTAGTTGAAGTGTCAGTTGGTATTCTGGAAGCTTGTGATGTGTTTAAATTTAGTCACAAAATGATATTTTCCATTTTTATAATCACCTTGTCGTTGCAGTGGTGTAACTTAACTTTTTTGACCACTTGCGATCAGGGCAAGTTGGACATGAAAAATGGTTGCCCCAGATCTTTTCACTTGCCATCAGATCTAGCTTTGCTTCACATAATAACAAAATTTGAAGCAAATGATTCCAGTAAGCTTGATATGCTGATAGATAAGTACAACCTGCATTATATATAACACCTATCTACACTAATCACCATTCT
This sequence comes from Trachythela sp. YZ-2020, assembly GCA_016169945.1. Lineage (NCBI taxonomy): Eukaryota > Metazoa > Cnidaria > Anthozoa > Malacalcyonacea > Clavulariidae > Trachythela > Trachythela sp. YZ-2020. The sequence goes on from JADLSH010000030.1 coordinate 205,091, forward strand.
TCTATTTTCCTTCGTAGAATTGTCGGACAATGTCCGTCGAGGCATGTTCACGTATTTACATTTTTCAAATTATTCAGCAGAATGAATGGTTAACTGGTCTATATTTTACTCATTTAATACTAACTGTATTTGGGGATAATAACTCAGAGATGGCCAGCTTTTTCTGGCAAAGCTGAAACAGAAAGCAACTTGCCCGAACGGGCAACCAAGAGGAAACTTCTACTTGCCCGTAATGATTTTCACTTGCACCGGGCAAGCGTTAAGTTACACCACTGCCTTGACAAGTAGGTGATGAAAATTCAAAATCAGCCATAGCCTATCAAACATACGTCAAGTATTCTAAGAGACATGGTGTATCAAAAAAGGCATTCAGAATTGTCTCATTTCACTTTAAGTAATGTTTTATGATGAGATGTCATTTCAAATCATATAACACGGGCTGGCCGGGATTTCAAGACCTCGTATTTGGCTCTAGTTCTGGGTTTGTCTCGGACTGGAATAAAATACTTGGACTTTTGAATCCTGTCCAGTCCTTACTTTAGGATTTGAAATATTACACTAAATAATGTTCTTGCCTGGAAACCATCCACTGTATCTACTTCAACATTCTTCAATCCTCTGCAAAGAAAATAATTATTTTAATCACTTTTGTTTTACAATATTCGCCAGACACAACAATTTAGTACAGGTAGGGACTGACCAACCTATTTGGGTTTCGCCAATCTATTAACAAATGTTCCTGCAGATAAACTATGGAAAGGTCGAGTGGAGTGGCATTTGACGCACACTGACTTAAACGTTATTGGGTTGTCCGGATTATATATATGATATAGAAGGTCAGAGTAGCAATTGAACAATGAGATTTTAAGTAAGCTAAAGATCTTGACGAGTGTCGGGTGGAGCAGGGAAGAATGTTCCAACTCTAGGGGCTCTCACATAGTAACTGTTAATTTTAATTTAATTTAATTAATTTTTCACGTTACAAAACATACAAGAACAATACATATATATAATTACACGTGTGACAGGAGACGGTAACAGGAACAAAGTACCCAATTGAAAACAGACCCCTACATGTAACTGTCTTGCATTTTGTTACATTAAGAATAATACCATTGTCGGAGTCAACGTTAATGTGTGTTGTAAGCATGTTTGTCCTAAGCAAACTTAGCTAAAAAAATATTCTCTAACAAAATCAGAAAGGATATTATTTGTAGTTGTCAAAATATTCTAAAAAAAACTTCGAGACCTCGCCGAAGTGTCTGTTTAAAAGGGTCTGCAGAAAAACACAGTACGAGGCAAATTTGTGTTTGTAATTTGAATATCAAAACAGTTTAAAATTTAGAATGTAAAGGCAAAGCTCAAACGTGTCCGTGAGATCTGTCAGATTACAATGAAATCCTGCGTTTATATTAACGCAAAGGAAATGTCAGATGAAAATGAAGTTATTGGTCACATCCCTAAGTTGATGGCGCTGTGGGTAACAAAATATTTGAATCGCCCAACTAATTCAGGAAATGAAATAATCAAGGGTACGACGTGTCAACAGAGGGGCTGGTTATGGCGTGAAACTTCCATGCATTTAAATCTCAAGGAGTATTCTCTTGTAACTGGTTGAAAGATAATTTAAAGAAAGAGAAGTTTGATCTAGAAAATTAGTTCACGCTATCATCTTTTGTGCTTCTTACAAAAACTGCTAGACGTGAATAATATATACAGGTCGTGTAAATTACTTCGAATTGATATTTACTATTAATTGTTATGTAAATTGTATTAGATTATCTGTCGTCTGTCCGCTTAAGAGGGGTTGACTTGTTGATTGGGACCTCAAGTAAGGTGTCCGCTTCCGCTTAAGAGAGATGTCCGCTTAATAAGAGTTGTGATAATAGTATTTTATTAAAGAAATTATTGGGACCTGAGATATGTGTCCGCTTACTGAGGGGTGGCCGCTTAAGGGAGGTGTCCGTTTCTAGGGGTTCGACTGTACCCATAATAGCCACTCGTTATCATTATTTGTTGGTGAGATAGTTCCACGCACTTTTCTTAGCGAGTCATTTTTTAACAAAATTCTTATAGATTATCCAAGAACAATAAAAATTAGCACTGCATCCATATCTTGATAGCATTATCTTTGACGATAATGAACGGCAATAAATTAAGTCATATTGGTGTGACCTCATTATTTATTCATATTGAAGAAGAAAGAAAGACCACTGACGACTAATTCTTATCTAGACAATCATGTCCTTTCCCATCAATTACCAGAAACTGTAATAACCTCTTCCAACATGTGAACAGCGCCACAGTAGATTTTGGTGGTCACACCAATATGGCCGCCATTTGTTTCTGCATAGCAGACTATTCAGTCCTAGTTTCAGCTCATTAATCAGCCTTGATTAAGACACTACTGTCGAAACATTGGATCGTGATATACACTAATTTACTTAAACGAATCGGAGAAGCAAGAGAAAACATACTTATGCCTTATATAAAAACTCATTCTTGTTGCAGACTATAATTGTAAGAATGATGAGTTCTATATTACCCTCTTCTTAAATCTGTTGGCTTTCACCGGGGTTAATATGAAATATACATTACCTTTGTCTAAGACGTTTTTGCATAAGGTTTACTTGAGCTCTATATGGAGTTACAATTCCAAAATAGCCTTCACCAACTTCCTGTCGTAACATCGAACAAATTTCCACAACTAAACCACTCTCCATTGGATTACACAAGGAACTAGAAATATAAGAATGTAATTCAGAGTTTCCAAGGGCCACAGTTGTACCATTTTTAATTTTGCTCTGCATATAGAATTATTAAATCATTTCTACTAATTCCAAATTACAATAGGACTATATAGGGGCCTACTTCTTCTAGAAACCTTGGTAGGATTTGATTCAAAAATTGATGTAGAAGGTTTAGGTGGATGGATATTTCGAGTGAAATATTATATACAATATTTTCGACCTGAACGGGAACGGCTGCGAAAAATGCAACTCTAAGTCCTCCGACAGGAATTGAATCTGCGGCCCCTGCGATTCCGTGCAGCGCTCTGACTACTGAGTTACAGAGTCCCAGTGCAAGCAACTGTATATATATATATATATAGATGGGGTACTGCGGTTGTGATAAAGGTAAATTAAAGATAGCGCATTGCATCTCACTCGATTGAAATTGATGTAGAAGGTTTAGGTGGATGGATATTTCGAGTCGAAATATCCATCCACCTAAACCTTCTACATCAATTTCAATCGAGTGAGATGCAGAAAGAAAACATCTTTTGATTTAAAAACCCTGGTTACATATCGTTAACTGTAAATCTCGGACGGGAGAGAAGATTTCATATTAGCCATTTGAAATAATTTCATCTCTTCAATGGGAATTTCAATTACCGCCTCCCTTTCTGAAAATTTAGGTACAGTCTATATATACCAGTCCTAGAAATTGGAACTGGATCGAGTATGTATCTCTGACCCGCAATACTCAGCAGTTCGAATTACATGACGTAGCGCGCAAGGGAGGGTGAAAAATAGGGACATGTCAAAATCGGCATGGTATGCTGAAATAATTCGCGTTTAGTTCTTCATATCAAGGGCATTAAATATTTCAAGATTTTTGGTGGCATCTCACTCGATTGAATAATAATTGAAAGGTTTGTAGATGGAAAATTATTGAGTGAAAATTATATACATTTATTAGACCTAACCAGGAACATCTACGAAAAATGCAACCATAGGTCCCTGGCAGGAATCAAACCTGCGGCCCTGCGATTCCGGTGCAGCGCTCTAACCAACTGAGCTACAAAGTCCAGATTCGATTCCTGCCAGGGACCTATGGTAGCATTTTTCGTAGCTGTTCCTGGTTAGGTCTAATAAATGTATATAATTTTCACTCAATAATTTTCCATCTACAAACCTTTCAATTATTAAATATTTCAGTTATATAATCAATTTAGTTTTATTCACTTCTATACAATTTAAATTTGTTTAGTGTTATTCTGTTTTGAAGTTAACATTATAATTTATTTTTTATCTATGAAAATAAAGCAATCTGATTGGCTAGCGAGCGTTTCAGAGCGGTCCGGAATTTTGCATCCGGCCCGCTCTGAAACTCATCCGGCCCGCTCTGGATTACGCGACAAAACACAGGAGTGAAACAATTTTTAGATTAAAAAATCTACCCAAAAAGTTCAAAAAACTAGCCTAACGATAGTTAGAGTACAAAAATAAATTGCATCAACTCCAAAGGCTTCATACTAAGCACGATGCGTCGAGAAAACTAATACATTTGTTTTATTGCTCATGTATTTCAGTATTTGGCCACATTAAAGTTAAAAAAATTCAGTTTAAACAGATATCATAGAAGAAAAAACTTTTCTCCGTACATAAAACTTAAAAATATGGACCAACTGTAGTGAAAACATGATTTTTCTGCCCATTTGTTAAAGTACTTTTCGTATACATATTGTAAACAAAAAAAATTAAAGCCGTGGCCCTTGGCAAACAAAGTTGAGGCTATATGTTTTTTTACCGTGAAATGACCAGAAAAAAATTACAGCATACATTGTTCATTGTCCAGTTTTAGTAGAAAGCCTTGGTCGATGTCAAAACACATGCATTCACTGCATGATTCACTTTATGAGTTTTTTATGGCCAAAGCAAGTAAACACGAAGATATCCTTGTCGAAGAAACACGGAATACCGGAAAACCAGGCCAAAACCTTTCATTCCTATGCTTTTCTACTGCCATATTTAAAAATATCGTGTACATTTTTACAGAAACTTTGTGAGTTTCTTGGTAGTTTTCTTGAGTTTTCGTCTTCGTGTTTTCTTTTAACGTTCAAGTTTTGTCAGCCTCGCTTTGCATTCACAATTACACTGATCTCAAACTATTTCGCTACACTGGAATTTTCAATTTTCAGTAATAAATTCTTAAATTTTACCTATGATAAAAAATAAACACGTTATTTACCGGCAGCGTCGGTCCGGATGAGAAAAACTGTGCCCTCGGTCTTGAAAACGTCCCTCGCCCTCCGGGCTCGGGCCGTTTTCAAGACCTCGGGCACAGTTTTTCTCGTCCGGACCTCGCAACCGTTAAATAACATATATATATCTTCTGCTCAGAATTTTTCTCTTCAGTTTTCAACAGAATATTCATTGGCAATTGTATTGTGTTGGCTTACTTCCAGGTCGAATGCTGACCATAGATATAGGAGACATAGATTGCTGACTCGTAATACGTCACTATATTGACAAATGTGCCAAAATTCAAACAAAATTTGACCGGTTGAGCAGCCATTTTGTATGATGGCGCCTCAAGTGACTCGATGAACGAAGCTTAATGGGAGCATTTGCTAGATAATAACCAGTGTTGTAAATACTAGTTTTTGTTTCAGTGTTGAAAATCGTTTTATTACACTGATAATAACAGCATTAATTTCACATTACCGTGGAGTGTATTCAATATAGAAGTGTTGTGGACGGTTTTTCTTTGGAATAACAAACATTTGGCTGGTTTCAGTGAGCTCACGGATTGACGTTTTGCAATATATTTGCCCTTTGGAGCAATGATGTCTAATAGAAAGTTGAAAGAGTTATTCCTGGATTATTTATAAACAAAATAAAGTGGATTCAGGGCGACAAACTTGTGTATTACGAGCTGGCGGCCTAAATATGTGATTTCGCCGAACTTAAATCAGCATGAATCGAAGGTAATTTGTAATATTTTCCCTGTCAAATTGATATGTTTATACGTCCACAAGGGCAATAAACATATTAAAAGTAGTATCTTTTCGTGAACGTTGCTCAAAGCGACGTACGTTGACTTGATGTTTTGACCGGTTCAGCCGCCATTTTGACTTCTTCATGTTGGCGCGTGCCGTGACCTCGTGTCAGAAATCTATGTCTCCTATATCTATGATGCTGACAATACCCTATTTCTGGTCCTGAGAGGTGCACGCTATACGTCAAGTCATATGCACTATAGTGGATCAGAGATAAAGGGACTTGGAGCAAGTCCAGGTTCTTCCAATCTCGATGAGCGTTAAAATTTGACGCGTTGTTTTAGTTGCATGCTTATTTATTTCAAAGCCAATATAATTATAAAAAAAACTTCTATTGATCCAGGCAAACTTTCTAAAAAAAATATTCAACTTTATAAATAAGCTGTTGGGAAAATTTTCGTTCCTGAATTTTAAGTATGTCGTCCACGTAGCAAATGCTACTATACAAGATCTTCAATTTTACTTGGACTTTCAATGTTTATATTTACCAACTTACTCTAAATATACTGTATTAGTTAAGCTCAAGAGATCCAAATATTGCCATCCTTGTCATCACTATCAAACTAGTATACTCTCAATCAGAGTCATGCATCCAAATTCTGCTGTATTTTGTAAGCTGAAATGTTTCTTCTATACTAAATAGGTCAGCTTCGTATGACTATTATACTGTATATTTTCACATAGTTCGAAACCGGTTCAAGAGATGAATATAAAATAACTGGGCCCTTTGTCCAGCTATTGCGCTGCTTAATATTGCAGAATTCTATGTTCTGAAAAGGTGTCTGTTAGCAGTGTTTGCACATGTTAAAGATGCCTGACCGGTACCAGGGCGTCTATAAGAATGGGCGGTGAAACAGTTGATGAGCTGAAACGGTCGTTGCTAAAGGGGATGGACAAGAGGGAGGTTTTCAAGATGGCGGCTGGTTTTCAAGATCGTTAAAACGTGAAATAATCAACAACAAGGCACTTACAACAATACTAAACCTTATCCTAACTCTCACCCTACACCTAACCCTAATCCTGACCCCAACACTAACCCTAACACTAACGCAAACTCTAAGTTTAATTTTGGAACTATTTTGTAAACTCCCTCTCGTCCAGCCCTTTTAGTCATTACCGAGCTGAAACATGTGTGATGCACTTTAGGCATGGGGCTAGCGCGGCCAGCAATGATTTTCGAACTAAACAAGAAATCTTTTTACTTTCGAAGACATGGATAAAACTACTTAAAACTTCGTAACTATTTACTCGATGGCTGTCAAACTTCTTCTGTGAGTTATCGTGGATGTTTGCTATTGAAATGATGTCACAAAATAAATCTGTAACCATTAAACGACGACTTTTTTCGAAGTTTGAAAAGACCTGCATGTCCAACTCGAATTCTCCAGTTCTTGCAAGAAAGTAAACATTTTGAATTTTCTCGGCTAGAAATGGACCATTTGGTATTATATTTCAGACTATTGTAAATGATACCCTAAGCTTTGCTTTGCCAAATTAAATAAATTTTTTTTTTTTTTTGCAATGAACTGTTGTTGATGCAAACACTTTTTTGTAGACGACATACCTTCCTGCCTCGAAGGCTTGTAAAAACACCAACATTATAGTGAACACGGCGTTGTTTTCTTAGTTTAATGTAGTTAATTTGAAGAAAAAGACTGTACTATAGTGGAAAGAGAGACTTAATGTAGACTGTAAAGCAAGTATAATAATAAACACAACCTCTCTAAGAGAAATGACCCGTTTTTTATTAGCCCCTCTCTTATCCTATATATATACCAAATAAATACAATCCTGTATTCAGGTCACATCTACACTACTGTATAAACAGGCAATAGATGGTCCTCCAAATCAATACCTCCTCTTGTATTCCTATCTCTCAGCCCCCTCATGGGGGCGGACTAAACAGATAATTAACAATCTATTTACTATTTGTTGTTTGTTTCAAATTTCTTGCTGTTTGTTTCAAATTTATTGTTTTTCTTAACTTTTAGCCATCAATGCAAGCAAACAAGAGTGCCAGACTATGAAATTATGGGTGGTTTTTACATGGAACGAAAAGCGATATCATTCAAAGTCTTACTGTTGGCATGTGAAATGCGCAACCAATAAGGAACTATCAGATGTCTAAGCGTTCAGAGTTGTAAATATAGAGCGTCTTTGGTTGAAGTTTAAAAATGTGTTGTAATTAGTCTTGTTGATTTTAAATAGCGTTATTTAATAAAATTGTGAATGATCCGGATCATGTCTTATATGATCTACTCCCGGAGAAGAGACACAGGATTTTAAGAGAACGAGAACACCCATTCACTCTTCCTAAAGTTAAAACTGAACGTTTTAAACGGTCTTTTTTTAATAGATGTTTATTCAATTATTTTTAATAACTAGGTATTGATGTAGTATGTAGGTTAACCTAATGCTCTAATTTTTATCTATTTTTAACTTATTATAAAATAATTTAGAGTCAATTATTATCTTGAAACTAATTAGTTTGTAGGTACAATAGAATTGTAATCTTCTTGTCTTTCTTATTGACAATCTTGTAAAGCCACACGTATGTTGTGATGCTATATTTTACAATAAAGACTTTTATTATTATTATTATTATTATTATTATATGCGAGCGTGCGTTTATTAGAAGGTGTTAATAAGTTTAAGATGTTGAAATATGCCGTAAAGTACTTTGGACAACTGGCAAATACAGCAAGACAACACACACAACAGACGCGTTTTGTGGCATATATTTTGGGCAAGGAAGTGCTCGAACAGTCTAGAGGCTCTAGCGAACCTACATTTTTACCTAGAGGAGACGGAGGTCCTCTAGATGGCAGAGGGTTGAGCTAGCTCTGGCATGTTGTTCAGCGAGTTCAAACCTGATGGTCTAGAGCCCACCATTAGTTATAGTAGTAAGTAAGGGGGTGTGCTTATTATCCTAGTTACTTGCAGCTGAGAGCTAAACTGAATTGCGAAGGACACAGCTCAACGTGACCAAGTCAAAGGCTTACTGAGACAGTCAGCTCGTTGAAATTGAGTCCTAGTTGGACTTGGTGACGAACCATTGATGCAGGGTACTCAACTATGTATGACTGATCGAGACTCTAGGTCAGGTCATTAGGTCGCATTTACGTCTTACGACCTGAAAGACCTGTAAAATGCTATTCACGTGGCGAAGTGTTGTCCCAAAGGACAGCACTTCTCTGCCATTATTTATTTAATTCAATTCTTTGAACAATTTAGTTACAAATTGACAAGTTACATATTGATAATCTTGGAATATATTTGAGCATGCAAATTTAATTGATAGATCAGTACTCGGCTCTGCCTATGGGGAGGTGGGTGGGCTTTTTGTGGTACAAGGTTTGATACCTTGAAACAAACTTTGAAAAATTTAACTAGCACTGTTTACACAATGAAGGAAATCTTGCGAATGAGCAGCAGACGCATAAACTGTACCCAAATGCCTTCAGTACAAAGAGGGCCATTGTATACATGATGGTGACAGCTATCTTTGGGAGAACTCTTTGATTGGTTAGACCCAAGTTTGTACCAGTTGTTCACATGCTAAGTTTCCAAAGTTCAAGTTCTTATCATATTTTTTATTTATTAACAGGACACGAGAATAAACGCCTTGTTCTATCAAGGTACTTCAGTTGCCCTGAGCTATAATTGTTGGCGCATGCACTAATTGTGCTGACAGACTGGCAAGGCCTTAGGGCAAATGCAATCTTCTTGAACATATCACTTGATTAACCGAAATTTTTAGCTTTGCATAAATTGAACATGTATGTATTATTAGGATGTATGTTTATTAGGCTACATTAAATAATTTAAAGTTGTGAATCGTCTGATTTTAGCTTTTCTGCTATTAAATAGATTCAGAAGCGCAGTTCTACTAAGCCATATGAAATAGTGCGAATAGGACATTACGCACCGTAAGGTGTGTATTTGCAATATGTGTATTCAGGAAAATATGTGTAATTTTGCATACCTTCTAAGGTGTGTATAAAAGCACGCCAAAAGGTGTGTAATTAAGGGACAAGCAATTTGCACATCTTAAGGTGTGTATAATGACACACATTTTTAAAACAACGGCTTAAGGTGTGCGAATTTTGTCGCAAATAGGTGTGTATAAATACACACCTTTTCCCGGCAAATACAAACCTTAAGATGTGTAAAAATACACGGTAAAACGTGTGCGAATTTGGCGACAAGAAAGGTGTGTAATATCCATACAGACCTATTTTTTAGAGTGAATATGTTCCCAGACTTACCCACAAGGCGAGATCTGCTCGGTCCCATTACGAACATTTAGCATAGCGTAAGGTTTAAGTGAACTAACACATTTGCGAGTTGCGAGCGATCTAAATAAAGGAAGATTAATAAAAAACTCTCATTGTCAAGCCTGAAAAACAATATCAAAAACCAGAAACGGAGAGTCAAATTCTCCGAAACGTCGCTTAAGTTCATAAATGTACTAATAAAACTTCTAGTATATATCTTAAAGTTTGTAAATTGCACGAACTTTGAATGGAATATGAAACGACTGATTGAAGATTCTAATCTTTGCTGGCAAGTTGTTTCGCTTGCAGTTAGCAAGAATTGCTTTTCAAATTTTAAAGTATCTGAATATTTCAAATGTATTAACTCAAGCGTGAAAGAGAGTTTCATGCTCGAACATTTTTAATTGTAATTTTATCATAATTTGCTACCTTCAGTCTCACGCTTCAATATAGGTGGGTAGATGAAATACAATGTGCGTATGTCAATATCCCCCCAAAATAACTCGTTTATAGCAAAATAAGTCGGCAGTTGAATGACAGCCTGGTAAAAAGGTTTCAGAATCGATGACTTACCCTTCATCTTTAACTCGACCTTGATAAATGTATCTCGCTGGGAATAACGAGATCTGTGGATGCATGCGATATTGTAAATCCAACAATTGTATTGGATTGTCCTTGGTCGCATGAAGAGCTCGTCCTAGAAAAAAAGTTTTTGTCATCTACAGTATTGGATGGCAGCAAAAAATTTACTACCACCTAAACTACGTTATATTTTGAGTAAAAGATTACGTTTGTGATTGTACTCTAGTGAAGATAGAACTTATGCAATGAAATCAGTGTATTTTGAAATTTGGCGAGAAAAATGTTTTACCTGCATATCAAAATTTTGACATTCTTTAAACGACTTAAGTGCAAAGGAAGAGATCCACAATCGTTCATAAAGTACTAGCAACATGCATGAAAGCTGTTCTCACCCCGGTGGCGTGAGTACGGGCGTAAGCCCGTGGCGGGGGCACTAATTCCTCAACAGTCTCGAAACAGAACTGTAAAAGGAAAAGTATTCTCAATTGACAAACATTTAATAAACTAAAGAAACCCTTTACCACTGCTGTGGGCTCTTTTCTTGAACACTTTGTAAAGCCGTTCGTACATCGATTGGCCCAGCAGCAGTTCTTTAGCTTTCTATTGAGAAAGAATTAGAGACATTAATAGCATTATACAACGTTTATAAGAAAACTAATTCATCTTTTATACTCAATAATGTTCTGGTCACTATTCCTTATATATTGCCAGTCTAAAAATGATTCCGGTTACATATTAATGTTTCTTCTTTTCTTTCTTCGAACAATGGGTCATTCATTTCTGGAAAATGCCGTGAAACAATCTTGTCTTCATTGGAAGTAGTTACAGCACAAGAAAGAAACTTCTAATTATGCAATTTTACTATGTTCTTTATTTATATTGCAAAAATACCTTTGTGCTATTTCACACCATTAAAATACTTGATCATTGCATTAACGACAATATTTGTACTTGTATTCATATTTGTACTGTAGGGCATACCTTAGATATTACGGTGCTCCTTAGTTGCTCTGGGTCACCAACCATCACTAGTTTAGAGCTTCCAAATTGTAACGGAATTAGCAAATCAAGTTCGCAACTTTGACATGCCTGCAAAACAAATTATACAAAAAGTATAAACTGAACCATTTGGTTTCTATGCCTATGCCTATGCCTGTGTCTATGTCTATGTAACTGTGACTTGGTATTTTAATCTGGAAGATTGTCCATGCAGTACTATCTGAATACAGTTAAAACTATATTTTACCTCATCGACTATCACACAAACAAATGGTACACGTGAACTAGAAATGAAAAGATTACTTTTCAATATTTGTGCAAAGTACAAATGGATAACCAGGTCAATAAAATCAACTGAGAAAATAGTTTTCAGAGAATGTAAACATCTGTTTCATACCTTGAGGACTTCAACAATTTATGAAGTAAGAGTGAACCAGAAGCACTTAATGTACAACAGATGACATCTGCAGATAATAAAATGTCTTTCCTTATCTTGTCTTCTTCATATTTCAACATTTTCCTTTTTCCACGTATATGGAGATATTCTTTTTCCAATTTTTGCTTTTTCTTCACAATGGCATCAATTTCCGAATTTATACATCTCACCTTAAAATGTCAACGAAACATAGCAACAATAAATAGTTAATACTATAAACGTTCTTCTAGCGAGAGACAAACAACATCAAGACTGCAGTTTTTTTAGATGAGAGGGAGAGAGAGAAATCATTATTTTCCTTCGGTAACTCTTCAGTGAAGACACTGTTTTACAAGGGAGCCGACATAGTAATAGTTACCCTACATAGGAATGTTTTCCAAAGATCTCTGTATACCAAACATCTCCCTAGATGGAGACCTCTAAAGAACTATCAACCTAAAAATACCATTCTTTAAACGACCGTCGAAAAAATATTGGATAAGGAAGAATGATATTCTTAATATTGGTATAATATTCTTGTTAAAGTATTAATTTTACCTTGAAGTTACCAACCTCGTTACGGTCATCTTCAAACCCAGCCAATCGTAGCTGGTAACTTTTCTTCTCCAAATCTTCAATTTTCTCTCTCATTGCTTCTACTTTTCCTTGAGCAATTTTCTCATCTTCATGGTTATTACTGGCACGTTTCGAGACCTCAACCTTCGCCAGTGTATCAAGAGCAAAAGGGAGAACTTCAGGATGAAGAACGGATGTACGACCAACACAAACTAGGTTAATGTTTCCACAGTTCTTACCTAAAAATATCATTCAACATAAATAGTAGTTTAAATATGGAAGAGGCGAAACCAGGATTCATGATTAAAGTTTCAGACGTTCTCTGGTTTAAAATATTTATTATTTACGAGCTTTCGGCTGCCAGTCTGCAGTCTTCAACGGGTTGATTAAAATGAATAATAACAAATAACAGTGGTTTACAATTACACAAAACAAATACACTGACAAAAGACACAGTGACAGTTCCGCCTACGTGAAAAGATGAATAATTATTTACATTGATGTAGTATATATAGATATAGTTTTAAATGTTTTTAAGTAAGAACCTATATTGTTCTGGTAGGTGTTTTGCATTATTGTCTGCGTTTTTCGTACTTGCAGTATGCCAAGATTCCAAAGTTGATCTGTGTCGATAACTGGCTGTGTCTATAATTTTCCCGTAAGGAAAATTTTAAACCAGAGAACGTCTGAAATTTTAATAAATAGTAGTAATTGAACTTAACACCTTTGGGGTATATCTATTTCAAGCATGTTTGAGTGGAAGGTTATTGGAGGGACGATTTTGCCGGCTGAAAGTTTCAGCGAATATAAATAGACCATTCCGATAATAATCATTAATGGAAATATTGTGTATCATAACTATGCACACTTTATATGTTATAAATATATCTAATCAGTACATAGTGGTTATATCTTACTATGAGTTTCTTTGCTGTGTTGGAACGGGTGGAGGGGTTATTGGAGAGGGGAACACGATAAATGATTCTCGTTTGATTTTTGAGAAGTGAATAATATATTCGTTGTAAAAAGCAAGTATTTATTCATCCAACAGCAGAAATAGAGATTCATAAAAACGCTATTCTTTCGAACTTCCAGTATAATATATTACGCATGCATGTTGTTTTAAAAAGGAAAACTGAATCGTAGCCTAGCCTGAAAACCAAGCCTTAACCCGAGTAATTAACCTTCATCACATGGACATCTTATATATATGGACTTGTTTTATACGAAGCATACTTACACGCAGGAGCGGATCGAGGATTTTTCGTACGTCAAAATTTTCGTTGGTACACAACCGGAGGGGGGATATTTTTTCCTGGGGGGGTCGGAGGAAATTGCTCAATTTTTACACCAATCCCAGTCAACCATTTACCCCCCTCCCTGCTGAACTTCCCACAGATCGCGCAAAAAAAGCAAATTGGCCGATCAGATAGCTGGAATCTGCCTGCAGAGCGAGCAAAACTCACGCGCTAGACCGCTGTTCTGCGCGTTATGTATCGAAGGCCTGGCCGCTGCATGAAACTTGATAACTTGACTACGAACTTTGAATATAAGCCACTGCATGAAATATTATGATAACTGGACTGCTGGTTGAATTAATTAATTGCGCAATGGCAAATTTTACGTTAGTCGCGTGATCGGTTTGACTACCCTTGGATCCGCCCCTGCTTACACGGATAGCCGATGTAACTTTTACAGCAATATAGGATGCATATGCCTTGCATTGAAAATATAAAGGACAAAAATACATGGGGAACAAAAAAGGGCTTGTTTCCTGAATTTTTCGGATCTTATTCTTGTATATTCTTGTATATTCTTGAGTACATGACTTACTATTTACAGCGCCATTTTCGTTTGTCGAGGATTTCATTTCAGCAATCATACGACGAACAAGAACATAAACAGCGGCATTAGACGGAGCACAAAGCAATATCTTGCCCGATGTTTGATCATCAATAATCTTTGAACCAGGTAAACGATTTCCCTTTTCTGCTTTCAATTCCATTTCACGATTCTACATTAGTGCGAAAAGGAAGACTGCATAACACAGCATAAATATATTGACATGCTATACGGTCTTTTATCTTTCACTAACTAAGAAAAGCTTGTTTCTTCACTATCGCATTCCCTCATCCGAGAAATAGACATGCTTCACATCGCAATATCCATTCAAAGCCAGATTAAATTATCTTAATGACCATTAAATTTGAAAAGTTACCAGGGGAAACATGTTTCCGGGTCAGCAGGTACCCGGCACTCACTTGGTCCAGGGCAGAACTTTGCAAGCATCGATCACAGAAATGACTAATTGATCAAGCCTATATCATGGTTTAAGATTTCCCAGTCTGCATGTGAGAATACTTTACCTCTAAGTATGATTTTAACAAGCCAATAATGGTGTGAGATTTTCCTGTCCCTGGAGGACCTTGAATGAAAGAAATTCTTGGTATGGGGTACGGTAAACGGAGAGCTGCCACAGTACCATCAATAGCAGCTGCTTGTGACTTGTTATAAACCTAAAAAACATGTTGTATATGTAAATATGTAAAACGTATATATGTCACGAAACTGTTTCTTATAACTTAAACAAAATAACTCGTAAAACTGTGGAATAAGAGATTTTAGATTTTTAATAAAGTAATGCAACCAACTTCACGTCATATTGATGTTATTTATACATAACTATTTTTCAAAATCCTTACTATGGATATACAGGGTAGGGTGTATAAAAAACGCAATCATCGATTCACATGTGGATTTTGAAAAGAATATAGCAGTAAAGCCTATATACGTTTCAGGGATATTTTCAAGCACTTTTCTACAACCGGTATACGACAAAAATACTCAATCTTCAATTCAGTTTTGAAACCAATCTTCCTACGCAATTATTTTTTTCCCAATTTATCCCTTTTGAGATACATTTTCGGAAAATTCCATGCAGGAATGCCCGGAAATGCGTTCTGGGGTTTCTGAAATTCAAAATTTTCTGGGGAGCATGAACTATACAGAAAATTTAGAAACTCAATCTTCTATTTTCCGAAAAAACGGTACTAGACCTAAATGCTTGAAAATATCCCTGACGTTTACATTCATTTGAAAGCTTAGCCATTCAGCGTTCCAACGATGGGTTACTTTTTAAATTTAAACGACTGGTTCGCGAAAAGTACTACATATATGCCTTCAAATAAACAATAATCATTAAAATCTCATTCTATATTTTTATTTGTGTACAGCTATTGATATTTTTTATTTCAATCTGATTGGCTGCGTGAGCGGGCTGCTTTTTACGATATTTGACGGTGGTCCAGTTATTTTTTTGAAATTTTTTTGTTTATGAAAAGTAGTGAAAAACATTTGAAAAACAGAACATTTCCCCCAAAATATACTTGGATTATATTAAACTTAGTCAGTTACCCCCTAGACGATGTGAAAATTTTAATCTACCTTAAATTTTATGTAAAAACGAAAAAATAGTATAAATATAAACAATGCAAAGGTACGGCTTTTGGCTTGGCCGACATGCAGCATGCATCATATCTTTTGAGAATTTGATGTGATTTGGTTTACGGACCTCCCGTCCGATAAATATATATATTTCTAAAATTCATTAATTATTCATAAGCAAAATACAAAGGAAACTCATGACCCGTAGCGGATCTATATATTTGATATAGACTTGCTCAAATTTTCTCCTTCAATTTTTACAGCGTCGATAACATCAATCTTCAAAATTCCCGCCAGTAAGCGTATACAAAACGAGTCATTTTATAAGTCATATACAAACCTTGCAGTTCGGCCTTTATCTGATCTAAAACACTCGGCTGCGCCTCGATGTTTTAAATCAGATAAAGACCTCTCGCGCGGTTTGTATATATTACATACATATATATATATACTCAAATCTGCAGACATGCATGTTTCGCCGTTCAACGGCTCATCAGTGCAGAAAAACTGGTCTGCAACAGGCTGTTTCATCTGTAAAAGAATCATCAGGCAGTGACAAGTATCGAAAGAAATAACCGCTTATATGCTTCCTGCCGGAACGTGGGGGTGTATGTGGGAGACAGTGTATGCATGCATGGCTTTGTTTGCGTTGTTTACGCGAAATTTGTTACGATGGCGACAACGTGAAATTATTTCAGCTCTTTTTCTTTCAAAATACAAAATTTTTCTTCTCAACATAAATTGCATCGTTTTGATCCTCCTGTGTACGAAACAGAATGTTTTAAAACTTGCCAATTGTTACTGAAATCCTTATTGTTTTCTTTCAATGTCCAAATATATTTCGAAAGTTCTATTTGGACATTGAAATATATTTGGACATTGAAAGAAAACAATAAGGATTTCAGTATTAATTGGCAAATTTTAAAACATTCTATTTCGTACACAGGAGGATCAAAACGACGTTTAGAAGAAAAAAATTGTATTTTGGAAGAAAAAAACAAGAATTGTTTACTCAACAAAAGAACTAAAATAATTTCCCGGTGTCGTCATCGTAACAAATTTCGCGTAAACAACGCAAACAAAGCCATGCATGCACACATTGCCTCCCACATACACCCCCACGTTCCGGCAGGAAGCATATAAGCGGTCATTTCTTTCGATACTTTTCACTGCCTGATGATTCTTTTAGAGATGAAACAGCCTATTGCACACCAGTGTCCTTCACTTTAGTGTTGTTGAGCACTCTGGCAAAGCTAATGGGTGTCTACTAGCGATAATGCAAAGCTCACTTCCTTTGTGGTCGTTTCAGCACTCTGGCTCCATGACACTTTGCTCATGTCTAGATGCGTTGATGTCACCGTGTTGTACCACATGCGCTTGGCGAGAGTAAGCTCATGTGTATAAATACGGTTGACATCTCGTGTATATAGACGTATACCAAGCTGCACTGACGAGGCGTTGGACGCCGAAACATGCATGTCTGCAGATTGTACTATATGTGTAGGTTTAGGTCTACGAAACGCAAAGAGTGCTCGACAACATATAGTTAGAGCAAATTATAGACTTTCGCTTACCTCAAAACTAGTCTGCAACAGGCTGTTTCATCTGTAAAACAGGCTGTTTCATCTGCCTGATGATTCTTTTACAGATGAAACAGCCTGTTGCAGACAAGTTTTGGGGTAAGCGAAAATATATCTCTCACCAAGCGCATGTGGTACAATACTCAGACACATGCGCATCCAGACATGCGTGAAGTGTCTTGGGGCCAGAGTGCTCATACATATATATATATATATATAAATAAATAAGTACTTCGATAATTTCTATCAGACAGTGCTCAATACTATTGTAGAGCGGTGATATTAATAAGGTTCGGAGAGTCTTTAAATTCTTGGTTGATTCATTTATTACTCTACAATATTGTTTCGTGAGGTTCAAAGACCTTGAACTCAAAGAATTCGAAGACGGAATGCTAGATATCACCCAAAACATACAGTTCAAACCAACAAATGATTCCTTTTTAAACAACCTTAAAAAAGATGTCAAGTGCATCAATAATGACAGTAAACTATTTGTCTCTGCAGATAAAACCACAAACTTCTACAAGATGGAGCCCGCTAAATACAACGAGTTAATTGACAAAAACATCACCAAATCATATAAGAAGTCCTCTGACACAATAGCACGTAAAATCCAGCAGGAAGATAAAAAGATCGCCACTAAACTTGACATAGACGATAGAATAGACATCACCTCAAAAAAAGAAGCGTTTATAACACTGAAAGACCATAAACCTAACTTTGTAAACAAACCTACTTGCAGACTAATAAATCCCACCAAATCAGAGATCGGCAAAATCAGCAAACAGATACTGGATAGAATAAACAGAAAGATTATAGCAGCCACTAAGATAAACCAATGGAAGAACACCTCTTCGGTCATTAATTGGTTCAACTCCATCGAAAGCAAAGAGAAACACAATTTCATCTGTTTTGATATCGTGGAATTCTACCCGTCCATCAAGGAGCTTTTGACGAAAGCGCTGAACTTCGCCTCGAAATACGACAACATAACAGAAGACGAAAGAAACATCATCATACAGGCGAAGAACTCACTCCTCAACAATAAGAAACAAGAATGGCAAAAGAAGAACACGACTAGCCTTTTTGACGTCACCATGGGGAGCTTTGACGGCGCAGAAACATGCGAGCTAGTCGGCGCTTTCCTTTTATCGCAACTCCAGCCATTACACGGGAACAGAATTGGTCTATACCGAGATGATGGTTTGGCTGTTACCGACGCCACGCCAAAAGAAACTGAGAGAACCAAGAATAAGATCTGCTCCATATTCAAAGAACACGGCCTACGAATTACCATAGAGGTGAACAAAAAAGTCGTAAACTTTCTGGACGTCACTTTCAACCTCACGGAGGGTACATACAGCCCCTATGCAAAACCCAACAACACTCCGCAATATGTACACCGACAGAGCAACCATCCGCCTTCTATCATCAAAAATATACCCGCAGGCATCAACAGACGTCTTTCGTCCATATCATCAAACAAGAAGTCTTTCGATCTTGCCGCACCACCCTATCAGAGCGCACTGAATGCGAGCGGATACAACCACAAACTTGAGTTTGAACCTAAGACCACAAACAAAAGAAAAAACAGACCGAGAAACAACATCCTGTGGTACAATCCCCCGTTCAGCAAGAATGTCGAGACCAATGTTGGCAAGAAATTCCTTAACCTTGTTGATAAATGCTTTCCAAAAGGCAACAATCTCAGAAAAATATTCAACAGAAATACCATCAAAATCAGTTACAGCTGCATGAACAACGTCAAACAAATCATCGACGCCCATAATAAGAAACATCTAATGGACCACAACGACAACAACAACAAGCCTGAAGACGAAGAAAGCAATAAGTCATGTAATTGCCGTGACAAGAAGAAATGCCCCCTTCGCGGAAAATGCCTTCAATCGGCTGTGGTATATCAAGCATGTGTAAAACGCAAAGATAACAACACGTGTGAAACATACGTAGGCCTCACTGATAATGAATTTAAAACTAGATACAGAAACCACACCGCCTCATTCCGGAACCCATCTTTGAGAAACTCAACAGAACTGAGTAAACACGTTTGGACTCTCAAAGACAATAATGTAAACCACGAAATTTCGTGGCAAATTATTACGAAAGCAAAATCTTACAACAGTGCAAGCAAACGATGTAATTTGTGCCTTAGAGAGAAATATGTCATTATTTACCAGCCATACCGATGTACACTTAACAAAAGGAACGAACTCGTATCATCATGTAGGCATAGGAAGAAGTCATTGTTGAGATACAATTATAGTCCCAGGTGAATGCACACGTGAGACGCACGTAAGCGGCAGGTTTGAATTCCCGCTTGCGTAGCAAACTCCGCGCGCACTCAACTGTTATATTCATTCAGTAATCACTCCTGACGAGTGAGGTCTTTGAACCTCACGAAACAATATTGTAGAGTAATAAATGAATCAACCAAGAATTTAAAGACTCCGAACCTTATTAATATATATATATATATATATATATATATATATATATATAGTCAAATCTGCAGACATGCATGTTTCGCCGTTCAACGGCTCGTCAGTGCAGCTTGTAACGCAGTCTAGATGCGAGTGACTTCGTATTTATACACCATACTCTTGCCCTCACCAAGCGCATGTGGTACAATACTCAGACACATGCGCATATATATATATATATAATTTAATTGTTTGCTTTGTTGCGTATAATACGAAAAGTGCTCAATACATTGTAGCAGAGCAAATTTAAAATATTTAATAAATCAAAATTATACAAACATTTGTTAACTACTTAAGTTTCATGCCTGGTCAAGGCAATCATCAGGTTCCTGATGATTGCCTTGACCAGGCATGAAACTTTAAGTAGTTAACAAATGTTTGTATAATTTTGATTTATTAAATATTTTATATATATATATATATATATGATACACACTTTCGTGCAATATGTACTGTACTTTAATGGATAGAAGTGTCATATACCTGTCCGGAAGAAGTCTTTTCTGTATGAAAGTTATTGTTGCAACATTTGTCTATCCTTGGTTGCAAAATATCTCTTGCCAAAAGACTACGTGGGAAATACATCAAGCCTTTCCACTGACGTAATGTTGTTAGTAATGACGTCACAACAGCACAGCGTATCGTCTCATGAACAAGCAGAGGGCGTTCTTTCGGTATCAGTCGGAGGGTAATGGTCAAATCAAAGTACTGTACATCTAGAAATTATAGAATTTGGTTTAAAAATTGTTTCACCCGCGGAAGGATATGCTGCACATTTTCGAGACCAAATTTCCTCATTCTTACAAATTCACAAACTTGGAGCACTCTCATGCTTATAGTAGCTATGTTCTAGTTTACGAAAACATAAAATGGAACAAAGTTTACTAAACTTAAAAACTATGTAATGGCATGTTCAATGTTTCACTTTTATAGGAAATGTTACCTCTTAATTACTTTGCTCTTAGACATGCTTTTGTAAATTATTTGGAAGCCACCAACCTATACTAATTCACTTGAACTGCACCTAGCCTTCATATGGGTGAACGACTAGTTGTAAATTACCGCATACCGATATTTTGCTAAAATTGAACCCTACTCTGGACAATGGTCCAAACTAAGCGGGTCGGAACCGGGTTAGATGTGTCTACCCGGAAAAAGAGTAATCTAAGAGTAATCTAAGAGTAATCTAATCTAATCTACACTTCATAAAACTAACCCGGGTTAAAAGTTAACCCTGATCGAACCTCGGTTAAAGGTTTTCGAAATATAGATCGGGATTAAAGTGATGGCTTTAAAGGGCTTATGCAGCGAAAATTTGGTTCGAGTGAAACTCTTTAAAGAAAACGTCGGTTTGATGAAGATTGATGTCAATTTTTTTCCATAAAAAGTCTTGTTTAAATTATTTGTTGATGTGTTTGATAATAATATAACATCTGTGTCATCACACACTGCCCATTGTCTCATTTAAAAACTTACCACTTTGAGAATATTTATTCCCGTCGTCACCAGGCTTCCAACAACTGCGCTCCTGTTTAACACTCTCTACCACAGCAAAGAGTGGTCTCAGTTTGTCATCCTTCATTTTTACCATGATCAAGTCATTTTCTCGGAAAAATTTTTCTTTGCATTTACTTTTGGTGGAGACATGTTGATGACATACAACAAGCAGGAAATGGTTGACAAAATCTTTAACTGATTTCACAACAATAGTATTTTCTATGTGGCTTGCTTTCTGTTGCCATTCACGGAGAGCCTGTAAGAGAAAAACTATTGTTTATGAGTATGACTGAACATCTCACAAATCACTGTAGATATCCTGCGTTAAGGGCATGCTAAAGAATCTTCCAAAACCTCACAAAAACAAAGAGTTTCTTATTAATTTCTGACGAATGAATGCTAATTAAGAGCCTGTTCATATGAGCCTGGTGGGCCGGGAAGCTCGCCTGAGTGGGATGAATTATTTGTGTGTTCATGACTGTTTTTATCCTATCCAATATCCTGCCACGGTGGGACGAAATTCCGAGAGCATTGCACCTTTAAAATATTGTGATTAAAATGCATAACGACTATAAATAATGTCTCAAACGTGCGGTGCCAGTGTAGGTAGTCTTTACGAAGAATCGGTGGTTGAGTTGGATCAATCTAGGTAAAAAATACAATAAGAACTTCGACGTTTCGAGCGAAGACCCTTCGTCTGGAAGTTAGTACGAAGGACCTTCGTTCGAAACGTCGAAGTTCTTATTGTATTTTTCAGGTAGATTGATCTAACTCAACAGCCGAATCTTCACTTTAAATAATGGTCTTTGCTTAGGTCTATTAAAATTTATTTTTATTTTTCACATATTTTCCAATTCAATGGATCCGTTCAATAATAGTTCAAAGTCGGCAAAAATGTCCAGGCCGGTCACGCAACGATGAAGCACTCGTATATGGAAAATTCTATTTCTATATCCCACGACGACGCTTAGCACAGGTGAGATCTCGCATGGTCACACAATGATTTTTATATCCATTAATAACCTGGGGCCGGTTGTACGAAGGTCGTTTAGTTTAAACGGTGGATAACTCGAAAATATAGATCAAGTCTACACATCAAACAACCAAGCTAAAATATTTCAACTTGAATAGAACAATTATATTTGCAACTACATATTAAGGGCATAAGATTTAAGTTCAGTCATTCACCAAATGTGTGAAAGTGTTTTTTTAATTTTGGCTTATCCACCGTTTAAGCTAAACGGCCTTCGTACAACCGCCCCCAGATTCAGATAAGTTTTCCGGTTAGTCGGGATCATATAAACATGTAACACACAATACGATTAATCGTATGCAATTGTCATTTTGGCGTATGAAAATGACTGCTGACGTCGCAATACACCTATTCATGCAGTTTATGGCGAGTTTTAGACGCGACATTTTTAAGGAAAAAGCGAGAATGCCAAATGTAGCACACTTTGCGTATCTACCGTATAGGGAACCATTTGTAACAATGTTGTAATTTTATCAAGTGGCTACGTTATCAGTCACAACTTGTTGAATTGCAGGACGATAACAAGTTATTGAAACGATTTGTAGTAAGTGTGTGGAGTCAACAACCTTGTAGCAACTTGTCAAGAAGCCGTTAACAACTTGTCAAAAGCTGGGAACAAGCAGTGCGAACACATCCTGATAACAAGTTGTTGAAACAGTATTGGTACAAGTCTGCTGTAGGATTGCCATAACTTGTGTGTGCGTTCTTACGTGTGTAGGCGCAGCCTAGGTATGACTGCCAGTGTAACTCATGGATTTTCCAGAATAAAAGCATGACTATTAATAAACTTAATTTTTTGAATAACATCTTAAAGGTACGTTCACACACAGCGATTTGTCGGGCCGATGTTAGATGCACGTTAATGATATTTGAAAAATACGTGGCAAACGTCATCTGGTGACATCATCAACTGAAAATATTCGTCATTAATATTCAGCAAAACCTAAAATCGGCCCGACAAATCGCTGTGTGTGAACGTACCTTAAGGGAAAATTACCTGAGCCCAGCACTCTAAAAACAGAAGTGGTTTAAATACACTGTAATAATCATCCGTGCTTTCATACGTTAGTCTCACTTTGCCACAATTTGCTATGTCAGGAGTAAAATGTTTTATCAGCATAGTTGGATCCCATTTCAAAATCTAAAAATAGCGAATTAGGATGTGAAAATTGCTTGCATTAGGATGCACAAGCCCGTTATGCTCATGCATGTGTTTTCATTAAAATATTAATTATGATTCTCGTCTGTGGATATACAATGCCTCATTGCACATTAAGAGTAGATCACATAAATTTTTGTTGGAAAAGAACATTTGTAAAAAGCACCTATTGCCAAAGTCGGGATTATAATTATCATTTATCTTTATCTGGACAAATTTTACCTTTGTAAAAAGACAAGCCAAGCTAGGAGTACACTAAATGCTTTAGACTATTAGCTGGTCAATGATCATGAAATGGTTTCAAATATACTCAATAAGATAAAGCTATAATAAAAACGATGAAGAGAAACAAATTATGTATAGGAGCAGATTGCAAGATTATTTCAATATTATGCTTCAAAAGAAAGTAAATAGAGGAAACACATGAGCAAAACGGACTTCAGTGCCACTTTAATTCCAGCTGTTAGTTACAGTAAAAAATCGCTAATTACCACGTAGTATAGTTCTTCAATTGTCAGCAGTTTGCTTGGCTTCGTTTCCACTGTTTTCTTGCGTGTCACATGACTATCCTTACTAGACACAGGTGCATTGACTGTTTTGATTAAGGCAGATTTTATTTGGGGGCCCTGTGCAACATTTTTTGCGGGCAAGATGTCTCCATTTTTAGGGTTTCGAGATGTTTCGAGATTTGATAGTAAACCTTCAACAGGGAAACTATTTGTTACTATTCCTCCGCCATTTTTCTTTTGTTTATTCGCCACAGATTCTTCGTGTTTTCGCAATTTTGGTGGGTCCAATTTGTTTTCAATGTTTATAGGCGCATTTGTGGTATCTACATATAGACATACATGCATTAACATATAACTTAAATAACACAAGTTTTATTCTCCAGAGTCCTGTTCCCCAACAACCGCCCCACACACACACACACACACACACACACATTGACGACTCCATACAAGTAAACAAGCCAAACTCACCCATTTTGTTATCGTTAATATCCGAAGTCGATGTTTTCTCAACAAACTTTCTTTCACATTCAGCAGGGACGTCCCCTGGAAAAGCAAAACAAAAATGTATCGATTTAATCCACTGTGTCACATGACTATCCTTACTAGACACAGGCGCATTGACTGTTTTGATTATGGCAGATTTCGTTTGGGGGGCTGCGCAACATTTCTTGCGGGCGTGACGCCTCCATTTTTAGGGTTTCGAGATTTTATAGCAAACCTTCATCCGAGAAACTATTTGTTACTATTCCTCCGTCTTTTTTCTTTTGTTTATTCGCCACCGATTCTTCGTGTTTTCGTAATTCTGGTAGGTCCAATTTGTTTTCAATGTTTATAGATGTATTTGTGGTATCTACATATAGACATACATGCATTAACATATAACTTAAATCACACAAGTCTTATTCTCCAGAGTCCTATTCTCCAACAACCCCCCCCCACACACACACACACACACAAACACACACACACACACACACACTAACGATTCCATACACGTAAACAAGCCAAACTCACCCATTTTGTTATCGTTACTATCCGAAGTCGATGTTTTCTCAACACACTTTCTTACACATTCAACAGGAACGTCCCCTGGAAAAGTAAAATGTGTCGATTTAATCCGCTGTGCCACATGACTATCCTTACTAGACACAGGCGCATTGACTGTTTTGATTATGGCAGATTTCATTTGCGGGGCTGTGCAACATTTCTTGCGGGCATGACGCCTCCATTTTTAGGGTTTCGAGATTTTATAGCAAACCTTCATCAGAGAAATTATTTGTTACTGTTCCTCCGCCATCTTTCTTTTGTTCCTTCGCCACAGATTCTTCGTGTTTTCGCAATTCTGGTGGATCCAATGTGTTTTCAATATTCATTGATGCATTTGTTGTATCTAAATATAGACATACATGCATTAACAAAGCACATCAATAACACGAGTCTTGTTCTCCAGAGTCTTAGTCCCCAGTACACCCCCCCCCCCACGCACACGACTCCAAATTAGTAAACCAGCCAAACTCACTCATTTTGTTATCCTTAATATCCAAAATCGATGTTTTCTCAACACACTTTCTTTTGCATTTAGTAGGAACGTCCCCTGGAAAAGCAAACAAGTGACATGAAAACTGACACCTCGATTCACGATATGAGCAATTTCTGTCCGATCCCTGAGGTAGCAATACTATCCAAACCATTGGAAAGACACGCATCACTGTCGTATCAAAAACATTTATACAAGCACAATCTGAATTCTTGCGAAACAGCACTATTTAATATAGCTGATAAATGGCTTATAACTATGGATGATGGTCAGCATGTAGGTGTTACTTTCCTTGATCTTAGTAAGGCTTTCGACTTGTGAACCATAACATCCTACTTTAAAAATTAAGAATATACTGTATAAGCACGAACGCGCTACAATGGTTTTCCTCTTATCTTAGTGACAGATCACAACAATATCCAAATAGCCCAAAGTACCAAATCAAGAAATGTCACACCTCAACATATCAACAAATATATACCGTTAGATCAACAAGAATGTGGAATGCTCTACCAAGACCAATAAATTAAACTCTCTGGCTACATTTAAGAATATGTTACTGAGCTACTACCATTCTGCTCTCCAAATTAACTATGATATTGATGACCCTAGGACTTGGAAAAACAATTTGCCTTAAGGTGGCTCCCTACAGTTCTGTAAAACTTTGGGCACTTCAGTAAATTTCGCTTTCAACCAAATTTATATTGGATACACTTACGACAAGGAAAAATGAGCATTTCCAGGAATGTAAAGAGGTATTGGGCTGTCTCTTTATGGACAAACAGGAATAGTGTTAGTGTTGCTATGGCAACCATGCTGTCTTATCTTTTGCGTTTATATTGTCTAATTTCAGATTGAATTGATAATTTATTTTTTCTCCTTCGGTCAATTTTTCTGAAATATTTTTGGAAGATTAATGGTCCACCAAAGAATAACATATCAAAATTTGAAGGGTAGTTTATAAGGCTAGTTTCGAGATATTTTGGAATTTCGATTGCAGAGAAACCTCTCTGTAGAATTTTTTGAAAGTTGGATATGTTTTTCTTCTTGTCTTGTTTAACAATTGTACAAAGTTTTAAAGAATTTCACCGAAGGAAACACGAGAAAAACAGCTTGAAAACCCATTTGAAGTTGCTGACGCGATTAAATATCGACTCGACAAGATCGCACTTTGCGCATGCGTAGAATTTATAATACGTGGACAACACGAAATTAAACCACAACAATCTGTGAACACAATAATGAAGCGAAACCATAGAGCGAAACGTGTCAGAAACGTGTCAGTTCTTTGACTTTGTTTATATAATTATGTATTTTCATTCCTACTTTTTGGCTTGTGCTTTATATTCTTTACATATGCATGTTTGAGATGAAAAAGGAAGTTTAACAAGCAACACATTAATGTGAAAACTTTTCAAAACATTTTCATATAAAGACAACTCGTATAAAACCGTATAAAACTGTCTGTATTGTAGTTTTATGTGCTAGTTTAGCAGGTCAAACACTAATTGTGAATTGAGTTGAAAGATAGGAGTAACATATTATATTATATTATATTACTTTGGGAGTCCTAGACTTCCTTGAACACAGTACAAAATATAATTTCAGAATCTAGTAGTAATAGTCAATGCAACCAGTCGAAGATATTGTACATTATAAAATAATATACGGAACGTATATAGGTAAAAAACACACTAAAAGAAAGCTTAAAAACTGGTTAAAAACATACATACTGTTTAAATTTCAAAGGTTTAAGATTATAATGAAAAATTTGTGGTTTCTTCGCAGATAAATTAAAAGTATCCGAAAATATAAACTTCCCGCGGCTTGCTTCAAACATTTTTGCCGGGTCACGAATATTCCACGCGTGGGACGCGATCATGACGTCTGATCTATATAGATCGGATTCAAACTGTACTATAACTGTAGGGAGCCACCTTAAATGCAATCAGGCTCGAGACTTGTCCAAATCTCTTGCATGCTGTTTTTAGATGTATAATCATAACTGTAGTGTCCAAAGTTTTAAGTTTATATATATATATATGTAGTTTGGGATCACAGTGATTGGCGAAAGCTGTGATTACCCGGTCACAATTTTGTAAAGTAACGTAATTGTGTATATTGACGTTATTTGTATGTAATGTGCTTATGTTGAAGATGTGACAAAGCTTAGAAAAGTAAAAATTAAATATTATGTATCAGGTTCACTATCAAGCCCTTTGCCACTCAAACTTGGATTTCCTCAAGAATCCATCCTTGGCCCTATACCATTTTCTACATATACTAGAAATACACTCATGCAGAATCCCCTCGCCTATTCGAACTCAGGAATTGTAACATGAAGTATTCGGTCAATCATTGTAACCATAGCAACACACATTTTTTTTACTTTTGGTACAAAATGATAAAAGAGTAACTATAAAATTATGAATTGCCCCACTATATAAAATAGATATGTTATTACGTACTCTTTTAGCTTTGGTTGTTGTAAAATTTAACCTTAGACATTTCACAAAAACGTCAAAAAATTTTCCAGAAAACTTCAACTGTTTTTTGACAGTATATTTTTTAAATTTATCTCTAAAATGAAGTTTTTGACATTACGTTGTTCTTCAAAATTCAAATTTAAACTTGCTAAAATACCTTTTAGGTTTAATCGATATTATAATAACCTCACAGAGTGACATACGCTTTTGCAAATCCACAAACTAAAATATGAAAAATAGACACTTTCCCGTTTAAAGCACTTCAAGTATCCTTTTTTCAGCCATTCGACTCCTTCTCGTTTATCTTGTTCTTAAGACTCTGTTTATCGGTACGTTTTTCCAATAGCCCGATTATTAAAAATCATTTTTGATGAACAACAAAATCTTTATCCGTAAATCTTTTAAAAATGTTTATCCGTATGTTTCTCTCAGTGGTTTCTCTCGACCTGAATTCGCGCATGCGTATAACGTACAAAACCCTGAACCGTCCATGGCATCGCGGCGAACGACTTTGGATTCCACTGTGTTTTCACATACCCGGGTGTAAATATCCGAACGGAATTAGTACCCTCGCACGGCGCTTCGCGCCGGCTCGGGGATAAATGATCTACCATTATCACTATTTAAATCCGAAGTTGATATTTATATGGATGATACCACAATCTCATCTACCGGCGATAACTATGAGGAATTGCAACGAACATTGCACGCGAGCTTAGATAATGCTAGTAACTGGTTCAAATTTAATCGCATGGTTCCCAATATACACAAATGCTAATTGGCACGTCTTAAAAAGTTTGCCATATCAACAGACATGAATTGGATCTCTCTTCAGGTGATTCAAAGCTAGATAAGGCTATTAACGAAAAAAATATTGACAAGCATTTGTCTTGGAGTCGAATGTAGATTATCTCATCAGGAAACTAAATTCTAGGGTATGCCTTATTAAGAAAGCGAAATCATCTAACAGTACTGCACAATGCCCTTATCAAGTCGGTTTTAGAATATTGTTGTACTGTGTGTTGCAATTGCTCGATTGAACAATTAGATAGACTATTCAAGATTCTCTGATGGTGACATACTGGTTTTCGGTGTATATTCTCATTAACAAAGCTATCAATTAGTACTCTTACCTTCATGTGCGGACCTTTTTCTTAAATATCTAAGATCTAGAGGCTCATCATCATCATGAAAGCTGTCATCTGAGCTATCCGATATAATGATAGGCTCTTGGTTCTTTTGGACATCTACAGAATCAATGTAGGTTAGAAATGTACACAGATAATTTCTAAAGTAAGGTCGTATTGATGTATTCTGGGTAACCTCACTTCAAAGGGTCGGCTCACAAAAGTAGCAGTAACTAATTTGTTTAATTTGTGGATCACAGTACGGCTTTCGATCAGTAACCCTAGATATTCATCAATGCAAATATTGCTCCTGGATTATGGTAACATCCTCATGTTTCGGGCATGAATATATTTCTCTATGATCTTGTCAATCACAACCATATCCCTAAGCACTATTGTGCTCGACCAGATATTTATAACTATTAAAATTTAGAATGATGCAACCTAACAATAGCTGTTACGAAATACACATAATCATGTGATCAATTTTCAATAGACTATAAACTACAAAAGCATTACTTTACACTGAAGGTAGAAATCTTTTAACTAAAGATCTTGTGTTAAATTCCCGTTTGTTTAGTTTTCAAACGGTGTGTTGAAAACCAGGATAGATTTAAATGTTTACAATTTTTGGTTACAGATTCTCGGTATAACAGAAGCTTCAAACGGTTGGTTGAAAGCAAAGGTAGTGGTCTTCGAATACATTATCCTTTTGGTAGAAACCTGCTGGACTATTCCTCAACAGGAATAGTTCAGAGCGAAGGTGGTTGATTTGAACTATATATATCACATCATGTGGTAGATTCTCGCTAGCCATTTGAACGAAATACAAATCAGACAAATACAAATCTACAGTACGAAAATCAACATCTTGAGTAATCTAAGGTATTGATCGAAATTAAGCAAAAGTTCGTGATATTTCCATTCTATTTCAGAATCATCATCAGACGCAGTGAAATTGATTTTGAAATTCGCTGCGCTAGATTTCAAATATAGTTAGATCCAAACATATGATGAACGTGAGTGGTTTGATCTCTGCATAAAATCAATATGAAAGACAACGAAAAGACCAAGAGTAAAGCGCTTACCTCTTTTGTTTCCAATCATTTCTATTTCTGATGTACGCTTTAGGGATAACCTATTCTTAACAGGCTTGCGATGTTCTAAATAGGATTTTGAGTCATCACCTTTGTAATCAGTGCATGAACTTTAACTATCGCTTGTAAACAAAGCCTATAATTACTTGGAGAGACCTGGGTGCGGGAAATAGATATCATGCACAAGAAGAAAATTTTTAGGCCAGATAGGCGATTTAACGACTTGGTATTCTGGAACGCAGGTTAATATTCTACTTTGGTGGTAGCACTGTTTGCTACCCGACCACATAGACAATATGGAAAGAAAAAAATGTTGTTCCATTTAATTTATTTGCATTAATAGTATTTCCACGCGCAGACGCTTTTCCGCGATGTTGTTCATGACATAATGACAGACGACTTTGAATTCCGCTATGTTCTCACATAACCAGGTGTGAATATCCGAGCGGAATTAGTACCCTCGCACGGCGCGAAAGGTCGGGGATTCAGTATTCCTTTTTTCCCATTTAGGCTTCATGAAAGTCGTACTTAAGTTCCCTTAAATTCAGTATCAGTGTATGATGACATACTGATGGTGATATACTGGTTTTCGGTATTCACCAAAACTATTCTCATTAACAAAGCTATCAATGAGTAACCATCCTTTAATCTTACCTTCGTCTGCCGACCTCTTTCTTAAATATCTAAGACCTAGAGGCTCATCGTCATCATGAAAGCTGTTATCTGAGCTATCCGATATAATGATAGGCTCTTGGTTCTCTTGGGCATCTAGAAAATGTAGGTAGAAATGTACACAGATAATTTCTAAACGAAGGTCGTCTTGATGTATTCCCCTCACTTCAAGGGTCGGCTCACAAAGCAAAGGCAGTGGTCTTCAAATACATTATCTTTTTGGTAGAAACCTGCTGGTCTATACCTCGACAGGAATGGTTCAGAGCGAAGGTGGTAGATAGATCATTAATCCAAATATTGCTCCTGGATTATGGTAACATCCTTAGTTTATCCATAGTTTTTCCATAGTATGAAAGTGGCAATTAGTATGGAATTAGTATAATTTCTGCACTAATTTCCATTTTCCACTTTCAACTACTTTTCATACTACTTTCAATCCATACTATTTCAATCCATAGTTATAAAACATCTGGCCAATACCACTTCCAGATACAGTTCGTTTATAATGTACAAGTCTGTTAAAATTGGCACTTTTATTATAATTTAACCTAATACCACCGGAAAATTTATTTATAGAATTTATAATTGCGCTGAAAAAAAGTTATCAAATAGGATGTTTTGCCAAACGCTCATATCTTATTTTGCTTTATAAAATTCTAAAAATGTTTCATTTGCAAAAAACAGACTATCAATGTACTAACACAATGATTGTAACTTCTGAGCATGGAATACAAAATTCTCCTTAAAAAAACTTTTGACTTTTGTGCCATGATATTATTATTAACATACCTAGACATGACTGATAAAAGTTTCAGTTCTGCATATTTCGGGTAATGCCCTTGATCTGATGTAGACCTGTATACATAATGATTTAAACATAAATTATTTTCTCACTTGTTTTTCTCACGTCCAACTTTTCCAGGAACACTTTGCCATCCAACAACGGAGATGAAAGAGAAAGGCCGTGTGATTTTCTTTCAAAACGCAGAAAAAAATAATTGAGTAAACCACCAAATATAGACAGCTCTGATTTTCATTGTCATGCAGCAATTCTTCTGTTGTATGTACAAATGGAAGGGTTTATATTTGATCTAGACTTGCATATAGTTTGGATAAAGTTCAATTTATTAAACCATGAGAAAATAAGTAAAATGAATGGAAATGGAAGTAAATGGTCAACTTGTCATTGCTAAGGGATGGGTAGATACAATATTAGCCGCAACCAGGGCAAATGGTGCGGAAACGAGCCACAGTAATGTGCGCAAAAGTAAAAATAAGGTGGTAGCCTTGGCAACGAGGTCACGGATCAACCGCCAGCACCTGTCAGACTGAATAATCAGTGAAAAACTGCAACATACCGTATTTACCAAAAATAATTCCTAAGAGCATATATTTACCAGTGGAGAGGTTGATTGGACAAACTAGTGTTTGTCAAAGAAAACAATGCACAACTGGAGGCCACTCAGAGATTGCATTACCACCGCCAGCATATTAAATCACGTTTTGACCCTTGACCTTGCCTTGTTTACGTTTTAAAGCCCCGAAGAGAGCTTCGTTATTGTGATATGCATTGTTTAATCACAATGGAGAACATAATATTTTGTATAATCGGAATTTAATCGCCTGGCCAGCAAAATATAAACAAGACAAGGGGTCTATTTATTATAACTAAATGCTGAAACATACCTAGACGTTTTGGTGGACATTGTAAACCTTTTCTCTGCGCTCATGACTGACAAACTTTTCGATGAAACACTGTTCTTCAATGAGGTGCCGCCGGAACGAATGCGGGAAGACTTCGGCATAAGTATTGCTCGTCGTTCTCGATCAAAATGACGTGTGACTGGAGGAAACTCCTTGAAGAACGATAAAGATTACAAAGTTCATCATATATCTTTCCACAAAGATGAATTGTTCTTTGCTAGCGAAAGCTTTTGTTCGATTAGTACAAATCAATTTATTGCCCAATTAACTTTTTGTATTGACCATACTTTTCGATAGACAACTTTGCCAAATAGATACCAAAGAAATAGATTTGTTTAGTGGAAATACCACGTATACTTACTTGGTAAGGCTTTCGATCAGTAAGCACGGCTCGTCATCAGACCAAATGGCTTTGCCATATATATATACATGCATGGGGTTTCCACAAAATACAACAATTATAGTTATTTTACCATGCAAAAATCCAGATCAAGTTGGATCGACCACCGCATGCATGCATGCCTGTTACTCAGGTAAATAACGAGAAGTTTATCTAAAGGCCGTTTTCCATTACGGTTGTTTTGCCGGCGCGGGCTAACAATGCAAAAGCAACTTGAAAAATTATACTTGAAAAATTATATCTATAGAATTATCAATTGCCAAAATATATGATTCTATGGACTCTCGCCTTGTTTAAATTTTGCTGGCAGGCAAATTTCGATTATACAAAGTATTATGTTTTTCATTGTGATTCAACAATGCATTTCACAATAACGAAGCTCTTGGGGTTTATAAGCTTGAAAAACGTAAACAAGGCTACGGGTTTATAAGCTTCGATATAATTTAAGCTTCGAAATGTGCATAAAACTTAACTGTTTTCCTCTGAGCGATATGAATAATGAAATAATGCACGAGTTCAAATCATACACGTATAAACACGCGATATTCGCTCGTAAAAATAGTTTCGCTCTCGGGTATTTTAAGAAACTAATACCAATACATTGAAATTCAATGGAAAAGAGGGTATAAACAACAAACACATAAACAAAGTAGAGGGCACTCAAAGATTGTATACCTCCGCCAGCATATTAAGTCAAGTTTTGATCCCTTGGCATTGCCCTGTTTAAGCCTGGTTTTCATATGTCGCCGATGGTCGGCGATGCTTTCGCAGTGCTCATTGTCTTAGATCATTGATTGGTAAAATCCTTTGTAAATTAGTAAAGTCCATGAGTGCATCGCCGACAATCGCCGACAAATGAAAACCAGGCTTAACGTTTACAGAGCAGGGAAACGCTTTTTATAGCTCCCAAGAGAGCTTTGTTATTGTGATATGCATATTGTTGAATCACAATGGAGAACATACATGTTTTCTACAGTATAATCGGAATTTGCCCGTCAGCAGAATGTAAAGGCAATTTTCCATTACGGTCGCTTTGCCAGCGCGGGCGGAGCGACCATGTTTCAACTTTCGCTGTAGGTGTCCAGCATGAGATTTTTTTGTCCGCTTTACACCTCGCGGACACGCCTGAAAGTTGAACTACATTTAACTTTCTTGGCGTGCCCGCGCGACTAATTATTCACGTGATTCGAAGCGGGCAAAACGACCGTAATGGAAAATGGTCTTAAACAAGACAAGCGGTCTACATATGCATTAACATTAACTCTACATACAACTAATTATACGCATTCAGTTCTGTTTAGCTGGAGAAAACAAGATAAACCTTTGTAAATTTCTCATCGAATTTTCATCCACACTGAACCATGCAAAATTTATCAATTTGTTCTAAGCTGATATTGAGCATTCGCTCTAGATATTTTCGTACCGAAATGTGTGATAGTTTTGAGTTACCGTGCTCACAGAAGCCATGTTCACACGAGGAAAGACAAAAGGTGTAACAAAGGGATGCAGTGAAGTTTGCAACATAATTCCGCCAATATGTCTTGCTTCTACGCATGCGCGTAGCGGAAAATGTCGCTCCGCGCGCAAACTTCCGCCTAGTGGAAAACCGGCTTTAAGCACAAGCATAAGGACAAGCCTCTAAGCATAAACTAAGCCGGAACAAAAGACATTTCAAAAGAAAATTATTTCCGCTTTGTCTTTTAAGCCCTAGAGGAAAGGTTTTCTTTTGAATTTCTGCTTATGCTCATTTTTTTTGTCCGCTTTACACCTCGCGGACACGCCTGAAAGTTGAACTACATTTAACTTTCTTGGCGTGCCCGCGCGACTAATTATTCACGTGATTCGAATCGGTCGTTTCGCCCACGCGGGCAAAACGACCGTAATGGAAAATGGTCTTAAACAAGACAAGCGGTCTACATATGCATTAACATTAACTCTACATACAACTAATTATACGCATTCAGTTCTGTTTAGCTGGAGAAAACAAGATAAACTTTTGTAAATTTCTCATCGAATTTTCATCCACACTGAACCATGCAAAATTTGATATTGAGCATTCGCTCTAGATATTTTCGTACCGAAATGTGTGGTAGTTTTGAGTTACCGTGCTCACAGAAGCCAGGTTCACACGAGGAAAGACAAAAGGTGTAACAAAGGGATGCAGTGAAGTTTGCAACATAAACGCCGACATAAAGCCTGATTCTCATTCATCGGAGACAGTCGGCGATGCTCTTACAGTGCCATTGTTTTTGATGAGTAAAATACTTTGTCTACATGAAATAATTTTCTCCTTCAATGATCAATAACAATGCATCGCCGACCATCGCCGATGAATGAGAACCAGGCTTAAGCACAAGCATAAGGACAAGCCTCTAAGCATAAACTAAGCCGGAACAAAAAACATTTCCGCTTTGTCTTTTAAGCCATAGAGGAAAAGTTTTCTTTTGAATTTCTGCTTAAGGCTAGTTCTCATATGTCGCAAGAATCGGCTATGTCCATTGTCGGTGGTCATTGGTGTGTAAAATGCTTTGTCTGTCGGCAGAGAATACAATAGATCGCCGACCATCGGCGACATATGAGAACCAGCCTTAATGCTCATCTCACTCTTGTAAGCCATGCTAGACAAGCACACACACAAGATTATACCTTGCAGTGCCGAATATTTCACGATTTCGCACCATCTTTCACTTCCACAAGCGCGGTCCAGGGAAAACATGTCATACATATAATACAACATATACCGTACGTTAAGGAAAATGCGCATATCTTCCAAGAAAACCTACCGAACTCGTGCATCTGCTACACGTCAGACACTGTTTCCATGATCTTAATGGTAAATTAATTGTGGACAGTTTATGTAGCTACAATTTTTTTCTTACCCTAAAATGTAATGTCAGTAAGTCTTCAAGACGGCCAAGGTTCTGTAGATCATTTGTGTCATTCCCTTCACTTTTCTCTTCAAGCCACGTTATCAAACTGCTCACGTCTTTACGACTTTCTTCTCTGTTCTGTAAAAACAGCTTACAGAACGAAATGGCCTGCTTCTGACCAGGTGATGGCTAAATAGAAAGATGACTAAAGTAGAACTAACAACTGTTGACAACCAAGCGATCACTAAGTAGAAATAGGGAAAAGTAGGACTTACAACTGTTTACAACCAAGTGATGAATAAATATATAGATATGTGTATGAGTACAACTAGCAACTGTTGACACCCAAGTGATGAATAAATAGAAATATGGTCAAGTAGAACTAACAACTGCATGTTCAAAGCCAAGTGATGAATAAATAGATATATGGTAAAGTAGAACTAACAACTGTTGACAACCAAGTGATGGGATAAATAGAAATAAAAAGAAAGTATCCGTTTCTTTCCTGCGGTCTGCTGTAGACTGCAACATATCATGTTCACCCATAACTGGTCACATTCTATTTATTTTTTTCAAGTTTCAAGTTTTCATTATATTTGAACCTAGGATGGTATTTCCTCAAAATGTTTATATTATATTTTAATATTAATAACTTCTTTGAACTCTTGTGTTTTGATTTTGAACTAAAGTAATTACTTACGCATACGAATTTCGAATATGAATGCTTGGATTTGACATAAATTATCATTCTAATTAAGTGGGCGGATATCAAATTTCCTTGAGATTGTTGCAGGCTCTTATTTATCCCAAGAGTTATGGTGTAACAGGGGGGGGGGGGGGGTTAACTATGAAAAGTGTTTATAAAATTAAAAGGTTGGCGTTAAGATGTTAAATGTTCAATTTAATACAGCTTTATAACAGAAGATATTCTCTATATTAGTTATCCTTGATATGTACTATGTCAATACTGTGCCATTCTAGCACAAATACAGTATTAAAGGGTGTCTGCGCTTGAAAATTCTCAAATGATAGGGCCAGTGTTAAGATGTTAATTCATTAGCATAAAATGATAAGGTCAATGTTAAGATGTTAAATAATTAGCATATATGATAAGGTCAGTGTTAAGTTAGTAAA
Source organism: Trachythela sp. YZ-2020 (assembly GCA_016169945.1). Taxonomy (NCBI): domain Eukaryota; kingdom Metazoa; phylum Cnidaria; class Anthozoa; order Malacalcyonacea; family Clavulariidae; genus Trachythela; species Trachythela sp. YZ-2020. The sequence continues at coordinate 242,478 of JADLSH010000030.1, forward strand.
ATATTATGCCTTTAGTGACTTATATAGCATGATTTGTAATGATAAGCTGAGCAGGGGGCAGTGTGCTTGGAATCTATATTTTAAAGTATGTGTTTAAAAGTTAAATGTAAATCATTATATGGCATCTGTCTGTTTCAACTTTTAAGTGATAATTGCATTTATGTAGCACCTAGCAAATAGAATATGTGAGGGAAAACACAATCATTAAAATATCCTGTTGTTATAATACAGTCTTCAGTACATGTGTTTACTTAATAACTTTCAATGAATCGTGTACGTACATGAAAATACATCTTTCGGAAAAACCATTGCGAATGAAGATATATCAAATAGCAAAATTTTTTCGGAATAGCACAATATGAACCTAGATATATCAATAGATATACTGCAGACAGTAGACATGGCATTTTCAAACCGCTAAAGATTTATATAATACGGCTAGATGATTTGCACCTCGACTTGCATGTGAATGACATCCACAGAAATCTCGCATCTGTTTATCTTGCGAAGCTTGCCTGGTAAACGGCGTGGTTATGTGGCACGGGTTGCGGATAAGTAGCGCGGGTTGCGTATATAATCAGTACCGGAGGCTTGCTCTAAAGCTCTAAATATAAATACCAAACGTCCGCGAAATACCAAATTTCTTAGAGATTGTTGCAGGCTCATTTTCTCTTCCCACCCTAACCCTAACACATCTCAACATTCACCTTATCATCTGACAGGGACGCCAGACTATTGCACGCGGACACGGACGCCAGACTATTGCAATAGCTCTACTTGCACTAAACTGTTCACAACCAAATGATGGATAAACAGAAATATGGTAAAGTAGAACTAACAACTGTTCACAACCAAGTGATGGATAAACAGAAATATGATAAAGTAGAACTAACAACTGTTCACAACCAAGTGATGGATAATTAGAAATATGGTAAAGTAAATGCAACGAACAATAATTGTTGACCACCAATTGATGACTAAAAGGTATAAAGTAGAACTAACAACTTTAATCATCAATTGATGACAACATTAGAATTGTTCTGGAATCTCTGAAGTGTATGCTTGCAAAACTTATTATGACCAGTGCTTTTGGCATTCTCATCCATTTTTGTAGCACTTACGTCTGTGAATGAAAAACATTCTCATATATAAATTATGGATACGAATTGTGTTTAGTAAAAGTAACCAGGACTTACCTGATCTAAGTTGAGGCTTAAAATCTCTAAAAGATCAGGTATCCAACGTTTGGCAGCAACATTAAGAAAAGATGGTAAAGAGTTCTTTAACAGAAATTCCAAACAACGTATCATGGCCACCATTGCATTATCATATCCTTCACCGGGGATTTCAAGTTCATCTGAAGAAAAGCAAAAGGTTGGTAAATATTTTCAAGATAACTTACTGGGTAAACTGTACATAATCTATTCATAAAGCTGTTACGAAATGTCTGATGGCTTTTTTTGACCGTCAGTTAAACAGGCTGCACTTTGAATATATTATGTTAACGAGTCTGCAATTGACAGAAAGTCTTAACAGCTATCATTATAAGCCCATTGACCAAGATACTGTATCTAATATACGAAAAAATCCAACAAATAAAATGCACCTTTCCAGATAAGTCAGAACCTTTCTCAACTATATCTAAAGACCTTGTTGGTCCGGCGACGACTGCCTAATTTGAACCTTGCACGTGGACTATCTTATATGATTGAAAACTCGCGAAGGTCAATTTAAGTTTATCCTATGTTTCTTACTTGACCTAGAGTTTATACAGGAAACCTTGGGCATATCTTGTTGAAACGTAGAGAAGTGTATTATTTTCAGGCTGAAAATATACAAGCTGACGTTCAATACTACCCAAACTTTCTTGTAAATTTTTAGTGTTGTTCCACTTGCACAACAGGGGTTTGATGTCAATTGGGGCTATGCACTGTTTCTTTCCCCTGTTGTCACTGTAATAGCTGATAACAAATTTAACAAATTCAAAATTCAAAGAACAGATATGAGCGACAGCCAACATGCATCAAAATTGAATTGAACTATACATACTGACATCATGGTATATCAACTTGGTGCTCATGAGAATAATTGTAACGATTCAACATTTTAACTTTACCTTTCAGACAATTGAAGTATTTAAAGACAACTTTAACGACTTTCTTCGCATTGTCGCCAAATGCAACAACAGATTTCAAGAAACGTTTAAACCAAATGAACATCAGAACTCGTAATGATTCCGTTGATTTTACACCACTGAAATAATAATGCATATTGTGGAAGTAATTATAAATAAGAATAGTAAGTGGATACTCGCACAATACTATTTATTGCTTGTGCTTTACATATTTACAAGATAAAACAAATTTCATCTTGAAAAACCTTATATTTCGACTTCATTTCAAAGCCTTCTACAACTAATTCTTATAACCATAATGTTCTTCCATTCCTTGAAGTTTCATCGCTTTATAAGACCTGTTAATGCCAAAGTGTGTTATGTTTAAGGGGATATATTTGCGAATACAATTAAAACGTGAGTCCGATACTTTATTTCTTGGCGGATTTGTTATGCATAAATGCCTTATTCATTAGCCTTCGTAGAACGAACAGAAGTAAGGAGAATCACGCGTGCATGCAAAACTATCAATGCAAAAAGGATTGAGAAAATATTATGCAGTCGTGGAATCAAGTATATTTCAGTGTCCTAATTGCAATTCAATTCCCTTGTTTACAGTAACATTGATTTCTTATAATTTGTTTGGTTTGTGGAAAACAACTCCTTTATCTTTTGTGGCAAACTTAAATGGGTAAATAATATGGAAATGGCATTTAGTATGCATAGTATATCGATATATTATACCCATAGTGTTTCCATAGTATGGAAATGGCAATTAGTATGGAATTGGTATAATTTCCATACTAATTGTCATTTTCATATTATTTCCAACTACGATACACAGTATTTCCATAGTAAGAAATTTGAAACATTTCCAACGCATACAAAGAGCTTACTGTATACATTAAACGTTAATTAATTACCTTTGTGTTTGACCATCCTTGTTAATGAGCACCCGATCAAATGAAGCTGTGCATTCATCAGTTACGTTCACATCTTTCATTTTATAGCCAGGCAATCTCTTTACTTCATTAAGATAGGCCGGATGTAATACAATCAAGAAGAAGAGATCAGCGAGCTTCTCGATATTGATGTGTTGCCAGATATGTGATTCGAGACGTTTTAATAACACAAGAAGAGAGTTCAGTAGTGGCCAAAATTCGCTACCTTGCCCTGAAATAACAATTCAAAAACATTTACTTTTAACGTAACAAAAATTGTCATGATTATACCAGATAAAACTTATTGACCGATAACTTCTGCAAATAATTTTTAATTAATTTTCAAACAACTTGTTACACGGTATTTCTAATCACTGAATGACAAATATGAACAAACCAAAGGATTGCTTTCCCTTATCAACTTACAGTTTCCCCAAAATCATTGAGCAGAAATCAATATGCGTTTGCAATAACGCTTGTTAATAGAGGTTCTTAATAAGAGCTCCAGTTGAAACATATGGCATAGCACAACGTAACCTGGGAATACCTTTTGACACTGATGAACAATTTTTTCAATGCACTGAATGACTATTCAAGGCATATTAATCATTATTGGTGGGACTCTATAATATTATATTGTGATCTTAACGTAAATAATAGCATGGAAATACCCAGGGAATTCTGTTCAAAATCCTTGCCATGGAAATAGTATATGGATCCTTTATTATTATTATTATTATTAATCTATATTTATACAGGTTGAAACTTGTTCAGCTGCTGAAAGCTGTTATCCTACAAGGACCTATAAAATCTCAAAAATATCAAAGTTTTATGAATGTTACCTAGTTAGAAATAGTATGGAAATGGCGTTAATTTTGAACTAATTACATCATACCAATATCTCCATTTTCATACTATGGAAACACTATGCATATACCATGGATATAATATGGAAATAATATAGAAATACAATGCAAATAGCATTTCCATACTATTTCCACAGCATGGATATCAAAAATCTTTTCCAGTGATATTAGCTGCTGCGACATTGTAAATCTGTACCTACTGTATGTAGGTTTCATTGGGATATATATCAGAATACTTGAAACATACCATAATTTTGACAATTTTCACGGTCTATTGCGGTAAGAAGCATGGTAATAAACTGATTGTGATGATCGCGACTAAGCAGCTGAAGACGTATCGTTCTTGCTTCAAACTTCTTCAAAAGTGTGCATACGCTAGCCCAATATTCTTTCTTATTGTTTCGCAGGAAGAGATGCGTCGGCACGATATTGACATCTTCCAAATTGCGGGAGTGAAATAGGTCAAATTCTGAAACATTCATGATCCATTTTACAACATCTCTAATATCATCATAGTCATCACATGATACCGAACCAAGAAACTGCACGGATTTTTTTGCCCATTTTCGCACCTAAAAACCAAACAGTATTTTATGCAATTTGTTTTGCTTAAACAAACAGCTGCCTATACAGTAGGCCTAATAGGTGAGTTTCACTATAAGTGTGACAGTGCAGCACATGGTAGTCAACTCTGAGAGGAAAGAGAGCTATTGGAGTGACTAAATTGTTAACTAATAACTAGTTGTATATAAATTTTCGTTCGACTATTCCATCTATAAAACACCTTCTACTAGTTCTATCGAAAGAGATGCCCAAAAAATCTTAATATTTACCCATACTTTCTACTGGCATCACTTCACTATATATACAAGAATTTGCAGTTAATGCTCAGCAACTGGACTCTGTAGCTCAGTTGGTTAAAGCGCTGCACTGGAATCGCAGGACCGCAGGTCGGTTCCTGCCAGAGCCTAGTCCGAAACCCCCGCTTCGTTAAGGGAAGGGATAAACCATCTCAAAGAGTTTAAAAAGGGGAAGTGGCTTTTTTTAAATTTTGTTTTGGTGGAAGTTTCTCTGGATAATACATAAGCCTTAATAATTCCGCATCATTTTCAAGCGTTATCATGTCAAATTTTGCTTCCTGAAAGGGGGGTTGTAGAGTTTTGAAAAAGGGGGCTTTTGTAAAAAGGGAGGGATGATTTAAAAAGGGGGGATAACACCCCTTCCCGAACTATGAAGAGGATATAAAGAGTAAAGTTGCAATTTTCGCAAATGTTCCTGGTTAGGTCTAAAATTGTATATATATTTTCGTTCGATTATTCCATCTACAAAACACCTTCTACAATTAGTTCTATCGAACGAGATGCCCAAAGAAATCTTGATATTTAACTATAGCAATGGATTTTATTTTTCAAAATCCTTACTATAGAAATAGTACAGATCCTAGTTGGAAATAGTATATGAAAATAGAAAATTGTATTGAAATTATTTGTCAATATGTGTCAATAATTGGGCAAAAATTTTGGGTAACATCAAAATGGTTATTTTAATTTTTTGTGTAGCTTACTCCTTTTTTCTGATTGCTCGAGAAATGGTTTGCATGAACCAGCAACCAATTTTTCTTCTTAATTACTTGGTTAAGATGTTCAGTGGATAGTTTTCTCATTCCACTTCTATTCAAATGAAATACATGTATGCAGAACCCCCTCCACCGTTCAAACCAAGCAATTATAGTTCCAAAACGTTATTGTAACATGAAGTATTTTAGCCATCACTGTAACCATGGTAACACGCAAGTGACGCAACACTGTTATATATTTATATTATATTTATGTACAATTCGCGGGAGTGCGATTTGTAATCACAAGTTTGATTTCAGACCAAAATTGCACGACACGAAGTTCAATTTCCACTTTATTATCTTCATTTTGAAATCTAAATAATTTTTTAAACCGGAAGCGGTATTTTATTAGTCTTTGTTTACAATTGACACACACGCGATACTCCCTGAAATGCCGTAGCATAGCAACAACATGAATTGTAATTTGACAAATTGACTCAGTATAAATATAGGTATAAACAAGCAAAATGTGAGTGAATTTCTAGAAATAAAGACCGAAAAAGTAAGTGTAAAGATATCGTAGACTTTACATGTAAATTGATAAACGTTTCTTGTGATTTTGTGCATTCAAACATTGACACTACAATCGATCATTCCATATTTTAATACCTTGTGTCTTTGACAGCTTTGTGTTCAGTTTTCGCTGTTGCTCAAATGAAACTTGTTTTTGTTGACATTTTGACAATGTTTCATTCAAAATTTTGTTGATAATTTGGCCTGTATTATTTGTGAAAAATTATTTGATATTCTTTTAAGTTTGACTTGCCTTTATGTTGATTTTTATGAAAAAAACTGCAGTAAATGCAGTCTAGAGTATTGACAATTTATGGTGAACAGATTTGGTCATTGCCAGAGCACACTTTTCTTTAATTGATTGGCTAGTTGAATTCTATCATTCAATCTGATTGGTTGTTGTGGTGCAGAGCTTCAATCTGATTGGTTTAAAAATGATGCGATTAATACTCAAGATGATGCGATTTGGGAATTAATCGCACTATTTTTGACCAATCAGATTGCAAGAAATGCCATTGATTTCAAAATGAATATAATAAAATTATTAATTGCCCAACTATATAATGTTGGTATGTTATTATACGCTCATTAAGCTTAGATTTAATATAGAATGCACCTTAGACGTTTCGCAAAGCGTTTACAAATGCTCATAAAACTTAAACTGTTTTTGCATATAAACTTCGTCTTTGAAATGCAGTCTTTGAAATCATGTTGTTTCGTATCTATAGTGTGACATATAGTATGTTATAATATAGTCATCCACCGTATATGACCTATTCTGCAATCTGATTTACCGAGCTACTCGCTGTATATCAGCTCATATACAGTGAGTAGCGAAAACAATATGGCGGCACAAAAACTACAAGAGTTTTGCGAACCAGAAAACAGCGAAATATTCGGTTTGAAAGCGACAAAAACAGACTGAAAAGACTCTAAAAATCACTGACAGGGTAGGAAATACATTTAATATATAGAAATTAGTTTAAATAAAAGTTTTCTACAGAATTAATAGCGAAAGAGTACCGAAAAAACATGTTCGAAAAAACCATGAAAAAAACAAATAAATTTGCGGTCAGTAAGCACTTACTTTGCTACACAAAAATTGTATAAAATATCTCAATTTTTTTATATCAAGCAATACTGTACTAAAACCGATTATTTCACTTTAAGTTATGAAAAAAACACATTACAAAAACACTTAAAATTTTCAATCCGAGTCGCGACAAGGTTTGTGGGTGAACGAACTGTAAAAATATTACAACAGAGAAAAGTATATTATTGCTGCAGTTAATGTCTATAAGACTATATTATAAAACAATTATACCATTCGCTCTCGTCGTATATGGCTGATATAATGATAGTCGACTCCGTGCTACGCACCTCGTCGGCTATCAGCTCATATACGACTCGAGTTGTATCCCGAAATAGTCTAATTCCTCTTCAAATTGTCCATAAGTATCATCAACTCTCAACTCTTTCCTTCACAATTCGAATTAAATTTTAGATAGACATACCTGAGGATTGGGATGAATGATGAGTAAGTATACTCCAGGTAACTTGCCATGCAGCGCCAGTGGCGAGTCTTCCTCTTCTAGACGCAATAAAGCTTCAGTAGTAAGGTTTGCAAGATCTTTGCTCCACAGTAAATATGGATAATTCAGGATTTCTTGCAGGGATATTGACAACCTCTCAGAAAGGTCATCTCCAGACAACGTTTTGTCCTAAAATATTTTCAATATTATAAAATTTAAAAATTTACGCTTGTTGCACATACTGTCGCGTAAACCAGGTAAATTGTGTTAACGGATAATGTACGTTGGAATTGTATGTTCTGTAGTTTTAATATTCCATTCACGAAATTTAATAGAAAACAGGTGATAGGATTGTTTCACAGCTATACTTGCCAATCATGGTACAGTTTATATGTATTTATTACAAGCTTAATAATCAAGGAAATCAACGATGGTTGCGTTGTCGTTCCTACTATTGGTTGCTTATGAGTGTAATATTTTCTATGGACCATTGTTTTAGTAGTATGGGCTAGTAATGTGTTAAGTAGTTCCTAATTATTAGTATAGGTAATAGCATAGTTTTGAGTGCAATTTGGATATAACGTGCACGAGCGAGTTTTTCAAATATCTCAAAATAACACAAAATAGTGCTATTTGAGGTCTTTGAAAAACTCACGAGTGCATGTTTTATCCAAATTTCACGAGAAACCATGCTATTACTTATAAATAATATACATAAAAATGTCCGAGACAACTATACTTTCAACTTACAAGTCGAGCCGTCACCGCTTCGTATTTTATTTTTATGAATCGGCAACGACTTAAAAGTTTCACTTAGCCAAGCAAGTTTAAATTAAATTGTTTCAGTTAAAGTCTTGTTAATTTCGAATAAAAATAGAAGCCATATTTTTGGCCAGAACTCAACTTTCACTTATGTAGCTCGGCCGCCATATTTGTTTTGTTTTGGAGTAACCTGTGGCCGTCATTTTCGAACAGAAACTGCTTACGCTGATTGGTTGATTTTAGGAATGTTTGTTCTTCCGACAATTAGATGAATTTGTTACAGAATTTTGCACTGCTGTTTGGGATTAACTGCACTGAAATCAACCAATCACAGTCGAGTAATATTTTTATGTACCGGGTGGGGCAAACTAATTTGATAACCGTTACCATTTTATCGTAAGTATTATTTAAATGAAGTGAAGTTGAAGTTAGAAATGTTTCTTGAATAGATATGCTCTTTTATTCTAACATTTGGCCTTCTAACTTCAACTTCACTTCATTGAAACGAATACTTGCATGGTAAAATGGTAATGGTTATCATTAATAGGCCATTAATAGGCCATTTTTAGCTAATTCTCGACACTTCCAAAAATGTTTACTCAAGTTTAAACGCAGCTATCTCGGTCAATATTGCATGAAAATGCACATGGCACATATCAAAATTTAAGTTAGACATCGCTGAATGCAAAGCAACTTGTTTAAGTGTAATAGTTTTTAAGTTATACTAAATCAAACAGTCGTACTTTTTTTTGCCCCACCCGGTATATAATTATACACGTAAAAACTCGCAAGTGGTAACAAACCTGCAGCAAACTTGTACTTGAATGCTGTTTCAGCAACTTGTTCTCAGAATGTGTTCCCAGAGCTCGTTCCGAACTTGTTCATAAGATACAGGTTGTTCCAAAACCTTTTTGCCGTGCTGGGGCCGGTTGTACGAAGGGCGTTTACGTCGCTATCCACCGTTTAATTCGCTATCCGCCGGATTATATTTAAACGCTTGAGAGATCGTGTTATACGAAACCCGTTTAGCGCTATCCGCCGGTTAAATTTCGACTATCCTACGGATAAGTTTAATCGGTGTCTTGAGACCGATTAAATCGCTATCCGGCGCGGCGGCGGATGAATTCGAAGTTCAGTCAAGAAAAACGATCAATATTTCGTATAGAATAGAATCTTTATTTACCCACGGTGAACTTATCAGGATTTACATATATGGTACACTAACTAATTACAAAATTTTACAAACTAACAAATTACAGTTATAGCTCAATATAGAAATAATTATAAAATAAAAATACCTGCTTTCCATAAGTGCCGTGCAATAATATAATTTGTTAAAATTCAATCATTTAAAAAACCTACTACAGCCCGATTTAAACACGCTGAGATTATTTGTTTTGCGTAGCTCAGTAGGAAGGCTATTCCAAAGCACAGCACCACTATAACCAAAGCTATTCTTTAGGTAGTTGGTCCGTGGCTTTGGAATAGCTAGTTTGCCTTCGGTGTCTCTCAATGAGTAGTTCGTGATGCTGCTACGGTCTATCGAGTTTTCTCCAGCCAAGCTTCTCTAGTAGAAAATCAGCAGCAATGTCATAGCTAGAAGATGTTAACACTCTTGCTGCACGATTTTGCAATTTTTGAAGCGTATGAGAGGGCTCAGATTGTGATAAAAATACAAAAACCCTGTTGGGGAGTCCCTTTTCTATATCGAATAAACTTAAAAGCTCGCTTTTGACTTCTCTTGAGTCCTCGTGGTCTTAAAATAAACGGAGCCAAGCCAAGGTAACTAGCAAAGCAATGTGTTTGTCGTAATGTATTCTTATTTTCATGCCGGTGTCAGTCAGTTACGAGGTTCAGCATTGTGGCTTTTTTCTACTTCTTTCATTTTGAAAACAAGAAGCAGGTAAAATTCCAACCATTAGTTATTAAAACAAACAACGAACAAGTGTATGAAGACATAACTTTTGGACAGCCAAACAAGTATACAAATAAACAGACAACAAGACGCCGAAAGACGAAAAATCTTTGTTCGCTCGCTGTTTGTTGGCTTTCATAAGCCAATCAAAATTTGTGAGAAAATGTTCTTAAAATTATTTTGAATCTATAGTGCAAGGTCAAGGAACAAAATATTCAGTCACAGACACAGCTTCTGAATTAACTTTATAACAAGACAACAAAACTCACAGTATTTACTATTGCATTCGCATAAAGAAGCCGAAAGTCTTTGAAGCAAAATGCTGAAAAGTGGATACGAAACTCCTTAATGCAACGACTGAATGACAAAATTCCAACCAACATATACAACGGCAAAAATCTCTACTGCCTGTTTAATAGTTTAAAACTTTGTGGATTTCACAAGTTGAATAAACTTCAAAGAATACATATTGAGTTGAAATGTTCAAACATGTTCAATTTTACTTGCCGGCTAACTAACCGCTGGATAGGGGATTTATCCACTGGATAGCGGCTAAACACCGTTTAAGTTAAACGCCTTTCATACAACCGGCCCCTGGAATTCATCAACTTGCTAACACGTTGTGAGTGACAATCTTGTAGCAACTTGATAAAATGACAACATTGTTACAACTTGTTGATAAGCTTGCTACAAGTCTGTTGGCTGTTGCAAACACATCTTGTTGACAAGTGAGATTTTTTCGTGCGTATAGTTGAGGTCTACACTAGGTAATTGAGTTCAATGTGACTAAATTAAAGGCACTCACGCGTCTTTACTATTTGCATTGATAAAATGCATATGGCATTCATTACCCTCTAGGGATATACAATTACTTTATGGTTTCCGTGTTTGGATGGCCTGATCCAAACACGCGGGTGTGTTGCGAGAGTTAAGAAAAGCGCGCGAAATCTCGAGCCGAAGGCGAGTGATTTTGCGCGCTTTTCTCAACTCGAGCAACATTCCCAAGTGTTTGGATCAGGCCATCCAAACACGGAAACCATCAGAGCACGCGTTATATACATGTTATTTTATAATATATGTTGCACTAAGGGGCTATATTCGTAATATTGTTTGCTCGCGGTTGAGCTATCTTTGCGTCGCGCGTTTCTTGATTATTTCCTCCGTATCCGTAAAGTGTCCCCGCCCTTCGTTGGCAGCCTTTCTACTACTGTAGGTGCTGGATGATTTGGTCGTCTTTGCATTATCTGATCTGTACCGCAGGAGCAATCTTGTCATGACAGTCAAGCACAGAGTAAAAGTTCCATGGATCGAGGCAGGTATAAGAACCTGTACTTTGGAACATTTGCTTTGGAAACTCAAACTAGTCTACATACACTATAGGAGTTGCCCCAGGACCAGCTGTATTTATTCACGTCAGGTTAGCAACTAATCAAGCTTTTAACAACTCAGCTATGATGTTTAAGTTTTCTCTATCAATGGCAATGCTATACCTCTTCCCAGTCATAAATATTTTCATCTGACTTGATGTCCGTATCTGGATGAAGCGAATTCCTCATATGTTTACAAAGTCTGTTTACTTCCCACGCAAAAAGTTCCTATACAACAGAACAGAACAATACAAAGGTTGTATTTTCCTGTGTTGGGAAAAGCAAGAATTATCAGGAAAGTTTTAGAATGTAGATAAATTTAAGAATGAAGACTTACTACCTAAAGCTACGGGAAGTTGCCTGATAGTATAAGCAAGATACCAGTCAATAACTACAGTATGCCTGTACTGCGATAAAAACAAGAAAATAGCAATCACCACATCAGGAAATATATTTAACGCTAAATATTTGCATATACTTACCTTTTGGGCAGATTCGTTTCTTTTTAAAAAGTACTGCCTTGCATAATGGTAGGCCATCACACAATCCAAACAACCAGACAGGTTTGAATCCATTTTTTGTGAAATTTCATCGTCTATTTCAGGAGAACAAAAGTCTCCCAGAACTTTCGCATTTGCCTTATATCCTGTCATACACCAAAAACAATCCATTTCTAAAAATAGAAAATGATGTGTGAAGTAGAGGTAGCTAAGGAAATAATCATCATCCTAACATTTCCATTTCAGAGGACCCAAAACAAATGGTAGAAAAATACGTTTCTGACAAACACTGTCTATTAAATAACATGTATCTATTAGAATACTATAGAGGAAGTTAAAGTCGGTAGCGGTGTCGTTAGTCTATTTGATTACTTGTGGGAATAACGTGATGATAGTTACGACTAAGTAGTTGGTACAGGTAGTTAGTTATGGCCCAATTAGGCTCAATACGATTTTAACAGTAAATGGCATTCTATCATTTACTATTGGCAGTGACATGCAGAGCGTTTAACGAGCCGTGCGCCCCGAAGTACACGCGTAAAACCTTGTCGACAAGATGTGTTCGCAACAGACTTGTAAGCAAGCTTGTCAACAAGTTGTAACAATGTTGTCATTTTATCAAGTTGCTACAAAGTTGTTACTCACAAGTTGTTAAATTGTAGGATGATAACAAGTTGTTGGAACAACTTTTAACAAGTCTGTTGAGTCAACAACCGTGTAGCAAGTTCTTAACAAGTCGCTGACAACTTGTCAACAAACTGGGAACGGGCAGTGCGAACACATCCTGATAACAAGTTGTTGAAAGTCTGCTGCAGGTTTGTTACAGCTTAATTAAGCGTTTTCAAGTATGCATGGGTGATGCACGGGATCCCCGAATAGTCGAACAAATGCGCGCGCTACTTAGGTATGCGAGCACAGTTTTCGCGCGACTTCAGAAATGTCGGCCGAATATCTCCTTTACATCGTGCTTATTCGCGCATACCAAAAAAGTTACTATTTGCGAGGGCCGCCGTGATGCAGAATACGAAAGCTTGCTTGAAGTCAATCCACATTTACATTGGTTTCTGGTCAGGGATGATCATACCGATAAGAATAACAAGTATTCTTTTGTCAATTAAAAAGAGAAAAGTGCGCACAACACGCTTAATATCTTTTGAATTGGTATACTTTTTAAAACTCATTGGAGGTTGAGAATTTTTTCGACTATCAAATATTTATGCTGCACTTCACACGCAATAGCAAAGATTACCCCACGAAATTTAAGAGGAATAAAGATTAATTCTTCATTAATCGCATGCCTTTAAAAGAGCCAAGTTCTGGCTCATTTCTGAGTTATGAAATAGCTGAAATGTTTTACGTTTGGAACAAAATGAGAGGAGGAGGCCATAATGATGATCGCCTTCAGCGTGGAATTTTTTGTTGTTGTTTTTAAGAATGCCTTAACCATGTTTACTGTATGACGCATCGACTCGATAATTTCGGTATAATTACAGATTTAATCAGCCTCCTTGAATTTCGCATCAATTATGTTGTTTTTATAAATATTTGCAGCTGACCATGCAAGCCCCATGCTAAAGTGCATCGCACATGTTTCAGTACGTCGTATTGCCGTTTCACCGCCCTATCTAATAGACGCCCTGGCAGAGGTTACATACTGTACATATACAGCAGCATATCATAATTAATGCGTGGTTCCAGTGTAGATAGTAATCCTCAGAGTCTAATAATATGCTGGGGGGTTGTATGATCAAACAACCTGAAAAATATAACAAGAACCTCGATGTTTCGAGTGAAGGCCCTTTGTATGAAGGTTAGTATGGCTAAGAAGTTAGTAGTAACTTCCAAACGAAGGACCTACGCTCTAAACGTCATTCTAAAACCCCCAGCATATCGTTTATTGCTATCTATACATAGAACAATATAATGGAAGAAAGTAAGATTTTGGTTGCGAAAAACCATGTTTCCACCCAAAGATGATCAATTTGCTGGAACTTTAGGTTTTGAATGTATTCTATATTTAGAATTTTACTTATAGTAACAAGAAGGCTGCAAACCCTGAATATATCCATTTTCTAAAATGAAGAATTTTGAAATGCATAATTTGCTACAGTATTTATCTCTATCAGTAAGGAGGTACAGTGTACTCCTTGGGAGGCTCCGTAATTTTTCTTTGGATGCTTATTTAAAATGCCATTCTGTTGTCCATACAATGAATTTTAATTCAATTCTATAATATATAACAAAACATGCAGGAGTACAACAGAATTGACTGCCTCTATATTCATAAGAAATGTAAAAGAATACAGGTATATTTCTACTAACCTGAAATGTACTGTACAGGAAATCAATTGAAGTCACATAGTTATACTGCACAAAACTTTTCTCTTCATCTTAGGCTTGAAATTAAAGTATAAAACAGATTGAACTATACTGTTATTTCACCAAAATGTAAAGCTTGGTTGGTTTAGAGAGCACCTTATTAGTAACACGTACATGTAAGCTTATATTTAGAGACACGGTCAACTTTGAGCGAATTGCTATAAAATGGCTCAAATAGTTCTTGAACAAATTCAAGTTGATAGATGGTTACATCGCCTTTATCAGGGCGATAACAGGGTAACATAAAAACGGTTTATCCCTAGGGACGATAACGTTTTTATTTCCCGCTGCTTATCACCCTGATAAAGGCACTAGATGTGATAAAAAGGTTATCACACTCATGACTCTGTGATATCAGTTTATCCCTCTAGGTATGATATCATAATTGTCCCTCGTTTGCTGCGCTCACTCGTGACAATAATGATATCGTCCTAGAACGATAAAACTGATATCACCTCATCCCTCATATGAGAACCTATACATATTAAAGCACTCACCAAATGGCAAGTTTAGATTAAATGGCTTATGCAGCGAAAATTCGGTTCGAGTGAAACTCTCTTATTAAAGAGAACTTTTGAAGTTATGAAGATTGACGTTTGGAGCTTTTCCATATCCCACTTCTTTCTTGAGATATTAAGACGTGTTTGATATCTAAATAACATCACTGTGACATCACACTGCATAATGAATTGTTGGAAAATCTCTGAGATTATTTAACCAATCGCCTTTATAAACTGTCATTTGTTTCTGCCTATCGCAGGACACCACACATACAGAGTTTCAAGTGAATTAATTCAATTATTTCAAAGATATTCGTGATTTTCCAACAATTCATTATGCAGTGTGATGTCACAGTGATGTTATTTACATACCAAACACGTCTTAATATCTCAAGAACGAAGTGGGATATGGAAAAGCTCCAAACGTCAATCTTCATAACTTCAAAAGTTCTCTTTAATAAGCCCTTTTTAACATAAACTTCAAAAACATTGAATCTTATCAAAATACATGCGTTTTTTGCTACGAAGGAGAGGGGGATTTATATAGAGATTGCGGCTTAAAAAGGATAAGATTATCAGAGAGGGAAGACTTATGCAAGGGAGGGGGAGAACACAAGTTTTACTACTACTTATATTACTACTACTACTTATATTACTACTACTACTTACAGGACATACTTTTAATATATGGAGGTGAGCCAGCCCGGGTACCCGTGCTAGCTCGCTTTCCCAAGACGAATTTCACCCGTGCTTACATGAGACTGCTCAGACGGGCTGGCTCGCCAAAACAGAGCACCCGGGCTAAAGTAATTAATAATATAAACAAATTTTCCAACAAACCTGAAATCATACTTTTGCAATAAGAAGTTTTACAGGTATAACTATAACAGAAACGACCACAGAGACCTTTTAAGACCTTTTAAGATCGAAATCTGTTGAGAAAATGTCTTATATTCGCGTAAACACAGCTTTTATTCTCATACCAAGTAGGCGAGCCATCCCGGGTCATGGCATTTAAATGGAGATTCCAGCCAACTTAAGTGAGATCTCAGGTCAGTCAAGGCAGGATCTCGTTTAGGCGGGCCAGCTCGGTTCCCATATAAACACAAGATGGAATGTAATACGAAATAATAGCAAACGTGGGAACTCACCAAAACTGGGCCAGCTCAGATATCCGGGATAGCTCGCCCCATATAAACAGCCCCTAAATTAAGCCTAGATGGCAGACAGTCTTTGAGCCAAGTCACCCACCTGAGAGGCAGGCAAAATGAATGAGCTGGAAAGACCATCTGCTGGGTGTGGCTATGTTTTGATATGCAAGTCAATAAAGTTGAAATATGTGTTAATAATGAACATGCAGTCATATACATAATCACATTTTTGAACTAACGTGAACTCAAAGACTGTAAACTTTCGCTAATCCTTGCTTTTGTTTACATTTTTCTGGCAGGCGAAAGTTTGTTAAAACTCCCACAATAGTTCTTGTCGTATGAGGAAGGATAATTGAAAATTTCTTATAGAGTGGCAAGATAGGGTGGTCGCACTAAATTGGTTAATTAGGTTTGGCACATGAGTGGGCGTAATCAGGGGCATAGGAACGTATTAAATATTGGGGGGGGGGGCAAGGTCATGAGGCACCAAAAAAATTTTAAAGCCCCCAGATCGCTGGAAACGGCCATTTCCGAGTCTGATCTAGTTAGCTTGTTCAGGGGACTAAGCCTTTTCAATCATCTTCATGAAAACTATTTTATTTTTTGGGGGGCCGAAAGATATTCAGGCCCCCTCATATAATATTGGGGGGCCCGAAAGATATTCAACCCCCCCCCGCTTCCTACGCCACTGGGCATAATATTAAAAACATTGCCAAACCCAGCAGACGGTCAATTATTTGCCTGTCCCGAAGTTGTAAGGCCTCGCAGGTAGACAGTCTGCAATAAAGGCCAGGGTGAAACTAGCATCACTGAATCTAGCACTGATGCCAATTTTATCCAAGCTGTACTGAAAACTAAGCATGTGTTACTGGAGCTGGATTGTAGCAATGTAGCAATACAAACTAGGGCAATTGCTAGGGCCCTTGCCTTGTTTACATTTTGCAATTATACAAAAGATTATGTTCTGCAATGTGATTCAACAATGCTTATCACATTATCAACAAAGATCTCTTTGGAGCTTTAAAACCGTTTGCCTGCCTGGCAGAAATATGTAAACAAGGCAAGTATATTATATAGCGGCTTGTAAATGGAAAAGTATTTGTTATATTCAACAAAAATGTTGTTACGATACATTTATATCACTTCTGAAATACAATAACCCAGCAGTTACTTGCAGACTAAAATAAATGATCGTCATTTAAATATAATTTGTGTGGTCGTTTAAACCTCGCGCCATATTTGAATATTTATAAGTTTCTTGACGCTAGTATTAACATGTTTTTAAGAAGGAATAACAGTATTTGAAGTCGACAAATGCTTATTCTCTGTCAAACAATATATAAAAAACAAACATCTTACCTGCAAATATTTATTTAAGGCATTTTAGAGCAAAATTTCTGCTTTTACACGTGCTGACGTGCTCACATTTCGCGCGTGAAGTTGACCGAACAATGAAAAATGAACCAGTGCTTCCACAACCGCCTGTTCAAAAATCCTTTCACAGTCTCCAAAATTCCTTTTCCCCCACAAAATTCCCAGGCGGTAGACAAAATCAAGAAAATTCAGGCAAATTTGAGGCAAATGTATCACAAAATATTGTACGCTCACAATTCTAGGCATTTCCAACTTAGAAGTGTTTGGTTTGTAACAAGAACGTGAAATTTATGTTCATCCAGGGGCGTAGGGTGCTTGATAATGGTGGAGGGGTCGAATGGCACAAGGCTCTGAACGACAAATTTTGAAATTTATAGCCTCTAGATCGTCGGAAATGCATTTTCAGATTCTTCTGTACCTCTTTTGTTAGGCCTATACTATTTATAGGTTCATTTTTACTGGTTTAAGTGGTTTTAGACTTGTATGGATCAATTCTTGCTGTTACCATCCCCCCCCCGCGCAACCCCCGGGGCAATGCAGCAAATCATGCTCCGGGGGGCGGGATTGGTTTGATGATTTTGTCCCGGGGGGTTAGGTCGGGAATGCGTGAGATCTGGGGTTTGGTGACTGGCAACGTACAGACTAGTCTCTAGTCCTCTGTGCGCACGTTATTTTTCCGTGACAGGCAAAAGCCCATCAAATGTTGGATATCTTGCATCTCAAAAAGATTGTTGACAATAGAAGAAGGGCTGCTGAGAAAACAAAACAAAGAAGCACTTTGATTTTCTGTTGAAAGTATCTGTTTTTTATGTTAAAGTCCTTGCATTAATTTCTCACCCTTGCCCGGGGGTTGGGATTGTTAATTTTCAAATTACCGGGGGCTGGGATGTGCAGTGAGCTTTAAAAAAAATTACAAATCCCCGGGGTGTTGCCCGGGGGGGGAATGGTAACAGCAAGAATTGATCCATGCAAATAAACTGGTATAAGTTACAGAAATCCAAGCAATTTCCTTTAATTTTTGTATTTTTCCCTGCCATTTCCTTGTAAAACTCATTTCCTTGCATTTTCCTTGCAAGGACCAATATTTCGGTTATAATTCCATGACACGCAATCACGAATATTTCTCTTTGATCTTGACCCCAATCCCGACCCAATCCCTAACCGTAACCCTATTTCGTGCGTGTCATGGAATTGTAACAAGCAAAATTCTTGCAAGTGAAGCACTGAAATGAACAGCCAGCGTATTAACAGTTTACTTCATGTAAGCATAACAAAGCACCACAAAAGAAGGGTCACTGGAGTAAACAACTAAAGAACCAATTAAATGAAGGCGTTTTTTAACTTATAAACAAAGAAAACGCACTCATTAAAACACAAGTTCATCGCGCATAGTTCTATGAGGGTCATGAAGAGTGAAGGAGTAAAATTGGAACTGGGATTTGTCTATTTTTGAACTGGGAAAATGGGATTCACTGCTCTAGGACTGGAATTTCACCACTGAGATTGCGCTGCAACCAAGTTCTAGCTACCAATGCAATCCACTCCCCAACATTAATTTCCTTCTCTAACTCGAAATTTACTTTTTCACCAAAAAAATTTTCTAAATATTATAACATTTTTGCTGCCAGATTGTTATCAAAACTCACTCATTTCTTGGCACAGCGACCGTATCTTATTGTATCATTCATCCGGTATGTTTAGATACTGTGCGGGTAAAATATATTCTAAAAGTTACTAGCGCTTCGTTCTTCACTAAGATAATATATATATCCAAATAACCAGGGACCGGTTTTAATTTAATTACAGAGGACTCGAGCTGGCACAAATGACAAATGATATCTTTAATGGTTGTTGCCTCTCTTATCTAAAAGTGATTTTGACATTCCCCGAAAAAAAACAACTTCAGTATTTGCCTACAGTTGTATAGCCTGTTTACGTCTGTGCACAGACTAACTGTTGTAGTGTTGCGTAATATTCACAAGCATGTTTTATGTGAAATAAAGGGTAATAATATTTGCACAAAAATTGCACTACCCTCCTCCCTCCAAACATGCGCTGCAGCAAAGACCATGGTTCAGGCTGGTCACTTGACACCTTCACTCGCTTTGTCCCCGGTGGAGGGGATAGTAGAAGTCTATGAAGTACAAAGATGAGTTTAGCCTGCTCGCAGGCAGGCAGGCTAAGATGAGATTTGTAAGAGTAATCCACGCTCCAACTATTGATGAGATACTCCCTAAGCTAAATGGTGCCCAATATTTTTCAATTGTTGATGCTAGAAGCGGTTACTGGAACATTAAGTTAGATCATCAAAGTTCCTTGTATACTACATTCAATTCCCCCCATGGCAGATACCGTTTTCTCCGGCTCCCTTTTGGTCTAATATGTGCTCAAGATATATTTCAGAAAAAAGTTGACGAAGCATTTGGCGATCTTTCCGGGGTAACAGGGATAGCTGATGATATCGTCATATCAGGCAAAACCCGTTGCGAACACGACAAGAATCTAAAGGCAGTCATGGAGCGTGCCCGAGAAACTGGTGTGCGATTCAATCCAGACAGGTGTCAGATTGCACGTACGGAATTATCATTCTTTGGTCACACCATCAGTGCTACTGGTCTCAAGCCGGACCCCCAGAAAGTCGAAGCCATCAGAAATATGGATCCCTCTACAAATCTTGCAGACCTGCAGACCTTTCTTGGAATGGTTCAATATCTTGGTCGGTATATTCCAAATCTAGCTTCTGTTTCAGCAGTCCTATGGGATCTTACCAAGAGCGCCAATGAGTTTCAATGGAATCCTGAACACCAGCAGGCGGCAGATAAGGTGAAGAAGCTCATCACCTCCCCTGGTAGCCTCCAATATTTTGATGGTAGCAAACCAGTCACCATACAAGTGGATGCGTCTATGTGTGGTTTAGGAGCTACATTACTTCAAAATAAAGGTCCTGTGGAATATCGAAGTAAACTCCTCTCAGAGACAGAACGTCGCTATTCCAATATTGAACTAGAGATGCTTGGTTTTGTTTACGGGTTAGAGAAATTCCATTACTATGCCTACGGTCGGCATGTTACAGTTGAAACAGATCACAAACCTCTGGAGGCCATATTCAAGAAACACCTAGCCAGTGCACCTCCACGTATTGCCAGGATGATGCTACGTATCCAAAAATACGACGTAGAGATCAAGTACGTTCCGGGGAAAGAAATACCATTGGCCGATGCGCTGTCACGGTTAAACCCATGCAATACAGACACCATCAACGGACTTGATGTGTCTATTCATGAGCTATACATTCACCTCAACGCAAGTCCAACCAGAATTCAGCAAATTCAGATCGAAACTGCCAAAGATCCTATTCTCAATTCGCTTAAGTCCTTTATCAGCCACGGATGGCCAGATAAGAGATCGGACTGTCCATCACATCTTCACGGATATTGGAATTATCGTGATGAGCTTACGGTTGCTAACGGATTAATTCTCAAAGGAACCCGCATCTATATACCAAAGAGTTTACAGCCCGAGGTCCTTGAGCAAATTCATTATGCACACCAAGGCGCTGAAAAATGCAAGCTGCGAGCTAAAGGTTCCGTATTCTGGACAAGTATCAATGCTGATATAGAGAACATGGCGAAGGGTTGCAGTCCGTGCCAGCATAATCAACATGCGAATGTAAAGGAACCACTTACACTTCATGACGTACCCCCTAAACCATGGTATACGCTTGGCTCAGATTTGTTCTTTTGGAACAATGAATCTTACCTCCTGCTATCAGATTATCACAGCAAGTTTCCTGTGGTTCGTAAGCTTCGCAATATCCAGTCAAACACTGTTATTGCACATCTAAAGTCTATCTTTGAAGAGCACGGAATACCAAGTAAATTTGTTACTGGAAACGACACTCAGTTCACTTCATCAAGCTTCACAGAATTTAGTAAGGCATATGGTTTCGAACATGTCCTTATTATCCGCAAGCAAACGGGTTTATCGAGAGGAACGTGCAGACGGTGAAGAAGTTGTTACAGAAATGCAAAGAGTCCGGATCGGATCCACAGCTTGCTATACTTTGTCTGCGAACAACACCCATCAACCATCACCTTCCGTCACCAGCAGAACTGTTGAATTCCAGAACCTATCAATCCAACCTTCCTAGTTTTGCCAAACCATCTTTGTTTCCGAAGATAGACGATGAAATTAATGCTAAACTGCAAGCAAGACAAGATCTGCAAAAGTTTTATTATGACAAGTCATCAAGGAATCTCCCAGAAGTTTATCCAGGCGATAGCGTCCGTGTACTCAATCCCTTGAATCATAAGTGGGAACCTGGTGTTGTCAAGGAAAAGGCACAAACACCGAAATCTTATGTTCTAGATATGCCTAGCGGTAGTACCTTAAAGCGGAATCGTCGGCATATTCGACCGTCTGTTGAATCAGTCAATGAAGATGTCGGTGACAACCAATCTACCAGCATTACCGCACCTGAACCGCCATTTCCGAGTGATACTATTGTTTCAACTTCACCACCCAAAGTTGAAGAGACAAGTAATGTTGAAACCCCGAAGCTGAGGCGATCCACCCGTGCTATTAAACGCCGGACAGATTGAATTTATAGAATATAATAAACAATTAGTTAATAATTATAACTTATTAGTCTTTTTCTAGCATTGTAATGCTGCGATAAACAGTTATGATTGCCACTGAACTTTAGATTAGTTTTAATTAGTAAACAATTAAAGGACATTTGAGCAATTAATTATTTTTGGACAATTGTACTTTAGAAAAAGAGGGATGTCATGGTATAACTGTGGACTACCATATATGGATATTAATTTGCATGCCATGTAGTTAAATAGGACCGCCATCTTTGTATTTGTTAGTTAGTCTTTATACTTGAACTTTATCAGTGCTCTTTATCTTTACCATTATTTAAATAAAACATGTGTGAGAACATAACAAAAGTAAAAAACCAAATCCAAAAACTCATGCCAGTAGCATAAAGGCAGTAATGATAAAGACTGTAATCGAGAGGTATAACTGTCTGGACTGGAAAAGGGTAGATTAAGAATAAATGTGGTGGCACGTCTTTGAATTTTTTCCAATCTTTCAATAAGGTTGATGGACTGTGACGACCAGATCTGGGTGGCATATCCTAAGCGGGGGCGTACTAATGATAAATACATTGCTCTTCTCACGCTGGTGTTCTGAATAAATCGTGTGTTCAGTTTGATATAACCTAGCAACTTGTTAGCAAGGCAAGATTGTTCTAGTACTTGAGTATCCCAGGTGAGATCAGTTGACATCCAGACACCAAGATCCCGTTCAGATTTCGTTGTTTCTAGAGATTCACCCTTCATCTTGTATGTGGTGACCACTGGCTTCATTTTACGAGTGATAGACAGCGACCGACACTTACTTTTATTAAAGGGGAGACCAGAAGTTGAAGACCAGGATTCTAAGTTGGACAAGTCCTACTGGAGTAATTTCGCATCGTTGACTGATGCAATAGACTTAATATGATAGTATAATGCCTTTGCATTCTTTTAATTATTCCATGAGCTCATTTAGAGCGGTTCATGCAACCTTTTCTGTGGCCTATATGTCGTGTCAACTTCTGTGTTGCTCGTCATATGTATATAAAAGGTAAAGGCTCATTACTCGCGGTCCAACCGCATCGCCTTCAAAGTCAAATATCTCCGCTCAAACTTGTCGCACGCCAAACAAAATTCGCCGGATCAGATCTTTTCGCAAAGGTTTCTCTCTCCAACGAATATGGTTTGATCATAACTCGGGTGGAACAGCAGTCAAATTCGTCGCTACTTTATGTCCCGAGCAGCGACGAATTTGACTGCTGTCCCATTCCGCGTAAGGCGGTATTGTTTACCAGTTGTTTACGTCACGTCCACGATCATGCCCGAAAACTTCGAAGTATTATGAACATAGCCGAAATTGAGAGAGATGTTGGCTCCGTTCGTCGCTAAATTTGCACGAGTTATGATCAAACCATATTCGTTGGAGAGAGAAACCTTTGCGAAAAGATCTGATCGAATTTTGTTTGCCGTACGACAAGTTTGAGCAGAGACATTTGACTTTGAAGGCGATGTGATCCGGCCGCGAGTAGTGAGCCTTTATCTTTTATATACATATGACGAGCAACACACAAGTTGACACAACATATAGGCCACAGAAAAGGTTGCATAAAGGGCTCAAAATGAGCTCATGGAGTAATTAAAAGAATGCAAAGGCATTGTACTATCATGTGAACTATATTTTATTGTTAAAGTGTAGTTATTTGACTAAATTAAGAATGTTTTTAAAATAGTTTTGGTTGCATGAGTATAAAATTTGTTTATAAAAGCCGTTAAAAACCCGCAACTCCTGATAATTTACCCTGAAATTGGACCGCCTGTGGCCAAACGTCAGATAAAAGTGTTTGCTTACACAAAGAAGTCTATATCGCAATTTGCAAGCATTTACTATAACAACGTTTAAACCACAAACACCTCTTTTCACTTGCTAATCTAACATTTCGATTCGCCTGTACATACATTTATAAATTAACTTTCTATATTTACCAATCAGATCACAGGAGACCCAGGCTCTATTTGCCCGCGCCCGCCTGTGACTTCCTTATAACGAGGGAAGGAAGGAAACATTGAGACCAAAATAGCCCAGACTTGGCATATGTTACACGAAACTATCCTCGATTTTTCGCCTTTAAATGCATTTCTTTCGAAATTAATCGATATCCCCTGCCCGAATGATACCGTACAACTCTCAAAACAACGATGCTTTAATCAAAGAGCTTAAATTCGCTCTAATTATCCGTGAGGGAATGACAAAATTTAGCAAAAATATATCCGCGTGCCAGGTTTGCTGGTCAAAAACCGGAAGTCGTTGAACAACTGAAAATACACTCAAACCTGATTGGACAACTTTGAAATTAAATGCATTTAAAGGCGAAAAATCGAGGATAGTTTCGTGTAACATATGCCAAGTCCGGGCTATTTTGGTCTCAATGTTTCCTTCCTTCCCTCGTTATAAGGAAGTCACAGGCGGGCGCGGGCAAATAGAGCCTGGGCCTCCTGTGATCAGATCCGTTTTATTAACTGGATGTGCGTAAGCAACATACATAAAGTGTAAACAATGAAGTTTGACGCCTTATCACGACAAGTTTACATGCGATTATTAAACATGTCATGTTTCATGAACACATGTACATGCTTCAGGTGGTAAAGTACTAAAGCGTTGTCTAAACTGCAAACGCGAAATTGAACATCTGGAACACCAGGAATATCTGCAGGAAGGACTCATAAATCGAATTTTCGCCCACCCGTTTTTGTTTAATTTGAACATTCTTTCCGCTTGCGTGTGGCTTAATCGCACTGGTTAATTTACAGTGAATTCTAGCCGATTATTAATAACTTATGGTCTCATATGTTCTCTCAAAATGTTACTTTTGTTTTAAATATTATAGTCCAGACAACTATTTTAAAAAGAGTCATAAACAACTTATTCATTTAAGCTTAGTTTCATTGTCACATTTCCACAGAAGAAAATATACTATATGTACGTGCAGGGGTGAGTCACAATTTTTTAGCTAAACAGGTTTAGGGAGGACCAAGATTTTTTGGGCCTATATTTAAAAGAGGTTCACTATTTTTGGGCCCTTCTTAATAAAATTTGAACTTTTACCGACCCACTCCCCTAATAATTTATGATCGCTCGCTTATATCACCCTGCTTACTTGCGCAGTGCATTGGAAAAGCTCATGTTTGGTGCATGATTACCTTTTAGCTAGCCTGCGTGGTAGACGGTCAACATGTTTTAGTTGTTCTGGTCTGAATGAAATGTCCAGAATATTTATCAATATTTATCATATTGCGACTATTGTCAATACGGTCTCATGCCGACACAGGCACTCAGTGACTCGAACAGTCTAGCGGCGATATTTAAAAAACCCAGACAAGGTAGCCATATTTACAGGCTTGTATATTGAAAATACACTTGTTCCTATATAGGAAAGGTTTAGAATCTATTTTGACTCCACAGTGCTCTATTAGGATCGTAATAGTATTTTCACATTAATTGCGTCCATGCATTGTTCTGCGTTCTTACATAAGTAACCCAACACTTTGCTCTAATAGTTTATTCATGATAGGGGGCGGTGTTCAAATAAATAGCCAAACTATGCAGACGGTCTTTCGCCTCCTTCTTCTACCCCGTTTTTCGGGTGTTTGGTCGCGGGAAGACCGTCTGCCACGGTCTGCCACATTAGAGATGGTCTTCTATTTCTAAGCGAACGCTTCACACGTTATAAAAGATAATCTATGTGACACAATACCCACAATATAGTTATAATCTACCACGCAGTGGTGCATAGCTAGTTAACAGATATTCTACATGGTTGCGGTCATACTACAATGTCCCTTCTAATGTCTAAAACCCCTCTGCCAACGCATTTCAACAAGCAAATAAGTTATCTTTAACATATATTTTTAAATACATTCCTCCTGGAAAAAACGAAGGTCGTGCGTTCGGGCAAGCGATTTTTTTTTTAATTGAATTTTTGTTTCAGATTCTAACATAAAGAACATGTCTTCGCTTGTGCTTGATTAACTCGACATGTAAGTTGAGATCGGTTGGTTCTCTCCTGTGCTTCGAGTGGAAATGTCTTTGCATAAATTATGCTCGAGAAAATGTCAATGTTGAAAACATGTTGAATTGACGACAGACAGGAATGTATAAGTGCCGGTAATATGATCCCATAGAAACGAACTGCGTTGCTCACTATAAGAAGTGAGCAAATGAAATTTTACTTAGCTACTTTGGTAAAGTACAAGAACTCTAGAATACGTCTGGTCTATTCCAAGACTTGGATTGCAACAAAAGTTGTTTGAATCTGACGATTTCTTTATCAAACTAAAAAGGTATGTCTCGGGTATGTCTATTATACATAATTATAATATCTGTCAGCAATGTACAGCCAACTGTTAGACTAAACTATTAAACGTACTAACGATGTCCATGTCCAGAGAGAAGCTATCTTGCTTCTTAATAATCTAAGTATCAATTTAATTTTAGTGAATTCCCGTTTATTTGAGCTTTGGCTGTTTATGGTAACTATATATATACTACTCTAATCCACTGATACTTGTATCTCGACTTGTATATACATGGCTAGAACATAAATTCGCCGATTCTGACTGCACCCTGCATCTTGCAGGATTAACTCGTATCGATAGCAGTGGTATACAGGAAACGAGGGTGCAACACCAGCATGACATTTTTGCCAATTTATAGCAAAATTAATGGCCAAAATAATTTCTATTTACCAGCTGTCTTAATACCCACCGAGTTTGTGTTAAGATATAAAAATATGCGTTTCAATTTTGTTATCTTACGTTACAACTTAAAGTAGCGAAAAACCACTTTACAACTACAGTAGGCGCATTATAACATCTGTAAGAGAAATTAAGCGTCGGAAGAGGAAAGATAGTGCTTCGCTTGATTTCGTACCAAAATAGAAACCATATCTACCGTCTACGCAGCTTATCAAGTCAGTGAGGATTACAAATGTGACCTGCTGACCTGTGTGAGTTCAATCCAGAAATTTGGCTTTGTTTCTGTCTTTGTTATTTCTACTTTTACTTTCCAATAAATACAGTATACATAAAGTTATATGATAACCTTATTCATAACCAGATTCAAGACGAGCAATAGACCTTTCCCCTTATAGGGCTTTCGCGCTAAGCATGACGGTAGAAGGTGCAGGTTGCTTTGGAACGAAATGGCGGCTGTAGGAGCGAACAATCTTGTTTCGAAGATGAAATGGCAGATTTTAACAACTTTTTGCGTCGATCCATCGGTAACTTTTATCAACAAGGAAATAAAAAGGGGACTTTTAACTACATGTATATGTAATTTCACGACGTCCTGTGCAATAATGGCAAAGAGAAAACGTTGACAAGGAGGCGACAAGTGAACACGCTTCGCAAAGAGTTTGTGGCAGAAAACTAACCTTACGAACAAAAACAGGTGAATTGGAATTTTAACTTAAGATCGGTTGAATTTTTTTCAAAATTTAATATCTCTGATAGGTTCTTGTGCTGGATTTCTAAGTTATTTAGATTCTATAAGTTTATAAGTGCCATTTTTAAGCTTTATGAAATAGACCATTTTTGTGAGGATTTTGATCGAAATTTTCATACAGAAACCTCGCATCTGCTTCACCTAATTTCTAAGCTTAAGTTTTCTCAATCTGAATAAATGGTCAATAGCTATAACAACAATGTTTAAAAGTGAATATGCTCTCTTGGTTTCAGTCACAGTGGAGTGAAATAGCATAGGTGCAAACGTACGTTGTCAACAAAAATCTGCTTGTGTTGCTGAATATTTAAGCTCTCAGAGGCTTTTGGCTCACACATAATGCAAACTTGTATAACTGCTTAGGGCTTACATGATTTGCACAAAAAAAATAGTTTAAAGGAAAAATTGTAAGTGAAACAAAAAAGTTTTCCCTGGATTTGAACCGCGACTCTGCTTCGAACTCGTAGGCGCACACGCTTAGCCACTACGCCACCGGCTGGCTCAGCTCGCTGGGTGAAATCGCAAAAAAAACACTAGCGAATTTATGTAATGCTAAATATACCAGCTGTCTAGTCATTTAAACAACGATATATATTGGCCAATCAATGCCCGCTGCATTTCTTTCCCTAGCTGCAAATATCCACACTTTATTTTACGAGACACACTTTAAAAATCCTACATTCAAAGTAAATTCAGTGTGGATCGAGGCAAAGGCCAATTTGTTTGAGCCAAGACACAGAGACAGACTTGCACTTAATACAGACAACAAATCTGATGATATTAAGAATACTGATTTATATTGCTATAAAGCCCGCAAAATTATCCATCGCACTATGATTGCTCTCTGGCCAAACACAATTATTGTGTGCATTGCAACGTTTCTCTCGCACACTTGCAGCGGAAAAGAGTGTTTTACAGGTGCACTTGATCAGCTCTCTGCACACAGTCGACACACTGGGAATAACCATCCAAACCCGTTGCCACCATGAAAACTCTGTGGAAGAAAGAACGTCCTGTACCGCATGTTATTATTATTATTATGTTAAAAATTCACATTTAGTAGCAAATCAATATTATTAAATTATAATGCGAAATAAAGTTAAAAAATGAAGAATATAAATCCTATATACACTACTGTATTTACAAAATTTATCATGTTACTACCTAAGACGTATTAATTAAACTTTGTTATATTGTTCAATTCCATAGACAATTGCACTATTTTTAAAACGTTCCGATGATTTCCAAATTCCTGTCTGGTATACTACCCTTCGAGCCTGTTGCAAAAATTAAATGCATCCTGGAAATAAGTTTACACAGCAAGTTACAGTTCGACATTGTACCTTCAATCAATCAATCAATCAATCAATCAATCCGTCCGTCCATCCTTCCATCCATCCATCCATCCGTCCGTCAATCAACTGTCCATCAAACAATCAATGAATCAATCAATTAATCAATTAGTAAATTAATCAATTGAGTAAAACCGGTATTTGATTATAAGGTAGTTACTTTCTTCATAAGGTCTATTACACGACGCAATTGCGCGGGGAGACGGCAGCGTGTAACATACTGTACCTTGGAGCGGCATTAGCGGAACACGCGAAGCAGGACGTTCTCTTGCAGAGTTTTCATGGGTAAAAGGAGAATCCTACCAGTGGAAACCGTTTGGATGACTATCCCTAGAGCTAGTGTCGACTGTGAGCAGAGAGCTGATCAAGTGCCCCTATAAAACAACTCTGTTCCCGCTGCAAGAGTGCTAGAGAAAATTTGAAATTGTGCTAACGTTACTGCCCAGAGACTCATAGTTCGAGGGATATTTTTGAGGCCTTAGCAATGTAAATGAGCATTAAGTTGCTTCTAGTTTTAAACCGGTTCACATAGATAGACTGAAACTGAAAAACCCACGAATTCGAGCGATCAGCGGATCGTTTAAATATCTTTGGTGCAAATTTAACAAACGACATGATTATGGAATCGCAAATAGTGGTATATAAAATTTCTGCACGTATTTGCAGTATTTCCAGCTCTATTGGGCAGCACTTCTGACAATAAAGATAATTTAAATTATGAAAATACTCTTCCTCTATGCATGAAACGAGCAGAGTCGAAACTCATACAACAAACTGCCATAGAAAGCAGAATTTTAACGGCTGCTTTGGGAAAACATGGGGCGCGGTAAAGTGATTGAAGTTGGAGTATTGAACCGATATGATGAATGGTTTAGCTGTCAGGGGAAGCAGCAACTAGTCATTAGGCGGGGCTATTATTATAGTCTGGCGATGAGGCGATTTTAGCCTTGGTTTTCGGATATATCTCTTTTTTGTGGCGGTTAACGGTGAATAAGTTATCGCTTGGTGACGGGAAATAGTTGCATTGTATACGTAGTTTTCGGTTGTAAATGCATTTCATACGCAGATCACGGTTTGAAATACCAAGCAAGCAAATTTTTTAACCTTTGAAGGCCTCAGAACAGCCATCCAGAAGCTTTAGAAAAATGAAATTTTGCAGATTATTTCTCAGTCTTGTCCCTCCTATGGAGGGTAATCTGTCAATTAAGTCAGGCTACTGAGTTTAGAGTATGTGAGCAACATATTTTGGACCTCTTAGTGTTTGTGAGCTTCTTTTGTCAGCCTTCATCGGTTTCTTTGAAACAAATCAAATCGAAAGCTACTGCATTTTACCCAGTTTACCTAGTATAGAAAAACGGCTGATAACGCTTTTAATTTTAGGAAAGATGACGGTTACGGTTTTTTCGAAAAAATACTGGCGGTTAACGGTAAAGGAGGCGGTTTGAGGAAAGACCGACCCGCTATGATAGGCCCTCCGTAAGCAGTATATATCCAACATTTTCTTCAATCTCACATGTAAAAATCCACACTTAGTTGTCCATAAACTGACACAGCAGATCAAATATTATTTGATGTATATTTTAAAACTTGGAATTTGAAAAACAATAAAACATGCTTTGAAAGTCTCGCGTGTTTTTATTGTTCTCCACGAAATGCTGGGGGCCTGAGCTCCCATTCACATTTAATAATATCAATTTAATAGGTATAATATCAATTTTCCTTAAAATTCTATAAAAGGGAAATTTCTTAATGTTGATTCTTGACGTTTTTCTAATAACAAAAAAAACTTGACAATAAAATTCTCTAAAAATGAAGAAATATAAACATTAATCCAATATCATTTCGTGTGCAAAGTTTTAAACATTTTTACCGAAGGAAATCTTTAAAATGACAGGAAGAAGACAAAAAGTAAGCTTTATTCTAAGTGCGCTGTTGCCATAGTAACGTACTTTCAACACAAAGATAGTACATCAAAATGTTCAGGAGAGCATTATTTATATTAACGTAATTTACTTTGGACTTCGTCTTCGTATCATGCAAGGCGAAGAATACTATAGTGAACTACAATGCAAAAACCCTTGTGAGCCATCTTAAATACTTAAAAGCTAAAATGTCTACCATATTGAAACGTCACTCACTTAATCTTTTGGGAGAGGGAAGGGTTCAAACTTTAGGTATTTGCGCATATGAGACAGATACTCTTTGTTTCTCAACCGATGATTTTCCAAAAATTCAGGTCAGAAATTTTATGGCGATTTTGAAATTACTATAGTGAGCCACATTAATCAGTTGGTTCTTCTATTTTAGAAAATTGGCATACGATCTCCCAGAATGAAAGGAAAAGTGCAATTACTGACTTTAATCACAGGACTGCTGTTGTATTTATGCGACGTGGGCTCAGATCTCTATGTCACTATTCAGTACTACAGAACTGGTCAATGGTGGTGGTTTGGCTTGACTTTAACATTTATTATCCTTCCTATTATCATTATCAACATTACAGCTTTCGTCCAAACTGTCATTAATGAAGAAAAAGAGGAAAAAAATGTCGCATGCGTGCTCGTATGCTTTTGTTCATGCTCGTCTATTGTTTATCGCTATTTAGAAGAATTTATGCGATGGAAGCGTAAATATTTGGATAATTCACCATGTGGACAAAACTGCCGAAGTTCTACCTGTGAGCATTGTAAGTCGTATCTTGACCAAAAGCGCAAGTCAGCCAGGTCTACCTATAACTTAGCTTTGTTACGCTATATTGAGACAGTTACTGAATCTACTCCGCAATGGTGTCTCCAAGTTTACATCATGTTACGTCAGTGGTATTTTCCGTGGTACACCGTGCTCTCAACTGCATTTTCTCTGTCGTCCTTGTCTTGGAGTATCACAGCACTCGAGAAAGCACGACAGAAAAAAGACGAAAACAGGAATTTCAAGCTGATATCTACGGTTGTGTTTCTGATTTGGCAACTCTCCACTTTGGTGTCCAGATTATTTGCTATTGTTTATTGTGCTTATGTTTTGAGACACTACGTGTTTATATTCATTGGGGTACATTGGCTTCTAGCTGCGATAATATTAGCAAGAGGTGATCTTGAAATGAAGTTTCACGCATGCTCAGACATTGTAATGGGCGTGCTTTTATCTTTTACTGGAGCTTTCTTTTTCCTGTTTTTCGCAACTGTCACCGTAGACATCTCCAAATTTACGATTGTATCGATAAACTTTCTCTTAGCTTTTCAAAATATATTAATGCTGATTTTATCACTAACGGTTTCAAAGTTTGATGCACCAAATACGAATGAAGTGAAACCGATCGCAATATCATGCGTCCTTGGAGGACTGGTAATAGGAACCCTGTTTTGTCTTTTGTATTACAAGTTATGTCTTCCAAGTCAAAGTGAACGGACAGACGATAATCCTGCAGCCAGCTTTATTGAAAACAACGGTGTTGAAAACGATTCCTATTAATGTTATATTTTTAGTTGTTCATTCCGAGCCGTGTACAAAAGAGTGTTTTCATGTGCCGTATTGTCCACTCTTTAATAAACGCCCCGTGCGATGAACGCTCCTCTCTCGTAATCACTCCCTATCAAATGGGGGGTGCAGGGGGGTGCGCACCCCCCTAGCCTTGTCCAATGGGGGTGCAGGGGGGGGTCAATTTCTGTATCAAATCCAAATTTAGGATTTGGCAGGGCAATTATCAAACAAAAATACAATAATTGAGCCTTTGGGGGTCTCTTTCACCATTTAGGAAACTTTATTTTTCAAAAATCTTCTCAGCACGTTGACCCTACCGGGGCTCCTCAGTGATGAAGGACCCTGCCTTGGTTAACGGTCACGCCCAGGGGCGTAACTACTGGGGGAGATTAGGGGGTGGGGGTGAGACACCCCTAAAGTTTGAAAATGGAAATTTTGTAGGGCAAATTTATCAAATATTTAATAACTTGTCGGGTAAAAAAACATTCACGTCAGTTGAAGACAAGTCCTCAAAGACCAGTTGGGGCAATTTAAAACAATTTGCTAATCTAATATACAACGTTTTCTGACCACCAGAGTTCTGTAAAATCTTCCCCCAAAGTGCACGAAATGGCGTTTCAGAGACTCTAGATTTCAACATTTTCTGGGGGAGCGTGCCCCCATACCCCCCTAGAGCCCTTCTACCTTTTACTACCTGTAGAAGCAGCCTAGTGAAGCAATATAACTGGAAAGACTTTCTGGGGCTCTCATAAGGTTTTTTGCTTAAGCCAGAGCCCCTGTACATTATTTCATGACCATGCGCTTTCATCAGGAAAAAATACCCCCCCCCCCCAATGTTTAGACCTAAGTTAGGCTCCTGGTCATGCCCAGCTTCATGACAAGAGCCCACTTATCACCCCCCTACCAGATCAAGCTGGATCCATCCCTGTTCAGTTCGCCTAGTTAGCTGGTCATAAAGAAATAATAGTGTTGTACCTATACAATGTTTATTAGTGTTATTTTGAGTATATAGTCCTGAGTAGTGTAGGATTGCATATTAATTAGAATATTTTATGTAAACTTTAATCCTGATAGTGTATACATAGTATACTAGAAATACATGCATGCAACAACCCCTCGCCACAGCTAAACAACGACAGTTTCCAACATTATACTAAGCTTTTTTGTTGCAAAATCTGCGATGCAAAACGCAGGAAAAAGGCCGTTACACCAGCAGTTTTTCTGCTGGAAATGGGATTCGGTAAATCACTGGCCGCGTGTTTGGTATCTTCGATTCAGGCATAATTTTCGCTAAAAAACAGAATTGAATTATCTACCCTACCACCCCCTCCCCCCCCCCATTTATGACGCACTCAAATGACAGCGTCATATAAGTGAACTTCTTGACATAAGTGTTTTCGTTCATTTCAAATGAGTTTGAAGGAAAACAATACTCTAAATCTCTAATAGCTTGAAAGGAAAACTGTAAGGAAACCGGGAAATATATATACATGGTTTCTTGAAAGATACGCAACGGAAACTCAACGGAAATATTTCTTAAGTAGTGGAAGCACTGTCGTCATAGCAACACTGACACAAAATAATACAATTTTTTAGCGTACAAAACAGGATACAAATTGGCCAAAAATAACTAAAAAATAGTTGTTTTAGCTATAGAATTCCCGAATTTATGATGTAGGTATGGTATTATTCGTTATATGAGCTTTAAACTAATGTAAAATTCAACATTCCGTTCAAATATAACGTTTCGAAATGTTCACAAAACTAAACTGCATTTTACCGATAAAAATTCATTTTTGAATTGAAATCAGTTTAAGATATAAGCGTAAAAATGATTTCGTTCTCCTTTTAATTTAGACCTTTTTCATCATATAAAATATACGATACTTTAACCGTAAATAAATGAAAAACTATATATATAAAGCAGGAGTTTTTAGAACAAAAATTAATCAACACTTTTATTGTTTTAATAATATAACAAACCTGCCTCTATTTGGACTCTTCTTATCTTTTTTGCTAAAGTTAAAGCGATAAGATCCGTCCCACAGACACAGCTCTTCCAATAAAGTTCCAAAAGCGACATTTAATTCAGACTTTCTCAAGTTTTTTTATAATCTCACTCACTCCACTCCTGACAATCTGCCATACTTTTGAGATCAGTGAGATGACCACCCACCAACCTTGAACCACGCGCCCGCGATTATTGATGAACTTTAGATCTCCCTTGGATTTCCTTTTTCCGGGTGTGATAAATAACCGAGCGGAATTAGTACCCTCGCCCGGGCTATCGCCCGGCTCGGGGATTAATGCGCATAGTATATTTATGGGCATTGCATATTAAATACACGCACCTGATTTGTTAATATATTAAATGCGTATTTAAAGTTTCATTATAGCGTGGTTGCCTTTATCATTCCTATATATTGCAGTTGGGAACAACTTGGTATTTTTCTTACTCTTTTCCCCGAGCCGGGCGATAGCCCGGGCGAGGGTACTAATTCCGCTCGGTTATTTATCACACCCGGAAAAAAGGAAATCCATGGGAGATCTTAAAGTTCATCAATAATTGCGGGCGCGTGGTTCAAGGTTGGTGGGTGGTCATCTCACTGATCTCAAAAGTATGGCAGATTGTCAGGAGTGGAGTGAGTGAGATTATAGAAAAACTTGATAAAGTCTGAATTAAATGTCGCTTTTGGAACTTTATTGGAAGAGCTGTGCCTGTGGGACGGATCTTATCGCTTTAACTTTAGCAAAAAAGATAAGAAGAGTCCAAGCGACACCTGAACGAAAAAAAGGAAAATATATAGAGGCAGGTTTGTTATATTATTAAAACTAGTAGTTACTATCGCAAGGAAAGTGCTGCCTAAGCATGTTTTGTAGTATTAAACGTACTAAATAATTATGTTATGTTCGCGTGGCGCAATAACAAATTTTGGCAATTGCAACGTATATATTATCACTGTATAAATGTAGACAAAACTTCGGCGTGAAAAATCTAATGAAAAAAATTTCCTGGAATTTTTTCCTAACGGGGAAAAAGATTTAGGTGGAAGTCACGTGAAAAAGACAGTCATATAACAACACAGGGGCCCAACAAAGGCACAAAGGTTTAAGTCTGTGAACAGTAAATCATAGCATAGTGATCATAGTTAACTATTAGTGCATGAGTAAATATACTGTATGAGAAAGAATAGAAATAATCTTTAATTTATATGAAGTACTTCACACAACCGGAGGGCTAGAATTGTGGCTGCACTCGCAATAATTTTATAGGCATGAGGGATGTTGAGGGATATTAGTAATTTGAGCTACTTGCGCCTATCGATCAGCGGCATGTAATTGTCAAATTATGCGCGACGATCAGGCATGCCACTAGAGTGTCGGGCATGCGAGTCAAAGAGAAAGAAATCATTCATTTGCTTTATTAAGGCCATCATATAGCCCTCTAATATTAAAATAGCATGACTGTCATTCAAGAAAATACTCAAAAGTGCTGTATGAATATCATATAAAGGAAATTCAATTTCCCGATCAGTTATAACAAGCCCTTGAAGCTCCTTTCCATAAGTCATAAACCAAATTTGGTTTTCATTTTTGCCAATTTGTTCTTCTAACACAATGGGTAGATCAATGTTATTTTGTGCCTCAATGGGCTCCATATTTTGAGCTACCTCCACGGGTAGATTGTTTATATTTTGAGCTACCTCCACGGGTAGATTGTTTATATTTTGACCTACCTCCACGGGTAGATTGTTTATATTTTGACCTACCTCCACGGGTAGATTGCTTATATTTTGACCTACCTCCATGCATAGATTGTTTATATTTTGAGCAACCTCCATGGGTAGATTGTTTATATTTTGAGCTACGTCCACGGGTAGATTGTTTATATTTTGTGCTACCTCCACAGGTAGATTGTTTATATTTTAAGCTACCTCCACGTGTAGATTGTTTATATTTTGTGCTACCTCCACGGGTAGATTTATACCACTATTTGTCATCGTACTACATGTATTCGTACATGAATTATTAACAGTAACAATTGTTGGTAAGTTATCTATAGACAAAAATTCTACACCAGTGTCTAGCTAGGACTAATAGGCCATTATTCAGAGCTCTTAAGTACATCTTGTCTCCTTGTATTAAGACACTATTAAATGTTGTAAACGACCATGCGGACAATGGGATATTTCGGGCTGTAAGAAGCGCCGATAAACTCATAAAAGCACATTGTTTGCCTCTAGAATGAACGCTAAACAGTTCATCGCCTTGGTGGATATTAGCAGAAATAAATAAAGCCATACTAACCTGGTTTCTTCGGGAAGTGTTCGTAAAATTCGTATATTTTGCATCAAGTCAGATGCGATAGCTGGAATTGCCTATTCAATATTTTTATCACTCCCCCCGGTGCCCCCCCGGAATTCTGACATCGAAATCTCGACAATACATAACTCGGCTCGAAAGACTGGGTCGAGTGAACTCTGGAGCATGTCAAAATTAGGAGTGCTGCCTGCGGCAGCAACAATAAAAGTGTTGATGTATTTTTGTTCTAAAAACTCCTGCTTTATATTTATAGTTTTTCATTTATTTACGGTTAAAGTATCGTATATTT
The DNA here is from genome assembly GCA_016169945.1 of Trachythela sp. YZ-2020. Taxonomy (NCBI): domain Eukaryota; kingdom Metazoa; phylum Cnidaria; class Anthozoa; order Malacalcyonacea; family Clavulariidae; genus Trachythela; species Trachythela sp. YZ-2020. The sequence goes on from JADLSH010000030.1 coordinate 279,533, forward strand.
TATATGAAAAAGGTCTAAATTAAAAGGAGAACGAAATCATTTTTACGCTTATGTCTTAAACTGATTTCCTTTCAAAAAGTAATTTTTATCGGTAAAATACAGTTTTGTGAACATTTCGAAACGTTATATTTGAACGGAATGTTGAATTTTACATTAGTTTACCTCATATAACGAATAATAACATACCTACATCATAAATTCGGGAATTCTATAGCTAAAACAACTATTTTTTAATTATTTTTGGCCGATTTGTATCCTGTTTTCTCGCTAAAAATTTGTATTATTTTGTGTCAGTGTTGCTATGACTACAGTGCTTCCACTACTTAATAAATATTTCCGTTGCGTATCTTTCAAGAAACCATGTGAAAGTGAAAAACCTTAACTTCTATCTCTATATATATTTCCCGGTTGCCTTACAGTTTTCCTTTCAAGCTATTAGAGTATTGTTTTCCTTCAAACTCATTTGAAATGAACGAAAACACTTATGTCAAGAAGTTCACTTATATGGCGCTGTCCTTTGAGTGTGTCATAAATGGAGAGGGGGGGGGGGGGTTGTAGGGAATTAAATTCTGGTTTTTAGCGAAAATTGTGCCTTAATCGAAGATACCAAACACGGCCACTGATTTACCGAATCCATTTCCAGAAGAAAGACTGCTGGTGCAACGGCCTTTTCCTGCATTTTGCATCGCAGATTTTGCAACAAAAAAGCTTAGTATAACGTTGGAAACTGTCGTTGTTTAGCTGTGGCGAGGGGTTGCTGCATGCATGTATTTCTAGTAGCAAATTTATCTTGTGAGAAGCAGATTGATATTTCAAACTTTAGCTATGATGGTAAGAGACTTAAGAGCCGATTTCAGGAAAAAACAAACAATTTCGAAAATCGACGGCAAAAGTAAAAATTTCGATTTCGCTCAAACTTTGCTTCAACATGGTCAATTTGATATGATAAAAAGCTGTGAAAAGTTTTTTCGAAAAATATTTTAAATCGGAGAGTTAAGATTTCGGAGAGTTAAGTTCGAGCCACGCCCACTTTTGTGAACGCACACGCCCACTTTTTTTAACTCTCCCGATGGTATATTTGAACTGTCATAACTTATCTAACGACGACACATAACTTATCTAACGACGAGGCATACCTTCTGGCACAGAATAAGAATTAACCAGAAGGTTCACTTGGCGAAAATCTGTCCTCGAGCTAAACAAGTGTAATGCAACCTCGTACCCAGTTCACTCCTATACTATTTCCTATTAAAATGTGCAGCCCGTGCTCGTTTCAGATCCCTAAACAAGTGTAGCAAGCGAGAAAAAGCGTGACTAGTCTTTAGTATTAGAGTGAACCTTCTGGTTTATTCTGTGCTTCTGGCTTATATTTTCGTAATTAAAATATTGCCTATTTTTGAATGTCCGTTAGGCAATATGTCCTAAATTATTTGCGTTGTCGCACTGGAAGGGCTTCTATAGTATAGTCGGTTATTATATACCGTTGTGATATACATCTGTTATATTCTATGAGTATGACTTTGTGCAAGTTATTGTCAAGTTTCATGTGCCTGTGGCAGTGCCGGCTCTCACATTCTTCCGCGAAGTCAAACAAAGCAGTTAAACGTGAGCAAGTTTTACTTTGACATGTTTTATTTGCGGCAATGCCCGTGTGACAGTGACAGTATGGTACTATATGTATGAGTCTATGAGTATGACTATATGTCTGTGGAGAAATGTGGCAAAAGCCAAAAAGTAGACTTGTCAAGAAAAAACTTCACATGCACGCACCCAGAAAATGAACCATGTGGCATACACCCGGAAAATAAAACTAGTCGCATACAGTGATACACATTTTTTGGACCGTAAAAATCCAGAAAGTGGAAAAAAATAAAATTTCTGACATGAAGTATACTCAAATTGAACTAAGACGACTCTAAGTACAGTACTGCTGCTTCAAGTTATCTTGTGTTTTTTTTCTTCTTGTCTTTTTTTACTGTGAACTAGGAACTAAAACGGTTTTTTTAGTGTAAACATCAGTATACGTATAATTACTCGTGTTTATGTAGTTAATAATTGCTACTAATAAAAGTATATCTAAATCTTATTCAGTATTTTTTTAAATTTTTTTTCCGACCAACCGTCCACTTTTGAAATCCGTAAACTTGTCTGACCTTAAACTTGTCAAAGAAAATTTGCTTGTACATATAGTCTTTTATAGACGAGGCTTCAGTTCCTGACTTTTCCTGAAATGATATTCGTCCAAGTTTATCGAGTTAAAAATGAGTTGTTTACATCAGATCAACAATGTTAATGCCAAATATGGAAAGGAAGCAAAGTAACGTCGGTAAAACGGCGCCAATATGCGTACTTTGATTCAGATTTCAGATTTTTTTCAGATTCAGATTTTTTTCAGATTCAAATTTAGATTTTAATAGTTCTGGACAACAATCTCAAATAAATTTTTCTATAATCTATATTTGTTTTCTTGTTTTTGTTTTTGTTTTTGCTTTTGTATTTTTACTTTTTAGTTTGTGTGTGTCATTTACGTCGCAAAACGACTATTAAATCCACATATAGAGACAGAACATTAATTTTCATCTTTATTAAGGGGCCGATTACATGGAGATTTTCATGCCGGGCTGAAATCAGATCGTCGTAGAAAATCTCATGATGTAATGAGGAATTTCATGCCGGGCTGAAATGAGAAAGTCTGGTAAAGTGGCTATTTCGATTCTTTAAACAATTTATAATTTATTTTGTTGTTGCATATAAAGATGAAATAAACGAAGCAAAAGCATTTTCAAGATTGTTTTATCAGCCCGAACTGAAGTTTCTTGTCGATTACATGACGGGTTCAGCCGGTCAACCGGATAGCCGGTCATCCCGGGTAGCTCAAACCGGGCTGAAAATCTCCATGTAATCGGCCCCTAAGGACCGTTTTTTTTGTTCGTATTTGCACTCATTTTTTATCTCCCCCTTGTCTTTTCCTGACAAAACTAGATAACCAACTCTCTTTTTCATGGAGTAGAGTGTTTTAACATTAAAATTATTGTCAAAAATACCTCTGTCATAATTAGTCCCCGAGCCGGCGCGAAGCGCCGTGCGAAGGTACTAATTCCGCTCGGATATTTACACCCGGGAAAAAAGGAAAGCAATGGGAAATCCAAAGTTCATCAAGTTTTGCGGGCGCATGGCTATGTTTCATGGGTGTGATGGGTGGTCATCTCATTAATCTTCGTTAGGAGTGGATGAGCGAATTATAAAAAAAATGAGTAAGTCATATCAGTAAGTCTGAATTATAACAAATTTATCGGAACAAATTTATCGTTTATACTTTATATAAAAGGATAAATAGAGATAGATGGTCGAAAAAAATATGGCAAGTTTCTTATATTAAATTGTTGATGTATTTTAATATAGCCGTAAAATGTTGTTTCATTTGCATAAATTTTCATTTTTTTCCAACCACATTATCCTATATTTTATGTTATCAAAACGTTCCAACTTAAAAGGAAAGCGAACTCGTTTCACACGAGAGAATTTGTATATTTTTATCTGATTTCATTTAAGAAAATAATTTAGCAGTAAAAGGCAGTTTAGTTTTATAAACTTTTGGAAACATTATAGTGAACGGAAGGTTGCATTTAATAAACATTCATTTGAAGCTTATAGAATGCATAAGAACATACCTGCACCATATATCTCAGATTTGTATGGCTAAAACAACTATATATATATGTGACAAGCAGTGCATTTAAAATGGTAAACATTCTATCAGTTAAATAAAAAATATACTGAAATTGTTTAAAGAGCGACGAAGACGGAGGGGTAAAAATTGTTGTAATTTTTCCGTGCAAATATTTATAGCTTGGAGTCTGGGAACTAACATTCTTACGCAATATGACTCCGGGAGCATTTCGCATAGCAACCGACCATCGTGTCCTCGAGTCAAAACAGAGAGATTCAAGCGAAGCTTTGTAAATAGATGTCTTTTTAACTACTTCTAATTAGTTATTTTGCAAATTATAAATGTAAATAATATAGTATCATAAACTCATTCATGTAAAGTTACACGTATGATGTGTCTCTAAATTTTTAATAAAGACTAAATCAATCAATCAATCAATCAAAATAGGTTTTCGCGCGTTTGACAGGACGCGGTAGTCATGGTAACGAATTTCCATATAATATTACGGGTTTAGTTTCAATATGGCGTCGGAGACAAACGTGTTAGTATTCGAAAGGAAGTCTAAAAAATTATGCTTGATTTAAATATGATGGGCTAGCGATCTTGAATAGAAATTGAGTACTTATTGAAGATTTAGCTAAACGAACGCCCGGCAAGCAAAACACTGTATTAAGTTGTCAAGATTTGCATGGGGAATGTGTAATTACGGTGTAAAATAATGATCTACTTTTAAGTAGAAAAGTAAGTCGTTGTAATGTAACTAAATTTTGTAGCATAGAAATGAGGCGATTTTATGGGGGATTTGATGTACCAAATTTCAAACGATCAGCTTATATCTCGTTCTTTGAACAGAATCTGTAGCAGTATTCTACGCTTTGTTGCTTATTATTATGATTGCTGTTGAGGGAATGAATGTTCAATCATTGTGCCAACACAACGTGCTAGGAGTCCAGGATCCCGGGGGGACGCCATGCATTGAAAACCTCAAACGACCAGTTAATATTTCGTTCTTCAAATAGAATCTGCAGCATCATCCCACGTATTCGCTGCTATATGATTAAAATTTCAAATGTTCAGTCTATTTCTCGTTCTTCAAATAGAATCTGCAGCACAATCCCATATTTATTGTTGTTTCATGACCAAAACCTCAACTGTTCAGTCGATTTCTCTCTTTTCAAATGGAATCCGCAGTATTACCTTATATTTTTATTTTATGATTCAAGTTTCAATTTGTTCAGTCAATTTCTCGTTCTTCAAACATAATCCGTAGTAATATCTTACATTTTTGTTGTTTTATGATTAAAATTTCATTTGTTCAGTCAATTTCTCCTTCTCTAAATAGAATCGGCAGTATAATCCCATATTTTAAAATATAATATAGAATATATTTGGTAGGGGTGTGATTTAAAGAAATGATATAAAGAAAATTGTTGTAAGCCAACACACTTATCAAACATTAAAGCCGTTAAGACGTTTGGCCACAAACCCTGACGTTTGAGGCGTAATCATTACAACTTCATTTGTATCCTATCCAAACATGTTTTCTGGTCACCTGTAGTACATGCTTAGACGACGCCAATGACAGTATCAGTTTAGATTGTAAAACTAGACTTAACACTCTTTCAAATATTATATTGAAAAGTTATATCGATAGAAAAGTTACTTCGAGAAACTATTTCATCTCAAAGCAAAATGAATGGAAGAAAGCATCCTGAATAATTAATGTCATAATGATGTTTGCAACTTAATGTAGAAATAACGCCATTTTTTATACGGTCGCTCAGCAGTTTTACAGGTGTCACAGAATGTGGGTGCGGCAAAACGCCTCTACGAAGAATTCAGTCCGAGGTAATATGGAGAGTTCATTTAAACAACAAGATAGCACTAATTTAAAGGTGTTGCAACTGTCATACAGGTTTTTCAGATAAAGATTGAAAAAGCTGTTTAAACGGTAAGCAAAGTTAGTTATAAAAGTATTAAACACGATTTTAAAGATTAGCTTTTAAAAGATTAGCTTTTAGATATTTTCCCATTTGTTTTTTCCCATTGTACGAGGGATTTTAAGATGTTGCAACGAACGATCGATCGACTACCGACTGGTCACTAGGTCTGAAATTTTTGTTTATTTCTATCCAAATAGAGTTAAATATGATTACAACTTGGAAAAATTTTCAACGGCCACAAACTCACAATTTACGTACTAAGCATTTCATGGGATTATTTTTCCAAAACATACTCTCCAAAATTTAAATGTTGTGTAATCAGTCTGAATGCCATGTTTTTTAGTTAAATATTCACGGTCGTCATAGATAGGTCGCTATAGAAATGTTAATCGTTAATCGTTATCGCGTGGATAAGATCTCGATGTTATATGATATTTTATTAGATTCTGCTGTTGTATTTTCACTCAGGTTTTACCCTAGGTAGCTCAAAAATCCGTGGTAATAAATTTCTGGTCAATAAAATACAATTATAATTTAAAATGATTATTCTGTGTGTATTTTTAGATTATTCTCGGTGTATTACGCGCGGTCAGCCTTGTGATGTATGCATCATATACATATAGTTTGGTCAGGTTGGCAAGTAAATACCTAAATTACACGCGGAGCAAAACTACCAGTCACATTATTGATCGAAAACAACACTAGAAATAACGAAAAATTAGCAAAACTTTTTCATCATTTTGTTGAATTTTTTCTGTGACTATTGGGGGGTGCAAGTTACCAGATACTGGTTATCTGTTTAAATGACCACAATGAGATTTCATTGGGTTTTAAAATTTACGTCATATAGAGGAAAATCCAAATAAGGGGGAGTTGTTCAGGATTTTCATACAATGATAGAAGTCTATTTCGAACTTATCTTTTTGAAATGAATGTTTTTTTTCACGTTATTTTATGCATTACAATTCTGTTTACCGTCGGAAGGTAGGTAAATAAAACATTGAACAGTTTAAGCCTCTATGAGGCATAGCATACAGTTAGTATTTTAATTCGTGTTTTTATAGTATTAAAAAACGTTTCGCCTTAAGTTCACTCAACATGGAGTTTTTTGGGCTTTTTAGTGTTTAATAATAATAATTCAAAGTCTAGTCACTCGTTTGTAAGTTAGTTCAAATGATGACTGATGTTCTTTTTAATGTTTTGGATAGATGTCTGAAAAAATAGCTGTTTTTGTTACGACGTATTTACTACAAGAAAATGTGTAGCTCAATGTTGTAATCGATCAATACAGTCGGAAACTGAGTAATAGTCATTACACAAGCAGAAAATACACACACAAGACTTATTTTAAATGTATTTTATTGACCACAATTTATTACCAACTATTTTTTCAAATGACTATCAAGAAACGCTCAACTTGAATTTGTGTTTTCTTAATTAATCCTAACAAAAAGTCATATTGGCTAATTTGCCACAAAATTTCGTAGTATGGACTAATGGTTATCAACCATTGCCCTCAGCATATGTCCAAACAAGTCGTATTTTGAAAAACTGGCTATAGAGTAAAATATGATTACAGCTTACAGTTACTTCAATTAAATGCTGTTAAAAGCTCAGGAAAATATTCATATAATGTCTAAAAATGGCAACATGGGAAAAATACAATATTTGTTTACTTTCCTTGCAGCAAAATGATGGTCAAAAGAGGCAAATTTTAACCAACAAAAATAGTTAACTTCCGATCGCTATATATTCGAACGCTCAACTCCGATTTTGATGAAAATGTTAAGATATAAATAGACAATTCATAATCTTTAACATCAACAGAATTCCAAAGTTTCGACGACTTGATAACATGCCCAAATGTTGTTTTGAAAATTTCCCTCCATCGAAGTCATCAAAACTACGAGTAATAATCCTCGATATTTCTTTCATAGTACATCTTTATAGGCCAAACAAGCACTCATACCACACATTAGTCACCACTTCGTCGTTACAGTTTAATATGCTCTTCAAAAAATTCTTAGTTCATGAAAAAACAGCGAAAACACAAGAGTAGGAAAAACCATGCTCCTTGTCAACTTTTGCCGAAAAGCACGTTTGTGTTAGTCCTTTTTTGCATCACACATCGATCAGCACGTTAATTATCAACGCATTGCATGGCCTGATATATAAGCGTCCTTGATACACTTATCTGACGCGCGTGCGCATTAGATCAAAGTTACATACTTTCAAGTGCGACGTGTTTAGCGCGAAGCCGTTCAACGCGACATCGAAACGCGTGCGCTCGAAAATAAGTCACACCTTTATAGGCTGGCAAAACTCTTGCGGAAACCATTGATGAAAATTGTTTAAAATTTTGACAGAAATATATATTGTACGTCTTCTTGGCCAGGAACTAAATTGTAACGAGAATAGTTCCCGCACTTAAATTGGATCAAAACTTGCCAGAATTTTGCTGGCGTATATTCCGTAGTTTATCAATTTATGCATGGTAAAAATTTAGGATTAGGGAGATATTGTAAACCGTCTGAAATGCGCTTGAAAATGAAATGCTCATTGCTATCACAATTACCGCAAATTTTGAGAACTATTTTGTCTCCGAATTTTAGGTTGTGTTAATATTAAAAGTACCCAAGAATGTTTGCTTTTTGTCTATCGATAACAATGCTTTCGCTGATGCTGGTGCATACAAAATCAGATGACATTCAGATGTATTACAGAAAAGTATTTAAAGGTATACGATAAATTAGTACGTCCGCTAGGAGGTTATGTTTTCCCCTAAGTTTGTTTGTTTGTGTGTCTGTTGTTTGTCTGCCTCGCTCACTATACCTGACCGACAATACTGTTCAACAGTTCTTCGCCAAACAACCATTCTTGAACATGACATGAGCTATGTAAATATATACCATAAAAGGGGCCCTATTAGTGGGTATCGAGATGCAGGATATCTAATGGAAAATTTACAGGAAAATTGGATACTGAAGGGAAAAGTTTGGGGATAATTGGAACATCTGGTAGACTGAAAATGACGCTATCGAATTTGTCATAAGATGTATTACGAAAGACCAGAAGGAATGCCGGATATTCTTACAACAGATACGGTATACGAGATATTCAGCCCTCCTCCTCCACCACCCAGTTTAATAGGGCCTCTAAAAGCAATTGTTTGGGTCGAAGCTTCTGCTGTCTTAAGGTGGCCCAATCCTATATACTTTTCATTTTTTACAATTGAAAAATGCAATTGTTGCAGTCTTCTTTAATCAGATCTGTATAGTTCTAAACGCAAAAGAATACTCAAATCAAAGAAATCCAGCTTATTCTATACCATCTTGGAGTAAAACAGCATTACATTGTTCTATGCAAGATATTCTCTATGCAAGATACTCGATTTTCTCAATTGCCAAAAATGCCCGATATTACGCCGAGGATATCTCAAAACGTACTTGAGCAATCTTGATCAAAATTTCAGGGTTGACAATATGTATATTTACTAAACTAATTGAGATATGTTCAATGGTTATGAAATAGCGACAGGTTTATTTAGATTAATTGCATACCTTTCTAGCATTGTGGCTGTAATTATGGAATCTTTATTATGGCTCTTCTGTCAATAGTTCTAGTTCACCTCCTAGACAATGTTATTGGTGACAATAAAAAAAATATTCCAGGTGTTTATCATTATTGCTATTCTAGTTATCATGTTTACAAAAGCAACCTCTTTTCAACATTGGGTGTGTCATATATTGGTAACCATGGTAGCAATGTTTTAAAAAGCGTATTTTTTAGTTTAACATACTAAGGATCCAGTTGGAAACTGATTTTAACAATATTGAAAAGAAAAGATAATTTTTTGTATTGGACCCCTTTAAGTAGCACAACAGGAGAACAATTGCTGGAACTACGAACGGCTCTGCCGGCATTGTAGTAGAAGTAAGATATCACATCTAGATGTCTGGTCCATTAAAGCACTCAAAAGTGCTTTTAATGTCTTTTAGCAAATGGCCTTCTGCACTCAGCAGAAGTTATATCTAGTCTCCAAGTTCTCGCCGTAATCGGTTGCTCCTTGCATTGTCTCAGAAAATCTGAATGCTCCGGATTTAATTACAGACAGAAAAATGGCAAGTATGCAATCAACTGTCAACTAATCAAAGGAGCGCTTGAAGTTAAAAATGCTCCCGGAGAATGGACTTATTACGCAATTATTGATAAGGTAGGTGAAGTGTTTTACCTTCACCTTTCCAGGTTAAGCCGGCTTTTCCATAGCAACACAGTTCGATAATCAAAGAAAGACTAATATAAACGCTGAATATTTTTAATTCGATAAATGTATATATCGATTTCATTTTGTGCAGATATTTTTGTCTTCCAGAAACTGGCCAAAGTCCCTATTGGCTAAGATTGAAAAGTAAAGTCAACTAGTCAAGGATGTGATTTGTCAGGCTGATTTCTGATGCACTTAACTATTTGAAAATTGCGTGGCAATCGACTGAAATATTCGTCATTAACATTCAGCAAAACCTAAAATTGGCTCGACAAATCGCATCATGTAAATGTACCTTTTTTAAACAGACGACTTCTGTCCTTTACCAGCAGACAATTTCATGAAATATAGGACGAGACATACTCGAAATAGTATTAACTTGTAAATTAAAAATATGAGTTGTTGAGAAACATGACACAAAATTCAAGCTGATATTTTTACTCCATTTGAAAGTCATTGTCAAACCTACCTATTTACAAGCTCAGATCTTTATACATTGCAAACAGGTAGATGACGCGTAATCAACTAAGAAGCTAAAGAGCAGCAATAGAAGAACATTGCGAATAGATGCAATAAAACAATCTTTCGATGTTCTTTCGATTTTATCGTTCTCGAGCTCTGGCTTATAGAACTTCACGTGTAGTGGCTTAGCATGACCATGGAGCGCTAAACGCCTATGAACAGTCCTTAACCTGACCAAGCTTCGCTTAAAAAAGGGGAAAGCTGCTAAGAAATAAAGATCTTTGACTTTTCTCAATACGTTGAAAAAAGCAATACGTTCCTTGAGACGGGGAAGACAAGAACGACGACCTTTGTTTGACAAATGGACCACAAATTTGATGTTTTACCTTGAATTTTATTTACTTTAATATATATTAGGTACAGATTTATTTTAACAATGTCATAAAGATTGAAATGACAAGTAGGCATCGAAAGTCTTCCATGGCTGTTCTCTCGCTCTTCAGTTGATAACGTCATCATTCTATTTGGTCCCTATAAGGATATGAGCACCCTTGTAAATAGTTAGGTTCACAATACTTTTGAAAAAGTGTCGAAATATCACCTTGAATTTTGTGCCTTGCTTTTAATAACGCTTATCTTGAGCTTACAAGATGATATTTCTGTATGTATTGTTGTTATATCGCTTCTATTTTCACCTACTTTTCCTTTGAGGTATTCTATAATCAAGCAAACCAAATATTGTTACTCCCATCAGGCTTCGATCACCCACGGACCTTCGCTTGGGCGGTACGTGAAAACATGACTTCGGGATAATATATTGTTTTTTGTTTGTTTGTTAGATCAACAACGCAGCGAAGAAGAATACATCTGGTAAGTTGCTCAAATTCTCTGAGCATAAATGGCTTTTGCAACATAGAAAGGATTGTGAATATCTTTTTTGAAAAGGTTTTATTTCAACGACATCATAGCCTACATTAGCTATAGTAACTACTAAAAATGATCGTGATACGATTATAGGTGGTTTAGTTTTCGTTTAATTAGCTAAAACCTGTCGCGAGTGTAACTATAGGTTGCAGCTAGAACGCTTTCGAGGTCTTCTTGTCCCGGTTTATTGTGTCTGTTTCATATTTTGCAAAACTTTTCAAATATCGCCCGCGGTGTATTACTTTCTGCGTACTTCACGGAAGTCCATAGGTATTTTTTGGTACACGGGTTTCGCCAGTACTATACTTGTCAAATAATAGGACTTTTAGAATTAACTACGAAATAAAACAAGAAAAGTGAAACAATAAAGATCACTCATACAAAAATATGCTTTGTTTTTTAAATATATTAATATTGGGCTTTGTTTAGTTTAGGTCTTTGCTGATTTTAGTTGCGCATTAGTAAATTGAGTCATTTTTTTTTCTTCTTAGCCCCTCTTGAACAAAACGTCATTACTTGTACTGCATTTCGCAAGAAATATCCCGGTCTTCCTAGTGGAATCTATTATATAAATCCTCAGAATTTTAGATCAGCATCATTTCCGATTTTCTGTGATATGAGTTCCAAAAACGGTGTTGGTGTCACAGTAATTGCACATGACAGTGAAAAAAGAACCAAAGTTGATGGATACGAAGAAGAGGGATCATACAAAAAGGATGTCACATATGAGATAACTTTGGAGCGTGTTGTCGCGATAATCAACCAATCGAAGAACTGTGAACAATTTATTAAGTATGAATGTCGCCACGCTTTCCTATTGTTTAAATCACATTCCTGGTGGGTCTCTCGACAAGGTAAAAAGATGAATTACTGGGGCGGGGCGGTAGTCGACAGTGGAAAATGTGCATGTGGAATAAACAACACCTGTGTTGGAGGTGGAATCTGTAATTGTTATGCAGACGATGACGTTCTTCATGAAGACAGTGGTTTCCTTAACGACAGAAACACGTTACCTGTGACACAGTTACGATTTGGAGATACTGGTTATTATACCGAGTATGGTTTTCATACTCTGGGAAAACTGCTTTGCTGGGGTTAGGCGGCACCAAGGCACGTGCTACATAGACTATAATTATTTAAAGTGCATGTTACTTCTAACATTATTAAGCACAAGGAGTTTTTAGAAAGTGAAGTTTCCTTGTTGTAGAATATTCATCATAATAATTAACATATTTGCACTTATATACAGTATAATGTAAAAACCCATCACTATCATTAAGCCTTATGCATGATTGTAATATAATTGAAATATCTTCAAAAGATCACCCATTGGAATATCTTAAGACAGAAGTGTATAACCAAATCCTACAAAAGATGCAATTCGCTCATTTTAAATGTCCTTTACCATAGAAAGTTTAAACTTAAAAGTTTAAGCAACTACTATATAAAGCATGTGCACTGATATTAAACCAAGGGTATTAACTTAGTTGTAGTCGACCAGTTATATTACGTCATGTATTCAGCCAATTATATCACGTTCATTTAATAAAGTGTTATATTATATTCTAGAAACAATATAATATATATGATATTTATATAACGATCAGTTAAATACAGATTCTAGTCGTGGACAAAGTGTCAACTACAGGCCCATGCACTCAAGTTATTTAATGTAAATATAATCAGTCGAATCGTAAAAAACTATCCAAGGGGATTTTCACTCCCTCGTCAGGTGAACATCTTCGGGGATGGCCATCTCTCCGATAGGTTTCTACGAGAATTATTAGCCCTAGGGCGTTTAATCTCTCTTATACAGTATATACTCCCGCAGGATGAAAACATAAGGCTATAATTTACTCTGACAAGATTACTCAGCAAATTGACGCTACCTGTACGCGTAAATCTGGGCAAGGGTATCTTTATCTCTCTAATAACATTGTAATACGACTGTCACTATTCGAAGACCAAAAGCGCGGAAAGGTCCTGGTGAAATAATTGATCTAAAGCTAAAGGCTTCGATATATTTCCTAGATTTACTACCATTATGAAATATCAGTTTTCCCCGCGACTTTTTAATTATATAGTGACAAAAACTACTCGGAGTTCCTTTTTCTAACCAATCCCTTCCTTCTTAAAACAATAGATAGTGAGGGCTCGTGTACTGAAAAATAGATCTACGGTTTGTAAAAATATAATAAATCCATCATCTCACATTTCACAAACATTAGATTTATTAATAGATTTAGAAATGTTGTTTTTGTTGGAATTGTACAGCACGTACGGTACACATGAACAGCATGTAGTTATAACTCCGTGTGATTGGTTCTTTAAATAGCACGTTGCCGTTCTCGTATCTTATTGGCTTTCTAAATTAGGAAAATGATTTCGGTATTCCGGTGACAATAATTTAATGCTGTCGAATTATAATATGCGAAAGTTAATAACCAATGAAATGTTTTGAAATGACATAAATTAGACTAGTTAAAAGGGCTGCCCAATCAGATGTCTTTCCACAAATCCGTGAAAAATTCAGGTGACCTGCGCAAGGTATTTTCACCCGACTCACAGACGTTCTCTCGTGTGATCGAGAGTAACATTTGTGCGCAGGCTATACCGAAGAGAAGGCACAAGTAATCGACAAACACTTCAGGGTGGAAAGCTAAGCCAGCAGAAGCAAAGCGGCTTCCGGAAATGGCAAAGCAAATCTTATATCATGATTTGTTTAAGAACACTCCTGACTCCAAGCAACTATGCAGTTTTTTTAATATGAAAAAATCAAATACGCTTCCGGTTTACAAAAATGCCTTAAAATTTCAAAATGAAGATAATAAAGTGGAAATTGAACTTCGTGTCGTGAAATTGTGGTCTGAAATCAAACTGTCATTTACAACTCGCACTCCCACTTAGCGGTCTTACGATTTTGTAATCACGCGTTTAATTTGATTTCAGTCTTTTTCAGACCAAATTGCACTACACTCAGTTCAATTACCATTAGTACTACGGCTGTCAACGAAGTGTTATCGAGCTTCCAAAAATCATACAATCACCCCGCCCTTCAATCGTTACAACTCCGCCCATAAACACGCATGTTTTCATTTTAAAACTTCACTGTTTTTCTTTGTCTGTTACGTTTGCTGAAATGTCCGTTGCATTATACGAGTTTGTTATAGTGCAATACAGTTTCAAAACGCTCTCTAGAAGACTTGGAAGAGTAGAAGCCATGAGTTTAGGGAAGAATATGACTCTGGTAGTGAGCATAAAAATATACAACAAAAATTTCATATAAATAAGTGTGTCATTTGACTATGTGTAATTTTGACGGCACAAAACTACATCCTTAAGTTTAGGCACGAATTGAATAATATTATATTACACGGGCTAAATGCACAAAATCCCCTCACTTGTGTAAATTGTCAGTCCAGTTTCCAGTATAGGCCAGTGTTTTAAGTGAGTCGCCCGTGTTCGAAATATCAGCGGGTTTCATAATCATTTCCATTATACTCTAGCGCAAAATCTGTGAAAACAACAAATGGCAAATGTTTAACTCGATTTTCTCTCTGATTGAATCTGTAGTTTTCAAGTTTTACACAAATAACTGTTCGCTGGTGAATACTGAGCGGTAAACGTTCAATCTCGCGTGTTAAGGATTTGTACTGGATTACTACGTGTTATTGTTAAAATTATGCGAGGAGATGTCTTCAACAACGATCACGTTGAACTTAGCAAGCGGTGAAGCAACAGACAAACGTTATGAATGTGATGTCTGCAAGATGAAATTTTCGCAATCAGGAGATGTGGACAAACATAAAAGAACACATAATGTAGACAAACCTTACGAGTGTGATGTTTGCAAGATGAAATTTGCTCTATCATCTGATTTGGAAACACATAAAGCACTATCGACAGCAAAAATTATGTCTGATCGTTGTAAAGAGATGTTTACAACACCTAGAAGCTTGGAATTAGCAAGAGAAGAAAGCACACAAGAAGTTTATGAATGTGATGTTTGTGGGAAGAGATGTGCCCAACAAGGAAACCTAATTAGACATAAAACAACACATAACAGACCTATATATGAATGTGATGTTTGCAAGAAGAGATTTCCTCGATCAGGCCGTTTAGACAGGCATAAAAGATCACACACTGGAGAAAAACCTTATGAATGTGATGTTTGTAAGAAGAGATTTTCTCAGTCAGCAAATTTGGTAAGACATAATAGAACACACACTGGAGACAAACCTTATGAATGTGATCTCTGCCAAAAGAGATTCTCTCAATCAACTGATTTAGTAAGACATAAAAGAACCCACACTGGTGAGAAACCTTATGAATGTGATGTTTGTAACAAGAAATTTTCCCTAAAAGGATATTTTAAAATACATAAAAGAGCACACACTGGGGACAAACCTTATGAATGTGACGTTTGTAATAAGAAATTTTCCCAACGAGGAAGCTTAGTGAAACATACAAAAAACAAGCACTGTATAGAGAATTATGAATGTGATGTTTGCAACGAAAAATTTTCTCTGTCTGCTGATTTAGCAACACATATTGTGTTACATTTAACAACACAGATTATGTCTGATCATTGCGAGGAAGAGATCTCAACATCAAATGCCTTGAATTTTTCAAGGGAAGAAACAGCACAAAAACCTTATGAATGTGATGTTTGCAAGATGAAATTTACCCAATCATCTGATTTAGAAACACATAAAACACTTTGTTCAACAACACAAATTACGTCCGATCATTGTGAGGAAGTGATTTCAACATCAAGCGACTTGAACTTGGCAAGAGAAGAAACAGCACAAAAACCTTATGAATGTGATGTTTGCAAGATGAAATATGCTCAATCATCTGATTTAGAAACACATAAAGCACTGTGTTCAACAACAGAAACAATGTCTGATCATCCTGAGGAGATGCTGTCAACATCGGGCATCTTGGACTTAGCAAGGGAGGAAACAGCATACAAACCTTTTGAATGTGATGTTTGTGGAAAGAAGTGTTCCCGACAAGGTAACTTAACTAGACATAAGACAACACATAACAGACCTATATATGAATGTGATGTTTGCAAGAAAAGATTTCGCCGATCAGGCCATTTGGACAGACATAAAAGATCACACACAGGAGAAAAGCCTTATGAATGTGATCTTTGTAAGAAGAGATTTTCTCAGTCAGCAAATTTGGTAAGACATAATAGAATTCACACTGGAGAAAAACCATATGAATGTGATCTCTGCCAAGAGAGGTTCTCTCAGTCAAATGATTTGGTAAGACATAAAGCAACACACACTGGAGACAAACCTTATGAATGTGATGTTTGCAAGAAGAAATGTTCTCACTCAGGACAATTAGCAACACATAAACGAGCACATACTGGAGACAAACCCTTTGATTGTGATGTTTGTAACAAGAAATTTTCCCACCCAGGAAGTTTGACAAACCATAAAAGAACGCATACTGGAGATAAACCGTATGAATGTGATGTTTGCAAGAAGAGATTTTCTATGTCTAGATATTTAGCCATACATAAAAGAACCCACACTGGAAACAAACCTTATGAATGTGATTTTTGCAACAAGAGATTTTCTCAATCAGGCAGTTTAGCAACACATAAAAGAACACACACTGGGGACAAACGTTATGAATGTGATGTTTGTAACAAGAGATTTTCTCAATCAGCACACTTAGCAAGACATAAAAGAGTACATACTGGACACAAACCTTATGAATGTGACGTTTGTAACAAGAAGTTTTCCGATGGAAGGAGCTTAGTTAATCATAGAAAAACCCACCCTGATGGTGAGATGTTTTCTACATCAAGCAGCATGGAATTAGCTCAAGAAGAAAGAACACACAATCTTTATGAATGTGATGTTTGTAAGATGACTTTTTCCCAATCGAGTCAATTAGCGGATCATAAACGATCACACACTGGAGACCAGCCTCATGTCCATGAGGGTGATGTTTTGGAAGAAGTATTTTTGCTCTACCAATCCATTTAACAACACTTTAAACACACACTGGGGACAAATTATATTAATTTTTTGTTTGCAAAACGACATTTTTCCTTCCAGGGAGCTTTTACTTGTAACATTTAAAGATCCAAACTGTATAAATTAAATGTTTTTATTTGTTTCTGTAAATCTAGCTTATTGAGGTAACCTGTAACAGACTTTACACGTGCTTCCGTCGCATTATTTTCAAAATATTAATAATCGACCAAATGTTTTCCTACAAGTATCCCAACACTGCACTACGCATGTGATGAGAGGGGTGGGGAAAAAGCAAAAAAGAAAGAAAACTATCTGTGCAATGGGGAAATCAAAGAGACTTTAAGATTCCTAAAAATATATCCTGTGCAAGAAGGTCAACCCCCCATCACTTTTCTAATGGTCCTTCCCTAATTAAGTGCATGGAAAGTTCGATCTCTGCCCGATCCAGCCAACAAAACGACCATGGCGCGACATTGATTCTGTATGTGCCGATAATAACACGTAAATCAATAAACGACCCTGAATGCCCTGAATTGCACTTAAATGCACCAGTTTACTCCATAATTCGGTAAAGGGTCGAAACATTTCTTTATTAGTAATCCCATATACAGTAGATGTGCGATTTAGCCGCATTTTATTTGGGGGAAGCTGTTTGTTCTTGTGTTAGTAAAATAGAATATACCCCATATGGGAGTTCCCCATACCTTATCTCGGCAGCAGTATATATACTATACAGTTGTAGTGGAAATAGCCATCATTGTGAAAGGTATCATTTCTGACACAGATGAGTACTATATTTATAAGCAGTTGCATAGAGGGTATTGGATCAATGTATTTCAGTAATTAATTCGACTGCATTTCAGTACACTACCGCCACAGGCATTCAGGCCAAAATAGTTTAGGGGCCGGTCACTACTTCGCCCCCTGGATTTGAGAATAATAAATACCTTGTAAAATGAACTTGCTATAAGCAGGTATATGGGGCAACATAATGGTTTAACAAATTATCAAATGACTTGGAGATGATACAGAAAAGAGCTATGCGAATTATCTTCGCATGGACTCCATACGAAGAGGCTTTATCCAACGCAGGTCTACAAGTCCTGTAAGCTAGAAGACAAAAGCTAAAGGAAAATCCGTTTCAAGATATAGTGACTAATGCGACGCACAAACTACGTGACCTACTTCCTTTGTGTAATAGCAATGATTTTAACTTGGGAAACAAGACGCCTGTTCAGGCGTGAGCTTGCGATGTTAGCAATGAGCTGATATAGACTACAGAGTCGATCTACTAGCTAGTGTCCTTCAGTGGCGTGCTGGCAGGGGGGGCCGGGGGGCCATGGCCCCCCCAGCGAAGATTTTGAAGGGGGCGCCAAAACATAAATGGGGCGCCGAAATTGGCACAAAGAATAGAAAAAAGGAATTTTTTTGGAAGAAAATTTTTTGTAGGAAGAAATATATTTATTGTTTAAATAGTAATATAAGAACGTTAGTAGTCCGGGATAATTTTTTAAACAACCACATCACCCCCCCGCCCCCCCCCGTCGACACATAAAAAAAATTATTTATCGCGTTTAAGAGGCTCAACTATACATATTACAAGGGGCGCCAAATTTGCAGGTGGCCTCCCCTGGTGAACACAAGCCAGCACGCCACTGGTGTCCTTAAGCCCGGCGCACACTAGTGCAAGTTGTACGCACAGATGTCATTCGTGACCAATTACGTGCGACGAAAATCCTAGTGTGCGGGGAAAATATACAGGATTTTTGTCACTCGTGTCGTGAACAACAAATATCAAACGTGTTTGATATTTTCTGTCATTCGTGACAAAAATTCCTCGCAGCAAAGAAGTGCGCATGCGTGTTATTTCCCAAAACAACATGGCGGATAGTGAACAAACACTTGCAGCTAGCGATAGGAATTGCGGCGGGCATTTGCCTGACTATAGTTAAGTCAAATACTTATAAAATAAACCTTTCCCACCTCCAACCCTTAACCTAACCCTAACCAGAAATGTCTGAAAAGGAATTTTGGGGTTAAAACAAGTCGGAAAAATTATTTGAAAGAAAAAATAATTTAAGTGAGAAAAAGTTTTGGCCGGATTGACCGGGCTTGAACAGCCGCTCTAAGAAACTGTAGCCAGCGCACGCCCTAAACCACTACGCCACCGACTAGCTCGCTGAATGCAATTGCAATAAACCACTATATATAATGCTAAATATACCGCCTTTCTAGTCATTTAAAGAACGAAGAATATTGACCAATGAACGCCCGCCGCAATTCCTGTCGCTAGCTGCAAGTGTTTGTTCACTATCCGCCATGTTGTTTTGGGAAATAACACGCATGCGCACTTCTTTGCTGCGAGGAATTTTTGTCACGAATGACAGAAAATATCAAACACGTTTGATATTTGTTGTTCACGACACGAGTGACAAAAATCCTGTATATTTTCCCCGCACACTAGGATTTTCGTCGCACGTAATTGGTCACGAATGACATCTGTGCGTACAACTTGCACTAGTGTGCGCCGGGCTTTAGAAGTGCTGATAATTTATGTGCTGGCCGAGGGAAGACTACGTTCTACAACCCGATTAGAAATAATAAAAAAAAATAATAGTAAAAAAGCCCAATTTAAAGCTTGCGTTTGCTGTCGCATCGCAAGCAA
This sequence comes from Trachythela sp. YZ-2020, assembly GCA_016169945.1. NCBI lineage: Eukaryota > Metazoa > Cnidaria > Anthozoa > Malacalcyonacea > Clavulariidae > Trachythela > Trachythela sp. YZ-2020. The sequence continues at coordinate 299,463 of JADLSH010000030.1, forward strand.
TAAGCACAAGCTTAATGGCTCATTTTGTATACAGCAAAATAATAACAGTTTTATAACTTATAACGCGTTAAAAATGTAACAGCTAGTAATGTACATAAGATATCCTTTAATTTTATGATTGATTATTAGAAAACTGACACTTTGTAGTATAATACAATTTGTAATATAGTAACTCCGAAAACAGTAAACATTTTGAAAATGGTTTCTTCTACGTTTCGACTAGGCTTTAGTCATCTTCAGGAATGAAGAGATTATTACATATCAAAGTTATATATACAAGTGAAGATATATGAGAAATGCTATATAAGGTCATTAGTTAAATATTATAAGTTCTTTAGAGGCTGTGGTTCCGTGAATTTCTCTTATTGAAAATTATGTGGTAAAATTTAGAAAGTTGTTGATACTCGATCTGGAGATATTTTGCTACTTCCTCCTTCATCCTACACGCACTTTCTCCTCCGATTGGAAAGATTCAAAAGCTTCACTATATTTTTCTATTGTTTACTTTCACATGAAGGGACTAAAGTATGCAGCGTGAAATATCTCGACAAATTGGAAGCATATAGATTTTTATAGTAGAGCAGAACAACTACTGTTCATAAGACATGATGCATGCTCACATATTCAAGAAGTTTTCAAGAAGCCCCAAATTTTATTTCATAAAGTGATTTCTCTTAGTATGCTCAATTATTTTGACAATTTGAAAAAAATTCTGTCAAGCCAAAAATTTTCAAATTAAGAAATTGTGATTATCGTAATAATTCTTTTCTCGCTCAAGAGAATTTTTTTAAAATTGTGTATTGGTCCTATACCAAATTTTAAAAGAAAATCCTATTTTGAAATTATCCATATTATGCATCATTAATGATCCGTTTTTCGTTTTCTGGTGTTAATTTTTATATTTGTTTGGCGTAAAATGGATAAATAGGGGAAAATCGCAGGTTTTTTGAAATTTTGCCCGTAGCAACCACCATAGCAACGACATGTTATTGGAAAATCGCGAGCATTGGAGCATTGACGAAAAAGGTTTTTTCTCCAAGTACCCACTTACCCCTCCCTAGCTATATAGTGCTTTTAAAAGATTTTATTTCAAATTACACCAAGTACAATTCGGTTATATTTAGGCGGGAGAGGCGTTATATTGGCGTGAAAGCAAATTGTTTTCATGCTATATATTTTGTATAATTACGGTTCCACTTCAAGGCTATGGCTGATTGAGGACATCATGTAAAGTCCGACGAAAGTCGATCTGCCATAACCTTTCAAAGAAGCGAAGGGTTAAACATTGGTGTCTTTTTAAAGACGGTAACGGCGGAGGTCACAGCTGGGAACCAAACTTAGGTTTTGAAATAGTACGTTTTAAGCATTTTTGAAAAAATCTAGCATGGCATTTTCATGATATATACGCCTACCTCTCTCTATGTTTGGCCTGCCTCCTCCGCAGGCTCTTCTATATGTTAATATAGTATATAATTATATAGATCAAATATAAATATCAGTAATTATAGATCAGTGGTTCGGCCGGTGCGCGGGCACTGCAAGCCCGATAAAGACGCACGCCCGCAACTAAGGACGAGCGCGCAAAGGGAAATGGGAAGTTTTTTCCTCAATAGTTATTTGTTAGCAAGCGACTGGGGACGAGGCAGATGTTTGGCTATGTGATTTCGAGCCCGAAATTTTAGCATATGAAAATATAGGGAGCTCCATGTCGAATTTTTCATTTGTGCGTATAATATAAGTAAATAAAAGGTTTCCCAATATAAGGCGCGCACACTTGCAAATATGTTGTTTATTTAAACTGGCATACACAATATTTATATACCGATACATTTATATACGGCACGTTACTTCGTTTTATATACCAAATATATAAACTATATATCTATCACTAAAAATTGTAACACTATCCACAAATTGTAACAGTGAGTGATTTTGTGTCAGCCTCCCATATTCTATAATATTAGAGTAAAAATCAGGAAAAAGTATTAAATTAGGAAAAATAGTTTTCAATGTACAAGACCACCTTAACGGGGTCCAACTGGAAAATTATTTTTTTTCTATCTATCAACAGTGTGACACTCATAGTATGTTGTTTAGTAAGGGCTCCTGCAACAAAATATATATTTGGCGAAGACAGTGTTGCCATGGTTACCAAGATATCATCCCCCTATGGTGAAATACGGGTAATTTTGTAAGCATGATTACTAGAGAAGTTTTGATGATAAACTTGGTAATTGTTGATCCTAGAGCAGTTTTTAGGTTCGCCTCCTAGAGCAAGGTATGCTGAATTCACTGTGAAAATTTCATCAAGATAGCTTCAATGCAATAATGGAAATCGCCAATTTTTGCTAATAGGAGAAAAATGCATTCAAAGTTCAATGTTCGGTTTATCAACATGATGGTCACATAAAGTGGTCTTATACATTGAAAACTATTTTTCCTAATTTAAAACTTTTTGCTCATATTTTACGCTAATATTATTGAATATGGGTGGCGGACACAAAATCACTCACTGTTACAATTTGTGGATTAGTGTTACAATTTTTAGTGATAGATAGTTGATTATAGTTTATATATTCGGTATATAAATGTGCCCATATAGATATTTAGAAATTATATAAAAGTTATATTTGTATATTTGCAAGTGTATGCGCCTTATATTGTACTTATATTATACGCACAAATGAAAAATTCGACATGGAACTCCCCTAAATATACGTTGACGAATTCGGGCTCGAAATCACATAGCCAAACACATCCTAAACACGGGAGAGGTAGGCATATATAGGCTATCATGAAAATGCCATGCTAGATTTTTTCAAAAATCTTCAACACGTACTATTTCAACACCTAAGTTTGGTTCCCAGCTGTGACCTCCGCCGTTGCCGTCTTTAAAAAGACACCAATGTTTAACCCTTCGCTTCTTTGAAAGGTTATGGCAGATCGACTTTCGTCGGACTTTACATGATGTCCTCAATCAGTCATAACCTTGAAGTGGAACCGTAATTATACAAATTAAAATATATAGCATGAACACAATTTGCTTTCACGCCACTATAACGCCTCTCCCGCCTAAATACAACCGACTTGTACTTGGTGTAATTTGAAATAAAATCGTTTAAAATCACTATATAGCTAGGGAGGGGTAGGTGGGTACTCATTTGGAGAAAAAAACTTTTTCGTAAATGCTCCAATGCTCGCGATTTCCAATGACATGTCGTTGCTATGGTGGTTGCTACGGGACAAAATTTCAAACAACCTGCTATTTTCCCCTATTTATCCATTTTCCGCAAAACAAATAGAAAAATTAACGCAAGAAAATGAAAAAGGGATCATTAATGATGCATAATATGGCTAATTTCAAATTAGGATTTTCTTTTAAAATTTTGTATTGGACCCCCAGGAGCTATGTCGTCTTCTGCGCATCCTTCTGCGCACATGCTAACTTGAAAAACTACAGCCTGTAGGTTTTCAAGTTTGTCATTCCAATATGGCGGAAGCGCAAGGCTGTCAAGGCGGATCGCATGGTGGTAAACGAGATAATTCTGGCCGTAAACGAAAGCACGATGAACGAAATCGTTCACAAAAAAATTGGAATAGCAAACAGAAACGCATTTATTTAAGTAAAACCATATTTGAAAGTTTGAAAGATTCTAAAACCGTGGCAGGATATGGTTCGTGTAGCGATAGCGACTTCGTTGCACATTTATTATGATTGGAATATCGTAGAAGGTAAGAACGATTTCCTATGAACACTATTCTTCTTTGATTTGATTTTATAAACCAAAACAAGGATCTAAGCGTAATATTTGTAGGGCTGATATCACTCAACGTGAAAGAAACCAAACGACGGGATTTTTAAATCAGTCTGCTCCTAGTACTCCTAGACCTGATTCGAGTATAAATGTCAACACAATGGCTATCATGCAACAGGAAGGCAAGTTGTTTAAAGTTTTTTAAATAGTTCACTAAATTTACACTCTATATTAGACTTACTGAGTCTGTATTGAAAAATACTGAATTGTTTGTAATTTCACTATTTGCATGATATATATATAGGTGAAGGTCCACAAACCTCGACACCTTTGAAAACGACAGAGCACGTGCCGTTCAACATACACAATTCCCCCATTGTTGATTCCACACATGACAATGAAGTTGATATGCAGATAGGTTTTGAAACCAGTGTTATAGCACCTCTTGAAACATCTTTTGAAAGGTATAAAATCGTTCAACTAGTACATAATACATGTATTTGCCTAATGATAAGAATATTGATCAATTGATGTAATGCTTGTACCAATAACTTGACTACATTCCAACAGATCAAATATTTCGCTCTTTACTGATGACGAGGACGGCACATCAGAAGAAAGCAGTTCAGAGGATGCCATGGGATGCTGGATGCTTTCTTCAATGATACTGTGTGTAGCGACACACACAAAAACAGTATTGAGTGCTAAACCGGTGCAATGTTTCAACAAAAAAATGGTATTTCAATTATGCTCCTTTCATTTAAAAAAGCATTAACTTACATATTTTATAGTTTGCATGACATCTCATGCTCAGCAATGAAAGAATTAAATGCAGAGAAGGATGGTGAAACTCAGGATGACTCAGATGAAGGAAGGTATGAAGCACTTACATAGTTATATTTACTTACTTGAAATTATGATGGAGTTTGTGCTTAGCCCACTGGTAGTACTCTTCCCAATGAAAAGTTAAGGAATTAGACAGTAAAACACAGTAAAATACTAAATTACAGTATGTGCATTCACACAAGACACATATAGATAGTTCTGTTAACTCATGAACTGACAAACTCTTCCACTTACAAGTAAAATCCTTTGGTGTTAGAAATTATTTGAATACTAAAGTGTATAAGTGAATTTTGGTGTATAACCAGTGAATGGATTAACAAAATATTTGGCATCAATGTACAAAGTTTTCCTATAGCAAAAGCCTTATTGTACAAATTTTATTGATATAGTGATTCAGACATTTCTCTGGAGATCTTTGGTGGCGACGAGATTGCACCTGATTCAGATGATGAAATTGATGATATCTTTATGTAAGTAAGATCATAGAATATCTATTTATGACAGGTGCAGAAAACTATAGAAAGCTCATAGAAGAGTTCATATATAGTAATGACCTATTTCGATACACAAAATATTTATTTTGTTACTTTGACATCAGGTTTGTTATATCTTCTATTAGGGACATTAGTGATGTTGAGGAACCCAAGAATGCTGAAAATGCACTAGACAGCCATACCAACACAGTCAAGTATGGACCACACAAGAAACACAGCAGAGGTGAAGAGGTGTACACTTTAAAGCCGGAACTTAAAATGGTTAACGAAAAAAAATTTATCTGTTCACTTGACCTGCTGATTGGTGTTTTTGAAGCTCGATGTCAAGAACCTGCCTGTACCAATACTACTTCTGTGAAACATCACTTCATTGGAACAACCTTGGTTCTCACCTGCTCTTGCTTGTTGGGTCATGAGTTTCGATTTTGCTCTTCACATGATGTGAATGGAATATATGCAAGTAATCTTCAGACAGCAGCATCAATTATATTTTCGGGAAATAGCTTTGCAAAGATTGAGAGGCTGGCAAATTTCTGCAGATTGGAGAGCATCATAGTTGGAGGAGATGGTCAATGTGATTCCCCAGTCTTCAATGCCAAAAATATGTGCTATTTCATGACTGAAGTAGAAACCAATTATATTATTGACATTGAAATTCTGGACAAGAGGCATGTTAGCCTTGTCTCTACAAACATGGAGAAAGAAGGAGTCAAGAGGGGGTTAAGTGCACTCAGTAAATGTGTGAAGGCAGTAGAATTGGTAACTGATGCATCAACATCAATAAAAGCATTAATTGGTAAGTAGTGATAATTATCTAGCCTAACTTTATATTTTAGGCTCTGTGTGTTAGTAGCATCTCTTTTTGAATATTACAATGATTGTTGCTATGCAATACATACTATATACATGGATTGTTTTGCCATTGTTGTATTGCATAGGAGCAACCCTTGCTTTGGTTGTACTGGAGTGGATGAAATTTCAGGCAAATGTGTGAACCAGAATTAAACATTTTTGTTTTCATGGACCCTGTGTCTAAATAAAAGATATTGACAACTTACTATTACATTTTTGTAGCTGCAGAATTCAAAGATGTAGTACATAGTCTTGATATTTGGCATAAGTCCAAAAGTATTAAGAAATGTCTTGCAAAGGTACAAATGTTTGAAAGCCTACACTAGTGAGAGCATTTGTTTCAGTCGAAAGTTGTTTAGCATGCTGTATTAATTTTCGCTTGCTTTCTTTTTTTCTAGCTTGGTAAACCAAAGGCTATGTCCAAAATAAAAGACTGGTCTGCACATATTGTGAGGCACTTCTGGCACTGTGCAAGTGTGTGCAGAAAAGATGAAACAACATCCGACGAAGAAGCATTGAAAGTAATGAAGGTACTGTACAAGTATCTGCATTCACAACGTTAGCCCCGCCCCCTAGTCAGTAGTCCTTAGATAAATCAAAAGAGAAGGTGAACTGTGCAAACTTAATAATTAAAAAAATTGTTAAAGTATATATTTTTTCTAAACATTAAAACAAGTGGATTGCATTGCTGCATCATGTTTGCAATGAACATGATTGGCTTGGTGGTCAGTGCGACCATGCTGACGAGGAGCATGATACAAGCCTTCCTTGGTTTGACCGAAGAGACAAGGAATTTTTGGAGCTGCAAAAAGTCATATTAAACCCTGAGCTTCTTGCAAGCTTCTCATATTACACCATATTCAGGTAAATATATTTAGAATAAAGTACATTAAGTGGGATTACATAATCCCATGTAGTATATATATATAATACATTCCCAGTAAAGGTATCAACAGTGCAAGAAAAAATGCAGCCATTGCAATTGTTATAATTAAATGTACACACATATAATAATAGATTCGAGAAGTAAAATAATCTACAACTACCTGAAAAATAAAGCAAAAGTTTTGCTTTATTTTTCAGGTGGTTGTAAACCTACTTCTCAGATGTATTGACCACATCGCTACCTATAATAATTTCATTCGTTTCAAATCATTCTTTTTAATTGTGTAGGCATACTGGTGGTATTGAATGTGCCAACAGTCTAAGCCTAGTATACACACCAAAGAGAATGCCTTTCAGGTAAGCCTTTTATCATGTTTGTATAATAGACAGTAATCATTGTTTTGATTATTTTCATATTTTTTATTTTTCCACTATGGGAAAGGTTACACCCAATATTGAATTATTGTGTGTAGCCAAACCTACCACTGATGATGTTGATGGTGCTGGGTGCATTGAAGGCCAATAGGTTAAGTATAAAATATAACATGTAATAATATTATGTAGTTATAGAGCCTACAAGGCACGAAAACAACTCTCAGTGATTGACTGGAACTATCATGTGAACTTGTCCCAAGCAACATCAAACGTTTCTGGTGAAGCCTTAGTTACCCGAAAGTATAACCCGAGAACTAGACAGTGGGATCAGAAGATTGTCAAGCTTACCAAGGGATATGAATACATACCAGTTCTTACCGCAGCAGTTCTACGACGAAGACAACATGATTTTGGTGGTGTCACACAGTCTGTGGCGTTAAATGACAGCGACCCAGGACTAATTTCCCCCACTATCGCACATACACCTGCACCATCCACAAAGGAAATTATTCAAAGAAGAAGCAGATTTGTAGACAAAAAATAAATATTATATTTCACTAATAAATGTGTTAAATTTTCTTCGTTGCACCTTACATATCATGTGTAAGATAAACTATGATTTGGCCTGGGAACCTCGCTCCCATGGATTGTAGGCCAATCACCTTTCATATTGATGCATGAGAGCAAGGCTCACAGGCGAAAAGAGTATCCATGACGTAATTATCCAGAAGTGTATTATATTTGGTGCTACCCACAATATTAGCCTGTGCTGAATAGACACTGTGCAAAGACGTTACCCTTAGTGTTCCCTATATCCCATATAAACTCCTGTAATTGATGGATACCGTGCTCTTATTTTTAAGACAACACAAGAAGGGCAAACCCTTCTATTTCCCTTTCCCAGGTGCCCATGGCGTGCTAAAATAAATTGTCTATATGAAGCTTTTCGAAAAGCTCGAGTACTGTTGTCCTCCTGGTCGTTTCGGATGTCGCTTGTGTTTCTTATGCATAACTCCAAAACATCAGGATCGAGGCATAATTTTGTAAACCTTGATGATAATGTTATACATTTTTTCTGTTTACAACATTTGTTTTCCACTTCCTGTGGCATAGGCCTACAATTTCCACAGTCACACCAATCTGGTACCTCTGTAGGTGATGAGTTTTGCGAGTCTGGTAGACCTGTAGGGTTTGATGGCTGTTCTTGAGAAACTTGTTATCTCGGTTGCTGATCCGAGTTGGATGGCTCCCCTGACTCTTCCCCAAACTCACCCATCTCTTCGTCATCAACACCATCAAGGTCGTCTTCCATTATCAAAAGAGTATGGATATAGTCCATACTCCCAATACCTCTTCTAAGACCACGGACAGCCAGTTTTCTGACCATGGCATCATCCAGTGTGGCAATAAAGTCCTAATGAAAAGAAATGTACATTTCATTGACAACAGAAAATCATAGACAATGGTATTTCTTGATGGTTGCCACCACACCTCTGCTTTCAGACGAAGTACTTATTTTCAGGGATAGAAACAGTCAAATACTGGTAGGAGTTCTATTCACGAGAATATATAACATATTTCCTGCATGATACTCAAGAGAAATGTACTACATGTGTAAATTGGTTTGGAATATTTGTGTGTCTGACTCTGCAGAAATGTCAACTTTAATAATAATATAAGGAACTCGTCGTATAAAACAAGCAGCAAGATGTCCAAAATACCTTAACATATTTGTTTTCCTTTTCCCTTTGCGTTTCTTCGGATTCAACTGGTTGATGTGTAAGGCGAAACCCTGTTTTTTTCTGCCTAGCACGAGCAGGTTGCTGCATCGGTGAGTTTCCTTGACTTTCCTGAATCAAAATCGAAAATATCTTACATATTGAACACTTTATGTTTAGCGCATTAGATTGTGAGCCTCTATATAATATATTAGCATAAAAGCTCAATCGGACGACCAACTTACGTTGTTTTTACAAGGTTTACTACGAGTGCCACAACGACAATTTGATCCGCAAAATTTGTTTCTTTCTTTGCAAGGGCATCCTCGGCTCCCATTCTCTTTCCTTTTCGTACTGCAAGAGCTTTTGCAGTTACAATAGTCTTCCTAGATAAACGTGGAGGAGAGTTTAAAGCAAAGTTTCGCTTGATATAACACAAAAATGATGTAAATATATGCAAATTTTGCCTTACCGTGGATGAAGACATCGCTCTTTGACAATGGCGACCACTCGAACCGAGGATTTTCCGACGTTTTCCGAACGAAACAGTATATGCGCAAAAAAAGATGCGCAGATGGTGACATAGCTCCTTTAATATCGGAGGTCAGGTACACGGCCAATAGTTTTATAGTATGGACAACTTGGTTGTTAATCGTGTACGCAAGAAACGGACAATTATATATCGAATTCTTTGTTTTTGTAACATTTAATCTCATATTATTATAAACGACCATTGATTCACCAAATCGATTTCTTGCTGTAGATTAGATGCCTCCAAATTAGACGTTGTAATAATTTCTGTAACCGCACAATCATCGACATATTTATACAATGGCGCCTCACACTTTAAGTCATTTACCATTATAAGAAAGAACAAGGGTCTTAATTTGGTAACTTGAGGTACCCCAGCTTCAATCAGTCTCCAACGTGATTTATAATTTCCCACTTTAACGCGCTGTTGTCTATCTTGGAGAAAACTTGAACACCAATTCAAAGAACTGGAGGGACCCCAAGTATCAATAGCTTGTGCATCAGGATGTTGTGATCGATTATATCAAAGGCTTTCGAGAAATCGATTAAACAAGATCGAACAGCGTACTCGTTGTTTCTAAGGCTGAGAGCCAATAATGGACGAGGTGTACAAGAGCATGAGTGGTGGACGATCCTTTGATACAGCCAAATTGAAACGGATCAATCTGTGCCATTACAACAGGAGCAAGCCAACTGAACACAAAACTTTCAAGAATTTTACTTAGAACAGCAGTCAGAGAGGTCGGTCTAAGAGATTGTAGTGGAAGCACCACAAGATGGCGGATGTTTTTTTAGCTCCGTTAAAATTATGACTCTAATTTCAAATTTTAACAGTTTTATAAGTGATAACTTCAAACTTTTTTAACAATAATTTGCTTTCAATACAATGCTATACCTTTGGATAGCCTTCATTTCCGAAGGAAACACTTGATTTGACTAATCTTCGCCTTGAGCGTTATCTGAAGCGAAGCAAATTCGTCAAGTTAATTCTGGTCGATATATACCGAGACACAAGAATGCAATCATGCTTACAAGTAAACTGGAATACTTTTGGGATGGATCTTTGCATGAAATGAAATTGTTTGTTCATGACAATCTCAATTTAAAAGGAAAACCGTCTTCCCCTGGCAGCGAAGTAAAACTATTCGTGAATTCAAATTTAAGTTTAAAGTGGCATGGCCCTACCCTTAAGAGGTTGGTTATTGTAAAGGACGATAAGGAAAACAATCTTATTAAAGCCTTAAAGAAAAATGCGATTCACGAAGTCGACAACTTTGGACAATGCTTAGCTACACAGAATCAAGTTGATACTATTAATGCAAATCCTTCATGCGAGAATTGCTCAAAACACGATATTGCCATTGCCGAACTGCAGTTGGATATGGCAGTATTGACAACCTTGCTTCATAAGGAGCAGGAAAAACTGGAATATCAAGTATCCCGTATTGCAAGTGTTGAAAAGCTCAATCCAAAATTTATCAAGAGGAGACGAGAGAAAGACTATTGTCCTTGAATCAATGAATACGGCTATTAATGAGCTATCTTGTGATTAACAGAATGGAGGAAAGGAATCCGACAAACGGAACCAGTTTAGAATCAATACAAAATTTTGAGCAAGTGGATTATTCTACTATTTCCGAGCCCTTGATCGATGACTTCTCCCTTGGATGACTCTGAGCGTCAACATATATTGCACTATGCTGTGTTCGGTGAGCGTATTAGGAGTTCGGACGAAATTACTACACATATTATGAACAACACTGTGATCATGCGTGCAAATTCTATTATAGATACATGTGAAAGAAATACTAAAGAAATTACTCATCCATGCAGACAATCAGTTGTTGGTAATGAGTCATGCTCCAGTAACCAGAAGAAAAATCAATCGCTTCGAAATGGTATGGAACAAGTAGATTTGATGAACTTCCAATACCCCCCACCCCCCCTAGTTCTATTGGTTATGCAAGACGGCCAAGCAAACGTAGTAGAAACGAGGGTCAACGTCAAATGCAGTCAAGTTCTTTGCTCCCGCAAAATCAAAACAACTACCAATCTATTCCAATACGTATTACTTATCGAGATCAATGGATGAAAGCGCGTGGGAGAGTAAGTCGGCCAATAAGGGAACAAAGGAGAGGTCGTAAAAATGACATGATACGAAACAAGGAGTCCCCTCAAGGGGAGGGTTCATCAACGAACCCCAACAATGATCAACCGAGGGGTTTTCACCAGGAGTCCAAGAGGAGAGACAATATGAAGTGGTTCAGTTATTATTATTAGAAGACCATATATATACCAACTACTCCTCATGAATCGACCTACAATATACCAGTCAGAATTACTACCCGACCTTGTTTTCCCCGAAGTAATGTTGACAATAGAAATATTTATAACAGATGCCTATCTACAATATCCTTAGATCAAATAACGTCCAATAACCAATGTGAAAGTAAACCTAGAGTACCAAGAATATGTGTATCAAACGTGAGATTCTTAGCGCCTAAAATGGACGAGGTGTCTGAGTTTATACAACGCCATCAGATTGAGTCAGCATTTATTACCGAGACCTCGCTGAAGGAATCAGTAGATGACAGCGTCATTAGCATCCCTGGATATACTATTTTTCGCAGAGACAGGAAGACAGATGACCATGGGAGCCTGTGCATTTATGTAAATATTGAACAATTAAATAATTTAAACCTCTTGAGGATCTTAATTGCTGTGACCATCACGAACTTTTGTGGCTCCGCATTAGACCAAACAGACTCCCTCGAGGAATCTCAAGTATAGTTGTCGGCGTTTTGCACCATCCACCAGGAGGAGATAGTAAAACAATTTGTGATCACTTGTTCCAAATGCTTACCTTGATTGAATCAAAATATCCCAATAGTGACATATTATTGGCTGGAGATTGTAACCGCTTAAATATTAACAGGTTATTGAAGCATTTTCAACTTAAACAATTAGTTAAAGCTCCGACGAGAAACGATGCTATTTTAGACTTAGTGTTAACCAATTTGCACGAATGTTACTTTTTACCAGAAATCCTACACCTTTTGGCCTCTCCGACCACAATACCGTAATTCTCCGTCCACTAGATAAAAGTCCCAATAAGAAGACTGTTATAATGAAACGAGACCATCCTCAATCTCGCAGAGCCGAATTTGGTAGATACCTAAGTTCAATAGACTGGCATTCAATTATTTCCGATCAGAACAACTGCGAAGAAATGTGGAATACCTTTCACGATGTAGTTTTTACCGGCTTTGAGCTTTTCATGCCAAGCAAATAAATTAAAGTTTCCACGACAGATGCACCATGGATAAATAACAAATTGAAATCGCTCATCAAGAAAAGACAGCAGGCTTTTGTTACTGAAGGAACTAAATTGAAGATATTTAAACAGTATAGGAACTTGGTCAATAGGGAGCGAAAATCTTGCAGAGCGAAATACTATAAATTAAATATTCATAAGTTGAAAGAAAAAACCCCGAAGAAATTGTGGAGTGGAGTTAAACGTGTTCCTAATTTAACACCAAACGGAAACCGATAAGTTTAACCAATATTGAAGCGTTTTCTAACCTTACACAGAAAGAACGAGCAAACGAAATTAATACAGCATTTTTAGAACCTCTCGAGGAATACAGGCTACAATCTCCGTTACCAAATTTTCCGTTGGAAGAAATGTCAACCTTTCCAAATGTATCCGAAATAAGAGTGCAAAAAGTTTTATCAAAACTTCCAACGAGCAAGGCAAGTGGTCCCGATAAATTACCTAGTTGGGTATTAAAGGACTACTCGTATGTCCTGGTCCTTCCAATCTCATTTATTCTCAACACTTCGTATCGAGAGCCACGTGTACCTACCACTGAGCAGTCTGAGCTTAATACATCTGGAGGACATGCCGCTAATGTCAGCCAGGCAGAAAAGTATCCGCAAAAACATGGCGGATTTTGGCATTTGCTTACGCCAGAATGACGTCACATGGTTCCTTTTGCTCATGGTAATTACCACTGACCAGGCTCAATTTTGAGCTCGCTGCAACCTTCACACCCTCCTGGTTTTTGTACAATTTTTAGCTTTTGGCAGTGAAGTATCATATCATTGTTTTTATATTTTCGATATATTTTTTCTACCTTTAACCATTTATTTGAAGATGTACAAGTTGTATACGGTATTCTCGCCCATGAAAGGGAACAAACAAATTTTAAAACCACGAGAAATGTGGTGAAAGATGATATCTGAAGCCGGAGTTGACAGGTAAATATTTCTGTAATTTCACATTCAAATACTATTAATATTTCGTGAAAAATTTAGTGGGAGTAATGATAAAATATATTTTATTGTTAAGACAATACCTTCCTAGTTTAGTATATACGAGTAAGATGTATTATTTCAGCCACGAGTATTTGCAAAAACAAGCCTGACCTTGCAGTCAGTGGCAAACCATAGGCGTCAAACCATAAGTACTAAGCTTTACCAATATTTGATTCAGTGTTTCCTTCAAATTAAAGTAGAGGTGCAATTTGTAGAGTATAAAGTGGTTAAAATTCCACTTCTTTAATTTCATTATATTTTATGATGTTGTCAATAAGTGAATTTGTTGTACTGTATGTTAGCCTAAAACAAGGGTAACTCCAAAAATTGATAACATTTTAATATTTATCTGCGTTTCGACTACGTTTCAGTCATTTCATTTCACGTGTTTATCCTGATGATGACTGAAACATAGTCGAAGCGTAGATAAATATTAAAATGTTATCATGCACCCATAGTTTCTCCCAGGCTTAAAGTTTACCTAGGTCACTTATGTTTTTGGTCACTTATGTTTTTGGTCACTTATGTTTTTGTGTCAAGTGAAAATGTATGACATTTTGTATTGCAGAAAGAAAGATTTGTACAATATGACAAGCCCTCATTTTAGAAAATTGAAGATACAAAGCAATTTTGTTTAATTTAATTTCTATTCAAGTTCTTCAAATAACTAGTAAATAATTATAGAGACCAGTAAATCAAGTTGTTATGCATTAATAAAAATATGTAGCCCCATGAGATGTGACTTTGTTTCAGCATTCTGATGCCTTGTGCCATCTTTTGTGGTAGAAGGTGTTAGTAGATGGAATACTCGAATGGAATTTATATACCTTTTTATACCTAGCCAGGATCAGTTTTGAAAAATGGAACTTAGACCCTCTGACAGGCATTGAACCTGCGGCCCGGCGATTAGGCTCTATGGCTCGGTTCGTTGGAGCGCTGAACCAGAATTGCAGGGCCGCAGATTCAATTCCTACCAGAGGGCCTAAGTTGCATTTTTTGCAACTGCTCCTGGCTAGGTCTAAAAAATGTATATAAATTTCCATTCGAGTATTCCATCTACTAACACCTTCTACTGTTGGTCCCATCGAACGAGTTGCCAAGAGGTATCTTGATGTTTGCCAATCTTTTGTGGTGCCTTTAACAGATTTTATTCCTGCAAATATAATAAGGGAATAGTTATACAGTATTAACATATTATACATCCTTGCACAAAAATAACATACAGTATACTGAACATCTCAGTATGTTAACCCATTAGGTAGGGTACTGCCAGTTAATTGGTTAACTATGCATGTTGCATATTATACATGATCTCATAGGAATATCAACATTGAATTTTGTAATAGAAATTAAATTTCCTTGTCTGTTTATATAAAATTGTTATCATTACCTACTTACTAGGGAGCTAGGCCAGTTTATTGTCCTGACTCAATTAATAAATTGGTTCTGGTGCACAATACTACTTGCAAGACCCTTACTTGTCATTAAACTGGCTGGAGTTACGTATTGGGGCATAACAAAAAGATTCTGGCCTATGAATTGGGACACCATTCTTTATTCAGCTCTTTTAGTGAAGGAACTCAGCAAGCAGCATGAAGCGGTGGAGGGGATGGTGCGTATTGTGTCATCTTCATGTAATATGGGTTCCTTAAAAGCAGCCCCCTGCCCTTATTGTGAGGGCACTTTGAAGGTATATGACTACTTGTGGCAACTTCCTTTTGGTAGGGGAACATCGACAGCTTAGCAGAAATGATTATACCCCATGCAGGGGTGGTCCAAGCTTATTGAACATAGGTAGCACAGCTTTTCAAAAGGGTTGCACTATACCAATACTGCAACTGCTGCCAAAAATGCCACGAAGCACGTCAAAATAATGTGGGTATGCACTTAATTTTTTTTGCTTGATCAGGTCAAGGACAACTTCCTTGCCTATAATATAAATTGGAAACAACAAATCTTACAAGACTGCTTTAAAAGAAAACAAAGAAAAATATATAAGTTTTTTCATAGCTGCCTAAACAAGGCTTTTAAAAAAGTATTAAAAGTTTCATGAATCTTACCGCATTGCAGAGAAGTATAATAGCAGAGTTTATATGAGTAGTGCATATTAATTAACTTGCACGATTTACTTTTCTTTACTCATATTCTTTTCGATTCTTTTTCCCCAAATTGATTTGACCCAAAGTCAGTTTGTATGCAAAATTCAGTTTGTAAAAATAATTCAAGCTTTATGTGTTACATTTTTACAGCCATATAATATTTATAGTTCACGAAATTGATACACACGTTCTCCTTACAGCGGAATCGAACAATTAGTTAAACAGCTACAGCAAGACGATTCCGTGCCGTATGACCGCATTTTCGATCTTTATGTGTAGTCTGTAGACGATAATATGCGAGAAAGCTTATTGTATTAATAATAATTCCAAGGATATAAAACTAAATAGTTATATATTAGACTAAAACACCGTCGTTCGATGCAACGTCCTTTAAAAGGATCTTTTAAATGATAGTGGTTGGTTTACAATGCTGCAGCAGATATTAATATCCTCGTTTGAAGGATTTAATTTGAAACTTGTAATTGTATTGTTTACAAATCTTAGGCTCTGCTGCCCGACATCTCCGTTCGGTTAAAAGCTAGCAGCATTCGACTTTGCGCAAAAATATATTTAGAACTCTAATTTTATTCGGTTAACAAATGATCTAAGTCAGACTTATCAGGAAAATCGTCAGTAAATTGAATTTTAGTATAAATTGTTAAACAAACTCAGAACAATAAGAGAAATTCTATAATTAGACGAACAGTTTCATTACCATATATGGGATAATTGTTTTGTTTATCAACGCGATGTCAACAGACTAGATCGCCTACCCCTACTGAGTATAGCAGACGACTTTGACTCACGTGACCAGACAGTACCAGGGTCTCTCCGCAGCAGGGGGGTGTGCGAAGGTGAGACCCTGGGAAACAGGTTGGGTTTGTCAGTGGTCATTACCATGAGCAAAAGGAACCATGTGGCGTCAGCAAAGGCCAAAATCCGCCATGTTTTTGCGGACACTTTTTTCTGCCGAGGAGTTCCTCCAGTAATATTATAGCTCAGTGGTACCTACCATCTGGAAAATGGCTGATATCACACCTTTGCCAAAGACGAAAATTGTAAAAATTCTAAGAAAGATTTAAGACCTATTTCACTTATTGCTAGTATCTCTAAAGTTGCTGAGAAATTTATTGTCGCTGATTATGTGAAACCAGCGGTTTTGAAAGTCATCGACCCGAACCAGTACGGCGCTATTCCTAAAAGTTCTACTACCATTGCATTAATCAGCATGATCCATCGCTGGACCACTGCCACTGACGGTAATGGTGCTGTCACAAAATCAATCCTTTTCGATTATCGCAAATCGTTCGATTTCATCGATCATTCAATCTTGATTCAAAAGTTATCAGAGTTAGAAATACCTTATAGCGTCATCAACTGGATATCAGCACGAACGTGTTAAATTAGCTGATACCTGTTATTCAGAATGGGGCCCAATTCCATCTGGTGTCCCCCAAGGAACTAAGTTAGGACCTTGGTTATTTATTTTACTGATAAATTATCTAAAAGTAACTCAAGTAGACTTCTGGAAGTACATTGATGATTCGACAGTATCAGAAATTGTTCTGAAAGACTCTATTAGCACTGCCTCAATACTTGCAAAATGATTTGAAACGGTTGGAGAAAAGAGCTATGGCCATTATCATGCCTGAAGAACATTATTCTGATACACTAAATTTACTTGGTATTCCATCTTTAAAAGACCACCACGAACATCTTTGTGATAAGTTATTTCAATCTGCCGTGTCTGACTCAAACAATAAAATTCATAATTTGTTACCAGATAGGAATGAATTTAGTTACAATTTAAGATATGAAAGAACGTTCAATATTCCTATGACTCATACAAATAGGGTGGAAAACTATTTTATATATGCAATGTGTAAGAAAGTTAACAATAGTTAACATTCTTTCTTGAATTTTTAGAATAGTTAAGATTTAAAATATTTTTACTAATCTTTATCTAAGTGGTGTTGTCTTATAAGTAATTAGCATAATTATGATATCGTGTATGTACATAATTGGTTTTAGCTTAGTATTAATTGTAATAATTACGTAATTCAGCCTTCATAGCTGCAAGGTAATTTCATTAAATACACACAATGCAATACAGTAAGATCGGATTCAATAGATTTTGGGTCAGTAATCTTTCCTAAAGGTAGAACATTCGCAGATTTCCATAATTTTTGGACGCAGCAACTTCCAATTGAAGCATTGAAGATGGAACACACTGGAATCTCATCTGGTCCGTTCGCCTTGCGCTCTTTAATGCCGGATAAACGACTCTCCGCAGCTTCTGGTGCAATTGTGTATGTGTCTGGAACACTAATAACTGGGACCGGATGAAAATTTAAGGAAGGGATATCGCTAGATACCCGATAAAAAGATTCCCCAATAGCTTCAGCCAATTGTGCGTCTTTTAATACGGATCCGTCAATAAACATGCTCGTAAATGGTTTTTGATTTGATAAGCCAGACACCATTTTTATATTATCCCACCACTTCTTAGGATTAATGTCATGCGAATGTCGAATTTTATCTGCGTAAAAACGTTTACAAGCGATTTTACAAAGTTTTGCAGTCTTGTTTCGATATACTTTGTATTGGTCTATTTTGTTTCTTACCCAGGCATGCTGACGTTTTTTAATGCTGATCTTAATATCTGAAGTGATCCATGGTTTATCACGACTATGAATCTTGACAGAATGGATTGTGAGACAAAAATTAATGGCGTTCGAAACAAGGCACTGAAACGCGTCGAGTTCTTCGCACGAATTGAGACGAAGAATTGGGGTCCAATTTACATTTTCTAGAGTGGAAAATAAAACCCGTTTATTTGAGGCTTTACAATCGCGTTGTTGAACACTTTTAGTTGGTGTACTACTGCACTAGGAGTTTCTTTGCGGGATGGCTGTAAAAAAATACTGTAATGATCCGATAAACCAATTGGTAGCAAGACAATAGAATCATAAGTCTAGGATATTATGTGCATAGGAGATGTAATACAACATTTCTGACCAGTTTAGTTCGTGTGAAATTGGAAAAGTTAATAATTACCAGAATATATTGGGTATAGCATCTTTGATTCCCTAAGGTTTATGGTATTTTTAGCTTTTATCAATTACGTCCGAAAATAGTGAATTATTTAATGTTGTCTGGTAGTCAGAAAAACATGGTTTAATTATCTTACATTTAGGGCTAGTTGATCGAATAGTTAATGCGACAATGTACTATCTATCTAGAGCATAATTCTCAGATAGAATTGTCTCCCCATGGTTCTCGTACCGCCCATGAAGGATCACTCACAGATGGTAGTAAGTTTGGAAGTACCTACGAAAAGGAGGTAGTCACTGTGAAATAGCTATAACTTCGAGCACTTCAAGCTTTCAGGAAGTTCGAGGATAGTAAATACGATTGTAAACAACCATTATACATTGCTTTGCGCACAAACCAACGCGCCACGGGTGGTTGAGCTGATACGGTCATCACCATGGTGATACAAGTCAGCTGGTGCCTTTTGGATATATTGTATATACAATTTATTCGAATCCTACAAAATCGACAGAAAGAAATGAGAGCATGTAATTCATGTTTCTCTAAACTTATTATCAACAATTCTACATCCGCTCTTGGGTAAAACCAACGTTAATGGACCATTCCCCTATTAAACTAACTTTTGAACTAGGAAATTGTATCAGTACAGCTGGAAAGAGCATCCTAAGTTTAGTAAAATTGCAAAGTTTGGTTGCGAAATGTTGTAAAATGTGGAAAATATAGCGCTGTGAAGTTGGTAACTTTTGTATATTTTTGTATGGCACACGCAAAACGGTTACCACTTTTTTAAAAGTGGTAACCGTTTTCCGCGCGTAATAAAAAAGTATACAAAATTTACCAACTTCACAGGGCTATATTTTCCATATTTTACAACATTTCGCAACCAAACTTTGCAATTTTACTAAACTTAGGATGCTCTTTCCAGCTGTACTGATACAATTTCCTAGTTCAAAAATTAGTCTAATAGGGGAATGGTCCATTGTATGCGAAGGCTTTGCTAATAAGCTTTCCGGATTAGACCATTGCCATCAAAGTAGCATCGGTTGACACATCGGTTGACACTATATAAAAATGAAATAACGAGCCACTGAAATGCTTTTAAAACAGAACAAGGCTGAGAATAATATGTTGAGAATATCTAGCAATGTGTTTGGTAGTTTTTATAAGGTTTAAATGTGTTTAAACCAATTTAGGAACGATTGACACTTTTTTATATAAATATATCTGATATATTATCGTGACTTTTCGAGTCGAGTGTCAATCGATACACTTCAGACAATTTTACATACTTTTTGGGATAGAACAACCAGTAATATATCCACACAGGCTCCCTAAACACTTTCTTTTAGTAGTTACTTTTGAAGCAAAATTAATGAAAATGTTATACGATTTACAGCGTCAACCATGTGTCAACCGAATACGTAACGTGTTTCAAGCTTCTTATATTACATACATGTTTCACGTCCTAAATAATAGATATATATATATATATATATATTTAATTACAGCCTCAATGCGCCTCAGCATACATAATAAATGATCTAAAGTAACTTAATGTACTGGTATTTGCATGGAGTATAGATTTACGCGATTGTCCTTTACACTCCAGCAACGTTTCTTGATATATTCCTTGTTAGCAATTGCTTGATGGACTATATATAGTTGCTATTTTACTCTGTGGAAAAATTCCGGATGGGATTCCTAGCAATTTTAGCAATTTTCCGAATATAATACTTGTTGCCATACTTAAAAAGGTAACAAGTGCCTGCGTTTCGCCAGATATCTTAGAACATATATATCTGCAGTTTTAGAGCATAGATCAATCTGTACACTTGTAACACACAGCAATCTCCCTCCTTCCCCAATCAATGTTGGATTCCCAATTCAACAAGAAAGTTGAACTGCATTCAACTTTCTTGGCATGCCCGCGCGAATGATTATTCTCGTGACTCGAATCGGTCGCTTCGCCCGCGCGGGCAAGCGAACGTAATAGAAAACGGACTTAAGGCCATTTTCAATTACGGTCGTTTTGCCCGCGCGGGCGAAGCGACCGATTCGAATCACGTCAATAATTAGTCAAGCGTGTCCGCGAGGTGTAAAGCGGACAAGAAAATCTCACGCTAGACACCTACAGCGAAAGTTGAAACATGGTCGCTCCGCCCGCGCGGGCAAAGCGGCTGTAATGGAAAATTGCCTTTATACAGAGACGCCTGTTTTATTTGATTATATAAATAGATGGACAGCTATCCTAATGGATAGTTAGGGAAATAATCTAATCTATATAATACGAATTTTATACAATTTAAAAGTTCTTGAAAAATCCCAAAAGAACTAGCGCGTTTGACGTCGGCTGACAGAAAAATGTCTCCGATTGATCGACTGCCAGCAGGGCTGTACTATAGTATACTATTGACCGAAAATAAGCGCGTATATTGGGAGCCTGGATCTAGAATCTTTTATCAACAAAAAAGCGTCAAAACTGAACAAATTTAGCCAAATTTATTGCAGTGCGTCGAAATTCGTCTTTCTATTGCGATACAGAGGCAAATGCATGAAATATACTCGAAATGGCAATGAACAAAAAAATAAAATTTAGGAACGTACGATCTAGGACTTGAACCCACGTTCTTCAGACCAACTCGTGCGTACGTATGGACTTCCGGCACTCCGCCACACCTCGCGCGCAAATTAGGTAATATAAAGTAGCACTTCGTGCGCTATACCACACCAGCCGATATATCTGTAGTATACTATAATATATACTACAATAAAACACGGCTACCAGCAGACGTACCTGACAGTATACTAATAATACACTACAATATATACTACACGGCTGCCAGCGAGATTATCTGTAATTATCCAAGATTATCTGGGAGTTATTGAGAAACATGCAACATTTAG
Source organism: Trachythela sp. YZ-2020 (assembly GCA_016169945.1). Lineage (NCBI taxonomy): Eukaryota > Metazoa > Cnidaria > Anthozoa > Malacalcyonacea > Clavulariidae > Trachythela > Trachythela sp. YZ-2020. The sequence goes on from JADLSH010000030.1 coordinate 321,293, forward strand.
ATCCAGGCGGATTAGTAATAAGAAAACTCCCTGGATTACAAACGAACTTAGGCGTTTTATATTTAAACGATACTATTTAAAAAGGAGAGCTATTTCATCTGAGGACCCTGACACTTGGTATCAATATAGGCAAGCACGAAATCAGACAAATAATCAACTAAAAAAAGCCAAACGAGTTTACTTTACAAAAAAACTCGATTTGCATAAACATGACATGAAAAAGACCTGGAGACTGCAGATAAACGAACTAAATTCGCGAAATTGTATAAAATTACACATTACTGAAATTAAAACAGGAGAGCAAGTAGTACCATCACCTGTTGAAATGGCTAAAACATTTTCATTGCAAATCTCAACAATTGACACAGTCCATGGATTGTTAAAAACAATGAATGGGATTGATACAGCCGGCCTAAGATAGTTTGGGAAACTATGGGATTGATACAGCCGGCCTAAGATAGTTTAAACCATATCTTACTGGTAGAACTAAAAAATGTACCGTCAATGGTCAACTCTCAAATTGGATTCCAGTTACTTGTAGTGTTCCACAAGGGAGTAGTTTGGGACCGTTGTTATTCCTTATCTATATTAACGACTTTCCACATTGCCTCAATAACGCTACGCCTAGAATGTTTTTCAGTTGACACAAGTATAAACTATGCGGCTGATTCTTTAGAGGAGCCCCATAGAGGAGTGTCATTGATTCCGTGCTAGAGAATATTTACAGCTGGCTTATTACCAATAAGCTCAGCCTAAATATGGCCAAAACGGAGTTAATGATAATTGGATCGCGACAGAGAATTAATGCCACTCAGGGTGATATAGCTATTGTCGTGAAATAAATAGGGTTCATGCATTTAATATTGACAGTCACCTCTCATGGTTAGTGCACATTGAAAAAATATCGAAGAAAATTGCTACGGCTATTGGCGCTTTAAAGCGCATATATAAGACCATTTATAACGACAAAAACAGCAGTTCAAGTATAATTTGCTCTGACACAGCCTCATTTTGACTACTGCTGCTCGGTCTGGGATGATTTAGGAGAAACTCTTAGTACGAAAATACATTACAGAACCGAGCGGTCAGAGTCATTACAAGGTCGAGTTATGATACCAGTGCTAGCGTTCTTTTGGATAGCTTGCAGTTCGACAATCTCTCTCTACGACGTGAAAAACTTAAGGCAAGTTTGATGTTTAAGATACTGAAAGGGCATATGCCCTCTTACTTACAAAATATTTTCTCTGTTCGTAACACGGGATATAAATTCAGGAATTCTGAAGTCAAGGTAACTTACCCAAGCCACGTATCTATTTTCTAAAACGAAGCCTGTCTTATAGTGGGGCACTATTGTGGAATGTTTAACACCAGGATATACGTAGGTTTCCAATATTGTCGCAATTTAAGAAAGCTATAAACGATTATTATAATAACTTATAATATTGACTCCCACACGGCAATCTTGTAAACCAGTTTTAATTTTATTCTACTTAAATATAAAATTTATGTACTGAAGATTTTACCGTGGTTAAATAAAATTTTATTGTATTGTATTGTATTGTACTGAATAGTGGCTTTTGAGCAATAATTTTTCGTTCGTCTTAAAAGTAAGTATTAAGATTAGCAGACTATATAGCTCGCAACATAATATTTAAAATCAATTATGTTAAACTATGGCTATGATATGCACTATATACTTTTGAAGATAAAATTGCTAGCAGATAATATATTCGTAGAAATGTCGCGAACATTACAAAAGTTTAAATATATAGAGGATGCGCTCCCAGGATAAGACATATTAAATTCAAACGTTCTCTGAACAAATATTTTTATTCGACGAGCTTTTGGCTATTAGACCCATAGCCGTACAAAAGTTCTTTGTAAGTTTGCATGCATGGTCAAATGCATGAATACAATTGTTTTGCCGTTTGGTGGATTACTAACAACACAACTTGGGGATTGTGCTACAGTTATTACAAAACATGTCAGCAACATGAACCTCTTTTCCAATCGTTTGTTGAACCGATATAGTAGCGTTTTAACGAATGTCACCTATCATTCATTATACATAACAGAATAACACATAACAAAACATCTTAAGTTCACGACACTGCAACCAAACATATGCATGGTTAATAACAATTTGGCTCATTCTGCCTTTCTGCTGAAGCCAAAACGAAAGAAAACAAAAATTATAAAAATAATTTCTGTAAATTGGGTTTCACGCCAGGAACGAAAACAAAAGTAGCCATTAAAATTGCCAACATGAAGCAAATAATTAGCATGTAGTAAATCACATGACTCCCAGTATATTGCATGTGTAAACTGCGCAATGATCCATCACCTTAAGCGTAGGGGTGTAAGATTATTATGGCATAAATTTGTTCAGTCTTGAACGTGCAGGTTGAGTCAGCAGCTAACACAATATCAATATATTTCAACAGAAATTACTCCGTAAGTATGTGATGTATTGGTCAAATATGGAACAATCAATTGTTCAAGCCCTCGTTACTGTGTTATAAAACACCCAAATGCCAGATCTTTTTGACGTTTTATGTATTTTTAATGTTTTGCATACTGCATGAAAGGAACAAGAATCTCTTCTAAATTTTGATGTTCTAAATCATTGATTTTTCTCCGTAGGCGTAGATATACTGAATTCCAGCAAAAGTGACTTCAACTAATTTCCAAAAGAGAGTGTTGCGCTGAAGGTAAGTATCGTGAAGGCTTTATACTGCTATAGTCGTGTACGTTGTCGTTGTTGTCCGAGCAAACAATTACTCCGAGAATCATCTAGTTACGTTAAGCTAGCAATTAGTCGCCAATATAAGATTGTTACTGACGGAAAAAGCAAATGTCAAATGCATTATACGTAAGAGTTGGAGTATATGGTATATTCATCTATAAATGAGAATAGCAGCTTAAACGCCAGTTTGAAAAACCAGTCCTGTTTATTAAATGTCACGAAATGGTCACTTCATGTGCGAAAATAATATATCAAAAGTCAATCAACAAACATCGACTTTATTGGATTAACTGATTATCTTACTTTATCATATATCATTTTAAACATAAGCACAAAGGAATTCTTGATCGTTATGTTGTATGCCGTATGGCCATAAATTTGTATTCGGTCATGCATTAACTTTATTCATCATGACATTTAATGATTGTTTATTTCTAATTTTAACTAATCGTTTCTCGTTTGCACTCTGATTGAAGTGTTAAGATAAATTGAAATCCGAATACTTTAGAGTTTAGACTTTAGGAAGTAATTAAGCTATAGTCTGCATGTGTAACTGTAAGTGACGACGTTAAAATAAGTCTATTCAAACATAAATTATAACAATTTAGTTCAGTTGATAGATTTCCTCCAGATTCCTGTACAATCTCTATGCCTGCACAGAAATTATGTATTGCAATGTATACATTTCCCGAATTTTGTTCTTGGTAGTTTCTCAGTATAATGTTCGCGACATTTTCCCCCAGATTTGCAACAGATATTATAGAATCGAATTATGTTTGTTGAACAATGCCTGCACTATGGTCTATATACGTTTAAAGGTATGATTATTGATAGAAAATATTTTTCACAGATATATCGCAACAATTAAAGATTTTGCTAACAACAAAAGTTAATAATTTTACCATCAACAACAAAATCCACCCGAAAACAAGCCTGCAGAAATGTGATTGTTGGAAATGTAGCGCCTAGCGGTGCTTCATGAATGGTCAGTGATCAGTCATTATTTCGTTATCATACCACAAGAATGGTAATGACATTGTTTATTGGAATTTCACACTTAACATTTTGGGTTGGTCGTTTTAATTTGGCAATTATCGTTGACTGAAATATATTCTACATCAACTTGGTTGTGAAACTACACAATATTAAGATTGCGTTCGCCGTGTATAGCAATCGCCTGGGAATACGTTTATATATTGTAAATATCCGGAATGTTCGATGCAGCTTGAAACCGCAGAACGTGACCGCGGTTTATCTCAAGGGGAGTTTAACGGAACGCCCCGCTGACAAATAGACGCTGTTCATGACCACACGCCAAGTGTTGTTTTCGTCGCCATTCAGTTTGAGCAGTCACTTTCTTGTTTGCAAAAACATTCCGAACGCTCGATTATTTATGGTTCGGGATTTGCTGTGCTTTTATAACCTCCATGCATCACCGTGATTTGATTCCTGCAATATAGAAATGAAATAAATTCTTTTATGCTGTTTGTTTGTTTAGCAAGCATTGTATTTTTAGACATCAAATATAATGCACTGTGCCTCCTATTGTAATTTAAAAACCCTTTAGTAGCCACGCAGGAAAACCAATCAATACAATACTACAATACTTTTTGAACTCTCCCCAAAGAGGCTTGTCAGAGCGAATTACGTAAAAAATATATACATTACCAACAATCTGAATCATAATGCTCACGAAAACCGCATACCATGCAACGAAATGGCTTTCCAAAAGAATCTAAAATTGAATTGAATCTAAAACAAAATTCTATTTTTCGACTTTTTAAATATATTTGATTTTAAGTGCCGGTAATATGCAACTGTACTACAAAGCAAATGTTTTTTCATCAAATGCAGTCAAAATCACAAATGTCTTTGTTCGTACTTCCTACTATATAGTTTCATCGAAATTCCTTCACTTACATTGAATTCCAAACTTTGAGCTGTCCGTGTTCTTGGTCATTTCATCGGTGCCGACCTCTCAAAATTTTCTTCAATTTACGATCTTTCAAATGCGTTAAGAAAAACTTTTACAGGTTAAAATGGGAGGCCGCAAAATAACGCTGAAAATAGAGATAATCTAATTGTCGCGGGTCACGGGTATTTTTCGCGGGTCGCAAGTATTTTTTGCGGGTCGCGTGTATTTTTCGAAGGTCTCGGGTATTTTTCGCGGGACATGAGGGTCTAATTTCCGGGATCTAAATTCTAGTCATCGTTCTTTCCCGGGGGGCTGTATTTTTTTATATAATTGCAAATTAAATACCGATATCGGCTGCTTTCTCCAACATAATTGTATGTAAACACGGAATCTCATCATTAATACAAAATGCTTTACAAAATACGAAATGTATTTTGTAAACGTTTGTTAGATATACAGCAGCTTTCCTGAGACCAATTCTATAAACTTGAAAATCACATACTGTAGTCAAAACAGTACAGCAAAACTGTTGCTTAATTAACGCTTCTATCAAAGCTGTTTCGGCATTTAGACCATTTATAATCGGTATAGTATCAATGGCGCCTGTGATTCCTGCAGTGGTCTAGAGTATAACTTCGAGTATAACTTCGAGTCGAGTTCCTCATTTTCTGTAAGTATGCCGAAACAACTTTGATAGAAGCGTTAATTAAGCAACAGTTTTGTTGTACTGTTTTGACTACAGTATGTGATTTTCAAGTTTATGGAATTGGTCTCAGGAAAGCTACTGTATATCGAACAGACGTTTACAAAATACATTTCGTATTTTGTAAAGCATTTTGTATTGATGATGAGATTCCGTGTTTACTATACAATTATGTTGGAGAAAACTGCCGATATTGGTATTTAATTTGCAATTTTATACAAAAATACACCCCCACCCCTGGGAAAGAACGATGACTAGAAATTAGACCCTCACGACCCGCGAAAAATACCCGCGACCCGAGAAAAATATATACCTGCGAGCTGCGGAAAATACCCGCGACCCGCGAAAAATACCCGCGACCAATACCCGCGACCAGCCACCCACGACAATTAGATTATCTCCTGAAAATAGGGCACTTTATAACTTAATCTGATCTTAAATATGTCTTTTTGGACGCGAAAAACGACCAGCTGAAACTTCGGTTCTTGTACATTTTCTGTTCGTCTTGTCAGCCATGTTTATTTATAATGGATTACCGCTCTAATATGGTACTGCAATCTCATACCAGGCTTTCAAAATTCAAGATTTTCAATGTTTTTACGAATTATGTCTGCCCTTGAACAAGTAGGAAGACATGATAGTTGCATAAGACGTGAATGTCATTAACCGCCTTTGGCTTTGGTATCTTTTGATTGAAATCTCTTACTTTATTTCACTGTTTTTGTGGTATGAATATGTTGGATAAATAAGGTAATATTTTCGATACTACTTCAACATTTTTTAGTCGATTTTGACACAAATGAAAGGGTAAATGCTTGTTTCAACAATAGCGTTTCGAAATTGAACGTAATTGAACTATTCATAAAATATATTTTGAAATTTAAAATAGAAATTAAATATAATCGTTTAAAATGTTGTTAAATTATTGTAAACATAAACATTTATCAATATCATATTCAATATCATTCGTTTCAAAACCAAGTTTTCACTAAACAATTACCAGACTCAGATTGCTTGTATTGATATATATATTCTAGACTACTGACTATATTAAATGTTACAGTGTCAGGACCTAACTAATTCAGAAGAGTATAATTTTCAATGACTAACTGTCATAAATGTTTTTCTAAAAGGTAATTACGTGCTTTATGCTTGAAAATATTGATCGACGAGGTAGATTTTATGTCCTCTGGAAGATTGTTTCACAGTGAGACAGCACGGTAATAAAATGTCCGTTGTGGCGGAGCACTTTTGAAAAGGGGGATGTTCAAAAATCCAGAGTTTCTAGTGCATCGCGTCCACTAATGTCCTCTCTCACAAATCGCTTAGATAAATACTGCGGTGCGGTAATGTGAGAATAGCATTACGGTAGAATAAGTGAGACTTAACAAGAATCCAGTGCAATTCTTTCATTAAAGATGGGAAAACCCGGATTACTAACGCCGGAATCTCTAAAACTCGGAACACTAAACCCGGAATACTCAAAGGCAGAGTCTTCAAAACACGGAATACTAAAACACGAATCTCTAAAACCCGGAATTATTAAAAGCAAGAATCTCTGAAATCCTAAATAGAAAAAGCAGGAATCTCTAAAACCTGGGATAGAAAAAGCAGGAACGTTAACACTTAATCCAGAATGCTAAAAACAGGAATCTCTAAAACCCGGAATAGGAAAATCCGGATTCTTTAAAACCCTGACTATATTAAAGCCGGATTCTCTAAAACCCGGAATTACTAAACGCCGGAATCTTTAAAACCGGAATTACTAAAAGCCGGAATTGATAAAACCCGGAATTACTAAAAGCCGAAATCTCTAAAATCCGTAATTGCTAAAAGACGGAATCTCTAAAACGCGGAATACAAAAAACCGGAAGTAGTAATATACAGGCCATTCGATCCTCTTTTTTGGGATGGAGCAGGGTGGAGCAAGGGGGTGGAGCACATCATTAAATATTCAAACATCATTAGCATATGGGGTGGAACAGGCTGGAGCTAGGGGGTGGAGCACATTATTAAATATTCAAATTAACATCATTAGCATATGGGGTGGAGCAGGCAAGTTTGCGCGAACAAACAATAAATTTACTGAGTTCAGCATATTTTGTGCTAAAAAATACGGCGTTGTCATCGAGCCTTGCCTTTTGTGGGGGTGAGCAGCGGGTGGAGCACATCATTAAATATTCAAACATCATTAGCATATGAGGGTGAGCATTATCATTAGCGTTATTATTAATGCAATTCCGTCCTACTCGGTTGAGACCGCGTTAATATGACATCAGAAGACTAGACAAGTTTGGGCGAACAAACAATAAATTTGCTGAGTTCAGAATATTTTGTATGTAAAAATAAGGCTTTGTCAATATATTATGTATTTTCGCGCACTGTTCCAACACTTTGGAAAAGGTTTGTAGCCTGAGAGTTTTCTGCCCGCTTTTGTGCTCGCGAACACGCGCGAAAGTTGAACTACATTCAACTTTCTTGGCGTACCCGCGCGACTGATTATTCACATGACTCGAATCAGGTCGTTTCACCCGCGCGGGCAAACGAACGTAATAGAAAACGGACTTAATACAGAGCCGTCTGTTTTATTTGATTATATAAATAGATGGACAGTTTGTTCGTTTTATATTGGCCTTCTATCTTTTATACTCAATATAATTAGCTAATCATATGTCAAAATATTCCCGCGGGTTTAGCTTATGCAGAAAACTAATTGATCTTGCCAGAAAGAAGGAGAGGCTATGAAAATTACCCTGGTAGATAGGTAACATAACAGCACTGAAAAAACAAACGACGGTAAACAATTTCCTGCACCACTGCAATACTTCTCTGTGGGCTTTAGTCTGCGTACTAGCTGACGGTTTTAAGGGTTGAAGCGCGGGCAGCGAAAAAGTCGGAAGGCGAGGCGCGGGAAAGACCAAAATGCGGGCAAGAAAAGCTGCCTTCCGCTTAAACTAGCTGTAGAACTGTTCTCCTGTTCACAAGTGAAAGGGAAAGACGGATTGGTTAGTATTTTACAAGTACTTGTCAATCAAGTGGGTCAGCTGCACGTGTTTACATTATATTCACAATGGGAGAGCGTAAATTAATACTCAGTGCCCAATAAAGCATTGGGAAATTTCAATATAAATCAGACAATAATAGCGAGAAATAGTTCTAATAGAAGAGCCGTATAACTCCGAATTGAAGCACCGCGTATTAGGCGTAAAATAACTGAAATAATACGCATGAGGCACTGACAACCGTTTCGCGCACGTTATAGTTTAAACCCGAACAGAACTATTCGACAGGTTTGGGCCACTTCACAGTGCACAGCTCCATATAAATATCCCTGTAATGTAACCTAGCATCATTCCTGATGATGACTGAAACATGGACGAAAGCTAGAAATATATTAAAATGTCCATTTTCGGGTTACCGTTGCTTTGTATTTAAAAAAGTAATAATAGAATCGGAAAGCTTACGGAAAGGTGAAGATTAACAGACTATATATCTCGCAACATAATATCTAAAATCGAATTATGTTAAACTATATATATATATATGACTATGATATGCACTGAAAACTTTTAATTATAAAGATAAAATTGCTGGCAGATAATATATTCGTAGAAATGTCGCGAACATTACAAAAGTTTAAATATATAGAGTATGCGCTCCCAGGATAAGACATATTAAATTCAAACGTTCTCTGACCAAATATTTTTATTCGACGAGCTTTCGGCTATTAGGCCCATAGCCTTGCAAAAGTTCTTTGTAAGTTTGCATGCATGGTCAAATGCATGAATACAATTGTTTTGCCGTTTGATGGATTACTAACAACACAACTTGGGGATTGTGCTACAGTTATTACAAAACATGTCAGCAACATGAACCTCTTTTGCAATCGTTTGTTGAACCGATATAGTAGCGTTTTAATGAATGTCACCTATCATTCGTTATACATAATAGAATAACACATAACAAAACATCTTAAGTTCACATACACTGCAACCAAACATATGCATAGTTTTTAATGACAATTTGGCTCATTCTGCTTTCTGCTGAAGCCAAAATGTTTGGTGAATTACTAACAACACTACTTGGGGATTGTGCTAGTTATTACAAAACATGTCAGCAACATGAACCTCTTCTCCAATCGTTTGTTGAACCGATATAGTAGCGTTTTAATGAATGTCACCTATCATTCAATAATTAGCATGTAGTAAATCACATGCCTCCCAATATCTTGTGTAGACTGTGCAATGATCCATCACCTTAAGCGTAGGGGTGTAAGATTATTATGGCATAAATTTGTTCAGTCTTGAACGTGCAGGTTGAGTCAGCAGTATTTAACACAATGTTACCTATTTCAAAAGAAATTACTCCGTAAGTATGTGATGTATTGGTCAAATATGGAACAATCAATTGTTCAAGCGTTCGTTACTGTGTTATAAAACACCCAAATACCAGATCTTTTTGACGTTTTATGTATTTTTAATGTCTTGCATGCTGCATGGAAGGAACAAGAATCTCTTCTAAATTTATATATAGCTATTTATAGTCTGTAGGCGGCGACGTTAAAATAAGTCAAGATTTTCAAACGTATAAATTATAAATATTTAGTTCAGTTGATAGACTTCCCCCAGATTCCTGTACAATCTCTATGCCTGCACAGAAATTATGTATGGCAAGGTGTTCATTTCCCAAATTTTGTTCTTAGTTGGCCTATAGTTCCTCAGTATAATGTTCGCGACATTTTCCCACAGATTTACAACAGATACGTGTATTACAATATAGAATCAATGCAAATTATGTTTCTTGAACAATGCCTGCACTTGAGCTAGTCTATATACGTTTCACACGTTTGGAATTTCACACTTAACATTTTAGGTTGGTCGTTATAATTTGGCAGTTATTTTTGGCTGAAACTGATATATTCTTCATCAATTTTGCTGTGAAACTATACAAAATTAAGCTGCGTCCGCCGTGTATAGCAATCGTCTGGGAAGCCGTTTATATATATTGTAAATTTCCGGAATGTTCGATGCAGCTTGAAGCCGCGGTTCATCAAGGAACGCCACGCAGACAAATAGACGCTGCCCATGCATGATCAGCCGCCAAGTGTTATTTTCGTCGCCATTCAGTTTGAGTACTTACTTTCTCGTTTGCGAAAACATTCCGAATCTGAGCCTAATGCTCGATTATTTGTAGTTCGGGATTTGGTGTGGTTTTATAACACTGCATCACCATGATTTGATTCCTGCAATATAGAAATGAAATAAGTTCGTTTATGTTGTTTGTTTGTTTGTTTGTTTGTTTGTTTGTTTGTTTGTTTGTTTGTTTGTTTGTTTGTTTGTTTGTTTAGCATTGTGTTTTTAGACATCAAAATATAATGCACTGTGCCTCTAATTTAAAAGCGCTGTAGTCTCCACGCAAGAAAACCAATCAATACAACACTACAATGCTTTATTGAACTCTAGATAACTCCAGTTAACAAAATCTAGATATTTACCCACAACTTAACATGGCAGTATCCTAGTATATATACATGAACTTGTGGTTAGAGCTCGACAACTGGACTCTGTAGCTCAGTTGGTTAGAGCGCTGCACCGGAATCGCAGGGCCGCAGATTCGATTCCTGCCAGGGACCTATATAGTTGCATTTTTCGCAGCTGTTCCTGGTTAGGTCTAATAAATGTTTATAATTTACACTCAATAATTTTCCACCTACAAAACCCTTCAATTATTATTCAACCGAGTATAATGCCAACAAAATCTAGATATTTAACCACAACTTAACATGGCAGTACCCTAGTATATATACATGAACTTGTGGTTAGAGCTCGACAACTGGACTCTGTAGCTCAGTTGGTTAGAGCGCTGCACCGGAATCGCAGGGCCGCAGATTCGATTCCTGCCAGGGACCTATATAGTTGCATTTTTCGCAGCTGGTCCTGGTTAGGTCTAATAAATGTTTATAATTTACACTCAATATTTTTCCATCTACAAAACCCTTCAATTATTATTCAACCGAGTAAGATGCCAACAAAATCTAGATATTTACCACAACTTAACATGGCAGTATCCTAGTATATACATGAACTTGTGGTTAGAGCTCCACAACTGGACTCTGTAGCTCAGTTGGTTAGAGCGCTGCACGGAATCGCAGGGCCGCAGATTCGATTCCTGCCAGGGAGCTATATAGTTGCATTTTTCGCAGCTGTTCCTGGTTAGGTCTAATAAATGTTTATAATTTACACTCAATAATTTTCCACCTACAAAACCCCTCAATTATTATTCAACCGAGTATAATGCCAACAAAATCTAGATATTTAACCACAACTTAACATGGCAGTACCCTAGTATATATACATGAACTTGTGGTTAGAGCTCGACAACTGGACTCTGTAGCTCAGTTGGTTAGAGCGCTGCACCGGAATCGCAGGGCCGCAGATTCGATTCCTGCCAGGGACCTATATAGTTGCATTTTTCGCAGCTGTTCCTGGTTAGGTCTAATAAATGTTTATAATTTACACTCAATAATTTTCCATCTACAAAACCCTTCAATTATTATTCAATCGAGTGAGATGCCAACAAAATCTAGATATCTCCCCAAAGAGGCTTTCAGAGACAATTACATAAATATATACCGACACTTAAACATCGTCGCCTGATGATCGCATTAAGCGTGAAACTCGGAGTTGTGACTCAATTTTAAGTAAAGAAACTTTATATATATATATATATACGTGTAGGTTTAGGTCTACGAAACGCAAAGAGTGCTCGACAACATATAGTTAGAGCAAATTATAGATTTTCGCTTACCTCAAAACTTGTCTGCAACAGGCTGTTTCATCTGTAAAAGAATCATCAGGCAGTTTACAAGTATCGAAAGAAATGACCCCTTATATGCTTCCTGTGGGGGTGTGTGTGGGAGACAATGTGTGCATGCATGGCTTTGTTTGCGTTGTTTACGCGAAATTTGTTACGATGACGACATCGTGAAATTATTTCAGCTCTTTTGTTGAGTAAACAATCCTTGTTTTTTTCTTTCGAAATACAACATTTTTCTTCTAAACATAAATTGCATCGTTTTGATCCTCCCATGTACGAAATAGAATGTTTTAAAATTTGCCAATTAATACTGAAATCCTTATTGCTTTCTTTCAATGTCCAAATATATTTCGAAAGTTCCGTGTCATTTGCATGCTTTTTATGCTGAAAAGATATTTGCGCAAAGGCTTGTTATTTCTAGATATGCGTATATATTGGCCAACCACACTAAATCACAAAAAAAAACAAGGATTGTTTACTCAACAAAAGAGCTGAAATAATTTCACGATGTCGTCATCGTAACAAATTTCGCGTAAACAACGCAAACAAAGCCATGCATGCACACATTGTCTCCCCTCACACACCCCCACGCCCCGGCAGGAAGCATATAAGCGGTCATTTCTTTCGATACTTATAAACTGCCTGATGATTCTTTTACAGATGAAACAGCCTGTTGCAGACAAGTTTGATATATATATATATATATAGTCAAATCTGCAGACATGCATGCAGCTTGTAACGCAGTCTAGATGCGAGTGACTTCGTATTTATACACCATACTCTTGCCCTCACCAAGCGCATGTGGTACAATACTCAGACACATGCGCATCCAGACATGCGTGAAGTGTCTTGGGGCCAGAGTGCTTAAATTAAACGACCACAAGGGAAGTGAGCTTTTATATATATATATATATATATTAGACTACTGACTATATTAAGTATATAATTATGTTACAGTATTGGGACCCATTTAATTCAAAATAGTATAATTTTTAATGACTATATAACAATAAATGTTTTTCTAAAAGGTAATTACGTAATTTATGCTTGGAAATATTGATGTCCTATGGAAGATTGTTCCATGGTGGGATAGCGGCACGGTTATATAATGTCCGTTGGCCAGTTGCACTTTTGAAAAGGGGGGTGTTCAAAGACCCATAGTTTCTGGCGCATGGTCCATTAATGTTCTCTCTTCTCACAAATCGCTTAGATAAATTAAGACATTTGAATATGAGAATAGCATTATGGTAGAATAAGTAAGATTAACAGGAATCCTCACAAATTATTGATTGGCGGATTGTAAATTGGCAAGCAATGCCGGGAAACCTCTAAAATCCGGGTTTTAGAAATTCTGGAATTTAAAGATTCCGATTTTTAGAAATTTCATGTTTTAGAAATTCCAGCTTTTAGTATTCCGGTTTCAGAGATTTCAGCTTTTATTATTCCGGGTTTTAGAAACTCCGACTTTTAGTAATTCTGGGTTTTAAAGATTCTGGCTTTTAGTATTCCGGGTTTTAAAGATTCCGGCTTTCATATTTTCTGCTTATCTACATCTTGTCAGACTATACAATCTTTGACAATATACTATAGGACAATCTACTTTTAATATGCATTCACATACAATGCTATATATTGTTCTAATATTTCCCCCCTCCCCCCCCCCCACCTGTTTCAATGCTGCGGTCTAGTCAACAGACGTCCATTTTCCACGAAGTTATATTTTTGTGGGATCAACATTTAACGGGGGGTACCGGGGGCCCTTGGCCTATGAAATGCTATGATTAAATTACGGTATATGTCCCATAGCTTTTGGCAAAGATTGTAGAATTACAGGGCTGATTTAGACTACATTCACAAGGAATTTGCGCGAAATTCAGGGATTTTATTGCCCCAATATGGTATGGGACGAACCTTGACACACTGACATTTTAAAAAAGTGTTCAGGCTCGTATTCCGGTTTCACCTACGCGTTTTCACATTAATACTATATAGCTAATTATTTTCTCGGTTTTAGATCTTCCGGCTTTTAGTGTTCCGGCTTTTAGAGATTCTGGCTCTTAGTAATTCCGAGTTTTAGAGATTCTGGCTCTTAGTAATTCCTCTGGCTTTTACAGTAGGCCTAGTATTCCGGATTTTAGAGATTCCAGCTTTTAGTATTCCGGGTTTTAGAGATTCTGGTTTTTAGTATTCTGTGTTTTAAAGATTCCGGCTTTTAGTAATTCCGGGTTTAGAGATTCCGGCTTTTAGTAATTCCGGGTTTTAAAGATTCCGGCTTTAATTTTTTCTGCGTATTTACATCTTGTCAGACTCTGATTTAGACTACATTCACAGGGAAGTTGCGCGAAATTCAGGCATTTCATTGCCTCAATATATTTCCCATTCCTCCTTCCTTGTTCCCCATTCCCAGATTCCCCTTTCCTTGTTATAGCAAAAAAAGCCATCGAAGGTGCTACTGTCTGCATGAAACACACTGAACATAACTGTACGTCATAACTTAAAATTTTGAAGCTTAACTAAACGATGATATTTATCTTAATAGTGGCTTTTGAGCAATAATTTTTCGTTCGTCTTAAAAGTAAGTAATATATTGGCTATTCGAATTGGAAAACAACCAAAAATTAACGTATCCTGAAAATACGCATGCAACTCAAGATTTGTACTGGTTGGTATATCCAAAGTCGGAGAAATTGTCTTTTGTTTAAGCGGTTCATATCTGGCAGCAAGGACGAGTGCCAGAATTGTCCTCCAAATTGCAGCCACTGGACGTAAACGACACAGCCAGATTAACTGCTTTGAAATTTAATCCAATTACCCAACTGTCATGCTCACATGGTTGCTATTTTGTATCTGAAAATGACGTCATGTGCGCTGATAATTTAACGCAAGATTTTTCAACTGACGGTAACAAACTGTGTATATATCTTTATCATGGTTTGATAAAAGTACGGTTAACGGGGCCCTTCAACGGTTAACGGCGAACCCAAGTTAAAACAATGTCTAGACCTATCATTTACCGTAATATTTCGTTTAAAATGCTCTTATATCTTATATATAATAACGCTTATGCTCCTAAAATCATAGGAACATACTAGCAATTCCATGTCAATGCCTGTTTCAACATTGCTCATTGTTCCCAATGAGTGGTTTCTACACTGGAATATAACCTGTTAAAAATGACACTTTCCTCTAAAATAACCATACATGCAGTATACAGGGTTTACCCTGACAACGATTTCGTTTCATTTTTCTGAACTTCTTAACGTACAATGCTCTAGAAATAGCTAACAGGATTCGATAGCCCGGAGAATGTTGGCATATTCCTTCGTCGCAGCTATCTAAGAGTCAAATTGGGGTCGAAAAAATCTTCTTGGAAGCCAATACATGCAGGAGTCCTTCAAGAAACAAAATTTGGCCCCTCTTAGTCATGAGAAACGACTTGTTGATGATTGTACACTTTATGAAGTCGTTTTTAATCGTTACATTAGTCAAATTCAAAAGGACATAGAAGAAATCCAAGAAATAATAACATGCTTCTTAATATCAAAAAGACCAAAGAACTTAGTTCGGATATTCTTCCTTAAAGAAGAGCCATTGTTCGACCATCTGACTGTCGGCAGTAACGTTGTGGAAACAGTTCCTTGTTTTAAACTCCTTGATCTCATAATGTCGTCGGACTTATCCTTGGATCAACATGTCGAATACTAAAACGTTCTGCCATTCTCATTCGCGATCTAACACATATTTATTGCACATTTGTTAGACCTATTCTGGAATACGCTTGTCAAGATTAGCATTTCTGTCTTCCACAAAAACTATCAAATCTAATAGAACAAGTTCAAAAAAGAGCAGTAAATATCATAATACCTGGTCAGCTAACATACATTGAAAGTTTGAACAGACTAAAATTGGAAACACTAGTTGAACGCAGACAACGACTTTGTCACAAATTGTACCGGACGATTATTAATGATGAATTAAATAAACTTCTCCCAGAACCGAAAGAACACACTTATTCACTAAGAGCCTGATTATAGGGCCTGCGTACAGGCGTTACACTTATCAAAGCGCTATAAATGTCGTACAAGGTAAGGGAAGAGGGGATATAGAGGAAAGGATATAAGTATTTAAGAGAAAATAATGAGCTAGATGAAGGAGAGGCGCTCCTTGATACCATCAGGCTGAATGGTGCCATTTTTAAATTTTTAATTATCGATTTTAAATATAAAAATATTGTAAATAGTAACTTTATACATAATTTTATAACATGTAAAATCATGTTTTTTGTGTCGCAATTTACTGGGCAACATACAAGTTGATTCTTAACAATGATAATATTAATAACAATGATAATAATAATAGAAATAATAATAATAATGTGAATAGCCGTTTCGTAAAGCTAACCCTGTTCCAATCCTCAATTTGTGTATGCCAACTGTTAGACAAGTTTCAATGATGATATGGAATAACTAGTTAGAAACTCAGTTCGCTATAGAAAGTCTAATAGACAAATTTGTATCGCCTGCAACCAAAGTTGTAGCTATATTTCGGTTCACTATAATACTTGAAATGTAACATTTAGTTAATAACTATTCCTCAATCACAACACAAAAGTATGTGCTTTTCTAACCATAGCCTAACTCACAAACATTTCATGAGATGCTATATCTGGAATGCTATATCTTTCAATTAGTTACAAATAAAAAGACAGCCTAACTTCTATTCGATTTGACAGTTATAAAGATCTCTTCCATCATAAATATTCTCAATTGAAATTTGTTCATTGAATTCAAAAGTTCGCGCTCTATTCAGGCCCAATATATTTTGGTACACTTCGCTCTAGTAACATATTACCTTTCAATTGTGCATATTTTCCTATCGCGGCACCTGAACATTTTGAAGTTGATTGACGGTTTCAAAAACTATGTGTGAGAAACCTCCTTCGCTAAAACTTTTCCAGACCACACCTAACGCATAACCATCAATTTATGAATTTTAATGATAATGAATAATGTATGCATGCACTTAATTTGTTTTTTAGATTATCCAATCAACATGAAAGCAATTATCTTGTTTGTCTGGATCATTTCTCGGGCAGTGGCGCAAATAGAACAAACAGGTAAGAAATGGAAAATTAATATACCTGTAGGTTTAGGTCTACGAAACGCAAAGAGTGCTCAACAACATATAGTTAGAGCAAATCATAGATTTTCGCTTACCTCAAAACTGGTCTGCAACAGCCTGTTTCATCTGTAAAAGAATCATCAGGCAGTGACAAGTATCGAAAGAAATGACCGCTTATATGCTTCCTGCTGGAACGTGGGGGTGTATGTGGGAGACAATGTGTGCATGCATGACTTTGTTTGCGTTGTTTACGCGAAATTTGTTACGATGACGACACCGTGAAATTATTTCGGCTCTTTTGTTGAGTAAACAATTCTTGTATTTTTCTTTCAAAATACAAAATTTTTCTTCTCAACATAAATTGCATCGTTTTGATCCTACTGTGTACGAAATAGAATATTTTAAAATTTGCCAATTAATACTGAAATCCTTCGGTTTTCTTTGAATGTCCAAATATATTTCGAAAGTTCCGTGTCGTTTGCATGCTTTTTGTGCTGAAAAGATTTAGTGTGGTTGGCCAATCGCTCTTTGAATGTTGTTGCGGTCATGCCAGTGTAGTTTTTCATCGTGTTTGTGTGCTTACTGTGACGGTTGCTTTGTATACTATGTCCATAGTCATGCATTGCTTTTGAAGCGGGCAAATGGTGTTTTCTCTACAACTGCAATTGGTAGTGTCCATGCCCTGTGGCTTGTCATTCCTAGATATGCGTGCATTGTGTTTAGTGATCACTGACATGACATTGTTCATGCAGCTGTTACTCTCTTTAACTGCATGTGTTTCTGTTAAAAATTTTATGGAGCGTGTGGTGCGGTGGAAAATGTTTGTAAATTAGACAAAGGAAATTACGTCCTATGTTTGTGCTAACACTCTTGCTAAATGGTGGGTTGAACCAAATGATATTGCGTTGCCTATTCCTGCGTTGTTGTTGCGGTGTGTGCTGAGGGTAGCTAAGTTCATGATTAAAGTTGCTATGCCTAAGTGCGTTCTGATATATGGCTGCAGATTCCTGATCTGATAAAAGATTTTCTCATCTGATGAAAGAAGTTTGATTCTGCCGGGGATTCTGAAATACATACATATATTTCCTTCTTCTCTTTAACTAATTTTTACATGCCTCTATACAAGATTTTCAGTACAGCGTGACCAGTCTCGTATCATTGTATGGGCCTGGGGCACATTTTTATACACCACATTTACACTACATTAAAACACACTTAAACGTTACATACACTACAAATTCAACCTTTATGTTTTATTTAAAACTCACGTACTCTCATTTTTTAGGTTTACATTCATATAAACATTTTACTTTTATATTTTTTTACATTTCATATAACAATAAAAACATTGTCTTGCTACCAACACATGGTCAATACACGATCATATTTCACACTTATTTTTTCAACTTCGCAGCTTACCTAGGGACTGTTGTTACAATTATAAATTATATACCACCATTATGGTTCTCATTACCTATATCTTAACTTAAAAACCTTGTGATGCTCGGTGGGTGATTAGAGTGCATATTTATGTATAGTGGATCGTCATTGGGCTTCATATAGGGCCTATGTTTTCCATTGATAAGATCGAAAGTTACATCTAAAGAGGTTTACTATGCGTAAATTTGATTCAGCGGTAATTTTTAGGTCAAACTGCTCGAAAATTTTGTGGAGATCTTTTCTTGTTTTGTCTGCTAAACGTGCTGATTACTCTTTATAATAGCCAAACCGTCATCTCTCTAAAAATAGGCCGATGCTTTCTTTGCCAAATTTCTTACTCAGGTGGTTTAAAATGAAAAGGCCTACTAACTCACAAATTTCCGCGCTGTCGAAACTGCCCATGGTAACGTCAAACAAACTCTTGCTAACTTTTTTTGTCCAGGAAATTCCGCTATTGAAAAGGAGAGATTTTCTAGCGTGTTTTATTATTGAAATATCGCTTTCAGGTATAGTAGCCTATAGTTTTTCAGAAATGGATGGGTAGAAATCCTTATCTTTTATATTGCCAAACCACTGAATAACTTGTTTTGTATTTCTCCATTGATTTAATTTCAAAATAATCTCCTGATTCGTTTTTAGCGGGATTAATTAATCGGCATTTTGGATTGTTTTCGAAATTTTCTTCAAAATCTTTTAAAGATATGAATGCTTCGCATTTTTCATTTTTTCAATTCTGTCGCCGATTCCTAAATCGTTCGAAATGTTTTTTAGTTCTGAATCACTTTCATCTATAGTGTCCTCGGATCCATGCTTATATGGGTTTTTTTTATGTTGTCAAGTAAGAGGTTGTTGTATGTATCGAGCGAGGTTTCATAAATATTCCTAGTTTTGTCTTCAAAAATTAAAATGTTGGGAGACGAATTGATTTTCTTTAGATCGTTAGTCAAAGATTTCTGAAATTGGTTCCCATTTCGCCGAAATTGTGAATTTTCGATTAGTCGGTCGTCTTCGAAAGGTTTCATTTCCGGAATAGAAGGAGGTATTTTGTTGGACGCAAGGCCGAAATGGTTGTTTTGGTTTTCACATTTTTTTAAGAAAGAAATTAGCTTTCCATCTCATACGTTTTATAACACTTTCCACTTTTTCAATCAAATTCTTCAAATAAGCGTCCTGTGATGGTATAGGGATATTCTTTAGTGAATAGTCAAATCGAAATTGCCGCATTTTGAAGTTAAATAGAAGTGAATAACGTAAACAAGAGTGCTCAGCCGATATAAGGGTGCAAATATACGTGTAGGTTTAGGTCTACGAAACGTAAAGGGTGCTCGACAACATATAGTTAGAGCAATATATTGATTTTCGCTTACCTCAAAACTGGTCTGCAACAGGCTGTTTCATCTGTAAAAGATTCATCAGGCAGTGACATGACCGCTTATATGCTTCCTGTCGGGACGTGGGGGTATATGTGGGAGACAATGTGTGCATTCATGAATTTGTTTGCGTTGTTTACGCGAAATTTGTTACGATGGCGACACCGTGAAAATATTTCATTTCACGATTTCTATGAAATCATGGTCAGATGAAAACCGAATGGTGCTGAATATGAACAAAACATATGAAATTATTGTTCGTGGGAGAACATCGATACCTCTACCCAGTTGCATTCCGTCCATTAAACGGAAAACATGGCTCAAGATACTTGGAGTTACCCTTGAGGAAATACCAGAAAATTGGGATAGACACTTCGAAGAGATGCTCAAGAAAGCGAGTGGAAGAATATACATTTTACGAGTGTGTAAATATTATGGTTTTACAACAAAGCAGTTAGAACTTCTCTTTCAAAGTTTAATAATGTCATTATTCACTTTTGGAATTGAACTTTGGGGAGGAGCATCCTATACTAAATACATCAGTCAGATTGATAAGTTTGTAAATCGTGCATACCGTAATAGGTACGTAACAGAGAAATCTAATTTTAGAGAAATAATAAATAAGAGAGACAAGAGGCTGTGGAATAAAATATTAGATGATGAAAATAATGCATTAAGAGAACTTTTACCCAACAAATTAAATCGAACTTTAAGGCAAAGGGGACATGACTTTGAGCTGCCTTTAGTGAAAACTGAAGGATTTAAAAAATCTTTTGTAAATAGATGTCTTTTCAACTTTATCTAGTGTATGATATTTTAATAATTATTAACAATATTGTAGAATTTTTACTTGTTTTATTAAATTATTGATGTAAATAACTAATGAAAAATAGACTATATACCTTATTTTTACAATTCCATGTAAAGCAGGACGTGTGTTTCGAGTATTGATTAATAATGACTATTATTATTATTATTATTACCCATCCATCTGAAAGCGATATTTCAATAATAAAACACGCTAGAAAATCTCTCCTTTTCAATACCGGAATTTCATGGATAAAAAAAGATAGCAAGAGTTTGTTTGACGCTACCATGGGCAGTTTCGACGGCGCGGAAATTTAGTAGGCCTTTTCATTCTAAACCACCTGAGTAAGAAATTTGGCAAAGAAAACATCGGCCTATATAGAGATGACGGTTTGGCTATTATAAAGAGTAAATTAGCAAGTTTAGCAGACAAAACAAGAAAAGTCTTTTCGAGCAGTTTGGCCTAAAAATTACTGCCGAATCAAATTTACGCATAGTAAACTTTTTAGATGTAACTTTCGACCTTAACAATGGAAAACATAGGCCCTATAGGAAGACCAATGACGATCCACTATACATAAATATGCACTCTAATCGCCCACCGAGCATCATAAGGCAAATACCTGCATCAATTGCATCAATTAACAAGCGCATCCAACTTCTTTCATCAGATGAGCAAAGTTTTCAGGAATCTGCACCCATATATCAGAACGCACTTAGGCATAGCAACTTTAATAATGAACTTAGCTACACACAGCACACGCCGCATCAACAACGCAGGAATAGGCAACGCAATATCATTTGGTTCAACCCACCATTTAGCAAGAGTGTCAGCACAAACATAGGACGTAATTTCCTTAGTCTAATTGACAAACATTTTCCACCGCACCACTAGCTACCTAAAATTTTTAACAGAAATACAGTTAAAGTGAGTTATAGCTGCATGAACAATATCAAGTCAGTAATCACTAAACATGCACAATGCACGCATATCTAGGAATAACAAGCCACAGGACAGGGACACTACCAATTGCAGTTGTAGAGAAAACACCATTTGCCCGCTTCAAAAACAATGCATGACTAGGGACATAGTGTACAAAGCAACAGCCACAGTAAGCAACACAAACACGATCAAAAATTACATTGGCATGACTGCAGCCACATTCAAAGTGCGATTGGCCAATGACGCTAAATCTTTTCAGCAAAAAAGCATGCAAACGACATGGAACTTTCGAAATATATTTAAAATACTCATTAATATTCAATAGACGTTTTGACCAATCGGATGACCTTCTTTAGACACGTGAGTAGGCTTCTATACTCAATAAAACACTCTACCTTTCTAAAGCCCGGGGGAGGGATTTGAAATAGGTCCCAGGGAAATAGTGGGGTACAATAGAAGAACAATGGAATGCAAATGAACATGAACCATTATATAATGGCAAATGTAACATTATATAATCTTTCATGTTCATTTGCATTTCATATGAAATCAAACGAAAACACACCAATACTTTAACTCAGGAACACAACGATAGTATTTACACACAAATTATTTGCCAAAAGTAAAGGTACAATTGTTAAACACTGACACACAAATTATTAGCCAATATTAAAGGTACAATTGTTTAACACTGACTCCGACATCATAACGTTTGCTCGCCTACTAGTCCCTGGTGAAACGATGTCCCGTATCCACTCATCTTACATTTCAAAATCTAACAATTCAAGGCCTTCTAGAATATTTGAAGACGTTTCTTTAATTGTTTCAGCTGAACACTTGTAGCAGTAGCTGCACTAGTTGTAGCACTAATTACATCAGTTAAAACTGGTGGTCCCAGCACCTTACTGGCATTGGTTTCTTGCTCTAAGTTTGATTTCTCATAGATTAGCAAAGCGTTTGAACGATGACCTGTTCTATTGCGTATCAATGACAATGGCCTGAGCCGCCGCTTTGGAGGCATGTTGTTATTCACTTTGGAGCACTTGAAGGAATAAACTGATTTCACGTAAACAAAAATTCTTGACGTTACGCATTGTAATTAGTTACGCATTGTATTTCACTTTTATTGTCTCGAGTCCCAGATGAACTAAACTTTCATGTTTTTTCCTTCTCGATTTGTCAAAACGTCTATTGAATATTAATGAGTATTTTAGCCCTTATCTCAACTTCGTCAAACTGAAGTGAATTCATAGGATTGATAATACACAACAATTTTTATTTAATTGATTTATTTGAACGAGTTTATTTTGGCCGTCGTCGTTCGCGTTGCCGTCCTACATCGTAAGGTCTCTATTTTTGCGTAAACGAAGCAAACAAAGCCATGCATGCACACATTGTCTCCCATATACACCCCACGTTCCGACGGGAAGCATATAAGCGGTCATTTCTTTCGATACTTGTCACTGTTGCAGATCAGTTTTGAGGTAAGCGAAAATCTATATAATTATATGTAACTGCTGCTTAAAAAATATCACTTGTGGGATCTTTACGGATTTGAAAAGAGCAGACAAAGTTAGTTAATAAGTTCGTCAACCTTTTTTGATTTAGTTCAATAGTTTCCGAGATATAGACCTCCAAACATGGCAATTTTCAAAAATTGCCGCGTTGCTTGGGGGACTGGGACTCAGGAACGCGACTGGTAAACAAACACTATAAATTATATTACATTTTTCTTCTATTACTTACTAAAATGCGAATATTTGAAAGAGAAGTCAGTTTTTCTAGCTCAAAATCGTTCTCCAGTGCTGAAAAATGTTCCTGCGATTGCGCTGAATAAAAAATCGAGGGTGAAACATACAAAACGATCTCAAAATCGAATTTGAAAGTGAGCCTTCCTATGTCGTCGAGCATTGTGGAGCGACAGAAAGTCTGCATTTTATAGCATACACTGACGAAATATGGATTGAAGAATACGTTTAAAGGACAATGGCAACGATTTATTATTGCCTATATCTTTCAGGCTTACCTACGGAATACTTAATTTCGTATTTTCGCTTGTCTACTGCATTTAGTTTTTGAGAAAATTATGAAAATGTTTGGCAGTTGTTCGCCATTTTGAAAAAATCCTGATATGCTAATTTATGCATGAATCATTTTGTGACGTCATTTGTAGGGTTCCACAAATATAACAATATAAGATATATCGCATTTAACGCGTTCTAAGAACATTTTGTCAAAAAAATTACAGATGTTTGGTGACTTATATTAAATAATTGTGTAACCATTTAGTACCACTTGTCTGCGAATATTTTTGCGACAGTATTTGAACTATACGCGAATAGATTTGATTCCATTCGACTATTATATTCTGCCGCATGTTTCAACACACATATCATATACTCCAAATGAATTTTATATACTTGTTGTGTAGCAGAAATAATCTGTGCTTATTAGCGAAAAGGCTCCACTGTGAAATATTATTATTTAAACGCATTTTTATACAACAAATATCGAACAAAATACTACCGGCGGTACCTAACATTTACAGACTACAGTTTACACTAGCGCTTTTCATTAAATGACATTGGCAACGAATTGTCAATTACCACGCGTGGTAAACGTTTAATAAGCGTATAACATGTTTCTACCACTGCCATTAATATTATCTCTTCCAACTCCGTGTGAAATAAACGCATAAAATGGAAAACCACAAAGAAAATTCTTATACAAATGTTGCATCAATAATTGTCTTTATCTCTTGAATGGCTCGCTAGATAGCTAAATGCGTAAAAATTGCTCAAATTCCAAAACAATCAAATCGGTTTCCATGTGCTTAAATTTCTCTACAGTGCGTTCACATAACAGTTCCAATTGTTATTGAAAATACAACAGTAACGAAAATAATCACAATATGCATGGTCAAATATATCATATCTGGCTGGCGCAATATAGATTCAAAATACACAAGCATGCATAAAACCCCAAAAATCTAAATAGTTTGAGCTACAGCACTCCTTTTATACTTTCAATACAGTTGGACAGTCTAGTATAATGAAGCGCTATTACACAACAAACTCCAAATAACATGCATGATTAATTTGTAAGACATAATATATTGCCTTATATATAATCATAACTGATATGTACATGTATGATAAACGGCACGTCGTGATTAATGATATTCTATACTGTAAAGAAACTCGCTACATTTTCAGAAAATATTTTCCTATTTTACTTGCTGCCAGAGAACAGTTATATCTGGCTTGTTTCTATAAACTAATTATATGTACTAAATAATGTATATACGACCAATTGACATGTACGACAGGCGAAAGCATTCATATTTGCCGTCAAAACAATACAAGCTAGCATAGTCTGCCCATAGGCATATGCTCACAATTTCATATATGAATTGTTTGCAATTCTTTAATAAACTCCTGAGCTTAAATATAAATCTATTTCAATATAATAGTACTCTTATCCAATAATTCTGCACTAGATTTCCTTTTCAGTACATTTTAAGGCTTGAACCTATCTCAGTCACTCAGTGTCTCGAGTTAATATAACATTCCATCCATCTTTTCTTACGTGTTCGTTTAAAGAGTGTATTCTAACTACAACACGTGGTTCTTTAAACTTTTTGCAGAGTATATGACCATTTATCTTTCTCGTTAAATTTCAATTTACACAAAATAGTATAGCTTCAATAATACCCAATCATCCTCAAACGCGTCAGACAAATCACGCTGTAGTGCAGAATCGTTGCAAAATCCGCCACTCCTTTCCTTCCCACTCGCTTAATATGGTCTCATCTGATAGTATAACACTTCCCTAGTTCCCTTGCCTGGTTATGAGAATTTCTGTTCATTATAACGCTCAAAATAATATATTTTAGTTAACACATAACCTTCGCGCAATATAAATCTCTATATTGTTTTGAACGCAACCCTCCTAATGACGTCAAAAAGGTCATTGACCCCAAAGATAATTTTTTCAAGATGGCGGCCGATGAGCAAATTTTATCAAACTTTACTTGCATTTTACTCGCAAACAAAAATGTTTCAGAAGAAACGGGTAACATTTTCCTAGTTAGGTGGTCCACTGACATTAAATAAGCCAATAAAAATTTTCGTTGCCAATGTCTTTTAAATGCAAGAAGAATGTAACAGGGAAACGCAAAAACATCGTTCTTGGTAAGTGAATATAGTAATTTTCTATGTCGTGTGAGGCCATATTTGGCAATTACCATATTCTGCGAGTAAACAAACAAAATTTTAGTAATTGTGGTAAAGAAATTTAGGAAGGGATGTGTTTTTCTGATTGTATTTTATACTGTTGTTGATAGTGAAAATCACTATAGATTACATAATATTGGGCCTTACTGTACTTTGTTGTTTTACTAATTTACTATGACCTATTATATACAGAACTTGAAATGGTTTTACCGGTTGGTTAGTTAAGGAGATAGCGTTAGGTGCTAATGGTTTAACTTTTGAAATATACACTATCAGGTATTTAGGTTGATTAAGCTCTTCTATTATGCTACCCAGGGACAGGGAACGACCATCCCAAGCACCTTTGAGGGGGATTATTGTATTATTAGACATTAGTACTCTATTGCAATATATGTACCGTATATGAATAAGTTGAATAAACTCGTCAAGTAAGCAATGAAGTAAACCTATATGAAATTCCAGCGAATCGATAAATGTAAACAGTGCACATATGTCTCTTTGACTTTGTTGTAGAGAGAGAGAGGGAGGGAGGGGAATAGAGGAGGGGCTTAAACATCTTTCATAATAAGGGGCTGGGTTATTTGAGAAGACTACCTGTACACAGAGAAAAAGTCTTAAATGTAGAGTGGGAAAAGTAGCAATCAAGGGTCACAATTCTAGTTTTCTTGTGTATATTTGTAAATATAGATACAATCTTGTGATATTTTACATGTATTGACTAGTCTGTATTGATATCTAATGTGCATTTAGTGCAATTGAAGGGGAAAAAATAGAGTGTCCAATCTTTGCTATATGTATTTCTAATCCGTGTGCCTCAATATGCCATATTTATTTACCCCATTTTGTCTAATGCCCAACAATTTTAATAGTAAATGGTATCTATTTTAATATAGAAATACATAAACTAATGAGGGTTGTGAAGGGGTGAAATGGGAGCTGGGATATACTGTACCTATAGTCTTTTTCACTAGACAACTGAGAATTGGTTTTGAACTGCTGGCAAATCTGTTCCATAGTCATATGACTGGGGTTCAAACAAATTGCCGCTGGAAAATGGGATTTAATCACCCCCTTTACAACCTTCATGTAAGCATGTATTAATTAGACATAGTTTTCATCTTCAAAATTGTCATATCCTTTCAAATCATCATCATTTGCTTTGAAAGCTGCAGATAGCATAGAAAGAACAAGATCGAATGGTATTTTTTGTCTTTCAGACAAACAAGAACTATTAATCCACTCACGACCCAAAAGAACAATGGCAAAGACTTCTATAATGTGTTTTAAGGGGGTGTTTATATGAAGGCAGGTTACCTGGTTGGCTAAGTTACTTGCCTTGAGGAGAAAATGCAAACAAGTGATCTGTTTACTCTGGCTTTGCCTAAATGTCGGCGAGTTGTGATATCACTAACTAGCCTGTTGACTTGTCCACATGGTGAACTAATGGTCTAATGTGCATGTCTAGAATATAATGATACATTTTAAGGGACCAAATGTTATGATAATATTAAGCTAAGACATGGAAACTGACCCTTTAGAGTTTAGACCTTGAATCAACTGAACAGTATGGTTGTAGACGACATGTTTTGAAAAGATCTGATCAAAAGCAATTTTCAAAGACCATGATTTATGAAAGGCCAAATGAAAGTTAACTTTGTCAATTGGCGGCTAAGGCAGCGAGAAACAGCATCAGTCCTTTGCCTTTTTATCTCACAACAATTTAACCTAGTTTTAAGCTATTGAATTTCAAACACGCACTCAACTAAGTCAAATTTCGTTTGTTTACTCGCAGAATATGAGAATATGATATTAAATTGCCAATTATGGCCTCGCACGACATTTACAGATAGAAAATTACTCGCTTACCAAGAATGATGTTTTGGCCGTTTAATACATTCTTCTTGCATTTAGACGTATTCTTCAATCCATATTTCGTCAATGTGTGCTATAAAACGCCGACTTTCTGTCGCTCGACAATGCTCGACGACATACGAAGGCTCACTTTCAAATTCAATTTGGAGGTCGTTTTGTATGTTTCACCCTTGATTTTGTATTCTGCGCAATCGTAGGAACATTTTTCGGCACTGGAGAACGATTTTGAGATAGACAAACATACTTCTCTTTCAAATATTCGCATTTTAGTAAGTAAGAAAAGCAAAATGTAATATAAGTTATAGCGTTTGTTTGCAATCGCGTTCCTGAGTCCCAGTCCCCCAAGCAACACGACAATTTTTCTGAAAAGGCCAAAATTGCCATGTTTGGAGGTCTATATCTCAGAAACTATTGAACTAAATAAAAAAGGTTGAAGAACTAATTATTAACTAACTTTTTATGCTCTTTCCAAATCCGTAAAGATCCCACAAGTGATATAGGCACTTTAAATAAGTCTTGACACATCTTGAGCAGATAAGTATAACTTGAAAATATATTAACATTGGTAAAAGTCAGCCAATTATCACAAAGCTTTCTGCTCACAA
The DNA here is from genome assembly GCA_016169945.1 of Trachythela sp. YZ-2020. NCBI lineage: Eukaryota > Metazoa > Cnidaria > Anthozoa > Malacalcyonacea > Clavulariidae > Trachythela > Trachythela sp. YZ-2020. The sequence goes on from JADLSH010000030.1 coordinate 349,866, forward strand.
AAACGAGTTTTTAAGGTTACACGTACTTTGGAATTTTTAGGAGAGAAAATGGGGGGGGGGAGTGGTCATCTAAAAATATCATTTTTTAGGGTGGGTCACTGGGAAAAAGTTGTGGATGAAGGGGTGGCCATGGTAATGATTTAAGAGGGCTCATTAAATTCCACCAGCCCCCCCCAGATAAAAATAATCGGTCTCTAAACTGACGCATAAATATATTTGTTCCATCTTGTGATAATTACAGCTGTGTAGCATATGATAGCACATCATACTTGCATGTCTGAATATTATACCAGTAGTATCACTGAAATAATGCATTATACATTGAAAAAAGAGGCTGTTTCTTACCAAGAAAAGTTTATAGAGTATGTACGTCTGATACCTGTTTTTTATATCCTGTTTTAAATAACGATGATTAAATGATTAAAAGTTGACAATGATATTTTTATGACATAGAAAACAATTAATAGATGTTTTCGTTCGTGAACGGGAAGAGCTATAATTTTATGCGTTGATAAATAGAATATCCGTATTCTATTCAACGAAGTAACATCTGAGTTGAATGGAACTTCCATCATACATATCATGAAACAATTTTTACTTTAATTAATTTGCACTGATAAACATTCATTAATGTTTGTCTTAATCACTATTGTTTGGAATGGAAACAGCTGTGCAGCAAAACATGTTTTTCCATTAACATTTGGAACTTTTCTTTAAAGAGACGTCTTGTAACAATCCTTTCTTATCTTCTGCAGCAGAATGCTCATCTGAAAGAGGAGGAGAACCACAGGCGCTATATTCCGTGACTGGAAAGCATTGTGATGGTACGTTTCAGTACTATATTTTCGATCATAGAAATTTTAGTCGATTATAGAGTTTTGAAAATATGTGTAACGGTAAAGGTATATTCGCAGTAGGTAAGCTGTTTTCTTGTCCTGGACAACAAAATAGATGTGACATTAAGCCTTGAGTCTGAGGGAAAATATGGAAAATATATATGATGTTTTGAGAAAATGTTAAATAAGAAGTAAAAATATGGGTAAAATGTGGAAATGATATATTTTTACGGAAATTGCCAACGAATAAGGCAGCACATCACATCACGCGACACGACACGATACGACACAACATTATGACATGACAACATTATGACATGACATCATCATGACATGACATGACATGACATGACATGACATGACATGACATGACATGACATGACATGACATGACATGACATGACATGACATGACATGACATGACATGACATGACATGACATGACATGACATGACATGACATGACATGACATGACATGACATGACATGACATGACATGACATGACATGACATATCTGTCCCCTCAAATTGCTTAATTCCGTTGCCCCCATCTCGGTGCTAAAAGTAACAACATTTGTCTGTAGTTTTCTTGTGCCGAAAACTCGCAGTTTTTTTGTAATTTTGCTCCAAAGTTGGCGGTTGCCGCCAGTTGGCGGTCTCCTGCACATTATTGTGCATTCAAGGAACGGGCACATATACTTGTCCACGTTTGTTGCTTTCTTGCAAGAACATCTTCTGGTTAACCAATCAGTTTTGCCGTTAGGGTTGCCTCCTTTTTGAGTCCGCTAATGCCACCAGGCTATCCATAATTATCAACATTTTCACAAGCGTACAGAGAGTTATGTCATTTGAGTTTTGGATTGCGAAGTATTTGCTCAGAAATTTATAATATGAAGCAGAATTCAAAGTAAATCGCTACCTCGAAGTTTGTCAAGATGTGCTGCTCGGATGGTTCAGTTCTCGTCACGTATAAATTGTCAGAATAAAATCTTGCCAAAGCGGTTAACAAATAGTTTTATGTACAAGTTGTTAAATAAAAAATACAGATAATGGTCGTCGCGTGTAAAATTTTGGACTTTTGTGGACTGTAGGTGTAACCAAGTGAACGCCGATGGCTTAGTCTGCTGTATGTCTACTTGTAGATCTGTTGTAATGTTTTGCTACTCATTAAATGACACTGGTAGAGCTATTGACAAAGGAATTTTTTTGTCTTTGTTCGTGATTTGAACTATTTTGATAACTATTATGGAGAACAGACTATCAAATTGTAGAAATGCTTCAAGAAATTTGTATGTACATGTGTACAAAGACGTAAAGTGTAGTGTTGCATTAAATTTTTGACTTGATATAATCTAGGCATAATGCACTGATCAATAGACAATTTGCATTATAGACTAAATTTTGTTCTGGGCAAGGAGAAGGGAATCCATCACAACAGCTACAAGCCAATTAGTAAATTAAAATTGCAAAGTTTGGTTGTGAAATGTTGTAAAATGCGGAAAATATAGCCTTATAAAGTTTGCAAATTTTGTATATTCGGCCCAAATGTGGTAGGAATTTCCGCACGTAATACAAAAGTATAGAAAATTTGCAAATTTGCAATGCTATATTTTCCGCATTTTACAACATTTCGCAACCAAAATTTGCAATTTTACTAATTTTAGTATGTTCTTTCCGGCAATATACTTTTTTTTACCTAGATCAAAAATTAGTCTATAATGGGTCTATAATTAAAAGGTCTAACATCCCCTGGAGGAGGTTCCTGGGCATTTCAATGATTAAATTTCCCATCCCCTATCAAAAACTGTTGTTCAAATGCTGGTCCAAGATAAGAGTCATACTGCTATGGAAGATCAATTAAACTATCTATCTAGGTTAAATTCCCTGCCCCACTATATTCTTGTAAAATGAATGATTCGCTGATTGAAACGTGGTCAATATAAATGTCTGTCAGTGTTCAATGTACGTGAATGTACTATTAATAAGTTGAAGTTTGATGGGATCAAATGCCCCACCACCTTGCATCTAGGAATGATTGCTTTTATTGAATTAATCTTATTATCGTGGTTAGCGCGCTTAATAAATAAAGTTTTTCTATCTATCTATCGATCTATCTATTGGTGCATACTGTATGCATAGTCAACATACTCGAAACACATTCGAACAGGCTGTTTAAGTAATTCCTTCCAATATATAAACTAGAAAATATAGATATATGCCACATACAATAGTACTACACCATACCTCTCCATTAACAACGATTGTGTTTTCAAAAGTAAAGTGTGTTAAAAGCTAAAATGTAAGGATATTGAAACGTCATTGTTACCATAGCAACGGTAATGACGTCATTTTTGTGAACAATTTCCGACTCTTAGAATGTTGCTCAATATATGTGGTACGATTTTTGTTTTCTAACAATAACAGTTCTTCAAAAAATTCAATCTAAATCATAAATTTACCATATTTCAAAAATTGTAGGGAGCCACCTCAAATGAAATCATTAACAATTCATTCTGGTTGGCTGAGAACCAGTAGTTTCAGGGGGGAAGTGAGCGTGGGGATCAGCCCAAAAACACCTGAGGAAAGGGATGCATTATAACTGAAGCCCTGGTTTAAGACAAAGGAATTTACAAATTCCTTCATGGGTCTGATGGTCATGATTTCTTTTGTGTTTTCATCATGAATGATTCATTAATCATTGAATCATGAATGATTCATTTATATTTTATCACCGCGCAAAATCTTGATTTTGTGTCGTTATTCAGGCCAAAAATGTTTGTTGGTGGTCTCAAGACGATGTAAGATTGTTTACATCAAAGGATATTGGAATCTACCAGATTCTTTTAGTTTTTTTACGCTTAGTATTTACGTAGGCAGCGACTTCTGTAATAGGATACCGAAAATTGCTTTGCTTATATTTCGCAGACGGTCCATGTTAACGAAATTAAAATTGATAAATTATATTGAACAAATACATTTATCTACACAACATTTAGGACAACCAGTGCTCATACTCTTACCACAAAAGCATAAGTTAAATGTACTTATTTTTCATTTCTACTTTCCACTTCATTGTTTTTACGATGTTGTGGTGTGTCAGCCTACGGTAACGTGTAAACAAAACATTCTCGTATAAGGCATGTTCTATTTCTTTACTTAAAATACTCAGGGCCTGTTTATATGATTCCGTCTAGGCGGGACGCGACGTTTCCATCCCACCTATCCGGGAAACTCGCCTAGGCGGGATGGCGTGTTTATATGGACAAAATACATTGCCGGGATAAAGCCAGTTAGGTGCTTGACGTCATATTTATTTAGCTTCGCCTATAATTACTTAATCAATCAACACGTAAAACACAAACCATTCCTGTTCAACCCCAAAACGCGCAAACTTTAACGCCCCCTTGACATGCACCCTTGACCGTTAAAACTAGGACGGTTTAAATTTTACAATCATATATCTTCATTTTAAAAAAGTTTAAAATTTATGAGGAAAATACGGAAAATTGCTTAAAAGCTTGGCCTAGAGCTAGACAATACTTATCGAAACACAGCAAAAGCGCCAGGACTCCACGTTTCACGGTTGAACAAGAAGGTAACAACAACAAAAAGGCGGGGACACCACAACAGTTTAAAACCAATTACTGTGGACCCTTGAATATAGAAAACACATAACTAATATTTAAATTATAACTGATAATGTACATGTACTAATAGCAGCACGTTAATGGCTGCATGAGTCTGTGTGATGTGTTGCATTTCAAGAAGACTGTTCTCCACGTTCTGGCGTCGTCCACATCATAAAATGTCTTGGCAGCGTTGTGATAGTAGTCCAGCAACAATGTTGTAAATCGTACCAGCGATAGATCCTTTTGCCTTAGACCTTCTGGCAGAGAGTTGCAAGTTCTTATTACTCAATTGAGAGTAATACATTTTTTGAGAGTTGTAAGTTCATCCTGCCTGGCCGGGATAGAGTGTTTATATGGGAATTTTTCGACCCGACTAGGCGGGATCCCGGCAACAGACGCGGGCATCCCGTCTAGGCGGGATAGAAGCGAGATCATATAAACACTCTACAGAGTTTATATTTCAAGTGGGATCTCGGCAACTGTCCCGTCCCGCCTAACCGGGATCATATAAACAAGCCCTCAGTCCTATGCCATATTTACTAGTAAAGGTCTTTCAATTTCATTTAAAATTGATAGAATATCAACAATAATACGTGCAAAAGATTGTTTTGTTCTTATATGTTTTGCAACGGTACATGTAAGACTTCATGTAAAGTCGTACTGACATCAAAGACACCGCGAAGTATAAATATGGCGCCAAGCCACGGCAACAGTCAACTTTGTAACAAAATTACCAAAAAAACTGCGCGTTTTCGTGCGTGGGAACAAGAAAATTCGAACTCAGCCTATCGAAAACTACAGATAGATGTTATTACTTTTAGCCCCGCGTTGGGGGCAGCGAAATTTCATTTAGCCCCGCGTTGGGGACAGACAACGGCCTATTACACACTCGATAGCAATATAGCTGCGCTAACGCAAATACAAAAACCTGTTTTCTTCTGATGAAATATAATGTAATATAATAAGATACTCTATAATGAAACTCTATAATTACTGTCTATAATGAAATATTGTTAAATTATGCATGGGATTAGCAAACTGCCCTTGTACATAAGTAACATAACACCACTGAAATGTCTCGTTATGAGTTTGTAGACGTAGTATCCTATGATAGTGTGGGATAGCAACAACTTGTATAATCAGATATTGCTTCGAGGATTTGCATAGTCACACTCTTCCAAAAGCTTTTTAGTTTTCTTTCAAATATTTTTCAACTGGAGATGCCTCACAGCATGGTTCCAGAGTGTACAAACTACTCACGGAATACTGTGGGAATCAGTTACCACAGAATCCCAAAGGAAAAGTTTGCGACAAGCGTGGTTGGCTAAAATTCGCAGTAGTAAACCCACGCGATTTAAATAATTCATGTGTTTGCTCGGCGCATTTTACCCCTGACTGCTTCGAAACAACGCTAGATCTTGTGCCAGACGCAGTGCCATCCATATTTCGGTTGACTAAGCCAGAGAAACCAACAACCACAGGGCGAATTAAGAAGAAATCAAATCCGCTCTGAACAAGCCAAACAAGAGGTATTAAGCAAGCGACGAAAGCTTGCATGGCTGTGTCTGTATATTAAAAACTTTTACATTGTATGTCAATTATTTTGTAGTTTTCATATTGTGGCAGAATTAACTTTCTAGATATTTGTACGTAAAAATATAGAAATAAAGCATCATAAACACTTCACTGATATTTGTTGTACATGTGTATATTTTATTGATTTCATATTGACAGTAAATTGGGATGTTTATATGAGTCTAACCGGTAGCAGTGTTTTATATATTAATACATAGTACATTTGGCATTGAAGGCTTGGAAAATTGTATTTTGGACCAGCGTTCAGGGCCTTGTGTATGTGATTCTACCTACTGCATAAGTACTTACCTGCCCTCGTGTATAGTGTACTAGTCTATAGCTTGTCACTGAGGTGGGCTGGTGATAAAAACAAGTTATATGAGCGATTCGGGTCAGTTTCCATGTTACAGTAACAGTAACAAGCCGTAATGCAACCATCTTCTTGGTTGTACTTCTGGCATCATTTCCGGTTAGTAATATGGAAAGTCACCCAGTATAGGAAAACAATGTAGAACAAATTAATGAAGAACCCCCCTGTCATAAATTCACACCCTGCACTGTGTTTAGACACTGCATATCTATTTTATTTTAAGATGGTTGAAGACTGTATTAGTATACACGAAGTCACAACATTGGGAGGGGATAATCGTGAAACGCTTGTTTTATGTTCTTTTTCGTAGTGAGTAACATCGCTGTTAGTCTCAAATAATTTACTAGATATAACCTTCGTTCTAGCAATAGTGTGCAAGTCACCTAAAACATTAGGGGACAGAGCATTCTGTATGGCCGCTCCAGCTTTGTTGAACAATCTGTCTTTCTCTATTAGAAGTTGTACATCTGTTGATTATTTTAAGCAGGCAATTAAGACGGTTTTGTTTCGTCAAGCCTTTGAGTAGCTTGTATGGATGATTGCATTTTTATAGTTAGTGTTTTTAGATTGTAATTTTTATATTGAAACTTTTAACTCTTGTAATGCGCATTTGGTTGATAAATGCGCAATATAAATTAATAAATTATTATCCCACACTACGTCACAGCACTCATAGGAACGACCGCATTCGCCCGCGATTCAGATAACATGGCAGCGATAATGGACGAGGAAATTAGCGAAACAAAGTTAAATTTCTCGCAAACGAAAAATAATTGAGGCAAACGAACATTCATTCCAACGTAGGCTCATATAGGGCTTTCATATGAGCGACACTTGTTCTGGAGGTGGAGTGTCCCTTTAAAACATTGTAGCAAAGATAGATGCTGCATTACTTTCATTCTCCTATAGCTACCGGCCAGTGAATTTGAAGTTGATCACTTTGTGGGGTATCATATATAACACTCTCTGAACATTCTATCTTCTGCCCAATGTATGATATGAACTGATGGTTTAGGGCCACCAAATTACCATTTTGCTAAAGCTGAGGCAAATATTTTAGCCAAACACGATCCCTAAGGAGGCTCCCTACAGTTATAGTACAGTTTGAAACACGATCTATATAGATTAGACGTCACCCTCGCGTCTCACGCGTGGAATCTTCGTGACCCGGTAAAATTTTGAAACAAGCCGTGGGAAGTTATTTTCGAGACTTATCTGCGAATAAACCACAACTTTTTCATTATAATCGTATATCTTTGAAATTCAAACAGTACGTATGTTCTTAACCAGTTTCTAAGCTTTCTTTTAGTATGTTTGTTTACGTATTTACGTTCCGTATTATCTTTTATAATGTCCGAAATCGTCGACTTGTTGCAGACTAAAAATTCTAAAAATATGATATTTTATACTCTCCTCAAGGCAGTCTAGAACTGTCAAAGTAATATAATTTTGAAAAGCAATCAAAAGTTTAAAAACTACTGCATACAACTACAGTACAGACAGTTACGACTTACGAGTTGTCTTTGAAAAGTTTTCATACCGATTTCAACAATAAAAACAAATTTAACAGACGTTGGATTACGAAAACCAACGACAAACCAGACCAGAAAAAAAAGACCACCAACAAACAATATTGGGTCCAACAAGCCAAGGGTAACGAAAACGAAGAGAATTTTGCTCGCAATTGTAAACCATTTCGAAAAAAACAGTGTGTTTTACAGCCAGCGAGGGACTCGAACATGCGCCCGCAAACACTATATCATGATCGGTCAGTATTTTTTTAGGCGTTGCGTGTTTTTCGCGAGCAGAAAATGGCATTTTGAGGTTCTTTTTTCTCGTTTGTTTCTCCGGTGACCATATCTCAAAATTTGACTATGTATTCAACGTACTAAGTTCTATTAAATTCTTAAATTTAAAAAGAATACCTAGTGTAGTTTTTGTGAAACTTAATTTTGGGTTTTAAAAAAAAATCTACACTAGGGATTTTCAAAAAAAATTCTGAGAAAACTCAGAATCTCATCATGATTTACTTTCTGCAAAAAAAGACTATGTCACCGACCTTATTTTTCCGCCATCGTACCTTCTTTGGCTAAAACTGCCAAGGTAACTGATGGCGTCATGTCTCCATGGGAACGTCAAGAGTAAAAAACTTGTGTTGAAATTATTGCTTGATATACGAGGAATAAAGGATGGCGAAATGCGCTTTTGTATTGACTATAGAAAGCTTAATTCCGTGACTGTTGGACACGCGCACCCTTTGCCTCGCGTTGACGATATTTTAGATTCATTACGAAACTCGCAATATTTTTCCACATTAGACCAAAAAAGTGCCTACTGGTAAATTTCCGTTGATGAAAAAGACCGTCACCCAGCGCGGCTTGTTTGAATTTAACCGCATGCCCTTCGGCCTTGTTAACGCGCCAACTACATTTCAAAGAGCCATCGATCTTGGGTTAAGTGGCCTTTCCTACGTAATCTGCTTGTGTTATCTCGATGATGTGATTGTATTTGGTCGTCGGATTGTATTCGCGCAAAACTTGAGAAATGTACCATTGCCGCGCGACAAGTTTCATTCCTAGGACATGTTGTTTCTGAATCTGGTATGCCAGATCCGGCAAAAATTGAAACTGTCAACACATTACTAGCCCTCGCAATATCAAAGATATTCGCAGTTTTTTAGGTCTCGCTGACTATTACCGCAAATTCATTCCAGGATTTTCGTCTATTGCAGCGCCATTACTACAGTTGACGCAAAAAATGGCGCAATTTAATTGGACTGATGCTTGCGAACAAGCTTTTCAGCGTTTAAAGCACTTATTACGCTCTGCCCCTATTCTGGCATATCCTGACTTCGGTCAAGAGTTTATTTTGAAAACAGATGCGTCTGATTATGGCGTTGGTGCGGTTTTGTCGCAACTTGATGCGTTAGAAAATGAGAAAGTTATTGCTTATGCGTCAAAAGCTCTTTCCCTTCGCGAGCAGAAATACTCAAGCGTTTGCCGTGGTCTTTGGAACAGCCCATTTTCGCGTCTATTTATTAGGTCGCAATTTCCAACTAATTACTCACCATAGTGCCTTACGCTGGCTGCACACTATGGAAGCTAAGGAAGCTAAGGGTCGTTTAGCGCGGTGGATTATGGATTTACAGGAGTTTGATTTTTCAGTCGCCCACCGTGCTGGCCGGATTCATAATAATGCCGATGCTCTCTCTCGCCTTGTACAAACCAATTCACAAGAACCCACCACATGCATTAAGAATGCACAGCAACCAGCGTTTGTCTCCACAATACGTGTTAAATTATCTGGGGGACGCACAGCGATTGTTAAATTAGAAAGCAGCAAGCCACTTATCGTTGATTCAGATGGCACTTTAGTAAATATTCATGATCAGAATCGTGGTGCTGCCTCCCTCCCACATCAGGAGGTGGGACAGGTCAACACAATCACATTAAATCCAACCATAAATCTCCGCCGGATAGTTAACGCAATGATCCACATCTTGTATCCGTTATTAACATGAAAACACGCAAACTGCCTAAGCCAAATTTAAAACAAATTGAGGATCCTGCACGGAAGAGTTGGCTTAGACACTATGACCAATATTTCCTTCATGATCAAATATTGTACAGAGCCGTGGTAACCGTAGCAACTCTCATCCACAACATGTTATTTTAATACCCTCTGGCTTACAAGAAAACATCCTCAAAACACTGCATGATGGGCCACTAGGAGGTCATTTAGGTACCACTCGTACCGAAGAACGAGTTAGGATAAGATTTTATTGGCCTGGTATCCACCAAACAGTAACCAAACATGTTCAGTTGTCCAATGTTTGCATCCAAAAGAACTCTCCACTTAACAGCAACACAGCTTCACTGGGTCACATTTCAGTTAGTCAACCTTTCACTTTCTGGGCAATGGATTACATGGGACCATTGCTAGAAACAAGTCGCAGGAACAAACACATTCTAGTTGTTGTTGACCATTTCACCAAGTGGTGTGAAGCATTTGCAACGCCACATAAAAAAGCCAGCACAGTTGCGCCACTTCTAGTAAGCCGCATTTTTTCTCGGTTTGGTCCTCCAGCAGTCCTGCATTCCGACCAATGTCGAATTTTGAAAGCATTATATTTATGGGCATTACGAAAACGCGCACTACAAGCTACCATCCTCAGTGTGACGGACAGACAGGGCGGCAAAATCGAACTATTCAGGCTATGCTTTCGGCTTTTGCGTCAAATAGAAGAGATGATTGGGACTTGTGGCTGGATTCAGTCACGTTTGCTTATAATACCAGTAGACATGACGCCTTAGCCATTTCACCATATGAGGTAGTTTTTGCTCAATTACCTCCGTTGCCAGTTCAATAGGAATTAGGAATGCCTCTAACAAATCATTCCACACAGAGTGAATACTAGTTTCAGTTAAGTCGGCATTTCACGATGTAAGACGTACAGCAGAGGAACATTTGTAAAAAGAATCCGAAAAGCAGGCAAGGCTCAATCAATCGACAAACCCTTGGCGGCCTTTTAAATCGGGTGAAACAGTCATGTTGAAAAGACCAAAAGGCTGGAAGTTAGGTAATAGATTGGTGGGACCGTACAGAATTCTAAAACGGGTTGGGGTCGACTATAGAATTGTTTCTAAGGGAGGGAAGGAAATGGTTGTTCATCACAGTTAAAACACAGTTATATTCCTTTTCAAGAGGGCGAACCGGTTTGCCCTAGTATAGGGAAGTAGGTGAGTTCAAGGTGGTTGATGTTACACCTCCACAAGACGGTACTGACGATGTTGCTCGTGCTCGGCCTGCCAGACTTAGACAGCATAAAAATCAACCAATGAGATATTTAATTAGAAACATGTCCTCGGGACGAGAACATAAAGGAGGAGGATAGTGTAACGGATAAGAATGTGTCAACGTGTAAATAAGGAAGTCAACCATAATTAGCGGCGCATGCTTCATTTTGCAAGCTGCATCCGTGATAATGTAATTATAGCTCACTAGATTATAAATATGGGATGTAAAAGAAAATAAAGTTAAGTTGGATCTTGACAACGTTGCGTGTTGTGTTGGCTCGGCTCGTTACAGATGCTTGACAATACATGATCGATGGCGGGACTTCAACTTGGCGGGACAATGTCACTGTTTAAATAATCGACCCACTCCTCATTTTCCACACAACATTGACACTCTTTAGCATATGAAGCGTCTCAAAACGACAATTGCCACATTTACAACTGAAATATTATATTAATTTTGTAAATTGAATATTGTACATGTAGAGACAAATACACGAGTCGCGAAACCCATGTTACGCAACAAAATTAAAGTGAAATATTTACCATTTCATATTCTATACCATCAACTCTTTTCTGCATGTAGTTCCTTGAGACGTTCGTCGTAAAATTTGTTGCTCTTTTTCGCGATATTTTGCGAGCCATTCTTCGTCAGCAACTAATCCATTATTTATATACGGAAGACATCTTGTCCGTGATCGCTGTTTGACTTCGCTCGACTTCGCGTCAACAGTGTTTTCATCCATTTCACTCGGTTTCTCGATTTGATACTGCCTGGGAATATAGTTCCAATCGGAGTCATCACTTTGGTAGCTATTATTTTCTGTACCTGAATTCGTTTACGACATTTTTACCGGGCTTGATCGCGATTCTCCCTTTACATTTATATACTTTTCACTTACCGAGTAGGCCAATGGGTTCCTATTGTGACGTATTATTTACCAATTTCCCACCTTCGCGGTTTTCAAAAACGTTTGCCGTTAAAAACTGTTTGAAATTTTGAAATTTCATTGCATTATTACTCCGTGAAAACAAGCTCAATTTTAAATCTGCTTCCTATTTTCATGATCTACGTTTCAGGGAGATTCCAATAATGTAAATTCTCATTTTATGACATGGGCACTTTAAAAGCTGCTTCGATGCGTAGCCGATATTCTTTGTCCCCTTTATATATATATTTTTTTTATATATTCGCTTACCTCAAAACTTGTCTGCAACAGGCTGTTTCATCTGTAAAAGAATCATCAGGTAGTGAAAATTATCGAAAGAAATGACCGCTTATATGCTTCCTGCCGGAGCGTGGGGGTGTATGTGGGAGACAATGTGTGCATTCATGGCTGATTGTCTCCCACATACACCCCCACGCTCCGGCAGGAAGCATATAAGCGGTCATTTCTTTCGATACTTGTCACTGCCTGATGATTCTTTTGCAGATGAAACAGCCGGTTGCAGACAAGTTTTGAGGTAAGCGAAAATTTGCGTTTCGTAGACCTAAACCTACACGTATATATATATATATATATGTATGTCTGCAGATTTGACTATATATATATATATATAGATTTTCGCTTACCTCAAAACTTGTCTGCAACAGGCTGTTTCATCCTTTCAAACTGCCTGATGATTCTTTTACAGATGAAACAGCCTGTTGCAGACAAGTTTTGAGGTAAGCGAAAATCTATAATTTGCTCTAACTATATGTTGTCGAGCACTCTTTGCGTTTCGTAGACCTAAACCTACACGTATATATATATATATATACAACGTAGGACTTCGTTTGACCTCGACAACTCAACCCAACAAAATCACCCACTTCCTCGACGTCACGTTTGACCTGGACAACTCAACATATTACCCTTACGGAAAACCCAACAACGAACCTCTGTATATCAACAACCGTTCCAACCACCCGAAACCCATCTTACACCAGCTCCCAAAGTCAATTAACACCAGGCTCTCCCGACTATCATGCGACCAAACTAACTTCAAAATGGCCTCTGCCCCATATCAAGACGCCCTGAGATGCAGCAATTTCGATCATACCCTTACGTATAGCGACGCAGACCCACCCACCAGCAAACAACGTTCGCGATCGAGGAATATTATCTGGTTTAACCCACCTTTTAGCAAGAGCGTGAAAACCAACATCGGCCGTAAGTTCCTAGGCCTCATCGACAACATTTCCCGCATAACCACCCTCTTCATAAAATATTTAACCGGAACTCAGTCAAAATCAGTTACAGTTGCATGCCAAATATGAAATCCATTATCAGCAACCACAACAACCACATCATCAAGCGAAACCCCACTTCACCAAGCACTCCCTCCGACGACCAGGAATGTAACTGCAGAGCAAAAGCAGATTGTCCCCTCGCAAAAAAGTGCCAGACCTCGTCCATCGTTTATAAAGCCGAAGCAGCGACTGAGAATATCACCGAATGTTACATTGGAATGACAGCAAACGAATTTAAGGAACGCTACAGAAACCACACGAAATCTTTCCGAGATGGAAAATATGAAAACGAAACGGAGCTCTCAAAGTATATTTGGAATTTAAAAAGAAAAAAGAAAGAATTTACCATCAAATGGTCTGTTATTAAGAAAACGCCTGCATTCCGGAACGGATCAAGAAGATGCCCCCTTTGTATAGAAGAAAAGCTGCAGATCATTAAGGCAGACAAAAGGACTCTTCTTAACAAAAGAACTGAATTAATTTCAAAATGCCGACACACAAACAAATTCTATTTACGGAACTCCTCCAACAAAGCTATTACGTAATTGTTTACTTAATTTTAGGAACAGTTTATATATAAAGGTCTAGTTTAAGTGGATTTGTATTAGTTGCCTGATGATCGTTGTAATGCATGAAACTTAAAGTAGCAATAAATATTTTCAGTAAAGATCTTTGAGTATAACTCGCTCTGCTGCAAAAGGCATTGAACACTTTTTCTGACATCAACATTCCACAACGCGTGAAGATTTATATATATATATATATATATATATGTTAATTGGTGGCTATAAGCTATAATGCAAAAAGCTCACTTCCCTTGTGGTCGTTTGAGCACTCTGGCCCCAAGACACTTCACGCATGTCTGGATGCGCGTGTGTCTGAGTATTGTACCACATGCGCTTGGTGAGGGCAAGAGTATGGTGTATAAATACGAAGTCACACGCATCTAGACTGCGTTACAAGCTGCACTGACGAGCCGTTGAACGGTGAAACATGCGTGTCTGCAGGTTTGACTAAATATATATATATATATTCGCTTACCTCAAAACTTGTCTGCAACAGGTTGTTTCATCTGTAAAAGAATCATCAGGCAGTGACAAGTATCGAAAGAAATGACCGCTTATATGCTTCCTGCCGGAGTATGGGGGTGTATGTGGGAGACAATGTGTGCATTCATGGCTTTGTTACGATGACGACACCGTGAAATTATTTCAGCTCTTTTGTTGAGCAAACAATTCTTGTTTTTTTCTTTCAAAATAAAAAATATTTCGTCTAAACATAAATTGCATCCTTTAGATCCTCCCGTGTACAAAATAGAATGTTTTATAATTTGCCAATTTATACTGAAATCCTTATAACAATAAGTCGTTTGCATGCTTTTTGTGCTGAAAAGATTTAGTGTGGTTGGCCAATCCACATTCAAAGAGCGATTCAGTATAAAAAGCATGCAAATGACACGGAACTTTCGAAATATATTTGGACATTGAAAGAAAGCAATAAGGATTTCAGTGTTAATTGGCAAATTTTAAAACATTCTATTTCGTACACGGGAGGATCAAAACGATGCAATTTATGCTTAGAAGAAAAATTTTGTATTTTGAAAGAAAAAAACAAGAATTGTTTACTCAACAAAAGAGCTGAAATAAGTTCACGGTGTCGTCATCGTAATAAACTTCGAGTAAACAACGCAAACAAAGCCATGCATGCACACATTGTCTCCCATACACACCCCCACCCTCCGGCAGGAAGCATATAAGCGGTCATTTCGTTCGATACTTGTAAACTGCCTGATGATTCTTTTACATATGAAACAGCCTGTTATTTTGGACAAGATTAATTCTAATTTGAGAGAAAAACTGAATTTAAATCAATGGAGGAATACAAACCAAGTTATTCAGTGGTTTGGCAATATAAGAGATAAGGACAGACACAGTTTTATTTCGTTTGACATTGTCGATTTCTACCCATCTATTTCTGAAAAACTATTGGACCAAGCTTTATCTTGGGCTTCAAATTTGGCTACTATACCTGAAAACGATATTTCAATAATAAAACACCCTAGAAAATCTCTCCTTTTCAATACCGGAATTTCATGGATAAAAAAAGATAGCAAGAGTTTGTTTGACATTACCATGGGCATGCAGTTTCGACGGCGCGGATATTTGTGAGTTAGTAGGTCTTTTCATTTTAAACCACCTGAGTAAGAAATTTGGCAAAGAAAGCATCAGCCTATATAGAGATGACGGTTTGGCTATTATAAAAACTAAATCAGCACGTTTAGCAGACAAAACAAGAAAAGATCTCCACAAATTTTAGAGCAGTTTGACTTAAAAATTACCGCCGAATCAAATTTACGCATAGTAAACTTTTTAGATGTAACTTTCGACCTTAACAAATGGAAAACATAGGCCCTATAGGAAGCCCAATGACGATCCACTATACATAAATGTGCACTCTAATCACCCACCGAGCATCACAAGGCAACTACCTGCATCAATTAACAAGCGCATCGCACTTCTTTCATCAGATGAGCAAACATTTCAGGAATCTGCACCCATATATCAGAACGCACTTAGGCATAGCAGCTTTAATCATGAACTTAGCTACACTCAGCACACACCGCAACAACAACGCAGGAATAGGCAACGCAATATCATTTGGTTCAACCCACCATTTAGCAAGAGTGTTAGCACAAATATAGGACGTAATTTCCTTAGTCTAATTGACAAACATTTTTAACAGAAATACAGTTAAAGTAAGTTACAGCTGCATGAACAATGTCAAGTCAGTATGCACGCATATCTAGGAATAACAAGCCACAGGATAGGAACACTACCAATTGCAATTGTAGAGAAAGCACCATTTGCCCGCTTCAAAAACAATGCATGACTAGGGACATAGTATACAAAGCAACAGTCACAGTAAGCTGCACAAACACGATCAAAAATTACATTGGCATGACTGCAACCACATTCAAAGAGCGATTGGCCAACCACACTAAATCTTTTCAGCATAAAAAGCATGCAAATGACACGGAACTTTCGAAATATATTTGGACATTGAAAGAAAGCAATAAGGATTTCAGTATTAATTGGCAAATTTTAAAACATTCTATTTCGTACACGGGAGGATCAAAACCATGCAATTTATGGTTGGAAGAAAAATTTTGCATTTTGAAAGAAAAAAACAAGAATTGTTTACTCAACAAAAGAGCTGAAATAATTTCACGGTGTCGTCATCGTAATAAATTTCGCTTAAACAACGCAAACAAAGCCATGCATGCACACATTGTCTCCCATATACACCCCCACGCTCCGGCAGGAAGCATGTAAGCGGTCATTTCGTTCGATACTTGTAAACTGCCTGATGATTCTTTTACAGATGAAACAGCCTTATAATATTATGGAAGAACCAATTAAGTATAATTTCATAATATTATAAGATAGGTCAACCTGAAACTAATCGGAAATATAATATTACGCTTGAGGTGCTGTAGATATTTTTATAAGTCGCATTTAGTCTGGCACTGATGAGTGCAGGTTCGCCTATACGAAACAGAACTGTATGCAATAAACTAATGTCAAAAGTGAGCAAATTATAGATTTTCGCTTACCTCAAAACTTGTCTGCAAGAGGCTGTTTCATCTGTAAAAGAATCATCAGGCAGTTTACAAGTATCGAAAGGAATGACGGCTTATTTCTCTCTATACTTGTAAACTGCTTGATGATTCTTTTACAGATGAAACAGTATCTGTTAAAGTCAAATAGACATATATAGTCAAATCTGCAGACTTGCATGTTTCGCCGTTCAACGGCTCGTTAGTGCAGCTTGTAACGCAGTCTAGATGCGAGTGACTTCGTATTTATACACCATACTCTTGCCCTCACCAAGCGCATGTGGTACAATACTCAGACACATGCGCATCCAGACATGCGTGAAGTGTCTTGGGGCCATATTATATATTTTGCTCTGGTTCTCCATTGAGCACTCTGCAAACGGTTTTTACTATATCGTCTTGAGCACTCTGGCCCCAAGACACTTCACGCATGTCTGGATGCGCATGTGTCTGAGTATTGTACCACATGCGCTTGGTGAGGGCAAGAGTATGGTGTATAAACACGAAGTCACTCGCATCTAGACTGCGTTACAAGCTGCACTGACGAGCCGTTGAACGGCGAAACATGCATGTCTGCAGATTTGACTATATATGCTCCTTCACTTGTGTTGTTGAGCACTATATATGAGCTAGAGTGGTTTAGATATCGGGTTTTAAAAGTGCTTTCAGTCAGTCCTACGTAGGTTTCGGATTTCATGTTATCTTGTCTTGTGACTGTGGCTTGATAGACTATTCCTTTCGTTTGGCATTTTTGGTCGAGCTGGCAAGTATTCTTCTGGCGACAATTACATGTGGTAGTTGGGTTTGGGTTGGATTCAGTTTCATTCTTAATTACGGATTTGTTGTGCGAAGAGATAATGCTTTTCATGTTAGGCATGCAACTATAGCTCAACTTCAGAGTGTTCCTATTGAATATTTTACGGAGCGGGTGACCCTTCGGAAAACATTCATCGATCGTCTGCAGGAATAATCGGCCGATGTTGGTGGCTAAGTTTATTCCTGCAGACGATCGATGAATGTTTTCCGAAGGGTCACTCGCTCCGTAAAATATTCAATAGGAACACTATCGCACCTGTTTATTACATAGGCTACTTGTGCCTTTATCAGGCTTCAAATATAGGACATATCAAAGAATGAGATTCCTTTACCAAGGCTTTTCAGACATTTTTGCTTGGCTTTAAGTGCTTTTCGGGCTTTGTTGAACAAGGTGAAGGGGATTTAACTCGTTACACAGCCAGGGTAGTCCTTTTCTTTTACGTATCAATTAAAATGAGCGAAATATCCGTAGAGACAGAAGTTCGTAGTTCGTACTCTCCGTCTGGTTTTCGTATGTTTATGAAAAGCCATGAAATTGTCCATAACCTCCGGTCCTATAACTTCTAAGACATCCTCCGTATTATGTTTTTCTTATTCCTGACGTTCCCTGACGTTCTTATTTTGGTATTTGAATTTTTATTTGCAACAATTAACTAGTCTACTGACACATTCTGAAATCTCAGAGGCGGCGGCCATCTTGAATGGTTTGAGCTGGACAAAAAGGGATATCAGTGACAAAAAGGATATCAGTGACAAAAAACGATATCAGTGACATATCGTTTTTACGTCACCCTGTTATCGCCCTGATAAAGGCACAAGTATGTGAAAAAAAAAATATATATATATATATATGTAATATATACAAACCGCGCGAGAGGTCTTTATCTGATTTAAACATCGAGACGCAGCCGAGTGTTTTAGATCTGATAAAGGCCGAACTGCAAGGTTTGTATATGACTTCTAAAATGACTCGTTTTGTACGCTCACTGGCGTTGGAATTTTGAAGATTGATGTTATCTACGCTGTAAAAATTGAAGGAGAAAATTTGAGCAAGTCTATATCAAATATATAGATCCGCTACGGGTCCTGAGTTTCCTTTGTATTTTGCTTGTGAATAATTAATGAATTTTAGAAATATATATATATATATATATATTTCTAAGATTCATTAATTATTCATAAGCAAAATACAAAGGAAACTCAGGACCCGTAGCGGATATATATATATATATATATACGTGTACGTTTAGGTCTACAAAACGCAAAGAGTGCTCGACAACATAGTTGGAGCAAATTATAGATTTTCGCTTACCTCAAAACTGGTCTGCAACAGGATGTTTCATCTGTAAAAGAGTCATCAGGCAGTGATGTTGCAGACCAGTATTGAGGTAAGCGAATATATTTTCTATTTTAAAACTGCTGCTAGGTATTTACAGACGATATTTTTATAAATTCGTTAGCCTTTTCTCTAAGAAAATTATTGCTCATATATAGAGAGCGCACGCAGCACATATTAGCGATAGTTTTACGTACGCAAATAAAATTTACGAACAAATGGTGCTCTTCTCAGCTAAAATTGAACCTGTTTAATTTCCAATAGAAAACTTGAACAAATAAGAAAATATGCAGCAGTTTTAATATTCAAGTTAAAATATCAGTTATGCCATGATTTGGAGGTGAGCCGCATTTCATCTCCAATGGAAAATCGATGTCCAATGGCTTTGATGTCCAGCAGAGCCAAATGTATTTTGGAACCCATTACATTTCCATGTGTTTGTATATATATATATATAGTCAAATCTGCAGACATGCATGTTTCGCCGTTCAACGGCTCGTCAGTGCAGCTTGTAACGCAGTCTAGATGCGAGTGACTTGTCTCAGTAGACCTGTGACTTACTTCAAAACTTGTCTGCAACAGGCTGTTTCATCTGTAAAAGAATCATCAGGCAGATGAAACAGCCTGTTGCAGACAAGTTTTGAGGTAAGCGAAAATCTATATTTTGCTCTAACTATATGTTGTCGAGCACTCTGCGTTTCGTAGACCTAAACCTACACGTATATATATATATTATATATAATATTTATTAAATCAAAATTTTACAAACATTTGTAACTACTTAAAGTTTCATGTCTGGTGAAGCCAATCTTCGGGTTACACAGGATTAACCGTTGATCAAATATATTATTATTATATGTTAATATATATATTAATGATAACGTTGATTATATTTATCATTTATATAAATATATATATGAATACTTAAAATGTTTTTGTTGCTATACTCCTTTGTTGTTTTTGTATGCCGTAAAGGCAACGAAATAGTAACAACAAAAACATTGCCTTTGCTGAGTAGCACCAAAAACATTTACGTAAAGTTTATTGTTTAGCGTGCTAAATTACAACCTCCTTGTCAGAGCTTTTTCATTGGAAGGCCATAGGAGTAAGATCGTAATAACTTAATATGTTCTTTATGCTTACTTTTCAGCAACTCAAACAACACCGACGCCAACTCAGACGCCAACGACACAAATCACGAGTAAGTTACTTTTGCTTTCTTTCAACTAGCCACATCATGCTCACCTTTCGAAAGCGGGTTAAATTTTGGTGTAAAACATTAAAACCTTTTATTTTCATAATCTTCTCTGGACTGATTGAAGTTAAATTTTGGAAACTTTCAAATAAGCAGACGTGCAGAAAAACTCACAAACTGCAACTGTAGATTAATTCAAAATACGTCAACCATTATTCTGTTCTCTCTTACAGCCATCGCACCTCAAAGCCCGTTGTTTCAAATCAAAAGCACAGCTTATAACAATTGTGTAGCGTTGACACATTGGTATCAATGGGCTCTCACATTAACACTTGAAACTTGTGATAAAAAATCGAGCAGGCAGTTATGGCAATGGACAAGCGACGGCCAACTTAAGTTAATCCACAACGGAAAATGTCTGATTTCTAATGCATGTAATATGCTACGTTTTCAATCATGTACCAAGACATATCGAAAAAAACAGTGGTCATGTGTCCAAAACAAGTTGAAGTGGGGGACCAGAGCATACTTGACGTCGAGTAGGCTGTTTGGTTATAAAGTTAGGCTTGGTTACAAGACGCAGTCTTGCCTTGGAGATAGATGTGAATGGTCTCGTTTGGGAACAGGGTTGTCTATTTCTGACAATGGTACGTGTTTTTATGAAATCAATTACAATTCAACCAGGATTTCTACGTTCTTGCAACTTTTACTCTTATTTTACTTGACATTAAACTATTATATATATATATATATATATAGTCAAATCTGCAGACATGCATGTTTCGCCGTTCAACGG
This sequence comes from Trachythela sp. YZ-2020, assembly GCA_016169945.1. Classification (NCBI taxonomy): domain Eukaryota; kingdom Metazoa; phylum Cnidaria; class Anthozoa; order Malacalcyonacea; family Clavulariidae; genus Trachythela; species Trachythela sp. YZ-2020. The sequence continues at coordinate 371,061 of JADLSH010000030.1, forward strand.
CTCGTCAGTGCAGCTTGTAACGCAGTCTAGATGCGAGTGACTTCGTATTTATACACAATACTCTTGCCCTCACCAAGCGCATGTGGTACAATACTCTGACACATGCGCATCCAGACATGCGTGAAGTGTCTTGGGGCCAGAGTGCTCAAACGACCACAAGGGAAGTGAGCTTTTGCATTATAGCTTATTAGCCACCAATTAACCTCACAGAGTGCTCAACAACACAAGTGAAGGAGCATATATAGTCAAATCTGCAGACATGCATGTTTCGCCGTTCAACGGCTCGTCAGTGCAGCTTGTAACGCAGTCTAGATGCGAGTGACTTCGTATTTATACACAATACTCTTGCCCTCACCAAGCGCATGTGGTACAATACTCTGACACATGCGCATCCAGACATGCGTGAAGTGTCTTGGGGCCAGAGTGCTCAAACGACCACAAGGGAAGTGAGCTTTTGCATTATAGCTTATTAGCCACCATATATATACGTGTAGGTTTAGGTCTACGAAACGCAAAGAGTGCTCGACAACATATAGTTAGAGCAAAATTAATTATAGTTTTTCGCTTACCTCAAAACTTGTCTGCAACAGGCTGTTTCATCTGTAAAAGAATCATCAGGCAGTTTACAAGTATCGAAAAGAAATGACCGCTTATATGCTTCCTGCCGGGGCTTGGGAGTGTGTGTGGGAGACAATGTGTGCATGCACGGCTTTGTTTGCGTTGTTTACGCGAAATTTGTTGCGATGACGGCATCGTGAAATTATTTCAGCTCTTTTGTTGAGTAAACAATCCTTGTTTTTTTCTTTCAAAATACAAAATTTTTCTTCTAAACATAAATTGCATCGTTTTGATCCTCCCGTATACGAAATAGAATGTTTTAAAATTTGCCAATTAATACTGAAATCCTTATTGTTTTCTTTCAATGTCCAAATATATTTCGAAAGTTCCGTGTCATTTGCATGCTTTTTATGCTGAAAAGATTTAGTGTGGTTGGCCAATCGCTCTTTGAATGTGGTTGCAGTCATGCCAATGTAATTTTTGATCGTGTTTGTGTTGCTTACTGTGACTGTTGCTTTGTATACTATGTCCCTAGTCATGCATTGTTTTTGAAGCGGGCAAATGGTGTTTTTTCTACAACTGCAATTGGTAGTGTCCCTCTCCTGTGGCTTGTTATTTCTAGATATGCATGCATTGTGTTTAGTGATTACTGACTTAATATTGTTCATGCAGCTATAGCTTACTTTAACTGTATTTCTGTTAAAATTTTTATGTAGCTTGTGGTGCGGTGGAAAATGCTTGTCAATTAGACTAAGGAAATTACGTCCCATGTGTGTGCTAACACTCTTGCTAAATGGTGGGTTGAACCAAATGATGTTGCGTTGCCTATTCCTGCGTTGTTTTTGCGGTGTGTGCTGAGTGTAGCTAAGTTCATGATTAAAGTTGCTATGCCTAAGTGCGTTCTGATCATGAACTTAGCTACACTCAGCACACACCGCAAAAACAACGCAGGAATAGGCAACGCAACATCAATTGGTTCAACCCACCATTTAGCAAGAGTGTTAGCACAAACATGGGACGTAATTTCCTTAGTCTAATTGACAAGCATTTTCCACCGCACCACAAGCTACATAAAATTTTTAACAGAAATACAGTTAAAGTAAGCTATAGCTGCATGAACAATATTAAGTCAGTAATCACTAAACACAATGCATGCATATCTAGAAATAACAAGCCACAGAGAGGACACTACCAATTGCAGTTGTAGAAAAACACCATTTGCCCGCTTCAAAACAATGCATGACTAGGACATAGTATACAAAGCAACAGTCACAGTAAGCAACACAAACACGATCAAAATTGGCATGATGACTGCAACCACATTCAAAGAGCGATTGGCCAACCACACTAAATCTTTTCAGCATAAAAAGCATGCAAATACGGAACTTTCGAAATATATTTGGACATTGAAAGAAAACAATAAGGATTTCAGTATTAATTGGCAAATTTTAAAACATTCTATTTCGTATACGGGAGGATCAAAACGATGCAATTTATGTTTAGAAGAAAAATTTTGTATTTTGAAAGAAAAAAACAAGGATTGTTTTACTCAACAAAAGAGCTGAAATAATTTCACGATGCCGTCATCGCAACAAATTTCGCGTAAACAACGCAAACAAAGCCGTGCATGCACACATTGTCTCCCACACACACTCCCACGCCCCGGCAGGAAGCATATAAGCGGTCATTTCTTTTCGATACTTGTAAACTGCCTGATGATTCTTTTACAGATGAAACAGCCTGTTGCAGACAAGTTTTGAGGTAAGAGAAAAACTATATATATATATATATATATATATAGTCAAATCTGCAGACATGCATGTTTCGCCGTTCAACGGCTCGTCAGTGCAGCTTGTAACGCAATCTAGATGCGAGTGACTTCGTATTTATACACCATACGCTTGCTCTCCCAAGTGCATGTGGTACAATACTCAGACACATGCGCATCCAGACGTGCGTGAAGTGTCTTGGGGCCAGAGTGCTCAAACGACCACAAGGGAAGTGAGCTTTTGCATTATCGCTTATAGCCACCAATTAACCTCACAGAGTAAAAACCGTTTGCAGAGTGCTCAATGGAGAACCAGAGCATAATATAGTTAAAATTCAGAGATTCAACAGTTTTGAATAGACATTTTATGACATTATGACATTTATGACATAATAAATGTATTATGACATTTATGACATTTTATAGACAGTATATATATATATATATATATATACTGTCATTCCCAAAAAGGTTGTCCAGTTGAAATATATACTTACATATAAATATCGATCACGTGACAACAATTAATATATGCGTCAACTCGAGTGTGATTTTACCATGCGTGTAAGTTGCGCGTTCGATTAGGGTGGCGAGCTTTCCAACAATGCCAAGACCCTACTCGGACGATTTACGATGGAGAATGGTATATCAACGATTATTTTACCAGAGAAGCTATGATGAAATCGCATCACAGTTATTTGTTTGCCCAAAAACTGTTTCCCGGACGATTAGAACGTTTTTGAACACGGGTGACGTGAAGCATTGCCGTCTTGGCCGGCCATCTGGAAGCGTGACTTTATTTAAGCATGAAGAATATATTGGAGTGTATACTTCAAACACCTGAAATACAGCTACATGAAATAGCTAACCACATCTCCAACGCTACTGGTTCAGCATTTAGCCCGCAGACATTATGCCGAACTGTCTACAGGCTTGGAATAACGCGCAAGAAGGTCAGTCGTTCTCATTTTTAAACGTTTTATAGAAGCTAAAATTTACTCAATATTTTGCATGGTTTTATCGTAACCTTAAATATGTTATCCAGCATGTGATAGCCTAAATCGCATAACTATGAATTTAAAGATTGTTGTTGTTTTCTATTTGCATCTATATACGTATATTTGCTTTTGCAGATAAAACGAATTGCCCTTCAACGAAACGATAATCTCAGGCAACAATTCAAAGCCGAAATTAGTGTATTTAATCCAAACCAGCTCGTTTTCCTTGACGAAACAGGCATTGTACGTATTAAGCTATACTCTAGGTGTATTGTCACCTTTTGCTAGGCAAGAGTTTTGACTAATTCAGTTGTATTTTTTGTTAAAGGATAAAGAAATGCTCGTCAGGATGGATACAGCGCTCGCGGAACACCGCCAGTTGTGAGCGATTATAGTTATTCACGGTGGGCACCTCATTATTCGGTAATTTCGGCTATATCGAGTGAATGATGCTCCACAAACGTTTAAAAGTATATGTGTTAAGTGTCACGTGTGTCGTTCATTGTCAAGTCTTGTGGTTAAAATGTGTTGTAAATAATGTATTATTGTTTGTATTTAGGAACCCTGTAAATGGAGCAATAAACTCTGTAGGGTTAACCTGCCTAATGGCTAAGTTTGTAAAAAAAAAAAAAGGAATCCTTGCCAGTTGTATATTAAAGAATCCACACGAGAGATTGAACGGGCACTCGTTTAGTCAGTTTCTCGTCGAACAGCTTTTACCAACCATGAATCCATTTAATGGGGAAAACCCGCGATCTGTTCTTGTTATGGGTGAGCATTGCATAATTTAACTAAATACTGACCTGTGCCCCAAAGGACTTTTGATTTGTATTTTTCATTTATGACTACAGGGTGTCTCAAAAAAACTGCAACCCTTTGAAATCAGATATTTTTAGAATTTGCATGATTCAGCACTAATTGATCCCAAGGGTGCGTAAACACAATATACTGTATAGCTACAGTATAACGTGGACAAATATAACGTATTTTCAAATCCCAGGAGCATGATAAGTTGCACAGGCATTGAAATGCGAATTAGCAGTGGCTGTTATGAAAATTATAGGGTTGCAGTTTTTTTGAGACACCCTGTAGTCATAAATGAAAAATACAAATCAAAAGTCCTTTGGGGCACAGGTCAGTATTTAGTTAAATTATGCAATGCTCACCCATAACAAGAACAGATCGCGGGTTTTCCCCATTAAATGGATTCATGGCTGGTAAAAGCTGTTCGACGAGAAACTGACTAAACGAGTGCCCGTTCAATCTCTCGTGTGGATTCTTTAATATACAACTGGCAAGGGGTCCTTCACTCGATATAGCCGAAATTACCGAATAATGAGGTGCCCACCGTGAATAACTATAATCGCTCACAACTGGCGGTGTTCCGCGAGCGCTGTATCCATCCTGACGAGCAATTCTTTTATCCTTTAACAAAAAATACAACTGGATTAGTCAAAACTCTTGCCTAGCAAAAGGTGACAATACACCTAGAGTATAGCTTAATACGTACAATGCCTGTTTCGTCAAGGAAAACGAGCTGGTTTGGATTAAATACACTAATTTCGGCTTTGAATTGTTGCCTGAGATTATCGTTTCGTTGAAGGGCAATTCGTTTTATCTGCAAAAGCAAATATACGTATATAGATGCAAATAGAAAACAACAACAATCTTTAAATTCATAGTTATGCGATTTAGGCTATCACATGCTGGATAACATATTTAAGGTTACGATAAAACCATGCAAAACATTGAGTAAATTTTAGCTTCTATAAAACGTTTAAAAATGAGAACGACTGACCTTCTTGCGCGTTATTCCAAGCCTGTAGACAGTTCGGCATAATGTCTGCGGGCTAAATGCTGAACCAGTAGCGTTGGAGATGTGGTTAGCTATTTCATGTAGCTGTATTTCAGGTGTTTGAAGTATACACTCCATTAAAATATATTCTTCATGCTCAAATAAAGTCACGCTTCCAGATGGCCGGCCAAGACGGCAATGCTTCACGTCACCCGTGTTCAAAAACGTTCTAATCGTCCGGGAAACAGTTTTTGGGCAAACAAATAACTGTGATGCAATTTCATCATAGCTTCTCTGGTAAAATAATCGTTGATATACCATTCTCCATCGTAAATCGTCCGAGTAGGGTCTTGGCATTGTTGGAAAGCTCGCCACCCTAATCGAACGCGCAACTTACACGCATGGTAAAATAACACTCGAGTTGACGCATATATTAATTGTTGTCACGTGATCGATATTTATATGTAAGTATATATTTCATCTGTACAACCTTTTTGGGAATGACAGTATATATATATATATATATATATATATATATATATATACGCGTAGGTTTAGGTCTACGAAACGCAAAGAGTGCTCGACAACATATAGTTAGAGAAAATTACAGATTTTCGCTTACCTCAAAACGTGTCTGCAACAGGCTGTTTCATCTGTAAATTAATCGTCAGACAGTTTACAAGTATCGAAAGAAATGACCGCTTATATGCTACCTGCCGGAGCGTGGCGGTGTATGTGGGAGACAATGTGTGCATGCATGGCTTTGTTTGCGTTGTTTACGCGAAATTTATTGCGATGACGACACCGTGAAATTATTTCAGCTCTTTTGTTGAGTAAACAATTCTTGTTTTTTTCTTTCAAAATACAAATTTTTCTTCTAAACATAAATTGCATCGTTTTGATCCTCCCGTGTACGAAATAGAATGTTTTAAAATTTGCCAATTAATACTGAAATCCTTATTGCTTTCTTTCAATGTCCAAATATATTTCGAAAGTTCCGTGTCATTTGCATGCTTTTTATGCTGAAAAGATTTAGTGTGGTTGGCCAATCGCTCTTTGAATGTGGTTGCAGTCATGCCAATGTAATTTTTGATCGTGGTTGTGTTGCTTACTGTGACTGTTGCTTTGTATACTATGTCGCTAGTCATGCATCGTTTTTGAAGCGGGCAAATGGTGTTTTCTCTACAACTGCAATTGGTAGTATCTCTATCCTGTGGTTTGTTATTCCTAGATATGCGTGCATTGTGTTTAGTGATTACTGACTTGACATTGTTCATGCAGCTGTAACTTACTTGAACTGTATTAATGTTAAAAATTTTATGGAGCTTAATTGTGGTGCGGTGGAAAATGTTTGTCAATTAGACTAAGGAAATTACGTCCTATGTTTGTGCTAACACTTCTTGCTAAATAGTGGGTTGAACCAAATGATATTGCGTTGCCTATTCCTGCGTTGTTGTTGCGGTGTGTGCTGAGTGTAGCTAAGTTCATGATTAAAGCTGCTATGCGTAAGTGCGTTCTGATATATGGGTGCAGATTCCTGAAAAGTTTGCTCATCTGATGACAGAAGTGGAATGCGCTTGTTAATTGATGCAGGTAGTTGCCTTGTGATGCTCGGTGGGTGAATAGAGTGCATATTTATGTATAGTGGATCGTCATTGGGCTTCCTATAGGGCCTATGTTTTCCATTGGTCGAAAGTTACATCTAAAAAGTTTACTATGCGTAAATTTGATTCGGCGGTAATTTTTAGGCCAAACTGCTCGAACATTTTGTGGAGATCTTTTTTTGTTTTGTCTGCTAAACGTGCAGATTTATTATTTATAATAAAAAAAAGGAGAATCAAAACGGTGCAATTTATGTTTAGAAGAAAAATTTTGTATTTTGAAAGAAAAAAACAAGAATTGTTTACTCAACAAAAGAGCTGAAATAATTTCACGGTGTCGTCATCGTAATAAATTTCGCGTAAACAACGCAAACAAAGCCATGCATGCACACATTGTCTCCCACATACACCCCACGCTCCGGCAGGAAGCATATAAGCGGTCATTTCTTTCTATACTTGTAAACTGCCTGATGATTCTTTTACAGATAAAACAGCCTGTTGCAGACAAGTTTTGAGGTAAGCGAAAATATAAATATATAGGCCTATATGTATATAGTATATATACAATAATTCAGTTTCTTCGAGCGTATGTAGTAAAGAGTGTTCAATATTCAGAAATAGAGCGATTTATTAATACTTAAAATGTTTTTGTTGCTACTCGGCAACGGCAATGTTTTTGTTGTTACTATTTCGTTGCCTTTACGGCATACAAAAACAATAAAGGAGTAGCAACAAAAACATTTTAAGTATTAATATATATATATATATACATATATATCGTCAAATCTGCAAACATGCATGTTTCGCCGTTCAACGGCTCGCAGTGCAGCTTGTAACGCAGTCTAGATGCGAGTGACTTCGTATTTATACACCATACTCTTGCCCTCACCAAGCGCATGTGGTACAATACTCAGACACATGCGCATCCAGACATGCGTGAAGTGTCTTGGGGCCAGAGTGCTCAAACGACCACAAGGGAAGTGAGCTTTTGCATTATAGCTTATTAGCCACCAATTAACCTCACAGAGTGCTCAACAACACAGGTGAAGGAGCATATATAGTCAAATCTGCAGACATGCATGTTTCGCCGTTCAACGGCTCGTCAGTGCAGCTTGTAACGCAGTCTAGATGCGAGTGACTTCGTATTTATACACCATACTCTTGCCCTCACCAAGCGCATGTGGTACAATACTCAGACACATGCGCATCCAGACATGCGTGAAGTGTCTTGAGGCCAGAGTGCTCAAACGACCACAAGGGAAGTGAGCTTTTGCATTATAGCTTATTAGCCACCAATTAACCTCACAGAGTGCTCAACAACACAAGTGAAGGAGCATATATATATGCGCATATATTTATGCGCATATATATATGCGCATATATATATCTATACAAACACATGGAACTGCAATGGGTCCCAAATATGCATTTGGCTCTGCTGACATTGCGATGGGCGCAATTGATGAAAAAGCAAAAGGGGGAAGTAAAGTCTAACTCGTGGTGCATGGAGATACCTGCATGGATGATATATTTGATATGTGGACACAAGGAATTGAAAAAAATACTTACATTCACCGAATTTATTAACTCATTATGTCCAACAATTAAATTCACTTTAGTCTATTCCGAGACATCGTTAAATGTCCTAGATTTGATCCTAACACTCGTCGATGGCTTTATTCAATCTGATGTCTACTCAAAGCCAACCGACAATCACGTATATTTACATCCTACAAGTGCTCACCCTAAACATTTTATAAAGGCCATTCCCTATGGTGTAGCTAGCAGAATCAGAAGAAATTGCTCACTGGAAAACGACTTCGACAAATGAAGTGTTGAGTATCAAAAATATCTAACCAATAGAGGCTATGATCAACGCACGGTGGAAAAGCATTTTGAAAAGGAGAGAGCTGTGCCAAAGGTGAGAATTATTAGCATCCAAAGTTAAACAAAAGAAGATTTTAATCCCTCTGTTGGTTGACCACAATCCAAGACTTCCTGACGTTGGACTGATCATCAGAAAGCATCAACATTTCATCCACGAGTCTCCAGAGCTGGTCGATATCTTTCCAACTGGATCCATAATTCCATCATTTAGGAGACCGAAAACATTTAAAGAACTTATAGCTTCTAAATCGAAGAAAGATCAACATGACACCCCAAACAAAGGATGCTTTAAATGCAACAGAAAATGTACGAACTATATAGAAGAAACAAGAGTCTTTGGTAGTGCCAAAACAACAAGCAGCTATCCAATCGGGCAAGAAATCAATTGTTCCTCTAAAAATGTTATTTACCTAATTACCTGAAAAAAATGCAATATTCAATACGTTGGATCAACAAGCACAGGACTTAAAGTACGATTCCGGAATCACAAATCGTCCATGTTTTACTAACAAAAAAACTTGCGCGGTAGCAATCCATTACAATAAATAACCTCATAACTTAAGTGACATATCTATCGTGGGAATTGAACGTATGCAAAACATCGCTGAAGGAAACAGCAACAACCAAAGTCTGCTAAGAAGAGAAGCCTACTGGAGTGCACAGCTATGTACATTAAAAACACAAGGCATGCACAAAAGATGTGAATTTAGATCAAAGAATAGAATTGTTTATAATTAAATAATGTACTGTAAATAATAAATTATGACAAATCAAAGATCTTCTTGAAGTTCGCGTCTTACACACTTTATTCTTCATACTATATATATATTTATTTTTATATAGTCATTATTCGTATATGAGCTATTCTGCAATCTGATTTGTTGAGCAACTCACCGTACTTACAAGAAGTAGTGCCGAAAGAGCAACGAAAAAATATTTTCAGAATAGAAATATTTTTGGAGAAAATAGCAAGCAAAAACAACTCATTTTGCAGTTAAAAAGCACTTGTTTTACCTGAAAACGTATATAAAAATATCCGAAGACATTTGAACTTTTTAGGCCAAGTTGTGACACGGATTTTGGATGCACAAACTTTCAAAATATTACAATACATAATAGTCTTTCGATGCAGTTAATGGCTATATTATAAAACAATAATTATACCATTCGCTCTCGTCGTATATGGCTGCTAGCCAACTCGGTGCTAAGCACCTCGTCAGCTATCAGCTCTTATAATATAGCCAGCCACAATGCTACAATCTGATTGGTTGTCTACTAGCAGGATATTTTGTGATATCCTACTAGTAGAGCAATATCCTACTAGTAGGGAAAAAAACAAAATGACTTCCAGATTTGTACGCATGAATGATGAAGAAATTGGCTTCAAAATAGCACGCCTAAGAACACAAAAAAGGCAACAAAATTTGGAATGAAGGTTTTTGACGGTAAGCCAAATGTAAATGTGAAAAAAATTTATACTTAAAAAGAAATTACGAAAAGTAAACATGTATAGCAAAATAATCGCTTTTTAATTTGCATTTGCCTGATTTGGCCATAAAAACAAAACAAAACATGAAAACATCTTTTATTTTTCGTTTAATTTTATAGAATGGTTTACCAGCTCAAATATGTATACCAAATACATACCTGAAATGTCAAAACCTGAGCTAAATCTATGTTTGAAACAATTCTACACATCTGCACGACAAGTGGATGGCTCGTTTTACAAAACAACAACAATGAAATGTATAAGAGGTGGCATTGAAAGATTTCTAAAAGTGCCCCAAAAAATAAACAGTTTTCTATTGTTGGAGACCTTTTCCGTACAACTTGGTTCTATATAAGCCTTTATTTTGGAAAGAGGGGTAGAGAAAACCAACGCCAGTTAAAACCAAGTATGCTAACGTTGAGGTCAACCCTTTCCGGTAAACAATTTTTTGAACTCGATCGCAAAATCCCAGGTTCACTTCCAGCGACCAAAAACCATCAAGGTGGGCTTACCGACGCAGAAGACGAGTCGGAAGGAAAAATCTTTGCCAACATTGAATCCAAATTCTGCCCAGTGAAAACCATCAAGCGTTATATCGAGCACCTATCGAGCCTCTTCCAGCGACCACGAAATTCAGCAGCCAACACATTTTCCGACAACGATTCCGTTTGGTATGTAAACATGGCAGTCGGCGACTCAACTCTGAGTAACTTGCTTCGGGCGATGACAAAACGAGCAGGAATCCACCCTCCCCTGACAAATCACTGCATACGGGCAACATCGGTTACCGTTTTATCCGACGCCAACGTCGAAACTCGTCACATTAAATCGATAACCGGGCATAAATCTGAATCTTCCATTGACAGCAGCCGACTATCACAACGCCAACAAGAAGGCATGTCTGCCATATTAAGCGACTTAATCGACGCAACTCCAAGCGATCCTACTTCTTCCAACTGCCAAGAAAGCAATGGAAATAAAGAGAATTGATTGCCTCCCAGACCTGTGAGCAGCTCAAGTGCCATTGCTGTATTAACCAATTCAACTGATCTCATCGAAGACGAAGCACAATCAGCTGATTCTGCTCCGTTGCTTGCTACCAACAAGTTGATAAATATCAACAATCAAAGCAGCTCCACAAGAAATAATCAGCTTTATAACTTTTATAATTGCAATATTCAGATCCACAACTGAATGGTTTTAATCTTTAATAACTTTAAACGCTGTTGTGAACGCTTAATATTTGAACGCTTTATACAATAGCGTGACTGTTGTTTGACTTTTAATATAATATTTTGACACAATGCGCATGGCGGATGTTGTAATTAATTAATTTTATTGTTTTAAAATTACTTCGGTTGTAAAATTATAAATTATATTTCAGTGTTGTTAATATTTATTTTATTATTACAGCATTGTGGCTGGCTATATTATAAGTGAAATATTATATTCGCTCTCGTCGGATATTGGCTGATAGCCAACTCGGCGAAGCGCCTCGTTGGCTATCAGCCAATATCCGACTCGAGCTCATATAATATTTCTTACATATACGACTCGAGCTCATGGTATAATTGTTAAATATATACTATGTAAGACAATTTTGTACATGTTCCATGCCTAATATCGTGTTTTCGAATATTAACCGCTGCTAGGTATTTACAGACGATATTTTGATAAATTCTTTAGCCTTCTCTCTGAGAAAATTATTGCTCATCTATAGAGAGCGCACGCAGTACATGCATATTAGCGATAGTTTTATGTACGCAAAGAAAATTTACAAACAAATGGTACTCTTCTCAGCTAAAATTGAACCTTTTTAAATTTCCAATAAAAAACTTGAACAAATAAGAAAATATGTAGCAGTTTTAATATCCAAGCTAAAATATCAGTTATGCCATGATTTGGAGGTGAACCGCATTTCATCTCCAATGGAAAATCGATGTCCAATGGCTTTGATGTCCATCTCGCAAATCACGGCATTACGGTTTTCTTCCAGGAAAATATTTTAACATATGCAAAAATCGAACCTCTATTAAAATACCAAAATCATGCAAAGCTAAATACCGAATTCAAATAGAAACATCGGTAAACGGTTTACCCTGTAAAGCTAACTTATTTTCAACTGTTCCGATGAAAAACGTCCTCTTAAGCTTTGGCATATTAATCCTACCTCGTGTCCTTAACTTCAAAATGTTATAAGAGGTGGACATGAAATTCGGAGGTGAAAAGCAAAATTTTCGACAATCAAAATATTTTCGGAGGTGAAAAGCAAACTCAGGAGTGGAAAGCAATGCATGGCAGCGGCTAGGCGACAATGAATTGTGCAACCGTGACCTGGGGGTCATTTCTAAAATAAACATACTTTATACAATAGAGGAAGAAGTGCATTGCATATTTGTTAACATGAGCACAAGAACAAGCTGGAGTAGATTTTAGCCCAGTTTTGACATGACAAAGGTTCAGTGCAGGCAATTACGGGGATGTAATATTGATGTATATCTGTCTGCTGAATAATCAAAACGATTGGAATAATGTTTTGATATTGTTACTTCTTTTTAAAAAAAGCTTCCACTCCTTGCAATGTTTTAGGTAATTGAGGAATCGTAGGCATCACAAAACTTTTGTGGAAGATGGGAAGCTAGTAAGATTTTTTAACGTTCAGTACGAGATCGATGAACGCAAATAAAATCTTTTTCAACAATCTTTAAAGTTCGAGTAGTGGTTTTATTTGTCATACGTTCTTGAGATAAACTGGAGTAAGGCAGCAGTCATTATTAATGGCGGGGAGGGGGTGGGGAGATATTTGGAGGGGCCATGAAAAATGTATGGACTACTAAAGGGAGGCTGGCAAAAAATCCAGACAAAGTGGGGCGGGCAGCAATTCACTGGCAATATCAAACAGAAATGACAATAAGAAGACAATTTGTGGTATTTAAGACACGACTAGTATGTGATGTGTTGTAAATGCCTATGGGCACCACTACCAAAGACTAACTGTTATAACTATAAGCATTTTAATATGTTGTTCATAGAACACAGTCAAGGCTAGCTTCCAAACAATAGTCGTTATTAAAATTACAATGATATACACCTACTCACTCATGTTTTTTTACTCCTTATTGTTTTGTGCTGACTAACTTAGGTCGATATCGACCTATTTTTGCAGTTTTCATATCGTCGGTTCAGTGCATGCTATGTAGATGACAATACCACCGTTCGATTCAGCGTTTTACAGCGTTTTTAGAGAAGTAAATTGTGTTTGTTTACAATGCTACGCGGCCAATTTAGCCCCTTGCAAACACCTCTGAACTTTGTATTGTTTACAAATTAACAATAATACAAACTAATTATATATTCAGTTCGCTTTCCTACCTTTGGTTTACACGCTACAAACTCCTAAGTGTGACCATTGGATAGCTCTTGAAAATCCTGTTCGAAAGGATGTATTTAAATATCCATACTAAATAAACTAGCCATTTTATGACAATTCTCGACTTTTCTCGTGAAAATCCCGTCTAATTGCGAAATCCCGGTTTTGTCGGCGCACGCTCGGGCAACTTCGGAAGCTAAATCTCCGCGGCTTTGCATCCTAGCGTATTGAAAGTACCGGCAATCGATTCCGCGTGATTTAATTGCCTAGATGGCGGATTTTCATTGGTTTATAGCAATCAACACTGACCTTATATGGCATTTCGTAATTAATTTCCGCGTGCGGGAATCAAATTTCAACGATCTCGGCATTTTGCATGCGACTTTCAAAAAATAAAATAAAATACTTCTACTTCTTCAAATGCAATGAAACTTTCCAATAATATTCCTTTTTATATGAGCTACAATTTTGGTCCAAAATTTGCTAACATTTGCTCGAAAATTCTGAACCCTGTTCTGGCAATTCAGGGTTATTTCAACAATAATTGTAAAATTTTTAGATAATTTATGAACATGTATGCAAATTAATTTGCATATGTAATATGAACCGGGACAAACTAAATATAATTTTAAAGAGGAAGTCATAAGCTATCGAATGACGCGTGTCCTGTTGCCAGAGAATAAACACGTCTGGCGATATTTACATTTTGAAACAACCGATCGTAATTACGGCGCAAGGCGAAAAACGATAAGGACATGCAAATTAACCGGTTCGTGATCGTCCGAGACTGCACCTTATACACTGCATAATGATGATATACAGTTTAACGGAATGACCTGAAAATTGACAGTGCGTTCAACAACATTATTATTCAATTTATTTTAAAGCATTATTTGAATCAATTCATTCTTAAGCATTATTTGTTTGACTATTTCTCGATCCCATAGATTCAAGGGGTTTACAGTTGCTAAATAGCATTATACAGGTAAACGTATGAATAGATAATATATGTTATAAATTGTACTGGTTGTGCAGAGGGGGGGGGGGGTACGAAAATAAACAATATCCTTGGGGATGGGCCATGAAAAATTGTTTGTAGTAATAGAGGGGACGTGAAAAATTTATTACCAATTGTGAAATATCTTCCACACCGCCATTAATAATAACTGCTCCCTAGGGGCGTACGCAATCTTTTGATACTTGTCAATTAACCCATTAAAAGAAATACTTTAATGCAATCCCATCGCGCGATAATAACCGTCTAAATTATTACGGATGGGGTCCAACGAATTAAAAGGGAGGGGGGGGAGAGCAACATTAATTTAGCTGATGCATTTAATATTCACCACCGTAAACATGGAGGCATTTCTCACGCTTCGCTTCCTTTTCTCTCCTCCTTTATTCACTCAACCACATTCAGATCTATATCAGTGGTATATTTAAAAAAAAGTAGGAGTTGACCCGTATCGTACCCTGCCTCGTAGTTTCGCTGCTGTTCATAGATGCATGTCATGCGCACATTAACTTCCCTGCCAATGCGAACTATGTTGTGTTGCAAGAGGACTCGCACTTTTCCAACTCTCTGCTTACGTTTAAATCCTTGATTTTCTTTAGTTTGTGAGGAAACCAAGAGCTGCCAGGAGAAACTGTGCGATGAAAATGCTATATGTGTGAGTTGTGATTGCGTGTGCAAAGATAAATATATTAAAGGTCCCGATGACAAGAAATGCAGAGGTAAGTATTCTCAAAGGGATTTAAGGTGCTCCTATACCAAATTTTAAAAGAAAATCCTATTTTGAAATTAGCCATATTATGCATCATTAATGATCCCTTTTTCGTTTTCTTATGTTACTTTTTCTATTTGTTTGGCGAAAAATGGATAAATAGGGGAAAATAGCAGGTTGTTTGAAATTTTGTCCCGTAGCAACCACCATAGCAACGACATGTTATTGGAAAATCGCGAGCATTGGAGCATTTACGAAAAGTTTTTTTCTCCAAATGAGTACCCACCTACCCCTCCCTAGCTATATAGTGATTTTAAACGATTTTATTTCAAGTTACACCAAGTACAAGTCGGTTATATTTAGGCGGGAGTGGCGTTATAATGGCGTGAAAGGAAATTGTTTTCATGCTATATATTTTGTATAATTACGGTTCCACTTCAAGGCTATGACTAATTGAGGACATCATGTAAAGTCCGACGAAAGTCGATCTGCCATAACCTTTCAATGAAACGAAGGGTTAAACATTGGTGTCTTTTTAAAGACGGCAACGGCGGAGGTCACAGCTGGGAACCAAACTTTGGTGTTGAAATAGTGCGTGTTAAAATTTTTGAAAAAATCTAGCATGGCATTTTCATGATATATATGCCTACCTCTCCGGTTTAGGATACGTTAGGCTTGTACCCTAGAGCGTCTTACAAAGATAGAACATTGTTACAACTTTAGAGCTGCAAAACTTACCGAAATCACTATGATTTGGACATCATTTTCTCAGTCGAAAAGCCACTTCGGTAAAAAATTTCGCCATTACCACAATGTCAACAACGTGGGCTGTATTGCATTGTGGGTAAAAGAGCAAACTAGACCCAGACTGCGAAAAATTCGCTCACTCTTCTTTTTGTAGCAGATCTGCTACACTGCCACATGAAGGGTTAAAAAATCAGCAATTCACTGGCAATATCATTAAGAAGACAGTTTGTGGTATTTAAGACACGACTAGTATGTGATGTGTTGTAAATTACTGTGGCCCCATTGTTAGTTCCTAAGGGTTAGTATTAGAGGGAGGAAACCGGAGTACCCGGGGAAAACCCTCGAAGCACAGGAGAGAATCTCAACTTACATGAGTTATTTGAGCACACTGCCAATCTCATGCGAGTACCAACAGTGACCTCGACCTGTTGTGAAACAGGCTCAACTGAGTGGTAAGAGGCAGCGCGCTAACCGCTTCCGCCACCCGTGCTACCCTTTGCTGCCTATAGGCACCACTACAAAAGACTAACTGTTATAACTATAAGCATTGTAATCTGTCGTTCATAGAACACAGTCAAGGCTAGCTTCCAGACAATAGTCGTTATTAAAATTACAATGATATACACCTACTCACTCATGTTTAACAATCATGCAAATTAATCGGTTCGTGATCGTCCTAGATTGCACCTTATACTGCATAATGATGATATACAGTTTAACGGAATGATCTGAAAATTGACAGTGCGTTCAACAACATTATTAATCAATATATTTTAAATACTATACCAGTTGAAGAACAAGGTTTGACCCTCAACAAAGAAGAATTTAAGGATTCGATAAGAATGCGGTATGGCATGCCATTGCCTGACATGCCAAGTCATTGCGTGTGTGGGCTTGCATTTTCCGTCAACCATGCTTTATCTTGTAAAAGAGCAGGTTTTGTGGCCCGAAGGCATGACGGCGTTCGTGATTTGCTGACCACGCTGCTCAGCAGAGTGTGCAATAACGTAGAAGCTGAACCGAAGCTCTTCCCATTGTACAATGAACAATTCCGTTTACAGTCCACCAACAGAAGCCCGGATGCGCGATTGGATATCAAAGCTGGCGAGTTTTGGGCAAGAGGAGTTACATCATTTTTTGACGTTCGTGTATTGCATGTAAACTCCCAATGTCATCAAAACAAAGCCACATCTGATATCTTTAAGGAACAAGAAGCGGAAAAGAAAAGAAAGTACCAACAGAGAATCTTAGACGTGAAGATGGGAACATTTACGCCTTTTGTCTTTGGGACGAATGGAGGAGTGGGAGACAAATGCCAGAAATTTTTAAAGCATCTTGCCGAGAAATTGTCGAGGAAAAACGGAGAAGATTACGCAACTGTCATTACCTGGATCAGAACAAGATTGTCTTTCGAAATATTGAAGTCCGTGCATTTGTGCACGAGAGGATCCAGATCGCCATTTCGTGCGAAAGATGAACATATAGACGAGTTCAAATTAAACTCTGTTACAGCAGAGGTTTTTTAAGCGATTGCGCAATTTAAAGACGTTAACCGCTGGACATGTACATTTTATTGAATTACTTTCCAAATTATAAATTATCAAGAATTAGTTCTAGATCTTTTAACTGAAATGAGTTTTATATGTAAAATTTTTCCGAAATAATTTTCTTCTTTCGTATTATTAGTATTATTAGTATAATTGTTTTGAAAATGACGAATTAACTATTGTTGTATATGTTGAAATGATGAATAAATTTTTTTATTAATATATTTTAAAGCATTATTTGAATCAATCCATTCTTAAGCATTATTTGTTTGACTATTTCTCGATCCCAAAGATTCAAGGGGTTTACAGTTGCTAAATAGCATTATACAGGTAAATGTATGAATAGATAATATATGTTATAAATTGTACTGGTTGTGCAGAGGGGGGGGGGGTATGAAAATAAACAATATCCTTGAGGATGGGCAATGAAAAATTGTTTGTAGTAATAGAGGGGACGTGAAAAATTTAATACCAATTGTGAAATATCTTCCACCCCGCCCCGGCCCTTAATAATAACTCCTCCCTAGGGGCGTAAGCAATCTTTTGATACTTGTCAATTAACCCATTAAAAGAAATACTTTAATGCAATCCCATCGCGCGATAATAACCGTCTAGATTATTACGGATGGGGTCCAACCAATTGAAAGGGAGGGGGGGGGGATGGAGAGCAACATTAATTTAGCTGATGCATTTAATATTCACCACCGTAAACTTGGAGGCATTTTTTATGCTTCGCTTCCTTTTCTCTCCTCCTTTATCCACTCAACCACATTCTCCTTCTCCCCCGTATTGCGCTGCTAGGAAAGCAAACTTAATTCAGCATTGTTCTTGCTGCATTAAAATTAAGATATTAAAAGATTTGTGGCACAAGCCGCGTCAAAAACTCTGATCAAAATCATCAAGCCGAACTCTCGATCAGAGATGGGATTGCAATAAGTCTATATATATATGGTGCGCCACAAAGTGGTGACTTTGATGCCGTTTCTGTACGATTAGTATTTATTACTGACCAATTTTATCTCAGCTATGAATATTATGTAAGTCCTGCATCATTTGTATGCAAAAAACGTTGAAATAGAATATTTTCAGATCTATATCAGTGGTATATTTAAAAAAAAAGTAGGAGTTGAACAACAGAACCCTGTCGTACCCTGCCTCAATATCGTAATTTCGCTGCTGTTCATAGATGCATGTCATGCGCACATTAACTTCCCGGCCAATGCGAACTATGTTGTGTTGCAAGAGGACTCGTACTTTTCCAAATCTCTGCCTACGTTTAAATCCTTGATTTTCTTTAGTTTGTGAGGATACCAAGAGCTGTCAGGAGAAACTGTGCGATGAAAATACTATATGTGTGAGTGGTGATTGCGTGTGCAAAGATAAATATATTAAAGGTCCCAATGACAAGAAATGCAGAGGTAAGTATTCTCAAAGGGATTTAAGGGGGTCCTATACCAAATTTTAAAAGAAAATCCTATTTTGAAATTAGCCATATTATGCATCATTAATGATCCTTTTTTCGTTTTCTTGTGTTACTTTTTCTATTTGTTTTGCGAAAAATGGATAAATAGGGGAAAATAGCAGGTTGTTTGAAATTTTGTCCCGTAGCAACCACCATAGCAACGACATGTCATTGGAAAATCGCGAGCATTGGAGCATTTACGAAAAGTTTTTTTCTCCAAATGAGTACCCACCTACCCCTCCCTAGCTATATAGTGATTTTAAACGATTTTATTTCAAGTTACACCAAGTACAAGTCGGTTATATTTAGGCGGGAGTGGCGTTATAATGGCGTGAAAGGAAATTGTTTTCATGCTATATATTTTGTATAATTACGGTTCCACTTCAAGGCTATGACTGATTCAGGACATCATGTAAAGTCCGACGAAAGTCGATCTGCCATAACCTTTCAAAGAAACGAAGGGTTAAACATTGGTGTCTTTTTAAAGACGGCAACGGCGGAGTTTACAGCTGGGAACCAAACTTTGGTGTTGAAATAGTGCGTGTTAAATTTTTGAAAAAATCTAGCATGGCATTTTCATGATATATATGCCTACCTCTCCCGTTTAGGAAGTGTTTGCTATGTGATTTCGACCCCGAATTAGTCAACGTATAATTTCTAAACATATAAAATATAGTCGAATTTTTCATTTATTTTGAGAGCATATAAAAATATAGGGGAGCTCCATATGAAAACATAGGGAGCTCCATGTCGAATTTTTAATTTGTGCGTATAATATAAGTAAATAAAAGGTTTTCCAATATAAGGCGCATACACTTGCAAATATGTTGTTTATTTAAACTGGCATATACAAATATAACTTTTACATAATTTCCAAATATCTATATGGGCACATTTATATACCGAATATATAAACTATAATGAACTGTCTATCACTAAAAATTGTAACACTAATCCACAAATTGTAACAGTGAGTGATTTTGTGTCAGCCACCCATATTCTATAATATTAGAGTGAAAATGAGGAAAAAGTATTAAATTAGGAAAAATAGTTTTCAATGTATAAGACCACCTTAATGTGACGATCATGTTGATAAACCGAACATTGAACTTTAAATGCATTTTTCTCGAATAAGCAAAAATTAGCGATTTCCATTATTGCGCGCAGGATATCTGAAGAGGTATTGAAGCTATCTTGATGAAATTTTCACCAGAGACTCATGGTCGTGAGCTCGAGTTTTTAAGTTGTGACAGTTTCCATGCGAGTCGTCAAATGCCTTTCCAGTTTTTGACCTGTAAAACTGGTGATAATGCTTCAATGTTGATTGTTTTAGTTCAACCCCTAGACAATGTTATCTGTTGTGTTTATAAAATTGCATGAATTTCACCACAGAGGGTGCTTTATCTCGGTAACCATGGCAACAATGTTTTGCAGCAACATTTTTTTTTGTCAGAGGCTAACAACATATTAGCAGTAGAGATTCAATAGTAATAAAAGATAGAAAAAAAATATGTGTATCGGACCCCCTTAAGTAACACTACGCCTCTATGCAAGTTATAATTAGCGAACTTATATAAAAAAAGTTGTAGTCCAACTTGAGGGGAGCATGAGACGGCGCATCATCATTAACATAAAATGAGGCGTGCAAGGAGGCGCATCATCATTTAAAAAAAATAAATTAACATAAAATGAGAGGCGCAATGGGGCGCATCATCATTAACATAAAATGAGTCGTGCAAGCAGGCGCATCATCATTTAAAAAAAATAAATTAACATAAAATGAGGCGTGCAAGCAGGCGCATCATTATTTAAAAAAATTAAATTAATATAAAATGAGAGGGGCAAGGGGTGCATCATCATCAACGTGAAATGAGGGTGTGCAAGGGACGCATTATAAGGATATGAGGAGAGTATCGTCATTAGCATATGAGGGTGAGCACATTAATTATACAACTTGGTCCTACCTTTTGAGACCTCTCAACTCTCATTACATATGCAATGACGTCACAGAACAAGATTAGGCAAGGCAAGGCGAATTTTGATGAGTTCAGCATATTTTATGGGCAGAAATATGGCTTTGTTTTGGCAATGTTAGCTTGGTAAAATTTTCGATTTATAAACTCCTTATTAGTAATAAATGTATTCCCGTATCTAATAAATTGTTTTTGCTTTATGCGAAGTGATAACAAACGGCTTTCTTAGACAACCAATATGGGAGTGCGACGCTTATATTACAAATATAGACACAGTTCTTACAGGGATTTAAACCTTACAAAGTTTCAAACGTTTATATACAGGGTGTCTCAAAAAAAAGTGAACCCTTTGAAATTAAATACAATAGGGTACAATAGATTCTTTGAAAGAAAATGCAAATATGAAGTTCAATTTCAAAAGGTTCACTATTGTATTGAATTTCAAAGGGTTCACTTTTTTTTGAGACACCCTGTATAGCGCACAAAGTGTGCAAAGCAGTGATTTTTTTTCTACATCAAATAAAGTTTTGCGAGCATAGTTTTCATACAAACATTGTATGTAAACACAATTCTATGCGTTGCTATGTGTTGTTAGGTTGTAAGTTATTAGTAATTATAAGTCGTTACAGGTAATTAAGAAATTTATCTATCTGGGATTTGCATAAAGGAGAATATTTAATGGCTAGGATTGGGTAATGTTTTACAATTCATGGATACAGAACAGCACATACGTAATATAGCTCCAATTCGAGCAAGCTATAGATCTATATCGAGCGAGCTCAGTTCTGTATCAAGCGACCTTAGTTCCAAATCGAGCAAGCTTAGCTCCAAATAGGGCGAGTCTAGCTCCGAGTCGAGCTTAGTATATGGCTATGGCTATGGCTATGGCTATAAAATACAAAACAAGGGTAACTCCAAAAATTGATAATATTTTAATATTCATCTACGTTTCGACTATTTTTCAGTCATCATCAGGATAAACTAACTAGATTATATATCAAAAGCAGTATTTATATGAAGAAATATGAATCATTGATTTATTGATTGATTTATGATTTATTAATGAAAATACATATGCAGCTCAAAAGCTAGCTGAATTGCGTATTTACAAAACTACAAACAATTAGTCTAAAATATATTACAGCAATATTAAAATACGGTAAAATTTACTAAAAGAACTTAAACTAATAGAATTTCGATGAAACTCATATAAAAGTATCTCAAACCGTGCTCAGTTCAAATCCTACAGTTAATTAATTATCTTCAAAGTTATATAAACATATCTGGATTAAAAGTACAAGATAAAATGATATATAATATCAAAATGTCGTCGATATCAACCATTTTCAATGGTAGAAGACATAATAAAAGTATTTCTGAACCGGTTGCATGGTACTCCAATTGGGGATTTCAAAATGCCTCAGTTCTGTCTTAGTTCATAGGATGCTTCGTTGGTCGTGGGTAGCAGTTAGGTTGATTATTAATGAATTAGTTAAATATGATACGTTCTTTAGAAGCTTTAATTCCATGATTAAGTTCAGGTTTATATCTTTGAATAGCGAGGGTTCTTGAAAAAGCAAAAGGGACAAATGGTTAGATTTATCTATGATTTTAGTATTGTGAAAAACATTATACATCTGGTTTGATTAGACTCTGCGTCATCGTAGGGACTTATTTCTAAAAGAGCTTTAATATGTTCAAACTGTTCGCAAGTGGAGAGGTGCTGCTGGATAATGATAATGACTATGACTATGACCTTACATCTTAGAACTCGGTTTAGAGCTATCCTTACATCTTAGAGCTCGGCTCGGAGCTATCCTTACATCTTAGAGCTCGACTCAGAGGTAAATACTAAGTTCGGCTCGGAGATATAGTCATAGCCATAGCCATATTAAGTTCGGCTTGGAGATATATACTAAGTTTGGCTTGGAGATATATAATAGGCTCGGCTCGGAGGTATATATAATAGGCTTGACTTGAAGCTATCCTGACACCTTAGAGCTCGGTTCGGAGTTATCCTTGCACCTTAGAGCTCGGGTCGGAGGTATATACTAAGCCGAGCTCGGAGATTTATACTAAACTTGACTCGGAGCAAAGGTCTCTCGATTTGGAACTAGGCTTGCTCAATTTGCAGCTAGGCTCGCACGATTTGGAGCTAAGCTTGCTCGATTTGGAACTAAACTCGCTCGATTTGGAGCTAAGCTCGCTTGATTTGGAGTCTAAAAACTGTATATATTAAATTTTCGTTCGAGTATTCCATATGCAAACACCTACTATTAGTCCTATAGAACGAGATGCCGAGAAAGATCTTGATATTTACCCATACCTAATACTGGCATCACTCCCATCATATATACACAAATTTGCGGTTAATGCTCAGCAACTGGACTTTGTAGTTCAGGTGGTTAGAGCGCTGCAACGGAATCGCAGAGCCGCAAGCTCGATCTAAAGTTGCATTTTTCGCAACTGCTACTGGTTAGGTCTAAAAATGTATATAAATTTTCGTTCGAATATTTCATCCACAAACGCCGTCTACTGTTAGGAGGGTCGTGAAGGGGGGTACCAAATCCCAGTTGCCAGCCAATTTTTGGCTCAAATCCCAGCACCCAGCCCAATTTTGCCCCAAATCCCAGTTGCCAAATCTGAAATCCCATTCCCAGTCAGGCTATTTGCAAACAGATAATGAACCACTGATTATGCCATTTGGATACATTTAACACCACCTACACTGAACAAAATGATGACGATTTTCAGGGGCTGTTCATATGAGCCGGGCAAGTGCCATTGTTTATATATGTTTTCGAGATTTTATTCACATGAGATTGTGGCCTTGTTCAGTGCATAGTTTATTCCGCCTACAAACAATCTACAGGTAAGGAATTAACAAAACTAAACCTTCTGAAGCAGTTGCCGAAGACAAAAAAGCATTATACGAAACAAATGTGCGGGAATTTCTTGCTAGCGGCTGCCCCAATAAAGCAAATGACAAACTGGCCCGGCAAAGGGAGCCAGCCTATTTCACTGGGCCAGCCCGTTTAACCAGGCCACCAGGTTTGAATTTTAGATGTAACGTTAGTTATATAAGAGGGGGGAGGGCAAATGTTACTACTCCTTATTTCATATAAAACATAATGTTGAATACCATACAACACTACAACAGTTAGCCTGTGCACAGCCGTCAACAGGCTACACAACAGTAGACAAATAAGTATTTTTTTCGGAGGGGGATGTCAAAATCAATTTTATATAAAGATATCATTTCATTTGTGCTAGCCCCCCTTGTAATTAAAGACCGTTCTCTGGTTATTTGAATATAGTATCATAACGAAGAACTAACTTTTAGCATATCTAGTATTTTATCCGCACAGTATCTAAATATACCGGATGAATTATAGAATATGTTTCTATGGTCATTTAAGTACCAAGAAATGAGTGAATTTTAATAGCAATCTGGAAGCAAAAATGTTACGAAATTTAGAGATTTTTGCAAGAAAATTTTGTGAAATAAAGGAAATTTCGAGTTATTGAGAACGAATTAATGCTGGGGAGTGGAACCACTGGCCTTGGTAGCTAGAACTTGTTTGCGTGCTGAGGCGAAAAATACTGATTCTATCATTGTGTCTGCTCAGGTCAAAAATGGGATAATTTTAAGCAGATATGTCAGATATTAGAGAAATCCCATTTCCAAAATTGTTTATCCCATTTCCAGTGGCTAAATCCCAGTCCCAGTGATGTGAATCCCATTTCCCAGTCCAAAAATAAGCAAATCCCAGTTCCCATTTTACCCCTTCACGACCCTCTGTTAGTCCTATCGAACGAGATGCCGAGAAAATTTTTTGATATGTCGTCTCAGAAAGCCGCTTGTTATTACTTCGTATTAGCTTTAATTTAGGGCACTAAGGCAATAACTAGATACGAGAATATATTTGTTACTAATAGAGTCTATAAATACATTTTTTTACCACGTTCATGCGTTGCTGAAACAAAATTATGTTTCTGCTTGTTATGATGTGACGTAACCACAAAATATGGCGAACTCTGCAAAATTCGCCTCGTCTTATACCTGATCTTGTTGTGTGGCGTCATTGTATATTAATCATACTCATAATAATTTTCATATCGTAAAACGATAAGTAAAACGATTATCTAAATTGACTATTAATTAGGTAGGCCTAGGCCTATAAATAGAGACTACAAGCATTTTAAAAAATTATCAGTAAGCGCGGATTAAATTTGTCAGCGACTATTATAAAGAAGGCAGTGAAGCGCTTTGTTTTATGGAATACATAAAAAAGTTTCCATTTATATTTAAAGGACATTGGCAACGAAAATATTTATTGTCTTATTTAATCTTACTGGACCACCTAACTATGAGAATTTTACTATTTTTTTCTGTAACATTTTTGTTAGCGAGTAAAGTGCAAGTAAAATGTGATAAAATTTGCTCATCGGCCGCCATCTTGGATCAAATTCTCAAAAAATTATCTTTGGGGTCAATGACCTTTGTGAGGGTTCGCTTCAAAACAACGTAGGGATCATTGCGTCAAGGTTTTGGTAACACAAAATATGTCGTTTTTGCGCGTTATAATGAACAAAAATTCTCACAACCAGGCAAGGGAACTAAAGAAATGCTACCACTATCGGGTAAAGCCATATTAAGCGTGTGAGAAGGAAAGGAATGGCGAATTTTACAACTTGAGTGGTTTAATTGTGTCACGCGTTTGTGAATGATTGGGGGTATTATTGAAGCTATACTATAGTATTTTGTGTCAATTGAAATTTAACGAGAAACGTAAATGGTCATACACTCTGGAAAAGGTTTCAGGAACCATCCGTTGTTGTACACTTTACACGAAGACATGAGAAGAGATGTTTGAAATGTTAGATATCATGTTCAAATATAATATATTGCGTCTCGCTACAAATATTGATTTCTGGTTTTTAATCAATATCTCGTCTACTGTTTATTGGAGTTACTTTAAACTTTCTGTGTGGTTTACGTACTCTGGTCATTTTATCGTGTCAAATTTTGGTATCTATTTGTTGAATAGAATTTAAACTATACTCTCTTCATTATTTTGACGGTTTGAACTTTTTGAACTTTAATTTCGACTGGCGTCGCTTGTCATGGCAACAAGGTTTTGAAACTATAATCGTCTATCCCTCATCTAAAATCAAGTTTTAACCACTGATTTGTATTTGTCTGTCTATTTGTAACATTTGATCCATTTTTTTGTTCATTTTGGTGCTGTACTTCCTGAGATATTTGTACTTTTGGTATCCTGTTGTTCGATCGCGTACGCACAATATTATTAGTCTTTGGGATTTTATAAATCGGACTAATCTATGTTTTACTTTATCAAGATCTTTGAAACTTTGCGAAGTGAAAGATATTGGTTATCTTAAATCGACTTCAAGTTTCAGCGTTATACGATTAAAGAAATTTAAATCACAACATTTTTAATATTTTCCCAACGGTCATATTCTTGGAGAATTTCCCCTCACAAAGTAGATGATATCACATATCATAATCAATATCGGAACTGTCGCGCGTATTCCATATTAACAAAACTTGAACACTTCTTCTGACTCATCTGTATAAACACTGTTGAACTATGTTCGGACGGTTACTTTTACTCTGTTTAATCTCCTGGCTATATTTTAAAAATAACTTTCCACTTGTTCAAACCCGGCATAGAAGTACTCCAAATGATGTACTCCAAATTAGCTCAGAGCTTATAATCCTTCCTGAGCAACAGTGCTGCATCTGGGTCTCTACATTGGATAAAAAACTAAGAAAGCTAAACTCTCCAACAAACCACCGATATGGTTTGGACCTACAAACAACCCGTAACAACTCTCATGCAATAATTTGTATTCTACTCGCTGGTGACGTTGCGATCAATCCAGGCCCTTTCAATTTACGTCCCATAAAAAGCGATAGAGGTCTTTCCATTTGTCACTGGAATATTCAACGGCTTACGGACTCTAAATTCGAACAAATATCACAAAGTCTTAGGTCTAAACATGCGAATCACTTGCGGCTTGATATTCTTATTCTAACTGAGACTTTCTGCAATGAGAGTATTCCAGACTCTTACTATAAAATACCAGAATACGTTATGTATAGGAAAGACCGAAATGGGAAAGCTGGTGGTGGAATTCTATTATACGTAAATAAAACCCTCGCCGCAAAACGTAGAACAGATCTGGAATCAAATGATATTGAATCTGTATGGATTGAAATTTGCCCCCATAAATCTAAGCGATCATTGCTAGTATCTGGTGTCTACCGTCCACCGTCTGCTAAAAAAGAATGTAACATAAAATTGGGAAAGAATATCGAAAATGCATATTTGGAAAACAAGGAACTGGTAATCTTAGGTGATTTTAATATTGATTACCTAAATCTAGATTCCTTTCTAAAACACGATCTAGTAAAAACACTTGTAAATCTAAATCTGAGCCAAATCGTTAAGTGTATCACCCGACCTGTGTCTAATACATGTTTAGATCACATTTACTCAAGTCATCCAGATAGAATGTGTAATGTTAGTGCATTAAACGTTGGCTTGTCAGATCATCTATCAAATGGTTCACAAATGATCTAATAAACGAAATTCAAAACAGGGATAGACTTCTAAAACAGGCACGAACCTCAAACGTCACAAATGACTGGTCAGTATTTAGACTGGCAAAAAACAAAGTAACACAGTTAATCCGTAATAAAAAGAAAAACTATTTTAAATCAAAGGTAAACGAACATCAAAATAACCCAAATAAACTGTGGTCATTGATTAAAGATCTATCAAGAGAAACAGTGGGCGAAAACCGCAGCGTTCGTAAATTAAATGAAAATGGAGAAATTGTAGCAGACAACAAAAGCATCGCCGAACTCTTTAACTCCTTCTTTATTAGTCAACCACAGCGTCTCTTAGCGTCTATAAAGTCTACTTTCTGTGAGGAATCTCTACTAAACTCACTACAGGGATGGAAACCTTGCCAGATTAAGTTTGAAGTTCCACATATTTCTCCTGAAAAGATACTTCAGATGCTAAAGTCTATGCCAGCCAATAAAGCAACAGGTGCTGACGAATTGAGTCCTAAATTACTGAAAATCGCTGCTCCATCTATATGTAACTCAGTCGCACGTCTCATAAACCATTGCATATCCACCCACACTTTTCCATCCAAGTGGAAAATGGCTAAAGTCACCCCCATTTTCAAGAATCAAGGTAGCATTGAACACAAACAAAATTATAGACCAATCTCTGTTCTTCCGATCCTCTCGAAACTGTATGAAAGACATCTCTATGATGCACTTTATTCACATATGTCCAACAACAATTTCCTATATGGTCTACAATCTGGTTTTCGCCGACGCCACTCAACTGAAACTACTCTAATTCGCTTATTAGACCAACTCCTTTTTGACTTTGACAAAAACAATGTTACTGGACTTGTTTTTGTAGACTATACAGCAAGGCGTTTGACTTGATTGACCACCAGCTGTTACTGCGCAAGTTAAGCGCTTATGGTGTGGATGATGTTTATCTCGAGATTTTCAAGAATTACCTCTCAGAACGAACACAGTTCGTAGAAATCAACGGCTTGAAATCATGTCCATTACGTATAACGCATGGTGTCCCTCAAGGTAGTATTCTTGGCCCTCTTCTCTTTCTTGCATTTATAAATGATTTGCCATCAACCATCCCAAACTCTACTGTTGATGCATATGCAGACGACACCACTTTCTCCTCTAGTTCCCACTTCTCAGTTGCGTCGACCGAATTACAAGTTAGCCTACAAAAGGATATAGACAAACTATGCCAGTGGTCAGACCAAAATCGAATGGTACTTAATGCTGCCAAAACTAAATCAATTCTGGTTACCGGTAAACGCCTTAAATCTCGCCTACAAACTCCTTCTCTATCTCTTACTGCAAATGGTGCAAATATTGAATCGGTCTCCTCACAAAAATTACTTGGCGTAATCATTGACGAAGATCTAGCTTTCAAAGAGCATGTAAACAAACTTTGTAAAAAGCTCAGTCAAAAAATCGGTCTCCTGAGAAAAATTAGAGGATATTTGCCACTGCTTGAACGAAAGCTATTTTATAATGCTATCATCAAGCCGGTTATGATGTATGGTAGTTCAATTTGGAGTTGCTGCTCGCAAAGTGATATTCTTCGAGTCTTCAAATTACAAAAAAGAGTAGCACGTATAATTCTAGGAACAGATACCTCCTCCAGGTCAACGGTCAATTTTACTAAACTGAACTGGATCCCTTTCTATGACGAAGTGAAAATTAATAAATGTACTATAGTCTATAAGAGCCTGCATGGTCAGGCTCCGCAGTATATCAAGAATTTATTTAGAACAAACAATGATATAAACGGTAGACAAACTCGACATGGTGAATACAATTTAGTTTGTCCTAAATTTAATTATGTAACTGAGGGAGGGAAATCTGTAACAGTCAGTAGCATTAAGATATGGAACAATCTCCCCAAAGAGATCAAGAGAAAATCTAACGTTACTTCTTTTAAGTTTGCCCTTAAAACCACTTCCTGGACTCATAAGGGTATTGATCGATTTGAACAGTTAATGTGATCAGTAAAGCTTCAGTAAATTGTAGATATGTATATATATAATCCTAAGATCTCTTCTATAGTTCTCTTTCTAAATAGCTTTATCGTTTTAAAGTAGATATAATCTATAACTTTGTATATATTGTATGAGGGCCACAGGTTTTTCAGCTGTA
Source organism: Trachythela sp. YZ-2020 (assembly GCA_016169945.1). Classification (NCBI taxonomy): domain Eukaryota; kingdom Metazoa; phylum Cnidaria; class Anthozoa; order Malacalcyonacea; family Clavulariidae; genus Trachythela; species Trachythela sp. YZ-2020. The sequence goes on from JADLSH010000030.1 coordinate 400,744, forward strand.
TTGCTGTCATGTGTTATTTTACCATCTTTAAATAAAGTTGTTCATTCATTCATTCATTCATTCAAAGGTTGAACGCATTGTCAACCAGCGATTTTGAGCACCTTGACCTTATCTGGAGCTAAACTAAAGCCTTGAATGTTACTGAAAAATAAATCTGGAGCAGAATTATTGGATACAAGTAATATTCTTTTGAAAACAATCTATATTCAAGTTCTAATGATTATTAAAGAATAGTTATTCACGCGATTCATATATGACATGAAGTTTTGAGCTTCTATTGTTTTGACGGGAAATATGAAGCTGTCAACATAGTACATTATTTAGTATATCTAGCTTGTTTATAGAAAAAAGCCAGACTACAGCTGTTCTCTGGCTTAAATTCAGTTTCATATGTGTGGCTAAATAGTTTGGTGAATTATACATGATGAAGCTGGTAAAAATATTGCCGAAAATGTAACGATTCCATCACAGTAATTCAGTAAATATAGTTATTAATTGCGTCAATACACAATATCAATTATAGAAGTGAGAACTCTAATATTTTTAGATCTTTTAGTTCTTTTGTTATACTCTTTTTTACGAAAAGTCAAGAAGCGCATTTTTTTTCAATTTTAAAGAAATATTGGGTAGGGAATAACTGATCATTAAAATAGAAATTAATAGTTTAATTGTTGCGTTGCCGCACTGAAGACTTGCTATTAACTGAAATACCGGTATTCTCCTCGGTTTTCAATTTGCACTTGTCAATACAAGCAATATACTCTACAACAATCAATAATATACCTTTAATACGAAATATATACGAATACAGCATGCTATTTGTAGCTTGTTTGATGTAATAGCGCTTCTTTATACTACACTGTCCAACTGCATTGAAAGTATAAAAGGAGTAGTTCAAATCTCAATGATGAACTATCCAAATTTGTAGGCCTTTATTCTTGTGTATTTTGAATGTATATATAATTGCGCCAGCTACTTAGGTTTATAAACAGTTAGTATTAGTATAGACTACATTGTGACAATTTTATTTACTGTTGTATTTTCAATAATAATTGGGACTGGTGACTGAACTGATAGAGCTTTGATTGTTTTGCAATTTGAGCGATTTTTATGCATTTATCCAGCGAGACATTCAGGGGATATAGACAATAATAGCATAACATTCCATAAGGATTTCCTACGTGATATTCGCATTTATGCGTCTATTTCACACGGAATTGGAAGAAATAGTATCAAAAGTAGTGGTACAAACATGTTGGCACACTTGTTAAAACCTTTCTGCCGTCTATTTTGCCGCAACGTTTACCGCGTGTGGTAATATACACTATAGAGTTTATATTAGAGAAATTGTCTCAACCCATCTAATGACGTCATTTAATGTATTCATGCATAAATTAGCATACGCCGTTTTTTTCAAAATGGCGGACGACTGTTGAACTTTGTCAAAAATTTTCTCAGCAACTAAATGCGATGGACAAGGGAAACTATGAAATTAAGTATTCCGTAGGCATGCTCTATAAATATAAGGGATAAAAATTTGCGTTGCCAATGTCCTTTAACAAGAAAGCGTAATTGTATGAATTTCTGTCGCATTCAAATGATCAGAGGTGTCAGAGATTTATAAGTTGCTTACCAGCCATTTGCCCAACTGATAAAACACTGCAGTGTTTGTAGCAAACATTGTTGTACTGTATTCATACAGAGTAAAGAGGTACGTCTTTATAGATTTACGCCAGGAAGCATGCACGTCAATAATACATGTTTACAAATTACGGACAACTTACTTAACTTTAAGCCAATTACAGCAAATCCACCTAAAACTAAATATCGCCGGCAGCTTTTGATTGATACCTTCAAATGATTGCCGATCGTATTATAGAAGCAAAGAGGAAGAACCTGTTATCAGAAAGTGAGAATCCCGCTTACCTATGTGGGCGTATATACCCTATATCGCACCCTAAGAACAAAAACGTGATTTTTCAATTCGGATTATATTTAAATCAGTAAAAGGAAGTACATCGTAGGCATACATTTTTGGGTTTATTGTCCTATAACGGTACCTATATTACTAACTACTAAAGAATGCTAATGTTTGAAATACTAGAAATCTATAAATAATATCCAAGTGTGGTGCAAGTATAGATAGCTCTATACGTAATACAGCGTGTCTTTTGGATTAATCCGAGGATCAATCACTGATCTAATAATAGACTGGATAGAGCATCTATAGAATACAAAAATGAAGCCAATTTCAACGGTGCAAATCTACTTCCGGTTACCACTTTGCAGCGAAAACAATATGGAGTTATATTGTGAAATGAGTCCGCGAGGCTGATTATTCGCACTTTCGAGGCATTCCCAAGCGCTGGACTAAATCGTTGGTCCTGTAATAAAAAGCACAAGATATTCCTTTCTTTTGGAGAGATATTTTTGTAGATTTCGTTAAAAAATCGCCGCTCAAGACGTTTAACAAGTTGCATTTTTTTCCCATTTGTTTTTTCATTTCATTTCAACTTTATTTAACCACGGTACTATTTCACAGATACTAATATTTACATAAAAATAGTGATCTTCCAATAGGCCATGTACTATTAACTACATATATAAAAAAGCTTAACATTATATATAATAAGTATATAAATAGTATTCTACAATTGTTTTATCCTATTTTTGAATGTTGCAATACTTTCTAGCGACTTCAAATCATGCATTTGGGAGATTATTCCAAGACTCCGCACCTCTGTAGGCAAATTCCTTCTTCATGTAGTTGGTATTTGGCATCGGTAATGCGTAATTAAATTATCTTTGCCTCGTATTGTGATTATGAATGTCATGCGTGCTCGTGAAAATATCAAGTAGATATTTCGGAAGCATTTTATGTTTAATTTTGTACATTAGAGTAGCTAGTTGACATTCCTTTCTTGTTTGTAGATTAGGAAATCCTACCTTGTTTAGATTATGATTAGATCGCGTTTCTACCTATCACGGGTAATTATACGAAATGCTCTATTTTGAAGTCGTTGAAGTTTATCTGATAATACTTTTCCAATGCAACCCCAAACTTGTGAGCAATAATCGAAGTGCGGTTGTATTATTGATATGTATATAGTTATTAAGTTATTGTAATCGACTATAACCGCAGCATAGAATGCTGAGACCTGAATTAACTTTTTTTGTAATTTGTTCAATTTGGGCAGTCCAGGATAAAGTCTCATCAATCATTAAGCCAAGCGACTTGGTCACCTTGACCTTTTCAATTTCCATATCTCCTACATATATGGACGGTTCTGGAACATTTCTTAAATCTGCGTTAAGCTTTTCTATGATGATATTGATATCGCTATTAGATGTCGCAATTTGGGTCTCGTCGGCAAACATATCTGATTTTGTATGTCTTAAACATTTTGGAAAGTCGTTAATATAGATCAAAAACAATAATGGGCCTAATCCTGAACCTTGCGGTATGCCTGTCGCATATGGGAACTTTATACTGCGGCCAAAACTCTCTGGCAAGTGGCCTTTCATGATAGCATTTTCACTAACCAAATACTTTCGCTGGATAGAATTTTCAATCGAATGGATAAAACGAAAGGTAAACAATTTATTTTAAGTATTTGTGTTTCTCAATCAAGCGAAAAGTATAGAATAGTCGGTGTTGCTCTCATGTTATGTTCTGCTATGAACATTAGCAACAAAAGCTTATCTATATTGCATTTTGTGATTCTGATTGGAGTTTTGGTTTTTGTGCTTGACCGAAAATACATTTAAATAATATGTAAGTGTGTTATTTTCTAAAACAAGCTTTGTATCATTCATATTATAACTGTTTTGAGTGGTTTTAATGCGGAAAACTTGAAATCCAGTCGAATCTGAGACTAGTATATATAGACAGTGAATGGTGTTTGTTTAGTCCGAGTGTAAATGTCTGGTTGCCAAATTGAACCTTCTGGTATAAAATTTCTCACAATTGAAATTTTTCATTATATAGAGCCAAGAAGTTTAAAATAAGAAAACAATGAAGGCATGTCATGCATGGATGCTGGCTGCTGCAATGGCAGAGAATTTTCATATTATAGGAAGTGGCTCATGAAAGTGACTGTATCGTTAAACACTATTAAAGTTTTCTGTTCCCTTTGCAAACTATATAGAGAAATATTTTGTGGTTATATGAACATGAATAGGCGACCCACATTTGAGTCATTTGTCATACTACAATGCTGTAAAAAAGTTAGTTCTAAAAATAGTAATTGGATAAACTGTCAACTATGAAGAAGTTGGAGTACAGTGTCAGTCATTACCCTGTACCATGCCCATGGTCTTCTCTCGCCAGATTAACGACCCCTGGTAAATGCTGGTGAGCTGCTCTCCTTCCTTGTAATATTCCTATCTCCCATAGTCCAGCATTAATTTCTTCAGGGTTTTTTGCAGCGAAAACCCTTCGTCAGGAGGTTAGTAGCCAAACTAACATCCTGACAGTGGGCCTTTGCTCGAAAGATCGATAGTTTATTTCTCTGCACTTCCACAGCTGCAGACCTTACACTGGACACCCAAGTAGTTGGACCCCTACCCAGTAAGTAACAGCACAACACTCAACATTTTCTCCTCGATTTGAAAGAATAACATGTGTCCTCGATTTGAAAGAAAAAAGCCGATTCCTTTAGGAACCAACAATTATTTAAAAGTATATAAATGAAATTTTGATTGAGCACAAACAATTTTATACAATGCCCTTTTAGTGAGTATGGAAGGAGAATCATATCTTCTGTTGATAAACACTCAAAACAGTTATAATATGAATGATACAAAGCTTGTTTTAGAAAATAACCCACTTATATATTATTTAAATGTATTTTCGGTCAAGAACAAAAATCAAAACTCCAATCAGAATCACAAACTGCAATATAGATAAGCTTTTGTTGCTAATGTTCATAGCAGAACATAACATGAGAGCAACACCGATTATTCGATAGTTTTCCGCTTGATTGAGAAACACAAATACTTAAAATAAATTGCTTACCTTTCGTTTTATTCATTGGATTGAAAATTCTGTCCATCCAAAGTATTTGGTTAGTGAAAATGTATCATGAAAGGCCACTTGCCGGAGAGTTTTGGCCGCAATATAGAGTTCCCATATGCAACTTGTTAAACGTCTTTAGCGGCGATTTTTTAACGAAATCTACAAAAATATCTCTCCAAAAGAAAGAAAATATCTTGTTATTTTTATTACAGGACCAACGATTTAGTCCAGCGCTTGGAAATGCCTCAAAATTGCGAATGACCAGCCTCGCTGACTCATTTCACAATATAACTCCATATTGTTTTCTCTGCAAAGTGGTAACCGGAAGTAGATTTGCACCGTTGAAATTGGCTTCATTTTTGTATTCTATAGAAGCTCTATCCAGTCTATTATTAGATCAGTGGGATCAATCTACCTGAAAAATGCAAATAGAACTTCGACGTTTCGAGTGAACGCCCGAACAACTTGACGAAGGGCCTTTACTCGAAACGTCGAAGTTCGTATTGTATATTCAGGTAGATTGATCCAACTAAGACCCGCTGTAATTAGAAATCTAAAAACTCTTTGGAATATATAGCATATTTTTGAAACTTACTTTATGTGTTTCTTTGAAGAAATAACTTGTGAGGACTCTCCATGTGGCAGTACCGGTGAATGCAAACCAGTCGACACAAAGCCTGGAGAATTTCATTGTGAATGTCCGAATGGTTTATTTGGAAATGGATACCACTGTTACGGTACGTTGTTCTATTTTGCCATCATAGAAAATCCAGTTGACAAAGACTCCCGAATGGTACGTCAAACAGTGAATGTGTATTTCCGCTAGAAGTGAGACCTTTCAAGGAACCATACCTTGACTTCAAAATAGATGTGACAGGAAGCTTATAAATTTATTTAAAATATAATCATAACAAGAAAACCAATCCGTAGTTTGGTAACCATGCCATCTAGGAAACCTAAGTATAAACTGTAACGCAGATGTATTATTAGTGACACCGAAGATCTTTGTGCTGTGTTTTCAAACACGGTCTCTTTTTTGTTGTTTTTTCTGAGTATTATTTGAACGTAGTCATATTCATCTAAGCTTCCTTTTAGTCAGTAGTAAAATTTCACAGAATTCTCCAGTGTACTTTGAGGTCAACGGCTTTTTCCGTTTTGTTGCGTCCCAGTGACTTAATAGATTTTTAATAAACAATTTCTTATTCTTATAAAGTGTTCGATGGATTGAACACTTTATGCAAAGTAGTAAACTACCGAAGTTCAGACATAAAATATAAGCTAGTTCTCGGTAATATAGGAAAGATTATTAAAATTACTGATGCTAGCTACGCAAAAAGAATATTGAAAAAATATCGGTAAAACTGACTCTCGGAAGATATACTTGCGTGGTTCAGGAAGATAGTTATCGGTAATCTCCTTTCTGTTTCAATCCAATGTGGGCGCAATTTGTGTGGCGCATTTTCCCAATTTGATTGCGATTTTACTGAAGAGACACTTAAGGAGGTCATTTATTTTTGCCACAATTTTCTGTCTTTTGCAGCCTTCGGCTCGCAAGCTTAATTATAGTCATGTTTGACACATATACGCAAATTTTTTCCGCTGTGTTTATATAACCTCACAATTTTTTTTGGTTTTCAGATACACCATGTTATTCCTCTCCGTGTCTGAATGGTGCAACTTGTACCATGACCGTCAATAACCTTAACGGCGAAAATGATAATAGCGGGGAGGACCACCTGCCATACAAATGTACATGCCCAGTGGGCTTCTTTGGGGATACTTGTGAACATCCAAAAATTGGTAGGTATATTTAGTTTTTTTTTCATTTTCTTAATTGGGATGGACATCTTTGCCTGTGCCTCGTAACTAGTAGTTTTTTGGGCTCAACTCCCCGCTCAACGTACCCAGTTTGGGCTCAACTTACCCGAACACAACATTCCTTTCCAAACAATTAACGAGTCAGAACCAGGCTAGAGCTGGGCTCATCCTCGTCCCCAGGCCCACGGCTACATTGCTGGTACTACTAGGCTCACAAAATCTGGAACGTCACCTTTTACCTTGCTTAGCACTAACAAACTCTTACTGTTTACTAGAATAACAACCTATTCAGTATGGTAGGTGTTCTTCTGATGTATATTTTAAAATTGTTTTACCTGAAGAGATGTTTCGGTGTTTAATTGACATTCCATTCCACTAATCTTTGCTCGACATGGCTACTGATTGCTTTGAATGTGGATTGATCGTTTTGAATGAGTTGTGAAATTTGATTTGTATATCCATAGTTTATATATAGTTTTCGCTTCCCTCATGGTATCCACTAGAGCCTGTTTCATACAATGAAGCACTCTTCAGCTGGACTGAGGAATTTCGTAAAAATATATCGAACTTAAATAGTTTTGGTCGAAACGTGGGCGTTTGGGCGTTCGAACATCCATGTATTCCTATTATGCATTATGTTTTAATTACCGACGTCAGCCATGGTGAATGTTGACTTCGTACTCTCCTGATGACCAGGGCGCATACATATTCGTAACAAGCAAGAATATTTCTTTCCATTTTTCCCATAGTATATTCGGATCCGATTCATGCGGTTGTGTTTGAAGGAGATTGAACAAGTCTAGGTTAAAAGTTTCTGGGTTATATTGGCCGTTTTTATGCTATATTATTTTATACTATATATTTATAGTTCGTCTGGTTATGCGTCTTCAGTATAAAGACGGGCACATTCCGGCACAAGACGAATTATGCGTCTAGACGAACTATGTTCGATAGTTTTTCTTGAGCGACGCACAACCGACGATAGTTCGTCTAGACGTATTGTGCGTCTTGTGACCGTCTTTATACTGAAGACGCACAACAATGATAGCTTATTCGTCTGGTTATTCGTCGAATTATTCGTCCCGTCTTTAACTTGACGAATAATATAGAAGACGAATAATATAGAAGACGCATAATGCATTCTGACGAATAATTCTTCTCTAGTGTAAAAACGGCCAATGTTTAAACTGACGTGTATTTATAATCTTTGGTTGGTTACGTGGAAAAGATATTCAATTATTTTCCAAGCATATTAGAATTATTTTTCAAATTCAACATCTTAATTTGCAAATAGTGAGAATTATCTTAATCGAGAAAAATCAAACCTTGAAACTGTCTGCTAGATATAGGCGAGGTCAATATAATCATATATCACTATAGAGATCAGGATTTCCAACAACATTTGCTTACATTTCTTTTTAAATGTGTATAGGCTTAAATTGCGAATTGATAATGGTAAACTGTTCCAAATTTTAACACCCATAGTTGAGAATGACTTTGAAGTAATATTAAGTCTATTTCGTGGTTGAAACAGATTTCTACGGGCTGCAGATCTTGTGTTATAACTGCGTAGATCGCTGACATTTGTAAATAAAGAAGCAATGTTCAAAGGAGATTCCCATTAACAATATCATAAATTAAGCATGCTGTGTTATAAGAATAAAGAAAATTAAGTGGCATGCGCAATATATTACAATCATGAAGTAGAGGTATATATTGCATGATCTTTATAATTAGCAAAATACATTATACGGATAACCTTTTTTTGAAGAACTAGTAAACTATTTGTTACTGATTTGTTAGCTTGTCCCCAGACAGAGATACATTATGTAAAATATGGATTTATTAATGTGGCTCGATATAGTAATCACCAAAACCTTATTCAAGAATCGCGAAAACAAAACTTCATACTCTATGAACAAATCCGTGTGACCATTTGTGCGCGCGGGAATATTAACGAAATAACTTACAAAATGATCTGACGTAACCAGTTGCTCGCGCCATCTCGCGTCATTACGCGTGTTATATACCGTTTCATGTCAATTGCTGACGTCATTAAAAAATTCCATTTTTGAAAACAATGCGCTATATCTCATTATTTTGTCCGGTGACTTATGTTCAAATTTTGCATGCTGTATTGCACCGCAATAAATTGGGGGTCACCGTGCTTCTTTTCCAACTACACAAGGCGATAGGCTATTTTAGAGTGAATTTCGTACGCGTATGTTACCATAGTAACCAAATATGTGTTACTAAAACTAACATAATTTGAAAGTAGAAACATCAAGATGTATGAAAACCCTGATACCTGATGAATAAAACTTTAAAATATGGAGTTTAATCATTTCAAAGTGTTGAACAACTGAATTTTTGAAAACTGTATCGAGCCACCTTAAGCAATAATAAATTCTTAATAAAGTGTGTTTGGAAACGAAATGTCTCAATCTGGTTTTAACACCGAAAATGCGACTGATTTTAAGAGAAATATAGTTTATATGTGGTTTCCATGTTAAATTAGAATCAATAAATATACCAAGATATTTAACAGCATCTTTCCTTTCAAGGGGATACAATCATTTTTGTTTGTTCGTTATATATCCTAATATTTGGAATATAGCCCAATTTATTTTGCTTAGTGCAAAATATAACAAAATTTGATTTTTGAATATTTAAGGCAAGTTTGTTGGGTATGTACCGTATGTTCAAGGGTATGTACCGTTCAAGGACCGCAATATGCATGTAGGGACCCGGCCACAATATACATTGCGTTGGCAAAATTCTAAAATTTCCCCCCTATATAAAGGTTAGGCAGCAGTTAAGCCATACATATATATTACTTTTTCAGAGTTCCCATGTGACAGGCTAGTTGTGGATATTCCTTATTGTGATGATGGAACAACCGGTAATTCTCTTTTATTGTTGGTACTTGCTTAAACAGCTGTAGAAGACTAATTGTCTGAAAGACTGATCTACATGGTTGAAAGCACGAGTGGAAATATAATCTAGAAACCACAAGTGCAAAAATGAGTATCGAAAACGCATTTCATAAATTAAACTGACTGAAATTAAGGTAGAAGGTTTAGGTGGTGGATATTTCGAGTCAAATAATATATATAATATTTTCAACCTGAACGGGAACGGCTGCGAAAAATGCAACTCTAAAGACTCTTTTCCACTCCAACTCACAAGCTCGCTGCGAGTACTTTCATCCAATCACAATGCTCGACAGTTTATTTTAATTACATGCAAGAACCCGCAGCGAGTTTGCGAGTTGGTTTTGCGATGAGTGGAAAAGAGCCTTAAGTCCTCCGACAGGAATCGAATCTGCGGCCCTGTGATTCCGGTGCAGCGCTCTGACCACTGAGCTACAGAGTCCAGTTGCCAAGCGTTAACCGCAAGTTCATGTGTATTTGTAGATGTGGGTACTGCGGGTTGTGATAAGGTAAACCACAAGATGTTTTTTTTGCATCTCACTTGATTGAAATTAAGGTAGAAGGTTTAGGTGGTGGATATTTCGAGTGAAATAATATATACAAAGACCTGAACGGGAACGGCTGCAAAAATTGCAACTCTAAGTCCTTACTTGCAATCGAGTGAGATGTAAAAAAAACCATCTTGTAGTTTACCTTATCACAACCCGCAGTACCCGCTTCTATATAATTACATGCGGTTAACGCTTGGTAACTGGATTCTGCAGCTCAGTGGTCAGAGCGCTGCACCGGAATCGCAGGATCGCAGATTCGATTCCTGTCGAAGGACTTAGAGTTACATTTTTCGCATCCTTTCCCGTTCATGTCTAAAATATTCTATATATTATTTCACTCGAAATATCCATCCACCTACACCTTCTACCTTAATTTCAATCGAGTGAGAAAGAGAAAAAATCTTGTAGTTTATACCTTATCACAACCCGCAGTACCCGCATCTATATATACATAAACTTGCGGTTAACGCTTGGCAACTGGACTCTGTAGCTCAGTGGTCAGAGCGCTGCACCGGAATCGCAGGTCAGATATTTCAAAAATTTAATTTAAGTGTGTTTATAGTTTGACCAATTTTATATCCGATATAATTCAATCAGCACATTTCGGCTTAAGGTGACAAGCAATAAGAATTAACTATTATATATAGTTTCAAGTTACGGTGACGTAAAGGATTATTATATATTCTTGGTGCATGATTCAAGTCAATTGTTTATAATCTATTGCACAAATTCGGCTGTATACCATTCGGCCTCTTTGTCTTGCATATTTAGTTGCAGCTCTTGCTACCAGAAGTAATCACTTTCCAAACAATCTTTTTTGCTAATCTAGATGACAAGACATGTGAAGACAAGCCATGCGGAGATCAGGGAACATGTGAACCGATACCTAGTTGTCAACACAAATATAGATGCAATTGCGAAGACGGTTACATTGGGCGTATCTGCGACAAACGTAAATATAGTTTGTCTATTCAGTGACCAAAAAACGTACTTTTATCGCAGAGCATGCATATATACGTCTGTGACGAGCGTACTAATTCCGCTCAGCTATTTACACTCGTTCAACGAAAAGCGAATCGCGAAGTGTTTCCAATTCCTTTCTCACAAGATTTTACTGGTGATGTTTATAAATTGTTCAAAGTTTCTTGAAATCGTGTATTGCGTTTAAACATTTTCTTATCAGCTTTTCTTATCATAATAATGTTTTATTCTCTATGTAGAAATAGCTGAACAATGCATTGACGAACAAGGAACTTGTAAATTGAAGATAGTGGAAGACGATAATAGTGGACGTTGTTTACAAATAGGATGCAATTGTGCTTACGGATTTAGTGGTGACAAATGTCAAACGTCTGGTAAGTTTATGTGTACGTATATATATATATATTAATGACCCAAGCTGTTTGATATAAAACCATATTTATCAAAACAGCATTGAAACAAAACATATTTTGTGGGAGATGGGGTTCTGGGGTGTGAAGACTCATATTACGACAAACATCATCCCTACTCACCTCACACCTTAACCTGAACTGGTGACTGAACTGAATGCTCTGACCATAAAGCAGAGAGGGTAGCTATTCCCTGACGACCCTGAACCAAGAAACACTTGGAGAGTCCTTAACCTGACCAAGGGGAATGAAACCCCTATGGACAGTCCTTAATAACATGACCCAGGGCGCTAGGCCCATATGGGCAGTCCTTAACCTGACCCAGGAGCAATAATGAATAAACCCCTATATGGACAGTCCTTAATTATATGGTATATGTGTGACGTATATTGAGTCTATGGAGCTGAAGTTGACATTTTGGAGACTTCAACCCGAACCACAAATTTATTAACCAAATAACAAAATAGACTGCGACCGAACACGTTGCTTTTTAACTATGTACATACTAAAGTAAAGGCATTATCTAGCAGCAACATTGTTTGTGTCTCTTTCCAAAATGTCCTTTCTCGAGTCCTTGATCCAGTATATGGTGTTGAAAACAGTTGATGATAGCTGCTTCCATTTGTATATAATAGCTATTATTTCCATAATATATTAACTACCAATATTATAGCGATGAATTTGCAATTTTGAACATATTCAAGATAACTCTAACTTAGAGCAAACGTCAGGCTGAATAGCCAAAGAGGTTGGTGGGTGGGAAATTATTTCAATAACTTGAGTAAGCACTGTAAGCGCCTCGCTTTACTTATTTTACTTATTGACAGATAGTCATTAATCTGTCATTACTTATTGACAGATAGTTCAAAGATCATTTTCATCATTGGGCATACTTTCACGTGGGCAGCCCTTGATATTTCATGGTAACGCTTCCTACTAACAAATTGACCAGTCATAACGCGCAATATAATACAAGCTAATTAACGCATAACTTGCAGGATGCTAACAAGATCATATCATTTATACTGAGCGCTTCGCTCATAGCATTTCGAAGGTAATGACCGGCCTGCTAACGCGGTTTGAAATAATTCACTCGAGAACATTTCTTGCTTTCATATTACCGAGTGAACACAGTTAGAAGTCAAGAAGTTTCAATGAATCCAAACTGAATTCAATCAGTATTAAGGTTATGAAATGTTGGTTTCTCGTAACTTTATAACTATAGGCAAATAACCTCAAAAATCCGGACTCTTTAAAAGAAGCCAAATGTCGTTCTCGTACCAATCAATCATATAAATACTGTATTTTTGTGTATTTTTCGCCAGTTTTATTCAAAGATATACTTATTGAATAAGAATGCATGATCTAAAATATAGGACGAGCTATATACAGCTTATATTTGACTAGCGCCATTGGCACTCGAATTTGTATAATACTTGCAGGTTAGGTCATTGCAGAAGATGTACGGTTATGGACATTCTAAATGAATAATGTTAATGTAATATTGGTGTAATTAAGGGGTCGCCGTAATTGGAGAAACTCTGGCGAATTCCCTGGCGCTACTTGTTTGTATATTTGGTAGTTGCCAAAGTTTAGTAAGTTATAATGTATGTCTACCAAAAACTAAAGTTTTATCATTAATGGATTATTGGGAACTGCAACTGTAGTTTAGTATTTTTTCACTTTTATCGTGTTAAGCATGAAAGACCACTCATTTTTTCACGCTATTATAAAATAATATAAGAAGATACTTGTAAAAAACGAGCGCTAACTGGTTTAGAACGGTGTTTCTAGAACTTGAAATTGCGCGGAAATTCTCACCCTTTGGATTTGTTTTATCATTGATCAATTTCTTGTTTCTCCCAACCAGTTCTTTCACTCTTGTAGAAACGTGCAATGATGCCAAACGCAGTTGTAAAAACAATGGAGAATGTAAAAAAGGTAAATGTGATTGCGTCGTTGGTTACAAAGGTAACTTTTTTGTTCAGTGCAGTGCAGAATAACGTTTATATAATAATGACCATGGCTGAGTTGGGAAATAATATGTATTGCTTGTTTACTTATGCTGCCATTCTTTTCTTTGCAAAACTAATTGTTATTAAGTATATTAACAGTATTTCAACAAGTATAAATATCATGCAAAACTTTATGACCTATGGTATAGTTTATATGTAGAGTTTATGGTGTAATATTGCCAGCGTCAATGTTGTATTTCTTTTGCCAAGCACGCGATCCACTGATCTTAAGCCCCGTACAGACGAGTAAGTTTATCATGTCAAGTTTTCCTTTGGGTTCAGATTTCAAAATTCTAAAACATACCCCCGGAGGCCTCAGATTTCGAAAGCATACCCCCGGACCCCCTTGTAAGTTCACGCCTTCGGTGGGCCTGTCTCTCTCATAATCCCCCCCCCCCCCTCTCATGCGTTGTGCTGGCTACGCCACTGGTCGAAAGACTTGTTTGCCGTACACACGAACAAATAGACTCGTCAAGGAACTTGTCAAGGAAAACTTGCTCGTCTGTACGGGACTTTAATAAAAGGATTGGAAATATTGTGGCGCCATAATATAGAACGAAACCGGATATGAACGGTTGGCATGCGTGAGGCACCACGTCAAGCGCCCAGTTTAAACGAGAAAAATTCTAATTATTGATTGATTTTTACTCGGATATATAATTGCCGTAAAGTGGCATTATTCACATTAAGACTCATGTTTATGCATTGGTGCGATGTCAAGTACAATTAACGTGCATAAAAACACCATTCTAAGTCTTCTATTCACATACTGATTTCTAAATTGTGCACATGCCTTTACAGTTCCAAATTGGGTGTCTTGACGTGATATCTCACTTTATAAATAAGCTTTCATACTTTTAGGTACAATTTTATTCCCAACCGTAGATTTAAATACAGCAGAACCCCGTTATTTGGAACAGCCAAGGAAAACAACAATAAGTTCGAGATAGCCGAATCAGTGTCAAGTTACAAAAATATAATATAATTAAATATTATTTTTAAATAAAATTAATTAACGTGGCTGATTCAAAGACCCATTGATACAACGGTTATTTTTGCATATTTACAAGTAATACAAAAATTCTTAGAACCACTGAGTATTTTAATAAAATACAAAACAAGGGTAACTCCAAAAATTGATAACATTTTAATATTTATCTACGTTTCGACTATGTTTTTTTTATAAATATAAATATTAAAATGTTATCAATTTTTGGAGTTACCCTTGTTTTGTATTTTATTAAAATACTCAGTGGTTCTAAGAATTTTTGTACTACTTTTAATATGAAAATACGACAAATGCTTATCCCACGAGGCGATTTATAATACATTTTAGCCTATAAAATATCTCATTCCCATTACACTCTTCGCGCTTGGATTATACATTTGACTATTGCCTGCATGTCAACCTTAATTGAAATAGCTGTATACGATAAACGCTGTCAATGCAATTTATTCATCAATTGTGCTGCCAGTATCTTAAACTGAAAGAGTGGATTCATTGTTATATAGTCCGTTTTACGTGCATGCTTACACTGAAAAATAAACTACGTGCGCGTATTCCATAATATAAACAAACTGAAGTCATTAAAGTTCGGGAAACCGGATAAATTCGGTCAAGGGAAGCAACATTAGTTCGAGAAATCGGGGAATTCGAGTTTACCGAGGACGAGATAACCGAGTAAAAATGCTGGAAATAGTAATGGAAATCCAAGAGAAATGGATTTATCCTTTTATGAGCGGAAGGAAATTAGCGCCGTATCAGTAACTTCCTATCAGACGAAAATCCGCTTAATTCACATTAAATTGATTGTTCACTTTCTCGATTAACCAAAGTTCTATTTTCAAAATATGTCCGCATTGAACAGCCATGCTAATGATTCGATTTTTGACGCATACGAAATAATAATATCTTATTTAGAAAAGGAATTATTGTGCGCCTTTTCATGTAAAGGTGCGAAAATCTATCAACAGCATCCATATCCTAACTACAGTGGCGTAACATGCCATTAAGTGTCACGAATAGTTTTCGGCATACCGTTATCTTTGTCTGTTTCAATGGTATATAAACTTTACCGTGTTCTTTTGTTGCAGAGCCCCACCAATCCTATATTAACTTCCCTCGCATACATTTTGCTGGAAGATTCCAGGCTGAGCCGTCAACCGTAAACAATTATGAATACAACTTTGATACGGAAAACTTTCCCGGTCAAACACAGGGATGGAATCCAACCGGAAGTGCAACATGGCGACTGGTGGACACCCATGTTACAAGAGTTTGTTATTCAAACGAAATTTGCACTTCTTTTAAGGGTGATGACGCAATTATCAACACATTAATAAAAGGTAACTATTTTTCGAAGTGGGGAAGAAGTAGTGGCACCCAAAGGGCAGTCAAACGTTAGAGTTGGTCTCGCCTAGTGACTCGACCAACTCTTTCCCTTTTTCGTGCTCTCCCAACTTCTCAAGTGCTCAATAATTGAATTTAGCATGAGAATTGAGAATTCGAATAAGCACCTCTGTTAATTTCCCCCCTCCCTGAAACGCTCAGAAACAATGATCAATTGATTCCTTGGGACGTTTCGAGAAATAGTTAGTATTACTCATCATAGGTGATGCATTGTCTCATTTAATTCTATGATTAACAGTATGTTTGACCAGTGCTGATATTGTTGTGTAGCGTGCGTGGGTTGAATATTTGCGGTTGCGCTGATAATGTTAATTAGGGTGTAGTTTCCTTTAGGGTGTAGACGCACGTCATATTACGTAAATAACTAATTGTAAGATAAGCTAACGTCACGCAAACCTGTACTATAAATTAACCTACTTTAACCAAATATATTGTTCTTCACTCTGACTCTGTTGTGAGTATGATAGTCTAACAAGTAGAGTGCTCGGCACGTTACAATTGGTGCTCAGCGGTGGGATGATCATGCCTGTTTGAGAGTCTGTGGATTAAACAACTACGTTGGTGTTACACAAGACGAGTTGCCGTAGTAGAGACGAAACATAAGCGAAAACTATCTTAATCAACATCATGGAATGACTGTGCAGAAGACGTGTAGAGGACGTTATCGATTTGGCGTGTTGAAACAGAGTTGGGAGTGAAGTTTCAGATCGTCGGCTTGGTCGACCGGCGTTCTTAAAAGACCCCCCAAAAAAAATCCCAACGGGATTTGACTTGATGAAGAGAGGGAAAGAAGACGGAGTGCATTGGGTGTAGCGAGAGAAGTGAAATAAAGGGTGGACGGACGAGATAAGTTTTATATGAGAGAATGAGGACATGACCGAAAAAACAATAATTACGAGTGAGTACAGTATTATGTGTGTTATACATATATCGTGACCTTTGACATTGTTAGAGAATATACAGATCAGATTCTGAAATCGTTACCGAAGATCGCCTGTGAATTGAATTGAACTGTGGTAAAGTCTTTACGACATGAATAAGAACGTTCTTAGTTACTTTAAATTTTGAACGTCTTATAGTTTTTGTAATGATTTATACTATTGTACTTAATTATTATTTTGGTAAGCATAGCATGCGCGCGAGACAAGACGGAAATTTGATATTTAGTGTATTATCAGTGTTAGCTTTGGTATATATAACAGCGTTAGGTATAACAGAAAATAAAAAGAAAATAGAGAATTAGGCAGTTATGTTGGCAGAATGAGCGTAAGTCCGGAAGTAACGGCAGACCAGCGAGAAAGTAACTGCGAGAGTTAGTAAGAGTAGAAGTATAGGCTAGTATGAGGTCTAGCGTAGAGATACCCTGTAAGAGACAGGACGAGATACCCTATAAGAGATAGGAGGTTAAGGAGAAGTATTTGCATAAGAAGAAATAGTAGAGTAATTAAGAATAATCATTAGCTGTTTTCAGCGGTACATAAATCATGACGGAAGGGCAGCAGTCCATTGTTAATCTTGGCGCTCTGGTTGTGTAGTACGTAAAGTCAAATTTGATTAATTTAGAAAATATTTATACCTTACCTGTAATAGATAGATTAAGCTAACGTCGAAGCTAACTAGAGGATGTAAGATCGGCATAGCGTGCGGTTAATTTTACGTTAATGTCATCATAGGTTTATTTACTATATTTTTATTATTTTAAGTGTAATTCAGTTTTCGGGACGAAAACTTAAGAGGGGAAATAGTGTAGCGTGCGTGGGTTGAATATTTGCGGTTGCGCTGATAATGTTAATTAGGGTGTAGTTTCCTTTAGGGTGTAGACGCACGTCATATTACGTAAATAACTAATTGTAAGATAAGCTAACGTCACGCAAGCCTGTACTATAAATTAACCTACTTTAACCAAATATATTGTTCTTCACTCTGACTCTGTTGTGAGTATGATAGTCTAACAAGTAGAGTACTCGGCACGTTACAATTGCTTGAAATTTTGAGCAACATAAATCAAAACTATTTTTTGTCATTATATTTATTCTGGAAGAAAAAACAAAACAAAACGAATGAACCCTTTAATAAATTAAATTAGGTAACTATATAATAACTTACGCAAGCGTTATGTAAAGCTGTCACATAAACCGATTGTTATTTAAGGTGATTGTCGTTGAATATTCACCGAGGCGAAGTCGAGGTGGATATTCACCGATAATCACCGAGACTGAGGTAAATTATTGTTTTAGTATAATTTCAGTAGTAAAATATGCATAAAGTTAAATACAACCACATGCGCTTCAGTTATGAATATAATTTACTTCCTTTTTAAATGCGTAATGTTTACTAAAATAATCGGGAAGTTCATTAAAACAACAACGTCTATGGCCGAATAGCGCTGAAAATACTTAAAATTTACAAGAAAGATCATGCAGAATATAAATCAAACAATTTAAAACGTTTAAGAAAAGTTAATTGTTGTCATGATCATGTTAAATATGAATAGTTTGGTTTAGATCGTATTTGAGTAACAGAAAACAAATATGTAAAAGTAATCAGGCAATGTCGAGGCAATGTGCTATAACATGTGGAGTACCACAGGGGTCGAATTTGGGGCCCCTATTATTTTTAGTTTATATTAATGATTTGCCAAAATGCATGGATGGTGCTTCGGCAAGCATGTTTGCTGATGATACTAATTTAACTGCCACAGCCAGATCGATTGACGAATTAGAGGAAAATCTGAATAAAAATTTGGAATGTGTACATCAATGGCTAATTAGCAACAAATTGACCCTAAACAAAGATAAAACAGAATACATGGTAATAGGCTCAAGAAGTAAACTAAATAGCATCGATCGGGATCCCTTAATAAAACTAGCAGATACAAACATCAAACGTGTGAAACAATGCAAAACCTTGGGGATCGTTGTTGATGACCAGCTTTTATGGAGTGAGCATGTTGGTAATGTAATAAAAAAAGTTTCTAAAGGATTAGGTATGCTAAGGCGACTTAAGCAGGTTGTGCCAAAAGAAATTTTGATCACAGTATATAAGTCATTGGTTCTTCCTTACTTTGATTATTGTAGCATGGTCTGGGATAATTGTAGTAGCTATTTGCTTGATAATATGCAGAAAATGCAAAACAGAGCGGCAAGAATAATCAGGGGCGCCGGAATGCAGCCGAAACGGCGGGGGCAGCCCCATGCCAAAAGGGCACGAACGCCGAAGGCGCGAGAAATTGGTAGGGGGGTCCGTGGGTATTGTCCCCCTGAAAATTTTTAAATCTACACTCTCTAGTTAAACTGCACGGTCATAATCCTTATTAAACCTATGAGGGCTAGTCCGGTCACAATAATAATAATTTATTCATTGCAATGTACTTCATTGTTAAGAAAAAGGGCAACCGGTTGCCCCCGCGTGCCCCCGTAGTATAAGGGCAGCGGGGGCAGCTGCCCCCGTGGCTCCGGCGCCCCTGAGAATAATTACGGGTAAATCATACGAGATCCGATCAAGAGACCTGTTGAGAGAACTTGGTTGGCAAACACTTAAGGAAAGGAGAGATATTCAGAAAGCTACACTTATGTTTAATGTTAAAAATAAGGAAGTGCCGGAAAATATGGCTAATATGTTCAGTTTATCTAATAATGAAAAGTATCAACTTAGAAGTAACGGGCTTAATTTTCAGCTAAATAAACCTAGAACAAATTTCCTGAAAAAAAGCTTTAGTTACACAGGAGCAAAATGCTGGAATGACTTGCCAAATAAGGTTAAGACAAATGAAATGTCGACAGGTCAATTCAAGACGTCTCTCAGAGAAAACAGTAACATTAAATAGATCTAGCTACATATGTTCCATCTGCATGTAATAATTTTCCTTTTTAAATATTTTTAATAGTGTGATAATTTTATACTTATGTGTGCATTTGACTAGGTTTCATTCTTGTTTTCTAATAATATTATGTAATAGCAGTTTCAAACGGCCTCTTGAAAAACAGATCATAGGTGTTCTGAAGGGCTACCGTTGTAAAATATTTGGAAATAATAATAATAATAATAATAATAATAATAGGCCGTAGGATGAGGGTCGAAATATGCTTAGAAAACAGATTCCGTAGCACCCCTCGTGTAACTACATAATTTTTACATGAATCGAAAGATTAGAACGTACTTAGTTAGAATCCACTTCCCCCCAAGCGAAATAGTTGCACAAATTGAAGTACAACCTCTCAAAACTTCGGGCTTCCTCGTGTTTCGAAATCATGAACGGCCATTGTTGTGTTGCAACTACGCATGCGCTTGACCACAAAACACTTAATGCGCACGCGCATATAGGAAAACTGATCTCAATAAAACACGCATATTCAAGATGGCTACTAATGACGATATGTTGAAAATTCGAATATCCTCATGTTTTATGCATTTTGAAGGCGTAACCGAGCAACTTTCTAAAGTTACTCGTCAAAGGCTTAAAGTGTCTATGAAGTGAAAAAATGGTTTTCGATTTTTTGGACTATAATGATAGCTTGGGGCATTCGAAATAGCTAAAAAGTAGTTTGACGCAATTTTGTAAGATATTGGGGGAGAAATAACGGCTGAAAGTTTGAATTTTGAGGGAAAAGAATCACGGGAACTGGGTTACGAGTTTAATGCGATGATGACGTATCCAAATGGACACGATAGCATTCAACAATATGGCTTATAAAGGAGAAAGCCAATGTTCTTCACCTCCAAATTTAAAACAAATTTGCAGCAAGGACAAATTTATTGGACAAGAAGTAATATCGAAAGGAAAGTTGTGTCCCAACGTTATTCCATGAAATATGTGACACTAAGGCTGCGCCATCTAAGCAAAGACCAACTCTGTGTAGGCCAGTGAGTCTACACTAGTTAACGCGTAGTTTGCCACTGGGCCGCATATCATAGCAAATTTTTCAACAATAATCAACGAATAGATCTATTTTGAATAAAAGAGATAAAGCGAGTACAAAAAATGTAATTTCTGGATAATAATGTCTCCTAGATGAGGTCAAAATCATGCTTTGCGCATGCGACGGTGGCAAGAGCGCAATAATACGAGAAACTTCCCGTCGGACTATTGTGATGCAAGTATCCCTATAATATACTAATCATTCACCAATATTTTCGTAATGGTATATATCGTTTCAGTTGTGTGTAAATGTACTATGTGAAACATTCATGTAATGTTTCAAATCCGAAAACGAGGACTGGACCGGGTTTCAAGACCACGCAATCTGTGTATGTACAATACATTTCTAAAGATTCAAATTATGCTAATTTTTACATAAAAATTTGCATGCCATTACACCAGGCATTGTACTGCAAGGCAGACAAAACAACATCTTGTTCGGCAAGAATGGCTTCGAATGAAAATGATGAGGAATGTCCTGCTAAACGTTTTCGTAAATCGCGAAGCTGCGACGAAGAATGAGAATTGTTACGAAATGCGGTACCGATCTCGACACGCTACAAAAATAAGTGGGCAGTTAATATATTTAGAACGTGGATACGAGCAAAATCATAGTGCTATTTTTGAAGAAACGAGCTTGAGCGTATCATTACATAATGTTCAAGACTTAGATGTCAATAGCAGGGACAAAATGACGCCAGTGTCGTTAGATTTTTGGCTTGGAAAATTCGTTCAAGAAGTAGGGAACAAGAAAGGTGAACGGTATCCAGGTAGAACTTTTAAGCTTATACGGAGCCGAAGTGGTCATGTTAGTGATGCACTTTTAGGATATGAAAGGAGCTGCAAGGACCAGGAGAAAAATTTTTCAAACATTTTGAATCCACCCGGTCAGTTAAAGCAGTCTAATACGGAAAATCTAGTGATAATATACTAGTCAGCGTGCAAAATGAGTCAGAATTAACAGAATTGATTCTTTATTGTGTGGCTTGAGCGATGAGCAAATATTTTTGAATAATAATGTTGCATGATCTGCAAATAACCGATCGTACGGCAATCCAGTAAATATCAGTGGAAACTGCAATGTGACAATTAACCAATATCAAATGTAATCTGTTAGCTAAAGTATAAACATGATATACTGTAGTTGTGTGAAAAGGCAAAAAATGCCTTCTTGTTGTGTACGTGTGTTCCAATTTGATGATATGTTTAAGGTTAACAAATGGCAACTAATATCAATCTCATTTGCTTTAATTTGCTTATGTTTTAGCGATTGCATTTCAATAGTTTACTCCCGTCGATGGAAAGAATGAATTTTGATCCAGTCCTAGGACTGGATCAAAATTAATTCAGTCCTAGGACTGGATCAAAATAAATCCAGTCCTAGGACTGGATCAAAATTCATTCATTTCATTCATTCAGCCCCAACTCTTCCCTGCTGATATCAAAACCCTCCCCGGCTTTCAATGCGATGGAGAATTTACCAGGTATCTAGTACGATCACCTGACCAATATAGAGCATTATGATTAGCTAATATTCTCATGAATAATTAATGAGTTTGAGATTTGTGTATACTGTAGCTATCATCTGTGGGCAAATTATACATGTATATATCAAAATTAATGATTTGAAAGCGGTGTAAGGTGTAATTTAATAGTTGACAAGGACAGGCGAACATGTGCAGTACTTGAAATATACTCACGATGCTTGGGATATTATTGGTAATGTTTTAACATTCTACGCGGATATACAATTGCTGTTCAACTTTAGCTATTTGGTTTGATTACCATAGAATACAGCGGAGAAAATCTATCTATATTCTATACTTCTATCAGAAGAATTCGTTTGGTTTATATATTACATGTAATGCGTCATTGTGGTGAAAATTGATTAGCATAAACAAATTAAAAGGTCGTAATATAAAAGTCATAATTATATTCCAGCTACTTGTTAGTCCAAATAGTAAAAAGTTGTAAGAAAGCCGAAACGTCGGATTAGATTAAGATATATTTTGCCAGACATGCACACTGATGTGAACATTAATATTATACTAAAATCACTCATGTGAAATCAAGTACAGAATATATTACACATTTAAACATTTAAAACACGCTTATAGTGATTCTTTCTATAAATTGCGGTATTTAGTGTTTATATTTGGGAAATATTTAGTATTGAACCAACTCAAAATACTATACATTACAAGACATGTCCATTTGCATACGTCATCGCTGTATCTGACCGCGCGATAATTTCCCCCCAAAATCGCGCAATTTTCTTTGTTTGATGGCTTGTAGTTCAAAAAGTATTGTACCGATTGAGTTCAAATTTTGCATAGTGTGTTTTTATATGTCAATGTTTTGTTTGCGAAGAAGAAAATGGGTAGTGATTTTTCACTTCATAGACACTTTAAGAAATTTGTCGATTGCAGGAATAAATGGGCGAAACTTATTTGCCTGCAAGCTGAGATAGCGAAGGATTCGTATGATAAGTTTGATGACGAATTCGTCAATTCATACTTGGCAGAGAACACAAACGAAAGTTTTGATTTAGAATGGTACCACCACATGAAATGCTACAAGAAATTTAGCGATGAAGAAAAGATCCGTACACAACAGAGAAAAGAGGAAAACGGAGCTAGTACAAGCACGGAAAAGGTCGCTAATACCGTAGACCACACATGCCACATGGAACCCAGAAGAAAGATTACACGCAATTCAATGGCTCCAAGTAAGACCTTGCCTCAAAGAAACAAGCATGTACTACAAGAATGCTGCATTATTTGTGGAAGAGATTCGTCTTGGTTTTCAAGAGAAAAGGTATGATTATGTACAATTTCTTGTGCATATACCTATATGGCTATATGATATTTTAGAGTACCTATTGGATGCGTTGGATTTTAATGGGTTAATTATCCAGATAATAAGTCTATTTAAACAGGCATAATATAAGCTACTCTGGATTGTAAAGTTTATGAACACAATGTTCATAAACTTTACAAACCAGAGTAGCTTTATTTTAATACCTGGTTAATTTGTCAAATTCACCCTGCTTTAGGGACTGTTTATATGAAACCTGGGCTGGCTCGCTGACCGGGCCAGCCTGGTAAGTGGGATGAATTTGTCTTGTGTTTATATGAGAAAATTTCATCCCAGCAGGCGGTATGATTTTGTTGTTTTGACCTTTGACATTGTTTTGACAGTTCTTAAAAATAGCTCGCAGACAAATTGGTGGTGGCGTCTCTTTCAACTTTCATCCTGGCAACCGGGCTGACCCGGTTAGTGAGTGTTTATATGGGGAAATTTTCATCCTGGTAAGCGAGATCTCGCCGGGTTCCATATAAACAGGCCCTTAGTTGGTAAATGCCATTTTTAAACAGGCATTCTAAACTTGTATGTTTTGTGTAGAAAACACAAAAGAGAAGAGGAACATCACTAGTGTTGGCAAGTATAATTGATGCTGGCTTATTACGTACAGCTGCTGAGAGGAAAAATGATGAGCGGATACTTGTGCAGATTATAGATAAAGACTGTGTTGCATTGGAGGTCCGTTACCACAAATTAAGTTTGCTATAGCAACTATACCATATTCCTTGCAAGGGAGGCAAAGACGACCACAACATGTGCACCACCAGTGTATGAAATATCTTACAACGTATTCTGTAAAGAAGTCATTGAAACTGAAATCATCAAGGGAAAAGCAATAAAGTACATGATGGACTTACTTGAGAAATTTTTTGTCATTGCTAAGGAAACTGAGAATGTGGATGCATCGAAATACAGGTCTTCCGAGCTCAAGCAATGGCTAATTAACAGTTATCCCCAGCTGGTATTCTATTTGCCTAAATCTAGAAATGTTAGTGAAATTGTGTATGCTGAGAACTTGGATACTTTTGATTTAGTTGAGGAACATATGTTGAGTAAAGCTGAAAATAGTGATGAAGAATTTGATGAAGGCGACTGCATAAATAAACAAGGAACCTGGACTAATAAAATTGATGGGAAGAGAGTTAGAAAATAAATAAGATTGTGAACACCGAGTAATACTTATTTATGGTATATCGTAATTTATCTATTAAGCGCCCCTCCCTCCTGTAAGCAATTAATTTATAAAATCGAAAGGGGGTATTGTATTTTAAAGATAATTATGATATTTTACTGATACTTTGGTACGTAACATCACTGTACCCGATATTGCATATTTATAAAGAGAATCAAACGTGCAAACAGACTCTTTGTATATATTAGAAATAAGCCCCCCCCCCAAAAAAAAATTAATAGAGAAATTACGGTATGCGTGTTCTATAATGTTTAGGACTGTGATAATATTTAAAGCCTGAAAAACAGATTTGCTTGCAAAAACGTCATGCAATTGCTGTAGTATAAAATAACATCATATTTTTAATAAGTTATTATTGTAATGTTGGCTTGGAAGTGTTCCTGGCGAGGGCTTGACACGGTACATTGCTCAGAATGTTTGGCGAACCCCATTAAAATGCACAGAACATTAAAATGCACAGAATATCATACATTTTTAAAACACTCCGATGTCATCTTGTTTTATTTCAGCCCTGCTTTCGCACATTTCATAATTTTTTTCTTGTCCAGTCCTGCATTGAGATCACTTTTCCTATCTGCGCGTGCGCGTTAAGTGTTTTGTGGTCAAGCGCATGCGTAGTAGCAACACAACAATGGATTTTGAAACACGAGAAAGCCCGAACTTTGGAGAGGTTGTACTTCAATTTGTGCAACTATTTCGCTTGGGGGGAAGCGGATTCTAACTAAGTACGTTCTAATCTATCGATTCATGTAAAAATTATGTAGTTACACGAGGGATGCTACGGAATTGAACATTTTCGACCCTCATCCCACGGCCTAGAATGAATGTCCTTGGCAAGTGCAATTTGCCGCTCTTTGCTTGTCACTGGTAAGTTTTAAATTTGTCAAACAAATTGTTCATAAATTAATTGCAAAAACACTTTTTACCTTTAAAAAGCTTAACCCCATATTTTGTTGCTAGTTTTGTGGAACTGTATGATCCCTTATTTCTGAACAATTCTTGATATGCTCAGCCTCAGACTGAATAATAATTGACCTCGGTCTGAATAATTCTTGATATGCTCAGCCTCATCCAATAATTGTTTAATATTTATCATGTCAAAGGCGTGCGTCCACAAGTTACTTTGATTCGGATGTTGAAAGTTCAAATCGACGTTGAACCACTTTTTCTTAAAACCTTTGTGATTTCTTAAAACATTTTTTAAAAATTTGTGATTAGATTTGGAGTTGAGTTGGGCATATTTCATAAAATCCAAAATCGTAGCACAAAACACGCCGGATATTTTTTGACAAAATAATTGGAAAAGGCAGAATATTAATGACAGGCGCGGGTGGCCGCAGGAAAATCTGCTATGAAGGCATAATTATAGGGCCTGGGCTTCCTGTGTATAATGAACATAGCTTAAGATTCCGAACGAACAAACGAACGAACTCGCACCGAGAAAATAAAGCGGTGCCAATTGCGTGTATCAGGTGTCATGTCAAGGTCAAGGTGGTCGACCTTTGGGTATATATTTAATTACTATTTTCACTAATAATAATAAATAGCAAAGACTGCATACTTAAAATTATTCAGGTTACAAAATCTTAAAATTTGACGCAAATTATTCCAAATTTGGCGCTGCGCAATCGCCATCATTTCAAAACGCAAATTAATTTGCGTTTTAGTGAAGTGCGTTCATTAAATGATCCGAATAACGAAACACAAATATGCGAAATTGTCGACATATTTCTCACAGTAGTATTAACATTATTGCATACCAAAAATATTGTATAATGCCGTGGATGGAGGAATATAAACGCATGCAACCGCAATTCTTGATATGGATCGAGGAAGCCATTTCGGCCGCAAAACAATCCAGAGGCACTCGAAGTCTTCGTTAGATAGACTCGAAGTCTTCGTTAGATACAAAAACCAGATACTTCAGCCAAACTTCCCTCCGATCTTGGTAAGACGGTGGGTGGGTTGAGTTGGCACTCAACCCACCCACCGTCTTACCAAGATCGGAGGGAAGTTTGGCTGAAGTATCTGGTTTTTGTTCGCCAAGCTCTGAGGACTTAAACAATCCTAATAAAACTGGTAGTCTCCCCCCTCCCACCCCCCTTGCCAGGACTAATGTAGCGGAGGCCGATGGCAATAACATTGGTGAATCGATCCTGAAGACAAAAAGGCTCTGTTTTGTTCCTTCGTTTTTATTGTCAAACTGCATGCCTATATGTCAATCAGTGTCTTCAAAGTTACCCCCGGAGATTGGGTTTTCTCCAACCTCACCCCAAACCCCTAATGGAAGTCCCTGTTCCACATTTACCCCCTTACGCCTTCCACGATCACCCCTACTTCAGAGCACCGCATGCCGAAACCCTGCTGTAGACCCTGTTGATGATAGTTTGATACAACCTATCACTGTTAGAATTACCTCTCGCGAAAAACGTTTTCAGATAATACTAAGAATGATAACATAACTGTCAATAAAAATAATTTGATTAAGATTCCCAAATCATCTGCGTTGAGATGTAAACAAAGACATACAATGCCAAATGTGCTTCTATTTAATGCGCGTTCAATTTTCAGAAAGAAACCTGAACTTGTGGTTGTGATAGAGCAACGTAAATCAGATATCATACTAGTGACCGAAACGTGGCTGACAGACGATGTGCCGGACCAATCAGTGAATATCACTGGTTTTAATCTAATAAGGAAGGATAGAACGATAGGAAGAGGTGGTGGCGTCGCAATCTATGTTAAAGAAACTATTCCTTTAAAAGTCCGGCCCGACCTATCTAACGAAGACTTCGAGTGCCTCTGGATTGTTTTGCGGCCGAAATGGCTTCCTCGATCCATATCAAGAATTGCGGTTGCATGCGTTTATATTCCTCCATCCACAGATCGTGAAAATTTAAACAGGTTTTATGAGTACTTTTGTTATTGTTATGATATGTTGAAAGCAGAAAGCCCAAATACGTCAATTATAGCTGCTGGTGATTTCAACCCTGCAAGTAATGGCTTTAGTACAAAGATCATCAATAGACAATGCCACTTGAAACAAGTCATCAAACAACCTACCAGAAATTCGGCAATTCTTGACCTTATTTTGACGGACATTCATAAATTTTACCAAGCCCCACTTGTATTAGCCCCAATTGGTACCTCAGACCACTGTACAATTATATGGTCATCACAAGAACAAATGCCGCACAAGCAAAAGCCAAAACGGATAAATGTAAGACCACTGAAATCCTCGTCACTACAAGCCTTTGAGCAGTATATCAGCGAATATAACTGGTCACCCGTGTTGAATGCCCCTTGTATAAACGATAAAGTCAACAAGTTTTTAGAATTAACAACAGAAATGGTTGATGCATTCTTCCCTTTAAAGTCAGTCAAAATTCAAGATGACGACAAACCTTTTATAAATGGAAGAATTAAACAATTGATACAGAAACGAGATAAGGCATACAAACTCGGAAGATTCGATCAATCCAAACAATTGCGGAACTTAATTGTTGCAGAGATTAGAAAGGCCAAGCGCATATTCTATGAACAAAATATTAAACCCTTTCATAACCAAAACTCAAAGAAATGGTGGAAAAATGTAAAACGCATTGTTGGAAATAAAAGACAGAACTTTGATTTATCAGACCCTCTATCAGACGTCCCAATGAACGATAAACAAACTGCTGATTACATAAACAGTTTCTTTACAAGTTTGACTAAAGAATACCCTAAAGTGAAAGATGAATGGTTATCATTCGGAAGTCAAGATCCTTTACCACCAATTACGATTGAAAGTGTTGCAAAGAAATTGTCCAATATGAACGTCAATAAAGCACCTGGCCCTTTTGATCCAAATATGAAAGTGATAAAGATATTCGCTGAACACTTCGCCATGCCACTAGCTAACATTTACAACCAGTCGTTTAGAAGCAAATCTTTTCCTGAAATATGGAAAATTTCCAATATATGCAGTGTCCCGAAATCAAACCCATGTTCGTCAGTGGAAGAACTAAGACCAATTGCATTGACTAGCACTCTTTCAAAACTTCAGGAATCATATGCTGTTGAGTGGATTCTAAAAGATACTAATGACAAAATTAGTGAATCTCAATTTGGTGGTCTTGCTGGAACGTCTGCTGTCCTTGCATTAACTTACCAACTACACAAGTGGTACCTAGCGATGGAGAATAATAACAAAATTGTTCGAATTACATTCCTTGATTTTAGAAAAGCCTTTGACCTAATTGACCACAACCGACTTTTGCAAAACTTTATTGACATTGATATACGCCCAGGTCTGATTGGATGGTGTGCATCGTATTTACATGGACGATCACAGATAACTTCTCATCATGGCGTAAAATCCGAGCGAATGGGAACAAATGGGGGGGTACCTCAGGGCAGCAAATTAGGACCAATCGCTTTTATTATAAAATCAACCAACTCCCATCGGTTACAAATTGGGAATCGTCCGAAACAACTAACCAAAATCGTACGGATGAGGGAGAAACAACAATGTTTATGGACGACACGACCTTATCTGAAGTGATACAAGTATCAGACCACATTTCCGGGACACCGATTGGAAAAACTCAAGAAAATGTCAACAATGTAGTTCTGTTTGCAAAGCATGAAAAAATGGAACTAAATGCGAAGAAATGCAGAGAAATGATTCTCGATTTCAGGAAGAATAAAACAACCATCCCGCCAATTAATATTGACGGCCAACCTATCGCTCGGGTAAAGTCATATAAATTACTAGGAATGTGGCTGGATGATGATATGAAATGGGCCAAAATACTGAATTTATTATCAAAAAGCAGCTAAACGGCTCCATTTTTTAAAGATCCTTAAGAATTATAGCGCGTGTAAAGATGATTTAAAATCCTTTTACTGCGCTGTTATAAGGTCCAATCTCGAGTATGGAGCGCAAGTATGGCATGGAAACCTCACCCAAGACCAAAGTAACAACATCGAAAGAATCCAAAAACGGGCGCTCAGAATTTTCTGCCCTGGAAAGGACTACAATGAAGCCCTAAAAGAATGTAAACTTATACCACTTAAAGAACGAAGAAAGCTCCTGTGTATTGACCTTATCAGAAATATGGTCCAGCCCACCCATAAATTACATGGTTTGCTTCCTGATAAACATTCTAACATTAAAAAGAGAGAAACTAGAGCAAATAGTAATTTAATTTATAATTTTGCTTGTAGAACGGAACGCTTCAAAAGTAGTCCTTTAGTATATGCGATCGATAAATACAATGAAAGCATTAACTGAAAGATTTGATTTATAGGTTTATAATTGTTTTAGCATACTAGTGTTTCAGATTTTACTATATATATATTATTAATATAATAATTTTAGTACAATTAGCGAAAAATCCTAATTCTATTATATGCCCTACCATAATTTTATATATTACTCACATAATTTTAAAGAAAATACTAATTCATAGTCTTAATTATAATATATAAGAGTTTTGTATTTTATTCTTCATAATCCTGTAACACATAATAATTTAGCTATATACTTTGCTATTGAAATGTGATTAATAAAACCATTATTATTATATGAAAATAGTTATATACTGATGTGTTCAGTCTAATTCAGAAACATATAATGTTTTGTAATATTTCGTTTTGTAATATTTCAGTTTGATTTCATTTTCATGCTTTTATCCGCATTCAGCATCTGTGTACTCAAAATACAATCCCGGTAGACGCATGTACGCTATAGCGTACCTATTTTTAATTGAAGCAAACGCAAAATATTAATTCATAAAAGCGAAGCTAATGCGCATGATGAGCACATCATTATTAGCAGGCTGAGCAATGAATTTTGAGAATGCGCATGCTCGCCCATTATTCGCACCGCCATGCAGTTATTTGCAGCTGACGTGTTATTTGCACCAGTTATTTGCAGGGAAATTAGCCAATTGAAAATGAGGAAAAATTGAAACCACGACTTGCCTATTTTACTAAACATTTGAAAATTAAAATTTTCTGTTTGTTTGAATTAGAAACGTTTTTTGCCCGAGGCAGACTCATAGGCCACTAACAGGACACTTGCAGGATAATAAAATAAAAAATATACAGTAAACTCTATATAAATGAACGCCTAAACGGTGCCGCCATCACGCCAGCATTGTGTTCGCTAAGTTTAAGAAATATTTAAATATTAAGCAGAAAAAAGTTTTTGCCGTTTTCAAACGACAAAAAAAAATTATTGTGAACTGATATACTTTGGCACAATCGCCAGTGTGTATAACTATATTTAAATGCTTCCTCTGCTACGGACATTGTTGTCATTATTTCCTCGTGTTTTTGGAATAGATTCTTACTCATTTAGCTTCGAAGATCTATAACTTTTTCTTCCTTCAGTTTTACAGCTATTAGGCCGTTTGTCGTGGCCCAATATCTTTCACTTTCATTTACCGTGCCTCGTAACTCAAATACTTTTACATAACTTACCACTTTTAAACATGCTGAATCCGAATCCGAAGAGTTCCCGCTCCTTAGACCCGCAGTATTTTTGTAAAATTCATGTTTATTTGCACTAATTTGACGAAATTTCAACAATCGCCCGCCATTTTGTTTATTATTCCTTGATGCTTCGCATTAAATTGCATCGCTCAAATGTTTGTTTACTCCGTTCCAGTCTCTTCAATTTTCGGCCGCGTTGTCATTTAGAACGATGGCAAGGTATTTTTACGGGGGGTTAATATATTCGAAAAGAAAATCCAAGATGGAAACCACTTCCAGTGCTGGTAGTGATGTCTCTCATCGAGTATGTGTCATTCATTTTGAGGGTAAAGACGGAGAGCTTAGAGAATTAACAAATGAAACCGTGAATAGAATTTTGGAAAGAAGAAAGGAGTGGTTAAGTCTGCCATCCTCGTATAAAGCCTTCACTGAAGTCGCGAAAAAGTCGTTCGAGTTTATTCATGAAACTGACGATTTAAACCCGGAAAATATTGCGAAAACATATTGCTTTCATCCTGCCTGTTATCGAAGTTTTACAGACAAAAGTAAACTTGATAGAGCCAAAACTACGTTGACTAATGCTGCCGATCGCAAGCGTGTGGCCGACGACAATACTCAGACCAACTGTCCAAGACCAGAAAAAATGACCCGAACTACTCGACAATCTTTTCCTCCTCGATCATCAAATGTTTTGCCCGAGATTTGTCTAATATGTAAACGGCATGGGCCGATCTACATACGCGGATGATTGCTCATGCAAGACACGCTTCTCAATTCTACTCCAGTATCATTATCAAGAGTCCAGATACAGATGTGTTTCTGATTGCGCTTAACGCCTGCTTAGACATTCATGCCGATATATATTTTGAAACGGGTACGGGTAATGGAAGACGCATTATATCACTCAGCAAAATCAGGCATTCTCTTGGAGACCAATGGTGCAGTTCACTACTAGGCCTTCATGCATTTACAGGTACAAACTGAACTTTACCCAAATAAATATTGTATATATTTCTAATGAACTATGCGATAGAGTTAAATTTCTATTATACTCTTTCTTAGTTGTATTATTTTTCTCCAGGTTGTGATACCACCAGTGCTTTCTACGGTAAAGGCAAAGTTACTGCTCTGAAAATCGCAAGAATGAAAGAAAAATATGCAGATCTCTTTTGGAACGTCGGCAGAGAAGCCACGCCATCGACACCACTGAAGGAGGGCTTGTATGGTTACGTGTGCCATCTTTACGGTTTCGAAGAGTGCTCCGACGTCAACTCCGTTAGGTTTCAAATTTTTAAGGGTGGAAAATACGACGAAGAATCAATGCCACCAAATCAGGATTCGTTAGATCAGCACGTGAGTCGAGCAAATTACCAATGCTACATCTGGCGACATGCATCGCAACCGTCATTGAACATGGAACCTTTCTGCAACCACGGGTGGAAACTAGATGATTGTGGCAACGTCTTAGTCGACTGGATGACCATTCCTCCAGCCCCCGACTCGGTCCTGGAGTTTGCAAATTGCAAATGCAAGAAAGCCTGTAAAAACAACAGATGTTCCTGTCTGAAAGCAAAGCTGAAGTGCTCAGATCTGTGCAAGTGCATTGGCTGTAAGAATAACAATGGAAATGTTGATGGAAATGATGAAAGTGATTCTGATACTTACGATCGCGATGAACAAGATCATACCTCAAGTGACATCAGCGAAGACGAATACTAAGTCTCTCTTCAGGTTAATAGTATACATTATGATGAACAATACACACACTGGTATACGCTAGTTCCGATAATCATGATAACGCCAAGTTAGTTCATCTGAGTTTTTAAGCTTTTTATTTGAAAACGTTGGGCCGTTGAAAACGTTGAAGCTATTAACAAGTTATATTTTATATAAAACCTTCAATATTTTAACAAAAAAAACCCGAAAACAATCGTTATTTTGTAAAATATTCCCTAAAAGTTTTAAGTATTTCCCTTTTACCTAACGTCTTGAAGTTTTCATATGAACTTTTTAATAGCTCCAAGTTCATATACGGCCTAATCTTCGGCGTCAAGAATTTCAACTGAAAACTCAGGAAAACTAAATCAAGCTGGCTTCAAAATTTCACCTGGTTTTAGCGTTCCAGTTATTTTATAGTTCAGTGGGCTTTCCCCACATTACTAGTAACATCCCATCGTTCTAAATGACAACGCGGCTGCAAATTGAAGAGACTGGAACGAAGTAAACATGCATTTGAGCGATGGAATTTAATACGAAGCATCGAGGAATAATAAACAAAATGGCGGGGGATTGTTGAAATTTCGTCAAAGGAGTGCAAATAAACATGAATTTTACAAAAATACTGCGGGTCTACGGAGCGGGAACTCTTCGGATTCAGATTCAGCATGTTTAAAAGTGATAAGTTATGTAAAAGTATTTGAGTTACGAGGCACGGTAAATGAAAATCGTTTTATAGGCACTTTTTTATGCCTCGACAAACGGCCTACATGCTTTTGGTCGTTTAAAATGTTAAGAAGAC
This sequence comes from Trachythela sp. YZ-2020, assembly GCA_016169945.1. NCBI lineage: Eukaryota > Metazoa > Cnidaria > Anthozoa > Malacalcyonacea > Clavulariidae > Trachythela > Trachythela sp. YZ-2020. The sequence continues at coordinate 434,852 of JADLSH010000030.1, forward strand.
ACTTACCAGCAGCTGGCGAAACGAGAAACCGACAGTAAAACAATGATTTTGTGTCGCTCATTAAAATTCAGCGGGCTAAAATGTATTTTTGCCCGCTGTTTTTTTTATTCATTTTATGCCTGCTAAAATTATAATAATCAAGTATAATTAGTATACTAGCTCTGATAAAAACCCGAAAGTTTATAAGTGAAGAAATATTATACTAACGAGATGTGCGGTCACAGTTAGTGTTGTAAATTAATAATTCATCACGAAGAAAACAAAGTTTGAATTATTATATTCTGTTCTTTTAAAATGTAGATGGTAATGTCGGAGCAAGTGCAAAGCTGGTTGACTTGGACGTAGATTTCCAATCGTCGTCCCAAATTTATGGATGGTCAATTAAGGTCGATGAATTTTTTAAAGGAGATTTTCAGCGTATTGGATTTCAGTATATGTGGGAAAAAATGAAAGTTAATGTTCATAGTATGGCAGTCTTTGGAGCTGTATATCAAAGTGTGTTGACAAATGTTCAGTTTGGACCAAGAAGCGAGGCCTCGCCGATAACGAAATACTTTGAAAAACATTTGGATGGTAGTGAGAAAAGAGAATTATCAATTCGTTTTAACGTTGACATGTACGATTCTTTTGATACCTCAAACAACTTCACTTACGGAAGAATAGTTGGCTCTATAGGAATTTCAGGTTTTGCTTCACCACCATATTTCACTTTTGGCCGTCTGCTTAAACCAAATACAAATAATCCCAACTTTTGGTTTTCTCCCTTTGTTTATGACAATGAGAAAAAAAATATCTTGATTGACCTCGGAAATAGTTTAGCAATCGCAGAAGACGGAAATATTGTGAAATCAATAGGAAACTTAGCTCTAGCGTATTTAGAAAATGACAAGAGTGACGCAGTAAAATGCCCCAAGCAAGGTTCATGGAAACCATTTTACTATATATACTTCAGTGATTTAGGAGAGTACACATTTACATCTGGAATACTTAAAATCAATGTGGAAAACGTGGACGTACAAACTCACTTAAAACATTCTAGAGTTATTTTGGCAAAGGTACGGTACTATTATTTTCTATTAATTTATAATTTCCGAACAATATATTTTTCTAACATTGTATTCGTTCAACAAGCGCCAATGACCCTCTTTTCCACTCGTCGCAAAAACTGACTCACAAGCTCGCTGCGAGTACTTTCACCCAACCACAATGCTCGACAGTTTATTTTAATTACATGCAAGAACTCACAGCGAGTTTTCCAGTTGGTTTTGCGATGAGTGGAAAAGAGCCTTAACGTTAACCTAACCCTATAACGCGCATGTACGGATTCAATATATCCGTGCAAGTTAAATATTTATCACCTTGCATGCATGTTTGTCTGGCTCACTTTACATTTTGAATGTTGCCCTAGTTTATGATTTAGTTTATGAACCATCTTTATGATTTAGATGGTGCCTCAATTTCTCTGTTCACACAGGGCAATTGTCGAAAGACTAAAAGTCAAAACAAGTACTTGTTAAAACCCTATTTATTTTTGCATGACGTTATTTACATTGCTTTTATGCCTGCTTCTTCGGTGAACTAATATTAGATTTTCTATTCCTCACTAAGTTTCCCTTGTAAGTCTGTTGAAGACGTATCTAAGTTACCATAGTAACTGTAAATATGCAGTTCATGCATTAGATATCATACTTTATTTTTTTTTATCGAGAGCGGGCGGAATCCTAGGCTTTCCTGCAAACTGATTGGTTGGAGCAGCAGGCGGAATTTTACGGTATTTTTACCGCGGTCCGGAATCCTAGACAAAAAACTTTCCCTACTTTTTCAAAGTTTTATTCATAATTTTAAAAATTTATGAATAAATTTGTGATTCTAAAAATTTTTGTTTCGTGCGACAAAACAATTTAATGACGAAATCGAATATTTCTTCTTTTCGCATGCACCTTTGGCTTTCTCAACTTGACAAAAAAATAAAAACGTTATTTACCGTTTTAGTCGGTCCGGATAGAAAAATATTTTCCCTCGGTCTCAAAAACGGACCTCAGGAAAATATTTTTCTATCCGGACCTCCTAGCCAGTAAATAACATATATATATTTTCATCCAGAATATGTTTGAAAATACAAACACAAAAATATTTTGTCCAAGACCACCTTAGCAGGTCAAACACTTATTTTTATCGTCAACAAAATGGCGGGTGCAAAAATACATTTTTTTAAAAATTCTTTGAGCCTCATTATATGGAATTATGATTAAATGAGCTACGAACACGATACAATTAGGATTTTAACGGATGAAATTTAATAAAAACCAATCGTATAGCACAAAAATCCACGGCTAGTGTGCAATGGAGCCATCCATTGCACAATCATGAAAATAGAAGTTTTTTCTCCATCTTCATTTAAACAAATGTTTAAATTCGACAACGGATTCCTACTAGAGCTTGTGCATACGGCCTTAAACTGCCTTTCTCCCGCACTGACTCTGATAAGAGGACATTTCTTCACAGTGCTTCAATTCTTTTTAACGCCTTGGATGTCGAATGTAAACAACTTGCTATCTCACCTTCATGTTCCTCAGACCAAGTACCATTATACGTACCTAAAGTACCATTATACGTTATAACCTCGGAGGTGCTGATAATTTAAAGCAAAACAGACATTTCAACATACAGAAATGACAATGTCAGAGATGTGAACCAGTGAACTGATTTGATTTTGTCACTGCATGTGTATTTGGTTCAAACAATATTCAGTAGCGTAGCCAGCCCGCCGATTTAGTCCCGCTATGCAAACTATCAATCTACGGTGAAAACTATCAATTTCTAAAGAAATGAATAATGATAATGATTTCAAATTTGCATAGCGGGACCAAATCGGCGGGCTGGCTACGCCACTGACAATATTTATTACATAGATAAGGTTAGGTAATTCCCCAAAAGCCAAAAGGCTTATCGAGGGAGCGTTTGCCATTAAACGATTACAATAAACAGAGCGAACAGTAAAATGAAAACAAATTTACTTTTGTTTTAAAATAAACTTCAGAAAGAAACTGAGCAGTAGTTTCTTCTGGAAAAGAGGAAGAAGACGATTTTTTGAAAACAAATCCTACGTCATTTCACGTGCTTTTCGATAATCTCAAACGAGTGTGCAAAACAACTGCTAGGCGGTCACTTAAATAGTACGAAGGATTAGGAGCTGTGTATTTACCCTCACTGTGTATTTATCCTCGTTCAGTTATAGATATTCACGTAAAATTCACTGAAATATGACGAACGATATTATGTACGTTCTCTATTCTGATCCAAAAATGCATAGCACAAAAACGAAGTTCTCTTGGGAGCTTCAAAAACGTTTGTCAGCCAGGGAAATGTTAACAAGGCAAGTTGTCTATAATTCCGTATTTTTCAAACTAATAAGAACGTTTAAAGATTACATATCAACAATCCAAGATCATTTAAAATATTTTATACAGTGTCGTTCGTTATACAACAGAGGAGAAAACATAGCCTAATTATTATATTGACGACATTAAAATATCGAATCAAATCAATTCGGTTCATTCCTCTCTATGAAATTTCTGTTTTGTGTTTGTGCCTAAAATATAAGTATTTCCGGTAATGCAGAAGTTATGGCGTAATAGTATACGTTAGTTCAATATAATCTAACGCCTATCATTTTTAGGTAGTTTTATCTCAACCCTAGAAGACCTGACCTAGGAAAAACATGCATGAAAAATACAAAACTTGGTAGAACTACAGCAAATGGGCTAAGAATCATGATCCCAAAAAAAATTTTGGTCTAAGTGCCCGACGATAGATTCTGAGGTTGGTATCAAATATGATACCACAGGCTTTTGTGGGTAAATTTTTCATAGTATTTGGTAGAGATAATATGCAATATAATTTGCAAAAAAGTATTTTTATTATCTATGTGGTTATGCTAAACATGAAATTCCTTAAATATATATTATTTACAATAGCTTTATATCCTGAACTAACAGATAATAATTATTATTAAATATTAATAATAATTATTATTAACTATTATATTACATAATCCTAACTAGAAATTACAAAGTACTATTTACATATCAAGACCAGTGTGTTAGTTCATTGCAGTTTATTTGTGAAAAGCAAAGAAACAGTTTCTGTCCTTATTAAAACAAAGATGAGCATTGCATTTCAGGCACTTTATGTGTGTGAAGGCGGCACTGGTTCTCGGGCAGAGCTTACACCGTTGTCGTGCTGGGTCGTACATGGGGAAGTGGTTGAACTCGTCTTTCTTCACATCATGAGGTACTTCTGCATATCTCTTCTTCTGTGTCTTGTTTGATCGCAGTATTTCCTGCTCCTCCAATGATGGACGACCACGCTTCTTTCCCTTGCCAGCGGAAGTTAGAGCATTCGCACAGGCAGCTTGAAATCTTCTGAGAGGGAGCACTTCCTTCTTGTTGGTCTTTTGCTCCTCATGGTATCTCCTGTACAGAAACCAGGCATTCACAAGAGCAAGGGTAAGTGAATGAAAAAATATGTACATGTACCACCTACGAGATTTGATGTGGTACTTGTACATGTTTGTGCACATGTTTATCAGGTCAATGCCTCCCATAAACTTGTTGTACTCTTCCACGATCTTGGGCCGCTGGATTTGGACATGCTCCTTTGCCTTCTTATCCCATCGCTTTGCCTCTGTCACAGGTTCTATCCCAACATAGGATGAAACGAGACTGACAACCTTGGTGTCATTCCAGCGAACACAAATGACATTGGTGTTTCGTTCAACTTGGGAAACAAAATGTCCTCGAGCGGTCTTCTTCATCATCTTGTTGTCGGGTAATTTATTTCCAGCTACACGGTTCAACTTCACTGTTCCAATGTAGTATATATCTCGCTTCTTTAGCTTTTCAGCGAGAGCAACGGTGGAAAAATAGTTGTCGGCGAAAGCTTTGAAATTTTTGCCATTGGGCAAGGAATTGGTCATTCTCTCTACAACACCCGCGGATCGCCCCAGCTCAGAGACTTGGTCATCAGGAACAGGTTGATAAACATCAAAATCGTACATAAATCCATCCGAGTCTGAACGACCCCAAAGTTTAAACCCCCATTTGTGTGGTTTTTTGGGCATATAAACTTTGAGGCCAGACCTACCCTTGAATGGAACTATTATTTCGTCGATAGATTGACACTCCTTGGGTGGAATCTTTAGGAAGTTATCCCGCATGGAAGACATCCAGGGACGAAGTTTCCACAATTTATCTTTCTTTTCGTCGTCGGTGATGGCGTTGTTATCCACAAAATGGAGCAAGGTTACCAATTTTAGGAAACGATCCCGAGATAAGACACTGGAAACAGGCTCGTAGCGTAGCTCGTTTTCCCAGTACGCGCGTAGATTGGGCATTTGGACAATTCCCATGTGAAAGATAATGCCTATTATCTGTTCACATTCCTGGCGGGTGGTTTTGATCGACTGTCCGTTTTTTTCCACACTGTACTGGTTTGTTTCGTCAACGAGAGAATCCAGCATTTCATCGGTCACAAACATTTTGAAGAGACTGTATGGTGTGACTTCACCATTGGTTGTTGGAAGGTCAGGAAGCTTTGTGTCGCCACAAAACTCTATATTCTCTGGGGGTTCGAAATTTATGTTGCGCCAGGTGTAGTCAGCAGTTGGTGTAAGCTTCGACATGTTCGATAAGGGAACATCATCCTCTGAATCCCATTCACTTTCCTCGTCAGAAGTGTGGTGTGCTGTTGCTTGATCTTCGATGTCGCTGTCAACCTCCCCATGGTCAGAGCGGTATGCACTGAATTCATCATCTGATCGGTTAGATTCAACCCCTTCAAACTCACTATCGCTACAATCTAGTAACTCTAGCACATTTGATACACTATAAGGCCGGTCCTTTGGCAATGGCATTTCTAAATATTCTATAGATTATAAAATTACATAAATTATTATTAGTTGTGTTTATAGCTATGTTTCAGGTTTTGCCTGGATTGCTTAGTGTTGTATATTGAGAAAGAGTCAGAGAGAAAGACTAATTAAAATAAGCCAAAATAAAACTTTGAAATTCGAGAAGCATAAGACAAGTGAATGGCTCATGACCACATGTTTATGACCCTAAACGCTTGTGGTACCCGCAGCAAACGGGTTTGTATTCTGTCTTTCTATGTCGGTATCTACAAATAAAAATTCTCACAGATCGTGATACACGCGCTCGTATATCTAAACATTGTGATCCAATTTGCAGGTAGATGATATCGGACGTTGTACACAAGTTGTTTTGGCAGAGGACAAAGATGGTATCGATATCCACCCTCAATCACGTTGGACCCTCCGCAGCGACCCTCAGAAGTCCGTGACTGTTTTTCTGTTTATGACTGTTTACGGAAATTGTCCAAACAATGCAGAGCATGGAATAGAGGTTGTGCCATCGTCCTTCGTTTTGGATGAAGGTACAGGTATACCCCATGGAAACCCCATAGTTGGTCAGGTTGAGAAGGGAGTTTGTAAGGTTACAATTCCAACTGTAGACCCGCAAAAGACTCGACCTTTTATAGATGGACAGCTCAATGGTTTTCAGTATTACTTATCTGGTAGACAACCGTACACTAGTGACCACTTCGCTGCAATAAATTCCGCAATTATAATTCTTGTCTGGGACGAATTTAAAATTCCAACTCAGCCCAACTGGGTCAGACATGTAAAACCGATCTTTCAACAATATGCAAATTTGTATCCGGTGATGAAAATCAACTTCTTAGACCTTTCAAACTATTATGAAGTGGTTGAAAACAAGTACGCACTCATAAAGACCATGTCAATTGACGAGGAGAACCCGCGTTACATGCCTGTCACAAGAGATTTGTCTCCAAACAAAGTTTCAATGATTTTACAGTGGTTAAGTAAAGATAAGCCTAGATTTGGATATTCAAACCTCGGAATTGACATATACACTTTAAAATACCTTTTACAGACAGCACTGCAGTTAGAACACGCAACGATTCCACCATACTTGACAGGATACCTTTCAATTAAAAAGGGTTACAATACCCAGATAAAAAGCATATTGAAAGACATTTTAATTGATGAAATGCATCACATGGCTCAAGTGTCTAACATATTAAATGCAATTGATGGGAATCCTAATTTGTTTGCCCCACATTTCGTCCCATCATACCCTAGCTACTTGCCTGGTGGAGTTCATCCAGAAGTCAAAATCACTGTAAACAAAATCTCAATGCTTCAAATTCGTAACGTGTATATGCTTCTGGAAACACCGTCTAAGGAACTTGACGAAAATGGATTGATGAAAGCCATTGACAAAATTATTCTTGATAATTTATATCCAAGTACGGTTAAATTCTACGCGAAAGATGACCCGTGCAATGACGTTTTAATGTTGTACAATGACGCTGTCAGGAAATTTGAGGATATTCGAACAAACCACAACACAATTGGTCAACTGTATACCGCAATTCTTATCGTCATGGCAAAACTCGAATGTGAAAATCAATTAAAATTTGATGGCGAGAAATTGCAGCTCGAAGTACGAGGAAAAAGAGGAACAGAGGTGATGAAAGTTCGTGACTTTGGAACCGCTGTGGCAGCCATAGAAAACATAATGAAAGAAGGTGAAGGATCTTCCCCGTGTAATCCGTTGGATGAGAGCTCAGATTTATCTCATTACTACAAATTTGCGTCTATGGCCAACAAACGTCATTTAAAAACGATCAAAAAGGACGACCGCCCGGTTAGTATATTCCAATTCAAGGATTCTAATTCTTTTGTGACAGTAAGGCCTAGTTCAAACGTTGCGCTTCTCATGCGCCGAACCTAATGCGTATTAAGTTCGACAACGGTTCAGCAAAATTCTACGTTGATTCAAACGTGGAACTTAATGAAGTCGAACTTAATTATTAGATGGGAGTTTTCATTATCTTTTTAATGGAGCTTTTCTCGACAAAATGCATTGGATTCGGCACATGGTAAGTTCGCTGTTTGAATCGATGTCGCGCGTCGTGCCGAACTAAATACATTAGGCACGACTGTCTTTGTCGAACTTAATATCGGTGTCGAACTTAATTAAAATCATCGAACTTAATTGATTCAAACGTCGCACTTATCATGTGCCAATTACAAACACTTCGAATTAGGTTCGGCACACGAGAAGCACGACGTTTGAACTAGGCCTAAGATTTCAAGATGAGCTTGTTTTGTAAGTGAAGCACGGGGAGCACAACTGCACTTTATGTCTGCAAACAAGTGTAAAAAATACAACTTACTTGAAATAATTCCACAGTATAAAAAATGAAATATACGGAGAAAGAACAGCAAACATTAATTTATATGAGGTATTGGTTCTGAACGGAATAGACACCGGCGCATATGGTATTAGCCCGCACCGCCCGTTGCAGGCGTTATAATGGATAGCTTGAAAGAAGGGATGAAGCAAAAGTCACGTAAAATGCTTCAAACTTAACCGTTTCAACTTCATTTGATTATTTTACTACGTATTTGTGTTCTCGTAGACGAACAAAGATAATTAGTAAAGAAAATATATAGATAAACCTGTAACGTTACTAAACGATTTTTAGCATCCTTGGCTTTTTTTGCGATGTGTACCACGATCACATGACCCGTGTTTCAACCGCTGCAGAGCTTAATACATCTGGAGGACGTGCCGCTAATGTATATATGCCAGGCAGAAAAGTGAAGCAAAAAACATGGCGGATTTTAGCTTGCTGACGCCATATATGATCCCAAATGCCCATGGTAATTACCACTGACAACCGCGATACAATGCTTCCGACGAACTCCTTCACCCTCCTGGTTTTTGCACTAATATTTTATGCTTTCGACTTTTGATATTTTTCTCTTATTTTTGCTTGTTTCACGAAGTCGAGGAACGATTGCCTTTTTGTTCCGCTTGTGGATTCTTGTGGATGCAACAATTCACTATAAAGGAAGAATATTGCTTCGCACCGGTAAGATTTGCATTTACTTTCGACTTGAATAGAAATAAAACAAACGTAATGTACAATTATTTTTTGGTTATTTTGACCAATTACTTTTTTGGTTGAAACGACCAATTTAAACTGGTTGTCTCAGATGCATCCAAACGACCAATTTTTTTTGGTCATTTTAACCAAATTTTAAAATGGTTAAAATGACCAAAACCAATCAAAACACGCTTGAAAAAAATAATTAATCAAATAGGTTTTAATTACAAATAAATACTAAGTTTATAATACAAAATAAATATATCAATAATTGAGAATATATAGCATGTATATAAATACAGTATATTTGTCAGGCCAATTTCTGGTTAGACCTGACCGGTGGCTATATACAGTATATGTAGATTAAGAGCTTAAAGAAGCGATCAAGTCCATTCAGCATATGCACTCTGTGACGACCCTCACAAGAATACATAGTACATGATGCACTCTACATTGAGGTGATATAACAGAAACAAAAACAGATCCGTCCTGAAATAATCTTTCACCCATAATCTCGCATGCAATTATACAAGGGAAACTGTCAGAAGAATTAAGTGGATCAAAGACTTGTATTACATCTTGTATCCCACATGCATGACTAATATAAATGCACTTGACTGCCTCTTCAAGGAATCCATGCACTTCCTGCATGGTAGTTTATATATATATAAAGTTCAAGTTCTATCTATCATCATGAATACTTATGAATATACATTCTATAGATCTATAGATCACAGCAATACTTAGTCCAGTTTATTGCATATCAGCTTTAAATTTCCGGTAGCTGGTCAGTGCGGACTTAATCAGTATCTTCAAACAATGCATCATGGGCTTTTTGGCTGGCTCATTCCTTTACTAATCTCATTTCTTCAGTCAACCATTGAAGACAATCTTTCTTAAATTCATCCCTACCTTCCCAACCTCCAATTCCCAAGACTCTCCTTGCTTCCTCGATGATCTGTTAATTTAGGTAAGAAAGCAAAAAAGTTTTTCTTTGCAAACAAATAACATTACCTATGTCATACACTTATGATATCTACACATCAGATATCAGCCATAAGTTTGTTGAGGTCATACTACCAATTTTTGTACATACTAGATTCGAAATGACAAATCTCTTTTGACAAATACATCTCTTTCGCAAAAGAAAACAAAACATTTCAAAAGTTCAGATTAAGGAAACACTGCAATCTTACAAAGTTAGCTAGGAGAGAATAGAAGTCTGATAGTAATACAAATGCATGAAGGGACAATTTGAATGATATTCACATTATGTATACTTTGTACCATGCTTATAGTCATTGCCGGTAAACTCTAACATATATAATTGGATATTCTCATCATAACTGATTTGTCCCAACTTTAACTTCAGCCAAAATATCAAATCTGAGCAGTTCTGTATCAGTGCATCATTGACATTTTGACAACATAAGCCGGAAACATTGTAAATCATCATTCTTGCTGACTTCACAGCAGTGCTAATTTGGTTAATAGGCTAAGTGCAACACTTTTCCCTTGGCCGTTTATAAACAGTATTGTCTGCAAAATAGGGTGCATTGCCACTTGCCGAGTTGAAATATTATGCACAAGGTTCAGGGTATATTAAATCCTTGGTGAAATTAAACAAACAACCCTAAAGCTGCAAGGAACTGCAATGTAAAGTAATATTTTAAATTTACATTTTCCTGAAAAGTACTCGCTGGAACTTCTTGTTATAGAACTTAGTGGCTGCTTACAATATGCTTGCTTCAGTTACTCAAACCAGAGTAACCCACCCAGCTCTGCAATTTGTCATTTGCTGTGGTACAATAATTTGCTGGAAAATGAAAATTGGGATTACATACAATATAATGAATTATTTGTGTCAACAGCAACAACACACGAGCTTTAGTTATGTTCAATTTTAGGTTCTATAAAGCATGCCTTGCATCATAACAAGGTTATGATAATAAATTAAACAGGGCACATTGTAACTAAAGGGTTAAGTGACTCAGAAAATTAAAATGTACTCTCCCTCAGATGTACTTTTACACTGTTAAAGGGAGATCAAGGGGAAAGTTGGCTTATTTTTTGCTTTTCAACTAGTGATTTTCAACTTTTGTCTATTCTATTTGGTGACGAGGCTGACCTACCAATGGGACCTTGTTCGAAAGAGCCCCTGGGGGACCAGAGCCACAGTTTGACTTAAGGAGGACTTTACACCCAATGCACCTAGGGCCTGTGGGTTATTTTCAATTAAGACCGGGCACCCCACAAGTTGTTTATTTGGGAACTAAGCTATCCAGCCTATGGAATATCCCTGCCAGGATCTGGGCAGAGTACTAATGCTGTATTTAAATTACTATCAATTAATCAATCAGGGCTTCATCGAAAAACACCTTCGGGTGACATGAACCCCCTGTTAAAATATTATTATCATTCATTCATCAAAATATTTATTCAGGGAACCTTTATAAAATTAATAAATACATAATAGGCCCTTGCAGGAGGATCTAAAGGTTAGCCCTATTATTGATCCCCTAAAAAAAATTAGTAGCTAAAAAATTAGTATAGATTAGTTAACAATGCTGTAAGTGACTTATCATTTCTATGGGCTTTTACTGTGAAATATTAATTGTCACTGAAAATTGTATGTGATTTCAGGTTTGGTACAACACAAAAAGAAAAGGTGGGCCGCACCAAATTTATCTGTGTTTGGCCCTTGTATATAGGAAGTCCAAGCAATAAGCAAGCATAAATCTGCTAGGGATGTCATTTTATCTGTGTGCAATTACCAAATATATATTTCATCTGATATATTATATATTGTGCTAAACACAGGTATGCTTACTCCTGAATGGCCTGAAAAGTGTTACCAATGAAATTTATTTTGGGAAAGCGAGCTAGGCTTGCCCTGGTAGCTATGCTGGCTAGGTTCCATTTAAACACCTCCATAACCACCACCAACATAAACAGTTAGTATATATAATGTGTGCAGGTTGTGATAAGGTGAACTTCAAATATTTTTTTCACTTAACTTGGTTGAACTAGAATATTGGGTTTGGTGGATAATCCAAGTGAGTAGATGTATACACACCTTATCACAACCCGCACACCCGATTACCTATATGTAGCTCTGGGTCTCTGTAGCTCAGTTGGTTAGAGCGCTGCACCGGAATCGCAGGGCCGTGGGTTCAATTCCTGCCAGAGGACCTAGTGTTGCAGTTTTCGCAACCGTTCCTGGTTAGGTCTTAAATTGTGTATAAATCTACTCACTTGGATTATCCACCAAACCCAGTATATATAATGGCCTATAATGCCATATCAGGTTCTGGACAGAAATGATATTATTATAGCACAATATACTGTGTTATTACAAAAGAAGGATTGTTCTCCTCTCATAGAAAACGAAATATTTTGCTTTGGTGATTGTATTATTAACATCAAAGCTAAATGAGTCAATATTTCATTACGTATCAATTCATGAATCATCAACAATATTCATACCTTAACCTTGTGGCAGACAAACTTGTGTAGTTGTAGTCGTTTGTATTGTTTTACACAGTTCGACTCGCTTGGACCACATATTATTTCAGATTTATTGCTTGAAATGATAATCTGTAAATACAAAGGATTATAGAAAGTTTTTAATCTCTATTAATAATATATTCTTGAAGCCAAATGGGGCCAACGACAAACGTCGGCTAAGTTAGCATCCAGTTAGCATCCAGTAATTTTGTCATGCTAATAATAATACACTCATTACACGCAAAATCTAAAAATATGTACATAGTTTAACACTTACTTTCCAATTGATTATTTGAATCTTCAAATATAGGAATGTTTCTTCGTATTTCATTAAAATTTGCAGAAGATTTGGATGAATAAAGTTCTAATTCCACAAGATTTTTGAAAGGACGCGCTGTGAGTGCACGCTCGCTAAGCATCCTGGGTGCCCATATGTGGCACGCGTCTGCATACCACTGAAGGCACTGATCTCAAATATCTGAAAAGTCCAGCATATAAGCAACAATGATCAGCAACGATAATCTCTGTCTTTCTGACGAAAACTCATTTCACGCCAGTCTCGAAGCCACAGTAAAATGCCAAATAATCGAGTCAGCGGGGCTAGCCCGGCTTATATGAACAGGCCCTGATTCCAGGGGCTCATGATACAGGGGGGAGTTATTTGGGGGAGCATAGGGCATGTACTCCTTTCCAACCTCCAATCTAAGATAAGCTCATGAATAAGATAATTTTTACATTAATCAATTAATATAATTGGTTGTGAATATGACCAATTTATTGTTAGTTTTCGAACATGTGGATTTTGCCTATTAATTTAGTCGCTGGGGCACTTGTGCCCAATAGGTTTCCGCACCCAACATTTGACCAATTTAGAATTGGTTATTGTTTGACCAATTTAGAATTGGTTATTGATTTGACCAATTTACAATTGGTTATTGATTTGACCAATTTAGAATTGGTTGCGGATATGACCAATTTAGAATTGGTTGCGGATATGACCAATTTAGAATTGGTTGCAGATATGACCAATTTAGAATTGGTCATTCAACATTGAGTGACCAAAAGAAATTGGTTAAATTGACCAATTTAAATTGGTAGAAAATGCAACCAATTAAAAATTGGTTGTTTCAACCAATATTAATTGGTCATTTCAGAATAACCAATTCATGAATTGGTTAAAATGACCAATTCAAATTGGTTACAACCAATAAAAATTGGTCATTTTAACCAGTTTGTTTTTACTGTGTAGTGTTGCATTTTTCGCAACCGTTCCTCAGGGGCGCCGGAGCCACGGGGGCAGCTGCCCCCGCTGCCCTAGTACTATGGGGGAACGCGGGAGCAACCGGTTTCCCTTTTCCTTAACAATGAAGTGCATTGCAATGAATAAATTATTATTATTGTGACCGGACTAGCCCTCGTAGGTTTAATAACCCCCTAGCAATTTCTCGCGCCTTCGGCGCTCGTGCCCTTTTCATGGTGCTGCCTCCGCCGTTTCGGCTGCCTTCCGGCGCCCCTGCCGTTCCTGGTTAGATCTTAAATTGTGTATATATCTACTCACTTGGATTATCCACCAAACCCAGTATTCTAGTTCAACCAAGTGAAGTGCAAAAAAATCTTTGAAGTTTACCTTATCACAACCCGCACACCCGATCACCTATATATACAGAACTTACGGTTACAGCTCAGCAACTGGCCTCTGTAGCTCAGTTGGTTAGAGCGCTGCTCCGGAATCGCAGGGCCGTGGGTTCAATTCCTGCCAGAGGACCTAGTGTTGCATTTTTCGCAACCGTTCCTGGTTAGGTCTTAAATTGTGTATATATCTACTCACTTGGATTATCCGCCAAACCCAGTATTCTAAGACAAGCAAGTTGTTCTTGGCAAATTTCCTACTATAGTTGTCCTTGGCAAATTGCTAGTTAAGTTGTCCCTGGCAAACTTGCTAGTTAAGTTGTCCTTGGCAAACTTGTTAGTTCTTTCAATTTTTACTTGCTGCATGGCTAAGTTTTTTAGTATTTATATATGGGCTATGAGCTAGGATACCGACCATTTCAGCACACTAAAAAAAAGTCAGTTAATTGATGTCCTATTAAACAGATGCCCTAGCAAGCAGACATCTTCGTACATTTTACCATAGTTATTAGGCATAAATAAAAGAATAGATTACCCACTTTCCCCTCATTATGGCAGAAATTCTTCCATATAGTAGGAATCTTGATCTTTTCTGGAATGACTCAATATATCTTCTAAGTGCCCTCATAATTACATGTTCATTAACCCATTAACTGCATGGCCGTACTCTACAACTGATAAAATCATCTTGCGTTAGACAGAGTAAAATGCTAAAGTAGGGCGCATCTGGGTGCATTGTAAGCTAATGGGTTATTGTTTGGATACAAAAATGTAAACAAATCTGAGACGTGTGAGTGGGTTGCACTGCATCAAAAACATATAAAATATTATAATGTTCAAAAAAAGTAGCAGAAATAATGGCGTATAGTGGTGCACCAGAGAAAATTTTGATCTGTCCAGAAATGAAACTGTCAAAAATGGGGCTCTGGCCAGAGCTTGGAACTAAATTTTGCTGCACCCCTAAGAAGCAATTTTTTCTCACACCATTTTTTATAAACAACCAAGGTAACTTTTATTATTTCTCATTTCCAGTACAGACTACAACTGTGATATACAAATAACTAATTTGAGCAAAAATATTCCTAAAAAATCATGTATAGTATCATGCACAGTTAACATAGGTGTATATGATATTATTGTAATATATATACAAGCATGCATAATAATATGGTGTGACTATTCTCTTCTATTTTGCAGGAATTATCTGTTATAGGTACCACAAGAAATGGCACAATGCATCAATAGACCATTGGGATACAATGTTATAGTAATACCCAGTGGCATACCATGTTCTAACATTTCCACAACGGAGTGCCCATTCCAAAAGAAGAAAAACGGATGTAGTGTTGGTTGCTAGTGAGCGCACAATTATGTTACTAGTCTTTTTGCTCATTTGGTTGTTTCACCAAGATTTTATGTTTCAACAGACCAAGGTCAATTTACTGACAGATTCTTTAAAAGGTGGGTGTAACACCCCCTATACTAGTTATACTTCTCAGCTCGGTATGCCACTGATAATACCATAATAACTTGATTAGAAAGTTTGGTTCTTAAAATTATTTACCGTACTGCTAATTAGTAATTATTCTTTGAAAACGTCAAATTAAAATAAAACAAGATTTATGATGTTTTTGTATCTTCGATTTCCAAACATGTTGCATGTTTCACCAATTACAGAAAGCACTGTGTTTTTTTGGATAAATTCTGCAATCATGTATAAATTATGTAATATGCAAATGTTGTTGTAAAGTTTTCAGTAGAGGCAAAAGCATAAAAAAGACAGGGGGCAAGATAAAAACAAGAGATTGTGACCTAACTCCTAAACTTTAAGCTAGGAACACCAGAATTATGGGTGGACTGGGGGAAGTTACGCCAATCCTTTTTTATTGGGGGTAGTGGAAGGTTTATAAGCTACATACTGTAGACTGCAATGACCTTTTAAGGTATGTTGCTCGTTCAAAGTGATAGTCAAATCCTATCAGAGACACAGGAACTACAATCCTAGTGCTTCAAATATGGAAGAAATCTAAATGTAGATACCTGTACAAATCGTATCTCCAAGATCAGCTGCCCCCACCAGCATTTAGCTTATGCATAGATTGACACATAACACAAAGCCCTGATTATTCTCTTAAAGATCGTAGCACATAATTTCATGTCTTCATATATAACCAGTTCTTAGGATTCTACAGATAATCCAGATATGATATCTGCAAAATGCATGGTCTCATACTGCATGCTCACAGAGATAATTTTCCAAATCCTAAAAATACATACAGCTTATTCAGAACATCACAAAATAGTATTAAACTAAAATGTGGAATTACAAAGTACTCCATTGCTTTGAGGGAAGAAACTGACATTGTGATTGTTAAATATATCTATTTTCTACAACCACACTAACCCTAACCCTAACCCTAACCCTAACCCTAACCCTAACCCGGTATTGAAATACTTGTGGCTAAAATAAAATACTTGTACAAGCATACACAATCCAAAATTGCACCATATACAAGAGCCTCTTTTAAGCGTGAATAAAGTATATTCTATCATGTATTTCGACATATTTTTACATGAAGTAATTAATATAAATAGTATGTGAACTGAAATATTTACGGAATTTTTAATACCTGTTCGCTCTGGTTTCCAATATCATCTTTGCCCACATATTTGAAGTATTTGTACTTGTTTGCTGTCGACGTCTTTAAAGGACGAGAATAACGTGTACGACTTGCAAATTTTTGAGAAAATGGCCAAAGGTAAAAAAAATATGTCGAAAAGTCGTAAACAACGAGAATTTTAATACAGCAAAAAGCTACAATATTTTTTTTTTCAATTCCAGGGGGGGAGGGGTATGAAAGTTGGAGCGGGCCTGTTAGTTGTAATTACCATGGACATTTGGGACCACATATGTCGTCAGCAAGCCAAATATCCGTCATGTTTTTTGCTTCAATTTTTTCTGCCGAGCACTTCCTCCAGTAATATTATAGCTCAGTGGTTTCAACCCCTATATTTATTAATTATTATTCATTCCATATGCGCCCGTATTACTTACCAGCTCAGGACTCCTTAACACTTCATGTAGATTAGTGTTTTTAGTATATTTATTTTCCGTATATATTTGCTCTGTGGAAATCTTTTAAATAAGGTTATTATTTTGATTATTTTATACTTGTTTACAGATATAAGGCTCAGTGGGGCTCCATGTGATTCAAATGCGCATTAACATTTTTTTGAAAAAATTCGTAACTTCGTTATTTGATGGCAACAACAGGCGAAAATCGTTATATATATTTAACATCGACCGAAACATGTAATCGGCCAAGGAAATCGCAGCTTAATAATGTTTACAACGAATATTATTGGTTACAGTTTGGATATATACGCATGTTGATAAAGGTCTCGGAAATTATTATCTTCAAGTCATCTTTCATTAAAGAGTTCCATTATTATGGACTAAGGACCCGTCCACAGGTATTCGAATAAGTTTGTATCCACAAACATTTTGTTGCGTCCACATGGATGTACGTATATTCGAAACAAAATGTTTGCGGATACAAACGTAACGTAAAGACACGCATTTTATTTCGACTGTAAAGCTTATATAAACGTTGAGCAAAATTGGTTACTGTCAGAAAAACGTTTTAATTACAATTCTCTTTTTTTCATTTTTAGGTTACAACAGATAATCCTGATCACGTACGTATTTATTAATTGAATTGTGTTCTTGTCACTCTCTTGCCACAGATATATGTTTGTTCATGGGTATATTTGTTCACGTGTTCCAATTTGTACCCAGCCCCCTTTCAACACCTTAATTCGAAAAAGGGATTTTCTGCAATTCTTTATATTAACGTGCATGCTTAGGACATTTTAAGGCTTACATGTTGATAAAATATAGTCGTTAAGCCCAGAAAAAACGAGCAAGTTTTCCTTAACAAATTCCTTGACGAGTTTACTTGTTAGTGTGTATGGCAAACAAATTTTCAATTTTTCCTTTCGATCCCAATTTTTCTTGTTCAAAAAGTAGGGATGACTAGATATTAAAAAAGGGTCTTTGTCAACGAAAACTTGTTAATTTTTGTCATGCACACGAGCAAATATAACTTGTCAAGGAAAACTATCAAATTAAAACTTACTCGTCTGTACGGGGCAAGGCATATTTTAACATATAGACTGGTGGGCCAAATGGCAACAAGTGGCTCACCACTGACAGACAATTTGTCCACCACTGCTTGGGCCCTCGTAGCATAACTTTTACACTCTCGAAAATGAAAAAGGTACTATTTAGTTCACAGTGGAACACATGTTTATACTTTAAACTTTATTGTTAATTCTGAAAACCGAGGTAAGTAGCGAACTGTTTATAATGTCTGTCAAGGTATGAAGGATACACGGCAGTGCATCCTTAATCATTTTCATAGATAATTTATCGGGTCCTGGAGCCTTGTTCGCTGGAAACGAAAATATAGTTTTCCGTATCTCAATGGCAGAAACAGTTTTTCGCTGTAAGACGTTTCCGAATGCAAGGGTGCATGTGCCGTTAAAGAATTCCATTCTCTGGTTTCGGCTTTTTCGGGTTAAGTACTGAAAACACCAAGTAGTGATCGCTAACATGAATCTTCTGTACGCCACTTTCATCGAACAGCGAGGTGTCAGAAGTCAAAATAACATCAATTAACAAAGTTGACTGTGAAGTTACCCTTGTTGGTGATGTAATAAGTTGCGATAAATTTAAACTATAACAAAGATCATTTAAAGCCTTAGATTCAGAACTGTCCTTCATCATATTACAGTTAAGACAACACAAACAGTTCCTTTCCATGAGTTAGTACCTTCACATAATTTTCCATAAAATCGTCTACGAAACATGTTGTGGGACAATCAAGTTGTCTGTAAACAACGCATGCTAGAAGCTGCAACCATAATTGGTGCAAGTCTGCGCTAGAAATGGCAGTCAGTTCTTTTATAAGAGAAATTTTCAAATAACTACGAAAATATACACAAACGCCTCCCCCAGTTTTACGAAGTCTGTCAAGCATTAACAGCTTATACCTATCGAGTTCATCTTCTGCATTTGTAACTGTTGAATTTAGCCAAGACTCCGAAATTGTAATAATTTTTATTTTCCATTTTGGCCAAAAGGGTATCGAGTTCCCAAAAAGGTATCGAGTCGCAAAAATACTGTATTTAGTCGCTTTAAAACAGCAAAATAATAACGAGAGTCGCGGGAAACATCTAAATGTTACATCGACTTCGACAACTTCTAATACTAGTGTCGAGCAGGAAGTATGAAGGATTTTTCGTCCAGGAGCGGCAAGAAACAGTCAAATGATACAACAACAAGACGAAAGTATGGGCCAAATGAATCTTGTTTAAGGCCAGATAAACCAACAAAGGCAAACTAGCATTCGCGGAAATTTAAGTGCAAGTGGGAATGCTGAAATGCAGAGGAATATATATCCAGGATCAACAACGAATGGCCAACTAATTCGCCAAAATGAAACACCCAACCTGGCCAACCAACTGCAGAATGATGTAAATCAGCAAAGACAAAGGCAAAGGGTGGGTAACAGTGGAAGTTTAACTCCATACTTTCAAGGCCGACTTAACTTTACAAGAAACAAAAGAAAACGCAATTGCAAGGAGAAAGGGTCCAATATCAAAGGAAACAGGTACTTTTATAAGGAAATCGTTCTGTTGACTGGTCCAAACGACACTTTAACACATCGACAGGGAACAAAACTCTATTTGAAACAAAAACCGGCACATTATTCGAGGAGTTCAATTTTTCAAAGAGTGGTCAGAGCAGGAAGTTACTAAAAAAGTGAATAGTTAATTTGGTACAAAGTTGGCAGACTGTAGTTTTGAATTTCTTGAATCTGTGTATACACAACTTGTATCCTCAAGGTTACCACCAGGTGAAACATGTAATGGCATGATGTTTTACACAACCTTCAGGGACAACATTGTCTATGTCCGGCCACATGACCAAGTTATTCCCCCACCACCGCCTGTTGCAAAGTCAAAGAAAAAAGATAGAGTTTCTGTAGATACTCAGCATGACTCGGATGAAAGTAAGTGCCACTGGTGAAGTTGGTACAGAGAGGTCAGCTGCTGAAGCAGATGAGACTTTACCAATCAGTGGTTTGTTTACTTTAGAGAGTAGCTCAAATACTGTTGTTACAGCTTACCAGAATCATCCCTATCTGAATCAGTTGTTAGTCAGTCAGGAAACCTGCATGATAACAATAATACTTCTAGAGTACAGGAAATACCCCCCTGTAATTGATCATGATGATGAAAATTGCTTTAAAACGGAGAAAAAGAGCACATTCCTAAGGGTATAGATATTTTTTACCTAGCAACGGTCTTAGCAACGGATTGTTTATTGTTGGAAATTCACATTGAAAAAGCGCTTGTTTTGGGGGCATATGGGCAACTGGGTATTCTAACATGAAAGATGACAAAACAAAAGAGAAGGAGGGTACCACATATGAGGCAGGAGGTTTCTGAAGTGGTAACTATTAATAATCAACTGTTTATAGCCATTAGAGAGTGATTATCTTGTAAATAAACTAAATATTTGACTTTAAAGCTGTTTTTCTCAAATTACCGAAAACGTGTAATTAACAATATTGCGCGCAGGATATCTTAAGAAGAATTAAAGCTATCTTGCTGAAATTTTCAGGGCTTACTCTATATAACCTGCTCTAGGAGACATAGTAAAATAATTACCCTATCTTCAATAATTTTGAAATTGTAATATCTTAAGTGAGGATAGTGATGTTCATTTTTAGTATTCATGGCGTAAAACATTTATTATAACACATATGCTAACAATTTTACTTCATCTCCTAGATAATGTCGTTAGTTAATAAATAAAAGTTATTCTATGTCTTTAACATTAATACTTTTTTAGTTATCATGCTTATAAAAGACCCCATATTTCACCATATGGGGTCTTTTATCTTGGTAACCATGCCAACCACTTCTTCCAACTATACCTTTTTTTGGTCAGGGTATCTAGCCCAACAACATACTAAAAGAAGTGTTTCATATCATTAGATTAACAGTAAAAAAAAATTTGGTAGAGGACCCCCTTAATATAAACAAACCATTTCCCGCGCAATTGTATAAACATAAATACATAATTATTAATTCGATTAGAGATTCGATTCATTGTTTTCTCGTCGATGTGCAGAATTTACGCGCAGTGTTTTCCACTGGTTTTGAATAAAATTACATGGAATAAAAGTTACTAATACATGTCAAAAGCTAACTCCTAAAAAGAGAGTTTTAAAGAAAGGACGGCCTTCGACTCAAGAAAGTTCTAACGACTACTGCAGAATTTGCAAATGTAAATTTAAATTGACAAGGTGTTCCACCGTAAATATTTTTCAAAAAAGTACAAGAGAGAACTACGTTATTGCTGATCTTTGAAAGTAATATTATTCTGAGTCCGGCTGACAACCTATCCGACCGAGCTTGCATTATTTGCAACAAAAAACTTCGAGACTTCTGTTTATTTTCGAAAGAAATACTGCCAAATTTAAACAAGCCGCACAAGTCGTTCAGTGACAGTGAGGTCTTTATATCGGATAAGCACGGTGAACCAGGTGCCGAGGAACGATTAAAGAGGCAGATTCCTACAACGTGTGAGCACAGCTCGACGGTACGAAAAGTCCAAAGAAATTCTTTGGAAGAAGGAGATTCTAGAAGCCCAAACCGCAAAGGAATTGCTCAGTCTAGACGGCGATCAATTGTTTTCGATGAAAAAGGCGTTGGCGAAGGAAGTGTGAATAGCTCGGACCATGCCGCTTCTCTTTTGTACAACATAGATTGCGACTTTGCGGAGAAAAATATTACAAAAGTAAAAGTATCAATTACAACTCCAAACGGGAATGTCACGGTACTTAATGTGAAATGGACTACAAAGAACTTCACAGATGGATGGCTGACAATATTAAGCTACGGGCCTCAATTGATGAGAAATAAGTTAAGAGACAATGTGTCATGCAAAATAAACTCATTTATCACAACCATTAATATATATATTTCAGCTTCTGCAATACATTGCATTTCTGAATTCTCCTATGGAAAATGAAAGATGAGTTTATTCAGCAGAATCAATTTAGGGTATTGCTGTATTGATGTTCTCCATGATAATTATGCTTAACAGTTTAGTTAGTATTAAGGTTTTTTGGTGGTAGGGGGAGGGGGGGTTACATGTGTAAAACTGTAAAACTATAAAATAATAATATACAATATGTTAATGTTTATATATGGTAAGACAACTAACATGTAAGCAACTTTACAATAGCATGTCATTGTCAATGTCAGATTCTGAGGATGAGTACTGTCCAGTATAGCCTATTGACCAGAAAGGTTCAACTAAACTGTCAATCATTGCAAGGTCTCTCAATAAAGGAAGTGTTGATATATCATTGAATATATCATTAAAAATACCCAGAATATTTATGGCACGTTTCACTGAAAAAATTGCATAATTAGTAATAAGATCTTCTACTGTGAAAGTTTTTTGGCAGTCTGACACAATGTCAATGGTAAGCTGCTCATAGAACTTTACATCCAATTTATCCTGTTTGTTTACAATTTCCTCAAAAACCTCTGTGAGGGCACTCTTCAGGTCTTCTCGGTCTGTATCTGATACCATCCGTAAAATACAGGAAGAGCCATCAACACTATCCAATGCACTGACTTCAAAGGGCAGGCTTTCCAAGGATTGGCTGTCACATTCAATGCACTTGCACATATGCATACAAACTGAACAACAGTTATGCAATGGCTCGAGAGGCTTGATCTGATCATCAAAAGGTTGGAGACTTGCTACTCTGTAACATTCAGATGATTTAACGAAAAATTTCACATCATCCTCACAATGGCTTAGCTGTTGTCCATAGAAAATAATCACTGCATCAGACTGTTTGCCATCTCTTCCTGCCCTCCCAATTTCCTGATGATAGTCCAGTAGTGTTCTGGGTGGTCCCCAATTAATGACGTAACGGATATCTGGGAAGTTTACTCCCATACTTAGAGCAGTGGTAGCAACAATAATTCTACTGACACAGGATTCCGTGTTTTTCAAGGAGTTTATAATTCTGGTTTTTTGGGTATCCCATGTTGCAGAATGGTAAATTCCAATTAGGCAGTTTTCTGCTAACTTTTCACCTGGCAGGCAGAAGGCACTATCACCAAGCTTGAAAAGTAAATAGTTGGAAACATTTGCAATGTCATTCATTGTGTTGCAGAAGACTAAACACTTGGGAGTACTCACACCTTTGTCTTTTACAAGGTTAATAAGCCAGTTGAATTGAGACAGCATATCAATCTTTGCACATTTTATCACTGAAATACGGATGTTTGGACGGTTTGGACTGACGAACAGTTCAACAGGAGATATGATCGACAAGCTTGTTTTTATTGCCTCTACTGTTGATTTGTCAGCTGTCCCTGTGAGAGCCAAAATTGGTGTTCCTAAAAGAGCAGAGTTGCAGATGTAGTTATCTGCTTTAGTTTAATATGAACAATATTTTTAATGCACACTACAGATTTTATATTATTTTGGAATGGTTAAGTAGCAATATAAAATAGTCAATATAAATATACTTCTGGGTGGATGGTAGGGCTCTCTTGGGGTGCAGGCTAGCGCTAGGGTGGTAGCACCCAGATAATAGTATGTATCACTATTCCTACCTTCTTTGCACAAAGACCGCAAAATAGCAAGATTACCAAATGCTTCACGGAAGGCTTTTACAGTGCCACATTATCCTCTCTTTGACTTAGTTCTAAATGTATTTAAAACATAAAATTATTTCAGTTTGGTTGACTTTTAATATTTGTTCTTCATATTTATTTATACCAATGGCAAACGCCATGGCAACAGGTCATGTACTAATGAATAATGACCCGCATCTACGTTCATCTACATATTTTCTAAACTAGGTTTGAAACTTTAAATAAAATAAAAATCAATAAAACTTTGCATATTGTTTTAGCTTCGCCACGACACTGAATAAGACCATACCTTATCCCGGTCCATGTTTCAATAGTGTGCGACTCATCGACAACCATTAGTTCTATGTTCTTGTGCAAGGCATCTGAAGTGTCTTTCACGGAACTTCTAAATGTAGAAGACTGAACATCTTCTGCTGAAGCCAGTATATAAGCTGAGGTAATTCATTGATCTCTCCCTGAGCCTCCAACAATTCATTTAAGCAACACGCTGATAATCCAAGACTTTCAGCTTCGACAATCTGATCTTGAATGAGACCAGACAACGGGCAAATTACAAGGGCAGACGCTTTTAGCCCACGTTGTTGTTTAGCGATCAGAAAATACTGATAAATCAGACTTTTGCCAAATCCGGTGGGAAGTACGGCCAAAACATCCTTCCCTTCAAGCAACGAAGTTATCGCCACTTTCTGTTCGTCCTTCAACGTGAAGATATGGCGAAGGCTTTCCGAGAGATGTTCAGTTACATCGTCCAACAAAGAAGCGAAATCCTGACTTGACGCCATTACTTATATTGTCACATTGCATTGGCATTTATTTATAATTGTTGTATCAAATTCCCGCGTAAATCGTGTGAAGTTAAATATTTACATTGTATTAACCAAAGGGAGTGGCTTCTCACTTCTGACCAATGGGATTTTTGCGTACGCTCCGTACGCATAAATCAAGAAAATAGTTATATCCATAGCAGGCTCACAATAGCCCCCAAGAAGAGCCTGTGTGCAGGCTAGCTTACACTACGCTTGATTATTGGCATGGCACGGATGAAAATGGTACCCGTATACAAAAAGTAGCATGGGTAACATTTTTATTCGTGTGCCATGCCAAATTTTGAGCATAATGTGAACGGGCCTGAAGTTTGAATTTTTTACTTTATGTTACGTTAATCAATTACCTTTAATTATCAAAGTAATCTTCTGATGTAGAGAAGTAATCTACCTGATTGGCGAGATTTCAGCTTCATGGCCGAATTGTGATTTGTAGTGTGGACAACTCAATATCTATCCGCAAAAATTTGATGACAGGTTTTTTAACCCAAAACACGATAAAATATGCAGCGAACTCGCCAGCGAAAACCGAGTATATATATAAATTGTTTTCTACGCAAATATACTGTTGCATATCCATAAGTGCTTAAACGAAAAAGGAAGAAAATATCAAAAGTTGAAATTGTTAATAAATGTGGTATTGTTGAATGTTGACTGAACATTTGTTTTTCTCGGGTCAGTGCATTGTTTCAGTAATGTTTAAAACCTCGGCGAAGTGATTGATGCCATGGTTACCATCTTCAGCCAGAAAGTCAATATCTTGTAAACCAGTAAATTGCTTAGTCGGTATTTCATATTGTATTTCTGGAACGATAATTCCACCATCATCAAAATCATCTAGTGGTACTGGACCAAAAGTATCGATACCGTATTGCTCTGGGGATACTTCAAAAATCGGTTCAAATGTCATCATACTAGTTTCCCATAAGGCAAGCGGGTTCTGTTTTGTGATGTTCGCATTCCTCTTGGGAGAATTCATCTGTTGAATCCAATAGGTTTTGTGATTCCATAAGTTTAAATAGGTCGGAATAATACCTTGTTGCAACTCTATTAACATCAGCCCACAACCTCTTTATTCTCTGATTGTGGCTGCGTCCAGTTATAAAACTGTCTCGATTCAGTCCACGAGATGATATCATGTACCGAGCCACATCATAATTCCTACACCATGGTCTCCACGCACACGTGATGGTAACCCAAATTTTCGAACGCCGTCTATAAAAAAGGTTCAGTGATGTAGCTGCCCTGTTGTTATCCGTGCATTCCAAGTATATCGATAGTCGACTGTATCCATCCACACATCCAAAAACCACAAAACGCTCCCTGTACATTGTATGTACGGCGATGTATGGCATTATTCTTCTAACTGCCCTTCCAATAGGATCAAGTATTTTTAATATATCTCTTATACGCCATCTTTGCACGTGTATATTTCGACTTCTTAAACTACGAATTACTATCTTTCCCCAGCATTAGGTGTACTGTTAAGTATGTTTATAATTACACTGTTCAAGTCAGCGTCTGCTATGCTGGAGTATTTTCCAAGGATCCCATATTCTTGTCTCCTCCTATAGAGTGTACGGTCACTTATATGAAGGATACTTGCAATATCCGTCGATGCCATTCCGTAAGAGTGAAATTGTTCAATCTGTTCCTTGGCTATATAATACTTTGGTCTGCCTTCAGTTGGCATTAATAATGGAACACGTGGGTTGATATTTCTGTAACTTTCTTCGTACGCTGACAGCTCCTCCATTCTTCTCAAATGTCCACTGACTGTGGATACTAACTGCTGCAATCTCTCTATAAACATTTCACTTGCCTGATTTCCAGGTTCATCTAGAACTTGAATGGATGCAACAATTATGCGAAGATGGCCTTCTAAATTACGCTGACAGTGTTCCAAAGGATCAAGCGACCTTGTCGAAAGATACTGCTGTGGACGCTCAATAACGCTTATGGGCGACAATAAGTAATCTCTCAGCTCATCATCATTATTTCCAGAACAGCAACGATATGAATAAAAAATGCTGTTAAAAACACATACGTATAGAATAGCCATTTTCATTAAATATATACAGCGTAATTTTAGTAATACTGATAGATATTTACGTATAAAACGTTTACGATAGTATGTAAATGCAAAGGATTTTGTTATTGCATAATTTTAGATTTATTCATTCTCGGAATTTTTTTTAGTTGCGATTGTAGATGGCTTATTTTCAGTACTGATTCTCGACCATATAATTTTATTCAACGATTCTCGATGTGTTTTATTTTAGCGATTGATTCTCGATAGGTTATTTTTGTTGTAGATTCTCGATATATATATATATATAGTATAGGCATCTCGGTATGGTATTTTTGGAAAAGTAGAACTCGATTAGGTTTCCCCCGACTCTCGTTATTATTTTGCCGTTTTAAAGCGACTCGATACACTATTTTTGCGACTCGATACCGTTTTGGGAACTCGATACCCTTTGGGTAGTTATGTAGTGATTTCATAGTTTTTCTGTTGGGCTAGAAATCGTAACTGAGTAAGATGGTCTCTATTCTTCAGCGACCTAATATTAAGGTGAGCTATTTTAATTTTTTATTTCTCAAATATATTTGAAAAATCATTTGCATAAGCTGTGCTTGTTTTTGTCAAGTTATTGTCCACAGAGGTGTTAACATGAATATTTAATAAGTTTAAATTTGAGCTGCCGTCTGACTCCAATAAACTATCCTGCTTCTCCAACCAAACATTTCCTGATTTTTTATAGTTTACTTTAAGTTGTCTTAAATGATTCCTTCCTCGTTGACCTCTCGAAAAGATCGTAAGCTTTTAGAGTTTGCCACACCGAGCTAGAAAGCGGTCGGTGCAATAGACCTTGACCAGAGTGTTTGTGTAAAGCTTGATTAAATTAAAAACACTACTCACAGTCTTCCAGGAGTTTCGTAACGAAAAAGAACACCTCTTGAATAAGCAAGCATAATACGAATCCTTAAATCAACCAAATCTAACAATTATGTTTAAAAACCAGTAGCAATTCTTATATCAATTTCACCTGTTCCATATTACAGCGATCTACTCTTTACTACTACACACTATAGCCTATAGTAGACTACAATACTGAAGACTAGATCAGTAGACAATATATGGATTAGATCGAATTTAAAAATTAAGAGAGTCGAGAGACCATCACAAATAGTAGTATCCGACTATTGAGCATCTATTTTGTGCCCATACTCCCACTGTACGAATGTCTGTCTGTGAAGCAATCAAACCAGGGGTGGTGCTAGAGGGGGCTAATCTTAGTTTTGGCCATCCACTGTAAATTCCTTAAAATATGCCTTGGTACGTGGCTTTATGCCATGATTGTGTTGTTTACAAGAATTAGCAAATTTTCCTATTGGGGGGCTTTCGAATTTAAAAAGCCGATAACCCGCTCACCCATGATATTTTTCGACTAAAACGTTAATAAGACCTTCTCTATCGCATTCGTTCCAAAAGTTTTTTGCGCTGAATAAATCACGCTCATGCACTGGTCTTTACAAATTCTGGGATACTTTCTGTTACTTGTCACCTTGGTCACAATTTTATTCACATTTTATCATTAAACAGGGTGTATAGAAAGAACGGAATCTATTTTGATGCTAAATATAAATGAGAACAAATGTGAAGCTATTTTTACTGTGCACCAAAAAATCCGTCGAAATAAACTGCCGAATCAGTTGCCGACTTTATATTTTATTGAACATTCACAAGACTTTAAAGCGACGCTGACAGTGTGTCATATCTTTACAAAACTGAGAGTTCACGCGGAATTTGTGAAATATGTTCAGTGCATTTCTTAGGAATTGTGCAGTGGCGGGGAAAGATAGGGAAAAGGGTTTGGGGGGGGGGGGGTGGCTAAAAATCTCAGAGGGTCCAGTGGCACAAGAACCGAAATTGAAGGCATGAACAAAAAGCAGCTGACTACCAAATCTATCGATCTTAGCTACACAACGAATCATGAAATAATCATGAAATGGCCTCTTCTTTGAAACCCGTCTATCATCCTATTTAGATTAGGTTCGCAAAATATGCATCCGCAGTTTGTAGCTTATCTAGACATCTGATCCAGATATCGAACAAGTAACATCTGATCATTAACAAATTACAAAAGCCCTTCATAGTTGGCTAAGCTGGCGTATATATTTAATAATATTTTCTTTAGTTTACTTCTTTATGATTGTGAAAATTATATCAAATTATAGTATGTTTAACTGATGTGTATTCTATTAGAAATCACAATTTGTATGAAAAATTATTTGGGAGGTGGGCTAATGCCCCCTAGCCACCCCTGCTGCGCTGTCCCTGACATTGGTCTCGCCCTAACTCCTGTTGCCACTTTCTTGGATATAATTATAACAGGACTTCTACTTAGTTCCTTGTAAGTTTGCATGGCAATAATAGGTGTAATTGTTTTCCTGCGGATCAAAAGCTTTGCTAAATAAGTACGTAAAACAAGGCATTTTCCACAAAATAAAACAATTATATGATGTTCAATTGTTACTGGGGTTCTTACAAAGTACTTTTACTCAATGTCAATCAAATTAGATCAGAATTAACGGTATTTTCAACCAACCAGAAGACGTGCGCTGTGCGATCTGAGGATATGCTTCCCCAGGAAAAATTGAAAAATTGATGCCCAGAAAAGTCATTTCTGCATTTTCTGATGCCGAATTGAAGAACTTGAACAACAAAAATGCTACAAATTAAAAATTATGTTTCATAATTGGCTTCAGACTAAACTGCTTGGTGTACTCGCTACTTTGTGTACTCGCTATTTTGGTAAAGGAAAATATAGACTTTATATTAAGTTATTCTATTTTTAAGCTCTCCAACTTTGCTGCGCATACTTGTCAATTAAGACATCGACCATGAACTAAATCCATTTTTAAGGGAGATCACCAAACCTGATCAGTGCAACATCCACAGGGGCAAATGCCCCACCACGCTACGGTACTAAAAAATGCCCTGAATATGTTTACGTATGAGATTTGGTTTTTGTGAACATGCTTACATTTGGCGAGTCGTAAAAGGGGGGCAAAATTTCGAAGGCGGGCGGAATTTCTAGGAAATATATCCTCCTGAGGGGAAAAATCTCCTAGGAAATATGGCTTGAGAGTGCCATTCACAGCTGTATGGGGCATGCCCAAAGCCTCAAAGCTTTAAATTCGGACTCCTTAGACTCGAACTTTTCTGACTTGAGATCCGATACCTGAATTATGGTTTACTGTGCTTTTTCCTTAGGAATGCGAAAATAAAGATGCAGATACTTTTGCGTACATTGGAAGATCACTGCCTTTTAATGAAGACGGTGTTTGGCCCATTGTGGACAATCCCATGATGTCAACGTACAAGGACGGCAGTAGAGCTCAATATGAGGCGAAATCATTCAGCAGTACATATTGGAGATTGCTGCAAACATTACAAAATGTTTTTGATGGAAACACGTTCCTGTTTAACGATACAGTAGGAATTATGAAAGACCTGCTCATCCATGGTAACAGGTTGGTTCAAATACCAATTGAAGAAAACGGAGATCCTGACATCGGCCCAAATGCAGGTCCAATCTATCCAACTGCATTACCTGATCCATAGAACCGACACTTGATGGCAATAGAAGTTTCCCAAGATGGCATTTCATTTTAGATACGAGGTCTACTTCGCGCGCTGCATGCCTTGTTCAATCATCCAAATTTATTTTTTCTGTGTTGTGCATTTTTCTTTTTTGTACAGTGTTTTAATCTCAGAAATACATACTTGAATACCTTCCGTTTTACACTAATTAAATAAGTCGTGGTTTTCAAAAAGAAACGGGGTGCAGAATACATGCAAATATAATTTTTACTAAATAAAGATCCTTCTGTAAACCTATATAATACTGATAGCATGCGCCAGTGCGTTACTCAGATATAGGTCAGGGATTTCTTTCCGAAAACGGTCGCGGCCAGCCCCTATGTTGAATGCATTTGTGTGCATGGAAATTTAGTCACAATTCCGGAAAACCTTAAAGTTTCTAAAACATTAGTTTTGTGTGAAAATATACAGAGTAGTTATCTTGGGAAATATCTATTCCATCTTCATTTGGATGGGAAACGTTTGATTTTCTGGTTGATAAACACAACAAGAAAATCAAACGTTTCTCATCCAACGTCATGATTAGATTATGAACGCCGACGGACAGCGAAACAGCGATGAAAACGATTGTTGTTCCTGACTAGAGGGCATGAAGACTATTCTAATCTGATATTAATACTATTTTATCAATATATTGTTATACAAATAGTTTGTAAATTTTCATTTCTTTAACGTAATAAGTATGTCATGATTAGATTGTGAATGCTGATGGACAGCGCGGAACAGCAATTGAAACGGTTACTGATCCTATAACCTGAGAGTATTAGACCAATTCTAATCTAACACATTGTGTCATTAACAGTAAATTATTTCTTGGTTATATAATACATTTGTAAACAACGGCTATATTGCTAATTGTAATACGCTTTGAATAAACCTTTAATCCGCTTTGCATTAAGTTTTAGTTCACTTTCAATGTATTAATTGTTTCATGGTAAGCTTTTTCAATAATGCATTGCATTGTATTAAATTACCATATAAACGGGGCATAATGACGCAGTCATATACTGTTTTTGTTTTTAATTTTTCTCGCTTTGCCTTCGTCTGTAGCTATTAACGCCGGTTTACAGTTCGCGCGAATACGTCGCGCGAACTGGAGAATTATTCGCGCGAATATAGCGAATCGGGTTTACACATTTTAAAATTCGCTCGAAAATTTGCAAACTTGCAAAAATCCTGGCTCTTGATTGCCTAAATTTTAATTCGTTCACTGGCGACTGGCGAAAAAGTTGAAAATTTTCAACTCTTTCGCCAGTCGCTGCGAATCAAGTAGAATGACGAAATTTGCCATAAAAAAACCTCGCGCATGCTCAGTGACAAATTCGCTCCTTCGCGCGACCAATTCGCGCGAACTGTAAACCGGCCTTAAGAATGACACTGCAAATAGGAGTAGGTAGCGCGACAGGCCTGCTTTGGGATCTTAACTCGCCGCGAGAACATTTTTAGGCGATTTAAGAAAAAACACAACTTTTAGGCAATGCGTTTTAGGGCGATTTAAGGCGATTTAAGAAAAAATACATGGTAATTAAATATGCAAGTATAGGACCTTTAAGCAAAATGCAGTAATAATACATAATTAATAGTGCATAGTACACCACTCCCCAACCCACAACCCCAGCGGGTCTGGTTAAACTGTCATGTAAACAAGACCCAGTTGAAACTTATTAATTTGCTTGTTATTTTGTCGTATTACTAATTTTAAGGTTATACTACCAACTTGCTGGAATTAATACAATGAAGAACATAAACCAGTATATAATAACATATATTTTTAAATTGAATTGCATACTAATACATAACCACACTCAATTGGAAATCTGAAAAATCAGGGTTGTGGCTGGAATATAGGAACGAGAAGTTTTAGTGCACCCCATGGGGTTGCTAGCCTATATTTTGAGAATTTCCAAATTCATGAATGCCTTGTCAATATCTTGGAAATTTCAAGGGAACAGAATATATTAGAACTGTGATAATGCTTGTTCGGATGTTCCAATGTGGCAATTAATATAGTTATTCAAAATTTACATATGTGTTAAACTTACCAAATAAGTTTGAATTTACGTTGCAAATATAGTATTTCATTTCCATGTGTTTATTTAATAATTAAAACTCAACATTGATTAGTATTTATTTCAATTTTCCTCGATATATGAAGTACAGTATTTACAAAAATTCACTAATATTAAAATTTAGTTTATATAAAGTTTTCTAGGGAGAAGGCTCCCTCTTCCGCAGTGGTTAACATGAAGTATTTAAATGAATTCATGAAAAATGAAATAAGACGATTTATTATAAAAATTTATACGTTCCTCTTCATACAAATGTGAACCGGACAAGGCTGACTATAAACGTTGCATCATGCTGTGGTTTATCAATATATGTAAGTTTCAACAGTGTTGATATAAAATATTAAATGTTGTGCACTACTGCAATTCAGCACTTGTATATAATATAGGAAAGGAACTGTGCAAAAGCTAATGTTGAAAACAGACTGATTCTTGCCATCCTGACTTTTTCTGTTTGAATACAAGGGTTCCTATGTCATATTATATACCTATGTTTGATAGTACGTAACTTATGCACCAGTCAGTGGGAAGCCCGCACCCCCCCCCCCTACACAGGATATGCCGGAAAATAGCGGGGAGTTATTTGTAGATTAACCTATCTGTTATGCCTCGGTACCCAGGGCATTAGACAGCGTTAGCTATGTGTCATGATGGCCAGGGATTATGGGTCGAATCAGCGGGGATTCGTCTGTTCGAGATGTATGATTAAGCCTTGTACATGGACATTTACCCTATTCTCTATAGACATTGTTTTACTATAAAAGTAGCTTTTACAGTATAATGTATTGACTGTGTATACATTGCAAGATACAACTAACAGACAAAATGCAAGTTTTGACAAACTCTGGATGCATGTTTGGCTCGAAAGACGAAAATTGGGGAAATTTTAGAATAGTTTGTTGAATTTTAAAAGCAATTATTATGGTAGCCTTCATTTTTGGTGCCCGGGAAGTGGGGAACTTTAGTCATGTTTAGACTAGTAAGAATGCCACGTATAGCGGGGAATTAGAATGATTTAGGACACCACCTTTATCTGATGCCCCACTGTTCCCAGGGTAGGTGGTGCGGGGCTTTCCAATTATTAGTGCATACTATGTTTCGGCTATAATCAATAAGAATGTAACTTGCTATGTTTCGGCTAAACCCCCTCTCTCCAGCAAGCCCTCTTGGATAAGCCCCCCTCCTAAGCTCGTCTGAAATAAACAACCAGAACCTCCCCCAATTTCCTGGGGAAAAGGGTGTTTACACTGTATATAGTAATTATTATTTTCAGCATTTTAATTTGGTTGGCGATTTAGTGCCATTTAGTGCGAGTTTAAGCGATTTAAGATAAACTTTGCCAATTTTTAGCCGCGATTTAAGGCGAGTTCGGGCGATTTATGGCGATTTAAGATCCCAGAGCAGGCCTATAGCGACAATGATATCAGGGCAATTAATAATAGCCGAATTCTTATTCTATATATTTTTTATTTTTACATTGTATATATTGTCTATTTATCCACTCCCTCCATACTTGAATCTCCGATTTCTCCGCCCAGCAGTCTATATTAACGTTCATATAAAAAATTCTAATTTGCACTTATTTGTTACAATTTTGCTTTAAAAAGGCATTTAAAAGTAATACCTGGACTGTTTCAGCATTTAAATTTAAATATTATTTTCTGGCTTCCCAAACTAAAAGAATAAAACTAATTTATTCACATTTTCGAGAGTAATTTTTGCCAGTTTGGCATTGTTGGTTTTCACTTGTTTCTATCCACCCAACTGACGTTACGCAATTTTTCCGATTTTCAATTTCATTTTTCTTGATTTTTCTTCATCAATTTGGTTAGGGTTAGGATTGTGGTTAGGGCAGGTTTTAAGTTTAGAGCAAGTTATAAGGCAAATTTACCTTTCTTCAAACTTGAAAAAATGACGTCACGTTAGTATAGAAGATGGAAACAAGTGGCGACCGGCACTTATTCTTGATTGGCTTTATACACAGACCAAAATGCACAAGCCGAAAAGCACACGGCAAAAGGACCAATATTTGAAATTTTGGTTCAATTTAGATTCAAAAATAGGTGAGATATTTATAAAAGTTCATCATACTTTACCGGGACGAAAATAGCTGAATACATACGAGATTGACTTCTAAAATCTAAATGCATTGTTTTTTATTACCCTCGAGTTAGCTGTCTAATAATTTAGACTTAAAATGGTACAGCTATTTTAATTAAGATTTGTCAGAGGCAATAGGTCTTTTGCAAGATGCTAGAAATATAATCAACCCCGTATACAAACGAGAATGTTTTCCTTGACAAGTTTTCCTTGACAAGTTTTATTTACTCGTGTGTACGGCAAGAAATTGACAAGGAGCCTTCCCTGACAAGGAGGCTTCTATTCAAAAGCTAGTCATGCCAGCTTTTGAACAAGGAAAATTGTTTGTGTGTACGACGGACAAGGAAAACTTGACAAGGAAATGCGCAGTACGACACTGCACATTTATTTTCGATCTAGTTGAGCGGCCATTACCACTATAACACATGAAGTATTCACTTGTGTCCCTAATGCACGCGCGGGCTCGTAAAACTTGTCAAGAAAAAATTGATCGAAAGAACTTGTTTGCCATACACACGAACAAGTACACAGTAAAAACAAATTGGTTAAAATGAGACAACCAGTTTAAATTGGTCGTTTTAACCAAAAAAGTAATTGGTCAAAATAACCAATTTTTGTACATACTAGATTCGAAATGACAAATCTCTTTTGACAAATACATCTCTTTTGCAAAAGAAAACAAAACATTTC
Organism: Trachythela sp. YZ-2020; assembly: GCA_016169945.1. Lineage (NCBI taxonomy): Eukaryota > Metazoa > Cnidaria > Anthozoa > Malacalcyonacea > Clavulariidae > Trachythela > Trachythela sp. YZ-2020. The sequence goes on from JADLSH010000030.1 coordinate 470,098, forward strand.
AAAAGTTCAGATTAAGGAAACACTGCAATCTTACAAAGTTGGCTAGGAGTGAATAGAAGTCTGACAGTATGATAGTATTTTTAATGATATTCACATTATGTATACTTTGTACCATGCTTATAGTCCTTGCTGGTAAACTCTAACATATATAATTGGATATTCTCATCATAACTGAAGGGGGGAGGAGAATTTTCTATTTTGTAATTTTTTACAATTGAGAGACCCCCCCTAAGTAAACCGAAATTAAATTGTGCCCCCCCCCTTCATATTGAAAATTTCTTGTTGACCCCCCTCTTTTTCATAGATATTTTCTCTTATTCATAAATACTCGCCGATGGAGATTCCCAGACACTATATATACATGGGATTAATCGATAAGATATCAAAGTGTGCCAACTCAAATATACCAGCGAAATGACATTGCATTGATATGTATATTAAACCAAAGACGCCAAATGCCATCATTGGGAATGGGACGATAACGATGTCAACACAGAGTATAAACAAAGTTGGCCCCGCCCCAAAACGACTGTAACCCATTTTTAAATTGTTCCTTTAAAATAAAAGAGTAATGCAAAATTCAGATTTCCATTTGTTCTTGACAGTTGTTATAACCATGTCGAATTAGTGGATTAAATCCACTATACAGGTCATTTTAATTCACTGACCATAACTTAGTTGCGATATTTACCACAATAAATGCTAATATGGAAACCAGCTTTAATTTAATCACATCCCAAATGTTTAATTTAATCGAATCCCAAATTTTGAACCCCCCCCCCTTTTCAATTATCCTTAAAAATCAATAGCCCCCCCTTTAGCTATTTATTTATACCTATAACCCCCCCCCCTATTTTTGCCCAGCTCCCCATCCATAAATAATGACCGCGGTCCCTTATGTCTGTTTTTAAAATATTTCTATCCAAGTCAACTGACGTCTGAGGCAGTATAATATAGAAAGCTAGAAAGTATTAATGCAAATCTTACCCAATATTCCTCTTTATAGTGAATTGTTGCATCCACAAGCGGAACAAAAAGGTATTGTCCCTCGACTTTGTGAAACAAGCAAAAATAGGAGAAAAAATATGTTGATTTTTTAGCTCAAAAACAAAGGTCGAAAGCATAAAATGTGCAAAAACCAGGAGGGTGAAGGAGTTGAAAAGGGTGAAGGGTCGAAAGCACAGTATTGCGGTTGTCAGTGGTAATTACCATGGGCATTTTGGATCATATATGGCGTCAGCAAGCTAATATCCGCCATGTTTTTTGCTTCACTTTTCGGCCTGGCAAACATTAGCGGCACGTGCTCCAGATACATTTAGCTCAGTAGTAAAGACGCACAAGTTGAAACAAACCTGCAACAGATTTGCACCAATGCTGTTTCAACAACTTGTTCTCAGGATTTGTTCGCACTGCTTGTTCCCAGCTTGTTAACAAGTTGTCAACTGCATGTTGACAACTTGCTACAAGGTTGTTGACTCAACAGACTTGTTACAAGTTGTTCCAAAAATTGTTATCGTCCTGCAATTCAACAAATTGTGAGTGACAATCTTGTAGCAAGTTGATAAGATGACAGCAATGTTAGAACTTGTTGACAAGCTTGGGGTAAGCCTGTTGTAAACACATCTTGTTGACAAGATATGAGAATTTTACATGTGTAGGCGAGATCTCGCTATTGTTTATCTCGCCTGGTAGGGCTAGCCATCCTAGTAAGGGCTGAGTATAAAATGTGCTGTATCTGTGTCAAATTCCATTTTACAAAGTCATTTTTCATTTAACTAATTTAGCTCCAGAACAATATTCAATTGTCTGCTGGTTTCTATTCGGAAATTTGCTCGACCAGCGATGGTTTCTGACTTCGTAAGAAAATAGATAAGTTGTAGAGAAGCCAGGCATTCAAGCTGTAGAAGCACAAAGTGAAAACCAGTCCTAGCCCTTGATGAAGGACAGCTCATGTAAACTGGGGCTATAACTGACATGTTCGATCTTCAATGGCAACTTATACACATTATAATACAGATACAGAGCTCGGAAACGAAATGCAGATTGAAGTACGTTATGTTAAGAATTATATTACCATTACTATGTTACGTAAACTTCTGAAACGAACCATTAATTGCACACTTTTTAGTGCTGAATATATTGCTCTATATTTAGGACTATAAGTTAAATTAACAGTGAAACCTTTTCATTCTTCGAGTACAAGCTAAATCCGCTTAAATCGTTGACTCCTATACTTGTGCTTGATGATTGACAACTCTTCCACCTGCACGAGTCGTTTAACTTGCACGCTGAACATGAGCGTGTAGGTGTTTACTGCTATTTCAATTTAGGTTATAACAAGCAATATTCAAATGTAAATCCAATGCTAAAATGTATTGTAAATTGCCTCATTGGATATGGAATTTACATATTTCCAAGTATACAGTATACAGGGTGTCCCAAATAGAAAGGTCCCCCTATAGAAATCACTCTTTTGTTGTTAAACGTGCGTTGTTATACCTCTGGGAATTTAAAATAGCTTCTAAAACGAACAGCAACACAAAAATGTCAAATTACAAATTCGTCTTACTGTCAGTTACTGTCAGAGTAAGAATGGTTCAACTCAATACAGAGCAACGAATGTTTGTCGTAACAACTTATTTTCTTGACAGAAACAATGAAATTGGAAATGAAAGAAGCATGCAACCTATGTCGTCAGCGTTTTGTCGATAATTTGTAAACTTATGCATGCGTTGCTGCCGACAAATTAGATTAAACCCAGAACCTGAGGAAAGATGAACGCCTCTGAGCACTGCCAAAACAAAAAAGAACTAAAGATTATTTCATTGGCTTTATTGGCTGCAATAAACTGCTATAAAAATATTTTAATATTTAAAAAAACAGTTGATATCCATTTTACTGCTCGCGCTTGCATTATACATTCGGCTATGCTAATTAAATAGGCCTTTGACGGACACTCAAGCCCCGTACAGACGACTAAGTTTTCCTTGACGGATTTATTTGCTCGTGTGTACGGATAACAAATTTTCCCACCAATTTAACAAAAACTGGTATGACTAGCTTTTAAACAAGACTCCTTGCCAAGGAAAACTTGTCAATTTTTTGTCATACACACGAAATAAAACTTGTCAAGGAGAAGTTGACAAGGAAAACTTGCTCGTCTGTATGGGGCTTTAGCATAGCAATATAGGTGGGACCCATTAGGTGTAAAACCACGCACGAGCAAGTGTTCCTTGACAAATTCCTTGTCGGGTTTACACAGTAAAAACAAACTGGTTAAAATGACCAATTTTTATTGCTTGTAACCAATTTTAATTGGTCATTTAACCAATTCATGAATTCGTTATTCTGAAATGACCAATTAATATTGGTTGAAACAACTTTGGTCAATTTAACCACTCAATGTTGAATGACCAATTCTAAATTGGTCATATCCGCAACCAATCCTAAATTGGTCAAATCCGCAACCAATTCTAAATTGGTCATATCCGCAACCAATCCTAAATTGGTCAAATCCGCAACCAATTCTAAATTGGTCAAATCAATAACCAATTCTAAATTGGTCAAATCAATAACCAATTCTAAATTGGTCAAATCAATAACCAATTCTAAATTGGTCAAATCAATAACCAATTCTAAATTGGTCAAATCAATAACCAATTCTAAATTGGTCAAATGTTGGGTGCAGAAACCTATTGCGCACAAGTGCCCCAGCGACTAAATTAATAGGCAAAATCCACATGTTCCAAAACTAACAATAAATTGGTCATATTCACAACCAATTATATTAATTGATTAATGTCAAAATTATCTTATTCATGAGCTTATCTTAGATTGGAGGTTGGAAAGGAGTACATGCCCTATGCTCCCCCAAATAACTCCCCCTGTATAATGAGCCCCTGGAATCAGGGCCTGTTCATATAAGCCGGGCTAGCTCAGCTGACTCGATTATTTGGCATTTTACTGTGGCTTCGAGACTGGCGTGAGATGAGTTTTCGTCAGAAAGACAGAGATTATCGTGGCTGATCATTGTTGTTTATATGCTGGACTGTTCAGATTGAGATCAGTGCCTTGGAAAGTAAGTGTTAAATTGTGTAATAATCGATTGTTTTCATGTATAATTTTAGCTGACGTTTGTCGTTGGCGCAATTTGGCTTCAAGAATATATTATTAATAGAGATTAAAAACTTTCTATATGCCTTTGTATTTACAGATTATCATTTCAAGCAATAAATCTGAAATAATATGTGGTCCAAGCGAGTTGAACTGTCTAAAACAATACAAACGACTACAACTACACAAGTTTGTCTGCCACAAGGTTAAGGTATGAATGATTGTTGATGATTCATGAATTTATACTTAATGAAATATTGACTCATTTAGCTTTGATGTTAATACAATCACCAAAGCAAAATACTTAGCTTTCTATGAGAGGGGAACAATCCTTCTTTTGTAATAATACAGTATATTGTGCTATAATAATACAGGGAGTATCAAAAAACTGCAAATACCATAATTTGTATGCACGAGATCATACATTAGAATTTCAATGGCTGTGCAAATAATTACGCTTCTGGGATTTGAAAATACGTTTCCCAGGGGTATCAAAACAAGCACACAAAGTGAATTAAACTTATGAGTTCGATTACGAATGGCTCAGTTAAGAACAGAACTAAGAGAATTTCTTGTTTTAAACGTATACGAGCAAACTCAACTTCCGTCTAAAATCGTGTTTATTGGAAAAGCACATAATCCTAGGGTACGCAAAACACAATGGTTAGGGAGCGTTAGTAAACATGATCGACCGTAGGCAAAGCAAATTGTGTCTAACAAACAAATTGAAGTACATTTTTATTTACATTTATTTACAAATTTATTGATATCGTCCTTCAGCATGCCCACCATTTCCGCTCAACGCACAGCAATGTTCTTCGATGCATGTCACGCACTGCACGCGTAATTAACGCGGGATCTTCTCGTAAGATGTTGAACTCGTTCAAAATCTTCTGACGCAAGTCTGCGATGTTGAGTGGCGGAGTAGAAAATACCTTGTCCTTGAGATATCCCCAAAGAAAGAAGTCACAGGGTGTTAAATCCGGAGATCGAGGTGGCCATTCAGTGTTGTGGCCTAACCCAATTACATGATTGTTTACAAACACAGCGTCGAGACGATCCCTTACTCCAATGAGTCGATGAGCTGGAGCACCGTCCTGCATCCACCAGAGACCTCTAAACATCCCTTCCCAGTATTGGTTGTTGAAGTGCAACGCCAGTTCCGGAAAAGCAAACTCGTTGAGCATTCGAAGATAAGCAATACCTGTTACGTTTCCTTCGAAAAAGTAAGGACCAATAACCAACCCATTCCCACAGAGTGCAGCCCAGACGGTGACTTTGGCGCGCGAGTCGTTCCTTCGAAAATTGAACGCAGGAGGATGTCCCTTTGGTGCATATTGTCGCACGTTGTGGCTATTTACCTCTCCATTCAACGCAAATCCAGCTTCATCTCCTATTATAACGCTGTGAAGAAAGTGTTGGCGTTGGCAGCGGTCGTTGAACCACTGCGCGAATTGGAGGCGTCGTGGAAAGTCCCCTTCCAATAACTCGTGCTGTACGTGCATTTGATTTGGATGCCATCGCAGATCAAGCCGAGTAATGCGGTTAAACCCTGCACTGGAAATTGGGAGAGGATTGCGGCGAGCGCTAACGTGTGGGTCCTCCTGAAGGAGCCTCTTACAGCGCCAACGTTTTCGTCGGATCGCGTGGTTCGTCGTCTGCCTGAATTCCCTTTATTTAGGTTGAGGCTCGATCCTGAAATATCGTACTTCCTAGAGTTACGTAAAACTGTACTCGCCGAAGGCGGGACTCGCTCTGGAAACCTTTCCTGAAAAGCGTTAATGACTGCTGTCGAGTTTTGAGTATGGGCGTACTTTAAAACAAGAAATACTCTTTGCTCTGTTGTTAGCTGAGCCATTCGTAATCGAATTTTAATTCACTTTGTGTGCTTATTTTGATAGTACTGCACGTGGAAACGTATTTTCAAATCCCAGAAGCGTAATTATTTGCACAGCCATTGAAATTCTAATGTATGATCTCGTGCATACAAATTATGGTATTTGCAGTTTTTTTGATACACCCTGTATAATTTCTATCCAGAACCTGATATGGCATTACTGACTGTTTATGCTGGTGGTGGTTATGGAGATATTTATATGGAACCTAGCCAGCATAGCTACCAGGGCTAGCCTAGCTTGCTTTCCCAAGATAAATTTCATTCGTAACACTTTTCAGGCCTTTCAGGAGTAAACATACCATTTATGCTTGCTTATTGCTTGGACTTCCTATATACATGGGCCAAACACAGATAAATTTGGCGCGGTCCACCATTTCTTTTTGTGTTGTACCAAACCTGAAATTGATCACATGCAATTTTCATTAGCAGTGACAATTAATATTTCAGAGTTATAGCCCATTTCACAGTTATAGAAATGAAAGTCACTTACAGCATTGTTAACTAATCTATACTCATTCTTTAGCTACTAAATTTTTTTAGGGGGATCAATAATAGGGCTAACCTTTAGATCCTCCTGCAAGGGCCCATTATGTATTTATTAATTTTATAAAGGTTCCCTGAATAAATATTTTGATGAATGAATGATAATAATATTTTAACAGGGGGTTCACCTGCATGGGTGGGTTACTCTGGTTTGAGTACTTTTCAGGAAAATGTACAAAATATTACCTTACATTGCACTTCCTTGCAGCTTTAGGGTTGTTTGTTTAATTTTACCAAGGATTTAATATACCCTTGTGCATAATATTTTAACTTGGCAAGTGGCAATGCACCCTATTTTGCAGACAATACTGTTTATCAACGGCCAAGGGAACTTAGCCTATTAACCAAATTAGCACTGCTGTGAAGTCAAAATGTCAATGATGCACTGATACAGAACTGCTCAGATTTGATATTTTGGCTGAAGTTAGAGTTGAGACAAAGCAGTTATGATGAGAATATCCAATTATATATGTTAGAGATTACCAGCAATGACTATAAGCATGGTACAAAGTATACATAATGTGAATATCATTCAAAATACTATCATACTATCAGACTTCTATTCACTCCCAGCTAACTTTGTAAGATTGCAGTGTTTCCTTAAGGTGGCTCCCTAGGGTTTTTACTCAAGACAACACTGATGAATAAAACGACTCCCAAACCATTACCTTGCGTGATATGAGCACGAAATTTTCGCCAAACATGCGTTACATTAGTTTGAAGATTTTGCAAAAGTAAATTTGCGCTCAAACTCTGTTACCATGGCAACAGCACGTCTTCAATAAAGTACGTTTTTTTCTATTCTTCTTGCCATTTTGAAGATTTTCTTCGGTGAATTTTTTTGAAAATTTGCAAATCAAAGAGTCGTGTTTCAATAGTTATTTTGCTGTATTTTAAAAAAATTAAATCGATACATTTTCGAGTAATGTACGAAAAGGTTCAAAATTGATATTAAAAAAAAATGTATCGATTTAATTTTGTGAAAATTTGTATTTGGATTAACGAAAGTAATGTCTTTATACATATGAAATTAAAAAAAAATTCACCGAAGGAAATAAAAGAAATTCAAAGTAATGTTTGAAAGATTCTGCGAGCTGTTACGTCATAAAATTTTCCAAAATTCACAGTTTCGCGCGAGACATCACGCGCGTATTTCGTGAAATTGATAACGAAGGCAAGGTCTTCGCGCGTATTTCGAGACGTCACGCGCGAGTGCCACACGACTTTTTTTTATTTCCCGCCATGCATACGAGAAACGTTACCCTCGGGAAAAAAACCCTAGGGAGCCACCTTAATCTGAACTTTTGAAATGTTTTGTTTTCTTTTGCAAAAGAGATGTATTTGTCAAAAGAGATTTGTCATTTCGAATCTAGTATGTACAAAAATTGGTTATTTTGACCAATTACTTTTTTGGTTAAAACGACCAATTTAAACTGGTTGTCTCAGATGCATCCAAATTTTTTTGGTCATTTTAACCAATTTGTTTTTACTGTGTACTTGTTCGTGTGTATGGCAAACAAGTTTTTTCGATCAATTTTTTCTTGACAAGTTTTACGAGCCCGCGCGTGCATTAGACAAGTTTTCCTTGACAAGGAGTCTTGTTTAAAAGCTAGTCATACCAGTTTTTGTTAAATTGGTGGGAAAATTTGTTATCCGTACACACGAGCAAATAAATCCGTCAAGGAAAACTTAGTCGTCTGTACGGGGCTTGAGTGTCCGTCAAAGGCCTATTTAATTAGCATAGCCGAATGAATAATGCAAGCGCGAGCAGTAAAATGGATATCAACTGTTTTTTTAAATATTAAAATATTTTTATAGCAGTTTATTGCAGCCAATGAAGCCAATGAAATAATTTTTAGTTCTTTTTTGTTTTGGCAGTACTCAGAGGCGTTCATCTTTCCTCTGGTTCTGGGTTTAATCTAATTTGTCGGCAGCAACGCATACATAAGTTTACAAATTATCGACAAACGCTGACGACATAAGTTGCATGCTTCTTTCATTTCCAATTTCATTGTTTCTGTCAAGAAAATAAGTTGTTACGACAAACATTCGTTGCTCTGTATTCAGTTGAACCATTCTTACTCGAACTGACAGTAAGACGAATTTGTAATTTGACATTTTTGTGTTGCTGTTCGTTTTAGAAGCTATTTTAAATTCCCAGAGGTATAACAACGCACGTTTAACAACAAAAGAGTGATTTCTATAGGGGGACCTTTCTATTTGGGACACCCTGTATACTGTATACTTGGAAATATGTAAATTCCATATCCAATGAGGCAATTTACAATACATTTTAGCATTGGATTTACATTTGAATATTGCTTGTTATAACCTAAATTGAAATAGCAGCCGTAAACACCTACACGCTCATGTTCAGCGTGCAAGTTAAACGACTCGTGCAGGTGGAAGAGTTGTCAATCATCAAGCACAAGTATAGGAGTCAACGATTTAAGCGGATTTAGCTTGTACTCGAAGAGTGAAAAGGTTTCACTGTTAATTTAACTTATAGTCCTAAATATAGAGCAATATATTCAGCACTAAAAAGTGTGCAATTAATGGTTCGTTTCAGAGGTTTACGTAACATAGTAATGGTAATATAATTCTTAACATAACGTACTTCAACCTGCATTTCGTTTCCGAGCTCTGTATCTGTATTATAATGTGTATAAGTTGCCATTGAAGATCGAACATGTCAGTTATAGCCCCAGTTTACATGAGCTGTCCTTCATGAAGGGCTAGGACTGGTTTTCACTTTGTGCTTATACAGCTTGAATGCCTGGCTTCTCTACAACTTATCTATTTTCTTACGAAGTCAGAAACCATCGCTGGTCGAGCAAATTTCCGAATAGAAACCAGCAGACAATTGAATATTGTTCTGGAGCTAAATTAGTTAAATGAAAAATGACTTTGTAAAATGGAATTTGACACAGATACAGCAAATTTTATACTCAGCCCTAACTAGGATGGCTAGCCCTACCAGGCGAGATAAACAATAGCGAGATCTCGCCTACACATGTAAAATTCTCATATCTTGTCAACAAGATGTGTTTGCAACAGGCTTACCCCAAGCTTGTCAACAAGTTGTAACAATGCTGTCATCTTATCAACTTGCTACAAGATTGTCACTCACAATTTGTTGAATTGCAGGACGATAACAATTTTTGGAACAACTTGTAACAAGTCTGTTGAGTCAACAACCTTGTAGCAAGTTGTCAACATGCAGTTGACAACTTGTCAACAAGCTGGGAACAAGCAGTGCAAACAAATCATGATAACAAGTTGTTGAAACAGCATTGGTGCAAATCCGTTGCATGTTTGTTTCAACTTGTGCGTTTTTACTACTGAGCTAAATATATCTGGAGCACGTGCCGCTAATGTTTGCCAGGCCGAAAAGTGAAGCAAAAAACATGGCTCCCCCTCCCTTCTATAAATAATTACCGGTCCCTAAATAAACTTGTAATTTACATAAAATCTTGTTGTTTTGATTCAGAGCTGACCATGAAGATCTAAATATATTTGTCTGTTTTTGTATGCAGAACAAAGGTTAGAGGACCGAATTTATCTTTTTACTTCGCACGAACAAGAGACGCGACATTGATTCCAACCGGAATTAAGAAATCTCTATACTAACTGAATTTCGCAATCTTTTAAACTAACGATTTTTTCTTCTTTCTAGCAACCTGATACATTATCATATATTTTTGCGGAGTTAAAATAGGTGCTGCGCTTCATGGCGGTGATTTTAACTAGAAAAAAGTAAAATAAAATGGGTTGTCATGACTGTGTTACCGTTTTGCAAAACTTGAACACTTGTTTGCGCCATCAACCTTGTAGCGTTTGAATGCGAATGGTAGTATGACTTTCATTTGGGCATTTGGGTGCAATCAATCAAGAATAGATTCAAGAATATACGAAAATTAAAAATAAAGTCGACCAATTCTCCTTTGGAAACCCAAACAAGACCCGAAAAGAGCACAAATGTTGATGTGTTAAGTGTGGATGAAGAAAGCGATGAAACAATACGACAAGATTGCAATGCGATTAAAAGAGAAATGGCTAAGACAAATTTGAGCCTCATAAAGGAGTTGATGGTAATAACGTTTAATGAACGAATAAAACGTATTCTGACGAGTCCGTGTACTCGGCTTAATGTATTGTTGAAGGATTACCCTGCATTTAACCTATAGTGTCAGAGCTAAAGTAATCCTTGTAGTTATGCATGATGAAGTGTATGATGAAGGATATATAGTATGTACATCATATATGTATGTGTATGAGTATGGATCCACTACATACAATAAAATCATTTGATGTACCTGCTGGACACCTACTTTAACAACATACGTCAATATTATATAAGTTTACTCATGCAAATGTCCTTTATAACTTTATTTTTGATAAAAGCCGAGTTCGAAAGAATAATTGGATCAAGTGGAAAGTGTAGAAAAAAATTGAAAAGTTTAAACATGAAATAGATCGAAAAGTGCTAGCGCTAAATCTGGCTAGAGAAAAAAGCCCAATGAAGGTTCTTTGTGAGATGGAAGAGAGGATTAAAGAAAATCCTGAGAATTAAAGAGAATGTAGATATTAGCAAAATAATCAAAGAATGCGTAAATACAATTAAAATGAACTAAAATGGTATGCATAATTCTTAATAATAGATAAATATAAAATAAGCCTTATGCACCCAGGGTGGCCCGCTCGGTTAAAACCGTTCTTCAAGAGGGGGGGAGGGAGCGGATGATAATTAAAACTTACTACCTTCTCGGTAGATATTGAAGAGAATGGATCAATCACGCTTTTGTAAAATTTCCTGAAAGACAAAAATATCCTGAAAGACAAATAACATACCTGGTGCTCGGTATGTTATGATATATTGGATGTATATTTAACTCATTAAATTAATTATTTTATTCTTTCAAATGGCAGATTATTAACAATTATTGGATGAGGCGAAGCAGGATATCGATAATTATTCAGACCAAGGTCAACGTTATCTGCCGAAGCGAAGCTGAGGTGGATAACGTTGACCGAGGTCTGAATAATTATCGATATCCTGCGTAAGCCGAATTCAATAATTGTTTTATTATTCATGCATTTTAATTTGTAACATGCATTGACGAATAGAACACGCAAATATTGAAAACAAAGATTTTATTACCGTTCATAAATATCAATACAGAAGAAATATGAGATAAAACAAACTTCAAAACAAACTTGAAGACAAAACAAACTTCAAAATTTCCCGCTTATTTGTAATTTTATGCGATATACCGCTGGAATATTCCGGGCGCCGTCCAATTATCTCTGCAGATTACTGTTTCCGCTGAAAAATAGCGCGGGCACCGGCAGATATCGATAATAATTCGCAAGTTTTTAGCCAATGAGAAAACGATAACACAGTACAATGCATAATAACTTAAATAATTGGATCATTCCATTAAAGATACAGGTTCCCACTAGGGGGATTAGCTACCAATTTCCTCGGTGGGGGGAATTGCAGAATCTTTTTGGGAAATGACTCATTTTAGCAAAATTCTATTATAAATGATGTAATAGAATCCTGGCTCCAAAGATGGAGGTAATGGAGATGAAATCTCTTTCATTATTGAGACCTTTGCTTCCAACCATATTTATTGGTAACATATATGTAGGCCAATTAATCCTTTATTAATAAGTCCTTTACTTAGGCGACTAGTTACAATATGAAAGCCAGTCTAAAGCCAATGTCTCTATATACATTTCCATACATACTTTCCAGCAAGGGTGTATTGTAATCTGAACAATTATCATTCTTACATTTGATTTAGGATGATGAACCAATTGATCAACAAATTGAAATGGCAATTTCCCCAATGCTCATTGGAGCAGGGCCATATGGGGAAATCGAGCCTCTTTACCTTGCTGCAGAAGGGCAGATTATCATGAAATTCGCGAACACCAACCTTGTGAACGCATTGGTGGTTTTGATTTGTGGTTACTACATATTCAACATCAAGTATCCCAACAAAGGCAAGAATATGTATTTATTTCTCGAAGCGACACTATTAGAAAACCAAGAGGAGGCAAGAAAGAGAGTAAGCATAAATCGCTTGCTCCAAGAATTGGACAATGCGTGATTTGATAATACAAAGAAATGGAAACCCCGAATAATTTCATTTTTCGAAGCTAGCATGTTAGCTTTTGAACAAGCAAGTGTACTTGTCATAGAAAAAATTGGCAAAGTTGCGTATACAGACAAGCAAATAAAACTTGTCACGTCTGTAACAGGCTTTACATGTTCTTTCCAAGTTTTCCAAATATGTTTGGCACAATGTATGGTTTGTATCAAAACGAATAGCTTCGTTAAACTATATTTGTTCTAATTTGATTAATTTTAAATCAGACATAAAAATTAATCTGCAAACATTTAATTGTGATGATGATCACTGCATACTAGCAGTCATGCAAAGTTTTAAACATGACATTGTTCACTGGTTTGTAGTAAAATTTGGAAACAATGTAGTATCCATGCAGCAGTGTAACACATGAATGTCAACATATTAATTTTTATCTGTTTAAAAGAGGTCTACTTTTAATGCATAAAATCGTCCGGCGTTAATTAGTCAAGGAAGTATACTTTTGGCTCTTTTTGCATTCAGTCTCATTGCTACACCCAGTTCAATTTACAGCTAGTTCGGTACTCCTAAATTCAATAGGGTGAACAAGTTGTAGAATAAATTTTCAAAATACTGTTAGATACATAGCACTGTAGTTATCGAATAACCTGTATTGATTACAGCATTAGCATTTTCCATTGTGTATACGATACTGCTTGAGTTCAATATCTAATAATTTCAAGGTCTTTATGGCTGTTTATAAACACTCCAGGGTGAAGTTAGAAAGTTGTAAATAGTCCTGTTTCTCCCGTTTAAGACAATTATTGAAAGCTATTTGTGATATTATACTTTAACTTTGACCAATCTATAATTGGCCACCTTGTACATGTGAAGTAAAGGTAATACCTGTATTTTCTTAAACATCATTAAATTTTAACCTCAGAAATAGAGTTATTTGTAACTAAAAAAACGGATTATTTTGAACCTTTTTTGCTAACCCCCGTTTTTTGAGTTAGAATAACTCCATGAAAATAACAGCGTATACACACTGAAAAACTAACATGCAGTCTATAAATGAAAGCTTATGGCACTAATAACGGGATTGCTAATTTATATAATTTGCTATTCTGTGGCCATTAAATATAGAAAAAATTTACCATGCTAGCCTTCTCGAGTCAAATATAACTATATTGAATGTTCCACTATTTGTGCAGCTTGAACAGAAAATAATAGGGTTTTCTGTATTTTACAAATATGCTGCAAGCGACAAGCGTTTTTAAAATGCAGTATTTATTGAAAAATAACACTATTTACCTTGAAATTTATTCACCTAAAATAGAAGGTACCAATAAAGTTGTAAATTCAACGGCAAAGACGACATGAAAACTTATTTCATCGACAAAAAGCCATATTTAACCCACAGAATTCCAATCAACTCGCAACCGGCTTGAAAAGACTTCACTTTTGGCGCGAATATCCCGTAATTCATTGTGACCTGTTATTACTTACCAATAAACATTTGGTCAAAATGACCAAAAAAGAATTGGTAAATCTTCCAAGTAGTTTTAACCAATAATATTTGGTAGCCATTTTCCCGCTTCATCTTCTGGAGGTTGATATTCGACGGTCCAGAAAGAGATTAATAAGAATGGGCATTAAATATTTAAGACTTTCTAAAACGAAAGTATAAACAATTAAATGCTTGCCGCGGTGATGAAATACATTATCCTTACCGCAGGTATGTAGCTAAATTGTAAAAGCTGGCAAAATTGTAACATCTAAACAAGATTCGGCAAGCCCTGAGATTTAATCTGAAAGTGTGTTGTGTGGTGAAACCCTGCAGTCTAGCTATTGTCCCTCTGGTTCTGAATCATCTACGATGTGATACATGCATTCTATAAGACAAAGATCTTGAGAAAATAACTGCTCCAAATATTGCAAAGCTCATTAGCAGAAATATGGGTCAAGATGGCGACGTACATTCACACATTGCCCTAATATGGCGACCATATATTACCATAAACTATATAGGAGTTTATAAAAATATCAAATTTTAACCTACTTTGTATAAATATTTAATGGTTGCGGACATAATAGCAGCGACACATACAAGCGATATTTGTAAACTACTTTTATTTCCACGTGTAGGTGGTTCCCGTGATCGATGTATTTTCACTGGGAACTCGATACATTATACAGTGCAATCTACAGTAATCTTGCCATACAGGATGTAAAACTCCGTCGAATAGGCCGACATCCTTTCGGGAGATGCGGCAAACTGCGGGTTCGCGATGTATTTGGCTATGTTGAAACTGTTAACACAGCTGAAAAAATTGCTGGTTTTCCACGACAAACCGGTTCCAAAATCGTTCAAAAGTTCGCCTTTTAACTGATCCTGCATGTCGCCAACAAGTCATCTCTAAAGCCAAGAACGACAAGTCAATAGAGAGCTTAACCAAACGACGTTCTTGTCAACACGGACGTCATGTCAGCCCTGAAAAGACTGGTTCGAGTACGGCGTTTTTGTCGCAAATTTGTACATTAAGCAATAACGTAAATAAACAAAAACCTCGACAAAAACGTACACGAATGCTCACGCAAGCTATGTACTTGCTTTTGTTTTACTACAAGTGTTTAAACAAGCTCGAGAGTTGTTGCTATTTAGTTTCTACAACAAACAAATCACGGCCGAACAGCTTCTTGTCCTGCTGGAAGAAACACTTCGTGAAATCCAGAGTTCGACTACAAGCAATACGAGAGCCGGAATTGCTGCAAATTGTTGGAGAACATGTCGCAAGTGTTACTAAGGTATTGTAGACTCGTGATCTGGTAATATTTAAAATATTCACATACGTTTGCATTCCCTAACTCTTACGCCAAATGCAATAGTGGTAGATTTACCAGGGCATGATGCATAGAAATCGCATTTAGTCACACAGAGATAGCAGGACACACGCGCAAAGGCAGGTTATAGGAGAACTAAGGTGAAAATTCACAAAACGTAAAGCGAATGTTACACGAGACTATTTGTAATGCGACTTAAATCGCATTAGTTTCAACTCATAGCTATGTTATGCACAAAACCTCTCCCAGAAAGACGGTAAGTATGCGCATTCTTTGCACTCCGCCTAATATTTCATTAAATAAAATTAATCGATCCTAAGTTTCGTTGCAAATTGCAAGACTAAGACCACCCATGGCAACAATGATTACCATTGAATTGATCGAGTTTAATACCTTTTAGAAGCAGTCAGTTTTATGTAGTCACAAGTAGGTACTAAATTGTTGTACTTATATATATTTAATATTTCAAATGTTTGTTTTTATATTAATTTTTCGAATATATTTTCGGCTGTACATCTGGCCAAGCCAAGGGTTTCGAGAATATTGAGAGCAGCGAAATTTTAGAAAGTGAAGTGTAGGAAAGTGAGAAATCTTGGAGAGATTGAAAGACCAGGATAATACCAGGATAAAATTATTACAGGACAGGGTTCTGAAGATCATAAAAGTCAAATAGAACTGCATATCTTAAACTTTGGTGGTGTGGGGTTTCAGATCCTTCTTTTCGCAGTTTTACTCAAATAGGTCCATCAGTATCATGAGTTTCCTTGAAGAGCCAGAATACGTTCCATCAAAATCATGACCCTGGGCCATGACCCCCCCCATTCTTTACTGCAGGAATTCGAACGAATTAAGATATATTTCAGAAAGAGTATTCTGCCTGCATGGTACCACTACTAATGGTAAAATTGCTTTGGTAAACTTGCTTTGACTGAGTTTTTTTACCTTTTCATTGTTTTTTCTCTTAACAACATCTTTGTTCTTATTTTTTGTTTATTTATAATGATCCATGGCCGAAATAAAAACAACTCTCAAGGTAAGTGTAGATCGTCTTTGTTTACATTATTGTCAGTTTACTGCAGAGAAAATTGCATCCCCAGTCATCTCAGACGTGGTGGAAAACTTTAGAAAGATATGTTTGGCAAATGATGGGTTAGATCCATATTGGTATTATACCTCGCCAGAGTTAGCATGGGATGCGGCCCTAAAAATAACCAACGTACGTTTACAACTAATCAGCGACCCAGATATGTATCTTACCTTAGATATTTATCAAGCCCTTCTCTGTTTCTCTATTAAGCCCCACCCCTTCACATCAAAGAAACAACGTGTACTGATTGGATATCCTAATTTCATTTTCCTTGTTCATGTTTCCATGTTTTCGTTTTGCTTTTTACAATATATAATCATGGTCAGGTACAATATTGCGAAATCTCACACCACACTAAACGAAAATTTACTTTTGTAAAGCGGAAGCATCACTCTTAGTAATTGAAAATTTGCTTTTGTAAAGCGGAAGCATCACTCTTAGTAATTGAAAATTTGCTTTTGTAAAGCGGAAGCATGACTCTTAGTAATTGAAAATTTGCTGTACAAAGCGGAAGCACGATATTCAATTTACGCGCCATATTTTGGAGTTCTAAACTTTGTGACTGTCAATTTATTTTGCTCACCTTTATGGAAAAAAATCTTTAAGAAGAAAAGTATTATAAAGATAAATTTTAAACTACGACGCAAACCAGTAACTACGACGCAAACCATCCCTCTGGGATGAGAAATTCTGAATATTTAAGGACTTTATATAAAGAGGAGCTGTGAGACGAATTTTATCGCTTTTGCTTTATATAAAAGGATAAGAAGAGATATATGAGCGAAAAAAATTGATGCATTTGTTCATGTCATATTATCATTGTTGTTTTAAAAACTGTTGCTTTATATAAATAGAAAAACTGTTGCTTTAAAAGAAAGCGGAACCATTTTTACGAGAGAATTGCATACTTTCAAGGGCAGGATTTCATTTCAAAAATAGAATATTTGCGTGCGCGAATAGGAACTTTATGTTTTGCGTCTTGTTAGTATTAAATTTAGAGATAAATAATTAGTTTAGATATCAAGGGCGTGGAGCAAATGTGTCTCCTAAGATAACAAGTTTGCCAGAGGCCAATGTTATAAGATAAGCTATACAATTAAAATAATGACGTAGAGTGTCTGTCATAAAGCCACCCTCAAACTTTTTGCAGTCTTTCTGGCGAATAAGGACATCAGAACTTTTCATTCATTAGAACTCAGGATTTGCAGCACGTCAATTTTGAAATATTCAGGTAAATAATCGCTATTTCCGTTATTATTACTCGGATTTGACGAGCGCGTTGAAGAGGGTTTCGACCTTGCTGGTACTGCTGTGGTACATATGCACGGTGTTGGCGGTCGTACAATACAAAACTTGCGAAGCATGACCTTGGGGTAGTTTCGGGCTATTGCTCAACCCGAGGTTGTTGGCTCAGGTATAGAAGAGTTGGTCCAGCTGCTCTTAAATGATTACTCTGTCCGCGTCGTTGTTTTGTGTGAAGTCAGTCCAATGGCGAGCACCTACGTTAACGGTAAGCTTAACGAGAAAGCCGCGCTCTTTTCTTATTATTATTATTTATTAATTCTCCAAACATTTGGTTTTTCAGATTAATTTACATGTACAATTGTATACGCGCTCTTGAATCGCGATCGCAATGAAGGTTGTTGGAATGGAATGGAAATGCAAAAATAATCAGGTTTAGTTCGCCTTTTCGCCTCAAAACTTGTCTGCAACAGGCTGTTTCATCTGTAAAAGAATCATCAGACAGTAACAAGTCTATATAATTTTACAAGCAGCTAAGAAATCACTTAGAATTACAAAGAAAAAATACAGACATAAAATCACAAATGTCTGCAACAAGAAATGGTTTGACAAAGAATGTCGACTAAAGAGACACAGTGTTAGAAAGTTAGCCAACCAAAAACACAGAGATCCGCTAAATTTTGATATACGAAACGAATATCATCAAGCTCTCAAAATCTATAAAGAAACTTTAAAACGCAAAAAAGAACTATTTCATGATAAGAAACTTAATGAACTAGAACAGGCATCAGAAACAGATAAAAATTCCTTTTGGAAAACTCTTAAGAGTATGAGTGATAGTTATGATGATGTCTCCTCTAGTTCATCAGATATAACTACCAACAATTGGGTATCTCATTTCGATTACGTTTACAATTACTTGAGAACAATATAAATCAAAACAACTTTCTGGATGATGCAATCACAGAAAATAATATTCTAAATGCAGCTAAGAAGTTGAAAAATAAAAAATCAGCTTACTCAGATAAGATAAAAAATGAAATGATAAAGGCCAGTGTAGAAATACTCCTTAAAGGATATCATAAATTATTTAACCTTATCCTTGAATTTGGAAGTTTTCCTGACCAATGGTGTGAAGGACTGATTACACCTATTTTTAAAGCTGGCGACAAATCTGACACCAACAACTACAGAGGAATTTGTGTAACTAGCTGTTTAAGCAAATTCTTCTGTGTAATCCTTAACGAACGACTCAAGAAAACAATCTTATTCACCCATCTCAAATAGGTTTCCAACCTGGCCACAGAACTGCTGATCACATTTTTACACTGAAAACACTATTTGACAAACATATTACCAAAAACAAAAATGACAAAGTTTATGCTGGCTTTGTAGACTTTAAAAAAGCCTTTGATTCTGTCTGGCATGAAGGCTTATTCTTAAAATTACTTGAAAACAAAATTGATGGGCGTTTCTACAATTTAATTAAAAGTCTTTATTCTAACTCAAAATGTGCAGTCAAAATATCTGACACGCGAACAGAATTTTTCTCTTACTCCAAAGGTGTACGTCAGGATGTATACTAAGTCCAATTCTTTTTAACTTATACATAAATGAATTAGCTAAATTATTCGAAAACACTAATTCAGACCCTTTCATACTTCCAAACGGCGCAAGACTGAGTTGTCTTCTTTACGCTGATGATTTAATTATATTATCAAGATCAAAATTTGGACTCCAAAAATGCCTAGATGAACGCAATAACTGGTGTAAAAAATGGCTGATGGAAGTTAACTTAAAGAAAACCCAAATTATGATCTTTCAAAAAGGAAATAATAAAATACAGAAACCAAAATTCATGTTAGGTAATAAAAACGTAACGATTGTACAAGAATATTGTTACTTAGGAATCAAATTGAATTCAAATGGTAAATTTACTCCAGCTATAAAACAGCTAAGTGAAAAAGCACTACATGCACTATACAGCATACGAAAACATCTCAACTTACACAACCTAAAACCGAAACTAGCTATAAAAATATTCGATAGTATAATATCACCAATTCTTCTCTACAACTCAGAAGAATTTTAATAATTGGGATAAACTTCCAATTGAAAAAACACACTTGAGGTTTTGTAAATTATACTTGGGAGTTGGGAGAAAATGCACTAACATCGCCTCCAGAGGTGAACTTGGAAAATTTCCACTAATAATAAATATATTTAAACGATTATTTAAATATATTATACATTTAAACACATTGCCTGAAACAGCAATTGCCAAACAAGCCTTTTTAATATCTAAAGATTTGTATTCTAAAAAGAATACTTCATTTTATGGAAATGTCACAGATATTTTAAAATCATACAATTGTAACACGCAAATACTAGATCTGGAATCAATATCCAATCATTCGGTAAATCTAATCTCAAGCAACATAAAACAAAGTTACATAACATTCTGGAAACACAAACTAGAGAATTCATCGAAACTATGTTTCTACTCTGCTTTCAAAAGGGAATATCAGTTAGAAAAATATCTTACCACAATAAAAAATTCAAATCAAAGGAGAACTTTCACACGATTCCGGATAAGTAATCATAACCTATTGATTGAATATGGTAGATACCAAAACATTCCTCAAGCAGAACGACTATGTACGATCTGTCAGTCAGGCGAAATAGAAAATGAGTCGCATTTTCTCACATCATGTGAAGCCTACGACAGCATTAGAGAACATTTTTTAAACAATTTACCAAATGTTCTCAATAGCACAGATCAAAGAGAACAAAATTTATCCGTAGAAATAATGAAATCAAATGAAACTGAAACGATTTTATTATTATCGAAATTTATTTCTTCCTGTTTTGTGGAAAGAGATAAATGCCTTGAAACCAGGAATGCTGAAAATCTAATTATTTAAATTCTATATTAGCATATATCTTTGTATTTACTTCTATACTTTATACCACATACTTCCACGTAAATAGCACGTATTTTATCCCTTACGAAAAAAACACATGTGTTTCACATGTGTTTCACATGTGTTTCACATGTGATTCACATGTGGTCATATGTGATTTTCATGTGGTCACATGTGATTCACATATGATTCACATGTGATTTTCATTTGCTCATATGTGGTTTTCACAAGCTCACATGTGATTCACATGTGGTCATATGTGATTCTCATGTGGTTACACGTGATTTACATGTGATTCACATGTGACTTTAAGTGCTCATATGTGATTTCAGTATGTTCACATGTGATTCACATGTGATTCACATGTGGTTTTCATGTGCTCATATGTGATTTCGATATGCTCACATATGAATCACATGTGAACCACATGTGGGCATATCGAAATCAGATATGAGCACATGAAAATCACATGTGAAGCACATGTGAACCACATGTGAGCACGATATTACTAATAATCTACAAGTGGAAAGAAAGCCGATAGAAAAGTGCTAAACTGTTGAGCCAAACAAAACATTATAAAAGTGAAGATCATATCAGAATTAGTAAAGATGCTTCACATCTTTTAAGTCATGGATGTGACATGATGGCAATTCAAGTTCTTTCTGGAAAACAAAATCCGGCTAATTAGGAGAATGATAATAATTATTTCAATAATATATATGAATATATCCATTGCCAAAATGTTCTATTAGAATCCTATAGAATATTCTACAGAATATTCTAAATCCTATAGAATATTATTTTGGGTCATTTACTCTATTGAATATTCTAGTGAAGATTTACAGATCCTATAGAATGTTCTATTGCACAGTCATATGAAACATTCAATAACATATTCTATAGAATATTTCATTAATAATGAAACTTATGTAATATTCGATAGAATGTGTGATAGCATGTGAGCATGTAAAAACAATTGATTTAAACATGCATTTTGTTTAACTTCAACACAACACAGAACATATATTTACTGTCATAGCATAAAATTCAGTGTATTTTATTTAGTAGCAAGGACAAAATTATTTAGTAACATCTGTGTAACTCTACTAGCTGGGGAGGCTTACAGGTGCTACACCTGCCTAAGGGTGACCTGGAGGTAGTTGTGACTAAGGATAACCTCATTCGCCCACGTCGAAACTCCACAACCGGTTGCAGTTTTAAGTCAATGCCCAGGACCAAAAATATACAATATATACACATGTATTAACTAATTTACATAGAATTAATCTCTATCTATAGTGTTCGGTAATTGACAGATAATAGTGTTCACACTCATGGATTGATCTGTAATTAAGACAAACTTGTCTGAAATGTCACCTAACCTCACAATTTGCAATGCTGTTTCAATTTCTGAGACTTTCCAAATGTTACCACAGAGTCTACCACATTCACAATCTGTTCTTAGCCAGGAGGGTCGGTTTAAATAAACAAGTCTGGCAAAAGCAAAACACAACCCTTTCACAACAGCAAATACTTTCAGCTCCACAACTGTGCCATCCACAAGACCAACAATAGAGTTCTTTCTTCGAGAGCTACGGGTGTACTGTTGACAGTGTAGCACTTTACCACCAACAATGGCCTTTGTGAAAAACTCAGCTTGCTCAGCCTCATCAATTGGACCATACAAAGCATCATCATCAAGAAGAAACCTTTCCTCAATCGTAAAAGGCCGACAATAGGATGCACCTAAAAGTACTATCCCATTGTCAAATTGCTTTGCTTTTCTCAATGGTACAGTTCCCTTTAGCTGGGCTTCCATGAAAAATGTCATTGCACTTACTCCATTATGCTTAAAATTGTCAGAAAGAATACCAATGGCACGATATAAAAGAAAAGAATTTGCGATCTGCAAGGGTACAGCTTGCGTTCCATGGAAAAGCTTCAACAGGACAAGGTTAAAACCTTCAAAAACGTAAGTGGAATAGACAGACAATGGTCCCCAGTCAATCACTGTTTGAGTTAAATGATTTAACTGATGAACATTGTAAGACATATGAACATCACCATATAAATCCAGAAAATCCTGAACAAATTTAGATAAGGAAGAATGAGCCTTATTCAACTCCGATCGGGTGATGGAAAACTTCGTCAACAAAAAAACACCATGTGCAAGAAGAAGCATGTGCTGAAAGTATCTTAAAGGCAACACTCCATAGAGAATTACTGGACAGTAAAGGAGAATCCACCAATGCCATTCAGAACCCTTCCAAAATGCTCTTTGGGCAAGTGAGCGAGGGACCCTAGTGACTTCATGAGGTGGTGAAATTTGTTGGAGCTTAGCATCAAGCTCCGCTATACACCTACCTAAATACCAGGGTTCTTGGTGATTACAGGAATCAAACCAAAGATGCCCCAACTGCCGTGCAACGCCGAGGTCAATACAGTGGAGATTGTCAACTGGAAATCCTCTGACTGTATTGAAAATGGCAACTCTAACAGCTTAGATGGGCCTTTTACACCATTTACAATTTCTTGCTGTGTGAATGCCATCATTGCATCACGGTTAATTTCTTCCTGGGTCCTAAGGTTATGCCCTTCTGAACTAGGCAGATACACTCGTGCATGCCCTTGACCTTTCTGGACCCTAATACCTGGGTTATAACACCAACTGCAACCACAATCACCATTGAATTGATGGATATTTTGGAGAAGAGCTCTAGCAACAGTGTCACATGAGCAAATGCAAGCAAACACCTTTGAGCAAACTTCAACACCATCTCGCAGCCATGTCATGCCAACAGATCCCAGCTTCCTCATTTCACTAGTAAATGGTTCCAAAATTCTAGAATGTTTGGTTTACTGGATCCAAACCATAGGCCTATTAAGAAAATATTCTGCTTCCGCTTTTGGGGAGGAAGTTCATTTAGCATTCCTTGCAATGGCCATATACTAAAATTGGAAGACTTGAAAACAGGGACACCATCACAACTAAAGGATAAGCTCATTGCATCTCTGTCAGATGTAAGAATTCCATCGCCAAGAGATTTGTACATTTGCCCATCGTAAATATCACTAATTACATCATCATCTTTTTCTCGATTAAAACGGTATTCTAAATCCTTAGAAATATCATGCTTCTGAACGAAATCATTCAATTGTTTTTCAATTGGTAGATACAAAAGAAATTGCCTTGTTCAAGGAGTTCTTGGCGTACATATTCTTTTCACAAATTTCACAATTTAAGCTGTCACTTGTTTTCAGAAGTGTTTGACAACTTGGGCAGAAGAATTTATATTCAAGTCCTTCTTGAAAACCATTAAAGTACTTGTCAAACAAATATTTTGTTCTAGGCAAACGTGATCCAATTGGGAGTATCATGCTCAACAATTTAAGCAAGTTACCGACAGCAGTATTGGTTAAGTTGTTTCCAATTGCAAATGCCATTATGAGCAGGAGACACTGACCAAGAGTGATGGGTGCATTCTCATACAGTGGTTCATCTGCCAGTTTATCAGCCTCAGACTGGTAAAATTCATCACCCTAAATCAAATTGTCAAGATACCAATATTTAGTATTTAAACAGAGTTTCACGAATATGTAACACAAATTATGTGATCTGTGTAGAACAACTGATGAGGAAAGCAAAATTGGGTTTGTTAACTTACAGAAGGTCATTTTAGGTGTGTTGAAATTTAAAGCTTTATGAAAGGAGGTGATAAAGTTATGGTTTATGCATTTTTCACAATTCAAATTCAAAACAAACCTCTCTTTGTAATTAAGGTTTTCTTTGACTCAGACTGGATGTGTGGTATTTCAATGTTTTAATTTTGTATCTGATGACTGGTACAAATTGCCTGGCAACTAGGCTAACTTAATCTTATAGGTTAATTATCCCATTCCCAAGATAGAATAGGCATGCTACAGGGTCTTAAGGAATAAAAATAGGGTTTGGTATTAATAAGCATTTTAGTTTGATTTGGTGTGACCGTCTGACTTGCTCAGCGATGGTTGACAGGTTTATTCCTACTTTTTTGTATCATGCTGTTTGTTTTCCCCATGCATGCATTCTTGCATAATCCTTATTTTTAACCCTTGTATATAATATATGTGATTATAATTTTTTGTTTACTCTCAGTTTTCATTAAATCAATCTGATTGGTTTTTACTTTGTCATGTTATGTTTATTTACTTGTAGAAAAGCACATGTGCTTTCTACCAACCCCATTTGCTCGAAACATAGAAATCTGTTATATATCGTTTAGGTAGTGAGTGGAACATTTACTGCATTTTTATGCTATTGTCTGCTCCAGACACTGGCCATATGTTAAGGTTTGTGATTTAACAATAATCATCTCTTGAAAATTATAAACTTGCTTTCCAGCATGTTTATAGCATGAAAGTAGGCCGTCCAAAAGACGGCTGGATGGCCAGCTCAGACACTGGACATGTTACGAGGAAGGACCACCAACATGCATAAACACAGATCATATGCTGACCATGGTTAGCAGGTATATTGATGTATGTATTGATATACCCCATGTAAAAAAGTAATGTCTGCTTGGCAATCAGCTTGTTCCTGATTGAGAGCTTGGTTTTAGTTGTAAACCAGCAAATAAAATTTTGACCATTAAAAAGTCAATACGGTAATAATATTTGTCATGCCCTTTTATTTTATAATTATTTCAAGAGGCTGTTTATAGATACTTACGATTTCGTCTTCATCACCACTACCATCTTGAGGCTGGGCATATCCATCAGGATTTTCGCCATTATAAATATCATCATTGCAATCATCACCTAAAAACATTAATTTATTTAATAATTGTTGAATTGAATGAGGACTGGTTGAGGCCGTGGTGTAATAAGATTCCTACCTGAAAGATCTTGATCTTCATTACCAGAACATCGTGAATGTAGCTCTTCATGCTGTTCAGCTGACGAAGTTTGATCGTCATCATTTTGTTCTGAGGACGCAACGTCTGTATCACAATGAAGACGACGCCATTTAGTCGTTCTTGGTATTCTGGCGTTAAAACTTTCATCCTCTGGATTTAGGCTGTATAGTTTATAAGGCCCCTTTTTCTTCCAACAGTGTCAGCGACAGACTCAACAGCATCCGCCATGTTTGGTTTTGAAGTGTGAACTGACTCGACCGGAGAAACAGCCCAAAACCCACGCGTGACGTGTGTGGTGACGTCACGCGTTGTTGATGTTCATGCATTGCGCGCGTGACTTGAAAATTTCAAAAATATTGTATTCGACAGATGAGAACTCAGTTTTGCTTTGTAGCACAAACCAAAAAAATTAAATTCGTTTTCTCGCTATTTGAGTGATCTATTATTGTGCCAATCAAAATGAAATACGTGCTGATTCACTGGATTGAATCCAACGAGACAAGCATCTTGGCCGAAGAATATGTTAAGGACAAAAGCATGCTTAAGGACCCAGAGAAGGAAGGCATGGTTATGTTTGGCGATGCGGCAATGAAGGCGCCTAAGGCCGGCTGGAAATCATATTTAGCAAGAGTTCTAGCAGCAAGTGGTAAGGATCTCTACATATCTTCATTAAATCTATAGGTAGTCCGTAATGATACAGTTTTAACAATGAGATTTAATCATTCAATACAAATACAGACACGCTCCCCGGCGATATATATTGTTGCCAGTTGAATATTAATGACACGTTTGTGACTATAAAATAGGGTCATATACTGTCTATAAATATGTCTGTCGTAAAACCAAGTGAAGTTTTAGCATTTAGGCTTCTAATAGCAAAAATATTGATATTCTATGCAATTCCATGCTATTCTTTTGCCATAATGGCTTGTCAGCCACATGTTTGTTGCCTCGTCCTAGTCTTTTGCTCGGATTTCTCAATCTGACGTCATCGAGAATAATGACTACACTATGCTGTATATACTTCTCCCCAAATACCAGACATACTAGTAAAATATTTGTGCTTATTTCACTGCAGATAGCAAAACTAATCTGATGAAAAGCGAATTGGATTTCCTTAATAATGGAGATTTGGAGACTGGCAATGATTCCACAGTCGTAAGATTTTCGGCTAAAAGGCTGCAGTTGGAAGAGACTAGTGCAGGCAATAAGAAACCAGCAAAGATTATGAAGGTTTGCAAAATCTTTGATACCATTATCAATTAAACTTTATATATGCATGTTGTCTAAGATGATGAAGTTGACCAGTGTTATGTTTGATATATTCATCAGAAAGCAGCAAAATTTCCACTCACTACCTAAATGATAGAACAGATTTGACTTTTAGAGCTAAGGCCCTTCACACTTATTCACGACAAAGGGCCTAAACTCGAAACGTTGAATCTGTTGTATAGTTTGGGTAGTGGGCAATTCCATGACATAGTTCAAATTATGTAAAAAAATATAATTTGCAATTTTAATAAATAAAGTTATTATTGTTATAGACAATGAAATCATATTTTAAATTAAAAAATATTGATTTTGAAAATTTTGTCATGTTTGAAGACAAACTTATATGACAAATTTGTAATAAAAGGCTTTGTCCATTCTGTGTAACATCAGTCACAGTCACTTAAATGCCGGCAACAGTAAAAACATTAATTTAATTTAATTAAACTTTTGCATCAGATAGAGGATATAATTATCTTAAGTTTATAAGAAAAAATGCGAGTTAGCAAGCAACAGCCAAAAATATATGATGTGTTTTTCTTAGAAAAATCCTTCAAATGTAACGTCAGTCACGTGGAATTGCCCTAGTGAGTAGAAAATTGTGCTGCTTTCTGATGCTATTATCAGCTACCAACACAGAACACTGGCCACGTATTGAAGTTTGTTATGTTTGAAATATCATTTTATCTGAAGTTACCATAAGCAATTGAAAAGCCTTGTGTTTCTCGCCATCATCTACCTAAGATAGAATTGATTAGTAATTGTCAGGGCCACTTTCATTGCACTGTAGCTGCTGGAGACTAATTGTTATGGTCTTTGGTAGAAACCACAAGGCTTACATTGGCATACTGGTAACTCAACAGATTTAATTTGTAATCTATAGAAAGATTAATTGAAATGAAATCTGCTAATGATAGCTCCACAACAATGGACCTAAGCCATTCATTTAGATGAGCTGCCTTTCATAGAATAAACTTTGAAGGATTTTTATTGCACTAATCACTTGGTGGAAATTTTGATCTGGAATATTTGGTGATAAGAATATTTGGAATATCCACTTGGATTATCTACCTAACCAAATATTCCAGATTAACCTTTCATAGAACTCTAAAGACTAATTATATGTTTTATAATCTTTTCATAGAAAAATAAAGATGTTAAAAACTTGCAGAGAGGAAAGCCTATAAACAAGTACTTAGCAGGATTGGCACCCTGTTGAGTCTGACGAGTCCAGTGAAGAACATATTGACAAGTATATGTATGACTCGATGAGCTTCCAGGTGAAACACCTAGTGTACCGGTACCAGCTTCTTCAGACAAACTATTACAGGAGGAAGTAAAGAAACTACAAAGTGAATTTTCAAGACTTCATAAAAGTGAGTCCTGTAATAAAACATTTTCTTGTAGTTGTAGTTGCCTATGATCTTTTGCAGCATGATTAACTTTGCTGCAGATAAGGTGATAAAACTTTGCTGAGAATAAGGTTTCACTGATGAAATCAATAAATCATTACCATCATGTTTACTTTAGGATTGCCTGGTTTGATAAAGGAGGCAGTTTTGGCAGCCCTTACTGACACCAACAAAAGAATGATATTAACCAACCGAAGTTCTTTGTTGTTTCTAACCCCAAAACGCCTAGCCCCGACCATCTCCTCTTGCCACAAGACCATCTCCTCTTGCCACAAGACCATCTACTCAATCTGCAAGATCGTCGGCTACCCCAAGCAGCTGTTCCTCAGAGGAGCAGGATGTTGAAGAAATGGAAGGGTCAAATTCACCAAAGTTAATGGTATGTTTGAGTTTGTACATTGTGTAAAGCGCATTACAGTATTTGTCACCAAAGTCTCCCTTTGATCCTAACTATGTCAATAATATCTATTAACCCATTCCCGGTGCGAGTAATAAAATAATCTGGCTTTAGACAGAGTAAAATATATAAAGTGGCTAACACTGCTGTTGTCATTGCATTGGGTTAAGTGGTTAACATTTTGTTCTGATAACCAAATGCCATGTAACCTAATCTGTAAAACTGTAATAATTTAAATTAGCCCTACCGGCTGGGAATTAATGTCCTCCCAAAATTTAAGCTGACTAGATGTGATTCATAGATTGCTTGCCTTTCAATAATAATTGTGTTTCTCTTATATTTAATTTTACTTCCTAGGATTATATTGACTCAGTCCAAATGGGTGAGGTTATAAGGTCACCTAATTTCAAAAAATGACGGTAAACCTCATGACTGCTGTTTTTGAAAGAAAGGTTTTAGCAGAATCCTCTGTGACAGGAAAAAGCAAAGAGGACGGCCTGCATTAGATCGCACCAAGGTTGAACTGATTATAGGTTAGTAATTGTGTTTTCTTCTTTTACCAATTGATGGTATGTATATACACATGCTACCTTTGTAACTTTGATACAGCTTGTTAGCTTGGCATGTTTCCAAAGTTGTTTTAGTATGTAGCACAATAATGCTAGTAGTCTCCTTTCAATGCAACCAAATTTTACAAGTGCTCTCAAAGAATGATAACACTGAGAAGATAAATTGTCTGGCATTAGCAACAGTATACTGTAGGATTTTCTTCCATATCTTAAAAGACTTGAAATGTAGTCTATGAAACAAATGTTCTGAAACAACTCTTAAGTGGAGGCTAGAGTTTCTGATTGTGTCTTAACTTACAAAATTGTCATTGTACATTGCAATGGCTATCTTGAAAATTTGGTTGTCTGATTATTTCAAATAACAATGCTAAAAAATATCATTTACAAATGGTCATTTTGTTTTACTTGCAACAATTCAATAATTGGCGGCAGTTGCAAAGCTTACAAATCATGTTGAGTGCAAGTTGGTAATGGTAATTCCTGGTTGTTGATAAGGGTGTCATTAGCACTGTTGGGACTGGTAACTGAAACTTGATCAATGTGGTATCTATTATTTGAAATCAATGTGAAAAAAATTGTAATCAATTTGAGAATAAATTTTGTTCCTAAATAAACCCCTTTACTTTGGTCCTTCATTTACATTGGAATTTACCAACCAAATTGGTCATACCGTATTAACAATAGTGTTTTATTGTTCTAGCTTTTGTCATAAAAAGGTTTCCAGAGGTCACTGATGCCATCGTCAAATCAATGATGGCACAGAAATGTAAAGACTTAAGAAATTCAATGGATGGTAGTAGAAAGAGACAGGGAGATGCAGGCAATTAATAATTAAGAGAAATTGAAGGATATTTAAGAATTTTCTCTCATATATCATATATTTGCTCTCATGTATATTAACAGCTTATTAAAAAAGGTTGCCTTTGAGAAATTTAAACTCTAAGCGTGCAAAGCTTAATGGGAGAACCAGATTCAGGCTTGGAAGTTGAATATTGCAGCTATTTGAATGAATTGCCCGTGAGGAGATATTTTAATTATTACTACCATATGTCTCTAAGAAATGGTGCCCATATGTGATTTCTAAACAGATGAAACGATGCTCCCATTATTTTTTGCGCGCTTATGACAACCGAGTTTAGGTATTAGTGTTTAAGGTTTGCAAAGGATAATCTTTTGAATTAGCTGTATATGGGTTTCCAGTTAATGTATGATTTTCCATTTTATCATGAGTAATATATTTGCAGATATCATTTTACTGACGTACAAGTGTTTTATGTGTGCATCCATTATTATGTATGTGTGACTGGTAGTATGAAGTATTACTTCGGTATAATATGAAGTATTACTTATTTGGTCACATGTGAACCACATGTGAATCACATGTGGTTGTTCCAAATTCATCTGTTTTGAAGACACATGTGAATCACATGTGATTCACATGTGATTGGAACATGTGGTTTTCATGTGGTAATATCACATATAAAACACATGGGAATGTGATATTACCACATGTGAATCACATGTTACCACATGTGAACCACATGTGACATTTCTACATGTGGTTTTTTCGTAAGGGATAGCACATAGTTATCTATACCGTACTCAGTTTAGCACCTATTTCATAGCTTTAGCAATACCTGTAACTAGAGGTCATGCCAATAAAGCAATTATTTACTGTTACTGTTACTGTTATATAGATTTCCCCTTACCTCAAAACTGGTCTGCAACAGGCTGTTTCATGAAACAGCCTGTTGCAAACAAGTTTTGAGGTAAGGGAAAATCTATAATTTGCTCCAACTATATGTTGTCCAGCACTCTTTGAGTTTCGTAGACCTAAACCTGCACGTATATATATTTGTAAAATTCATTAATTATTCATAAGCAAAGTACAAAGGAAACTCATGACGCGTAGCGGATCTATATATTTGATATAGACTTGCTCAAGTTTTCTCCTTCAATTTTTACAGCGTAGATAACATCAATCTTCAAAATTCCAACGCCAGTGACCGTACAAAACGAGTCATTTTAGAAGTCATATACAAACCTTGCAGTTCGGTCTTTATCAGATCTAAAACACTCGGCTGCGCCTCGATGTTTTAAGATTCAACTATACTCAACAAATTTTACTACGCATCTTTATTACTATTTAGTTTCGTACCACAAGATGTGGCACTCATCAGATGTGGCTAATTTATCTGATGAGTGCCACATCTTGTGGTACGAAACTAAATAGTACTTAAAAAACTCATTAATAATTCATGAGGAAAAGACAAAGGAAATCACTACCGTGTCAGTGGTTTTATATGTGATAAAAAATCATGTTAATTTACATAAACTTTAGTTTTGATTTTCTCGGCTTAGACAATGTTTATTTTTAAAATTACTTCGCCAATGAACTCATAAGATGGGTCGCAGTTCGTACTGCGAACTCGCAGTTCGTGCTTTATCAGATATAAAACACTCGTGCTGCGCACTCGTGTTTTATATCTGATAAAGCACTCCTGCTCGTGTTTTAAATAGTAATAAAGATGCCTAGTAAAATTTGTTGAGTAGTTGAATCTTAATATAATGCTCTGGATATCCATTGAGCACTCTGCCAAAAGTTTATATAATCAACGAAACCAAATTATAGATATATATATAATTTGGTTTATAATTTGGATATATATATATATATATATAATGCAGATTGTACTATATAATTTATATATAGTCAAATCTGCAGACATGCATGTTTCGCCGTTCAACGGCTCGTCAGTGCAGCTTGTAACGCAGTCTAGATGCGAGTGACTTCGTATTTATACACCATACCCATTACCCTTGCCCTCACCAAGCGCATGTGGTACAATGCTCAGACACGTGCGAATCCAGACATGCGTGAAGTGTCTTGGGGCCAGAGTGCTCAAACGACCACAAAGGAAGTGAGCTGCTTTTGCATTATAGCTTATAGCCACCAATTAACATCATATATATATGAGCTTGTTAATTGATGCATGTAGTTGTCTTGTGATGCTCGGTGGGTGATTAGAGTGCATATTTATGTATAGTGGATCGTCATTGGGCTTCCTATAGGGCCTATGTTTTCCATTGTTAAGGTCGAAAGTTACATCTAAAAAGTTTACTATGCGTAAATTTGACCTTCACAATGGAAAACATAGGCCCCATAGGAAGCACAATGACGATCCACTATACATAAGTATGCACTCTAATCACCCACCGAGCATCACAAGACAACTACCTTCATCAATTAACAAGCGCATCGCACTTGTAACGCATTTAATTATTTCTTGCTGTTGCATTCGGAAACATAGATTTGATATATCCCTCATCTAGTCATCTATCTCTTATATGTAAATTATATAATTATGTCTTCTCAAGGAATAAAGTTTCTAATTTGTATATATCCTTGTTATTATTTGAAATATTGTAAAATATCTCAAACTCATCTTCTTCTTTATATTTTTCTATTAATAATTTTACTTTAAGTTCTGATCATCAATGTAAATAATTGTAAATAATTAAACTAGGAGTCTTAAGCAAAAGCCTTTAGCGGTTTCTAGTAGACTTCTAGCCCTAGTAACTGTAATCTATGTGTTATTTTTATTTTAAACTATGTATGTATGTATGGGCGAAACTTTAATAAACTAAACTTCGTTCATCAGATGAGCAAACTTTTCAGGAATCTGCACCCATATATCAGAACGCACTTAGGCATAGCAACTTTAATCATGAACTAGCTACACTCAGCACACGCCGCAACAACGCAGGAATAGGCAACGCAGTATCATTTGGTTCAACCTACCATTTAGCAAGAGTGTTAGCACAAACATGGGACGTAATTTCCTTAGTCTAATTGACAAACATTTTCCACCGCACCACAAGCACTGATCTGAATATAGGCTGGATAACGCATCTCTTGTCAAAAGTGAAGCCGGAAGTCAAGCGGCCGATCAGTGCCGCCACCCGATTCTGAGGCCCTACTTTATTATAGATAGTATTACAGAATCCTAGTTTTTTTGCTTTTTTTGCCTTTTAAACGTTTCTGGCCGGGCCAGTTTTACTATCACAAAGATAGAAGCACACGAGAAGAAATTTGAGCAAAAAATTTGGAGTATTATGGTTTTATAACGCCGTGAAACTGGATTTACACGTTCGAAGGAGTGAACAGCCGCATGTTCGCGATGTTTTGTTTATGATATTTCAATTCAAAATCCACTCAAAATATAGAATTACTGCTACTGGACGAAGGCACTCAAGGCATTTGATGAAATGAACCAGCTCAGCTGCAGTATGAACAAAAGCGTGAATGTGGTAAGTTTTTAAAACAGGAATTAAATAGGTTATTAACTTAATATGTGTTCATTTCAGTACGTGAATATTGAACCAGTGTAGCACTGTTCCTAATTCCTGTTTTAAAAGCTTACCGCATTCTCGCTTTTGTTCATACTGCAGCTGAGCTGGTTCATTTCATCAAATTCCTAGAGTGCCTTCGTCCAGTAGCAGTAATTCTAATATTTTGAGTGGATTTTGAATTGAAATATCATAAACAAAACATCGCTAACATGTGGCTGTTCACTCCTTCGAACTTGTAAATCCAGTTTCACGGCGTTATAAAGCCATAATACTCCAAATTTTTTGCTCAAATTTCTTCTCGTGTGCTTCTATCTTTGTGATAGTAAAACTGGCCCGGCCAGAAACGTTTAAAAGGCAAAAAAGCGAAAAAACTAGGATTCTGTAATACAATCTATAATAAAGTAGGGCCTCAGAATCGGGTGGCGGCACTGATCGCCGCTTGACTTCCGGCTTCACTTTTTTCCATCAAATTATTAAGAGATGCGTTATCCAGCCTATATTCAGATCAGTGACCACAAGCTCCATAAAAATTTTAACAGAAATACAGTTAAAGTATGTTACAGCTGCATGAACAATGTCAAGTCAGTAATCACTAAACACAATGCACGCATATCTAGGAATAGCAAGCCACAGGACATGGACACTGCCAATTGCAGTTGTGGAGAAAACACCATTTGCCCGCTTCAAAAACAATGCATGAATAGGGACATAGTATACAAAGCAACAGTCACAGTAAGCAACACAAACACGATCAAAAATTACATTGGCATGACTGCAACCACATTCAAAGAGCGATTGGCCAACCACACTAAATCTTTTCAGCATAAAAAGCACGCAAACGCACAGAACTTTCGAAATATATTCGGACATTGAAAGAAAACAATAGGATTTCAGTATTAATTGACAAACTGTAAAACATTCTAATTTATGTTTAGAAGAATAATTTTGTATTTTGAAAGAAAAAAACAAGAATTGTTTACTCAACAAAAGAGCTGAAATAATTTCACGCTGTCGTCATCGTAATAAATTTCGCATAAACAAAGCCATGCATGCATACATTGTCTCCCATATACACCCCCACGTTCCGGCAGGAAGCATATAAGCGGTCATTTCTTTCGATACTTGTCACTGCCTGATGATTCTTTTACAGGTGAAACAGCGTGTTACAGACAAGTTTTGAGGTAAGCGAAAATCTATAATTTGCTCTAACTATATGTTGTCGAGCACTCTTTGCGTTTCGTAGACCTAAACATAGACGTATATATATATATATATATCGTTCTCCATCGGATTTCGATTGGAGTTTGTCCTCATTAGCATGAGGTTTATATATGTCCCAACTTTTGTCGGGCCTTCCTCGCCGTTGTCGGTTGGGGTGTTGATTTAAGCTTATGGTCTCAGCAATGTTTCCTCACGTATAGAGCGAGTATCTGTCCTGAAATTGAGGTCAGTTTGGCCCAACATCTGTTGGGTTTAGCACGTCTGGTAATATTTGGCTACTCAAGGTTCGTGATGCGGCAACTCGAACATGTCTGCCATGCTTGTCCTAGACTTGCTACAAGTCGACTCCATTGACGCGCGGTAAAGCCCAGACGCGCAGTTAAGCCCAATTCAACGAAACCGCGAGTCGGAAATTGGCCACTTGATAAGGGCCGAGGAGTCGACTTGTAGCTCTTGCAGCGCGCCAAATTTTACCGACTCGAATCCTAGTCGGTGCGTGTTAGCCAATCAGATTTGAGAATTGGCTATACGTACGTGTACCTGTCAACACTCAAGTATCGATGGTTTTTCCTGTTCCCGTGTTTGTTTATCCAAAGGTTTATCTCTACTGCATTGGTGAACATTCAAGCTATAACTTTTAGATATTTTGTGAGTTTTTTATTCGTAGCATCATGTATTCAATCAAGATGCTATAAGTTATGGCCTTAGGAAGGTTGGATTCGAACAAATAAGAGAAAATCAACGGCAAGTTGTAGAAGCATATCTCTCCGGCCGTGATGTTTTGATGGTCTCGCCAACTGCGTCTGGCAAAACCGCAAAAGCCTTACTTTTCACATTGCTCCGTTTGTTTACGACTAATTAAATTCCTTGGTTTTGGGAGAAACGTTCGTTCTTGAGACAATTTTAGTTGGCGTTGCCATTCACATATTTGTCGCATAGCATGAAAAGTGTAGCAAGTTTGTAACACGAGTCTTATCTCGTGTAGCAAACTTGTCAGTTCATTCTGTCAAAACAACACTCAAGTTTTGCAGGGAAAACCCATTTGGCTCCGCCTGCTGTAATTTTTCGCGCCAAGGAGATGCGATTTCCTGCAAGCGCGACAAGTCGTCTCGCTCCCTCGCTTCGCTCGGGAGCTCAAGCTCGCCCTTAGTCTGTATATTAACCAGGTCCGTATTAATCCAGTAAACTCAGTCCGTATTAACCCAGTCATTATGCGAGTCGACTTGTAGCAAGTCTATGCTTGTCCCTGTGAAAAGTCCTATATAGTTAGTCTCATTTTTCTTAGGCAATGAGAATTTTTTGCTTTTCGTAATATTTTGTGTTATACATGTAGTATATGCAGTTATTTATTATTATTATTATTATTTAAACTTATTTAATCACGGTAGCCTTTCAGAAGTACATCTGTTTTTCAAAGGGCCGTGAGTTCATTAAAATATTTACATAATTAGGAAAAAAGAAAGTTTAAAAAGCGAGAAAAACAGGAAATTTAAGTAAACTATTTACATGGATAATTACACTATAAATGGGATAGGACCAATGGTTAGGACATACGTTTTATGACATTCTTAAAGGAGTTGACAGAGACATCATCTATTAAGGCTTGGTCAATAATATGATTAGGTAGGTTATTCCAAATCATAGCTCCTCGATAGGAAAAGCTATTTTTTAGAAAATTTGTCTTTGGCTTAGGTAGGTGAATATTTCTATTGTTGCTACGTAATTGATGGCTGTCGTTTCCGTTCAAGTTAATTGTCTGCGTTAGGTAGTCGGGAACTAAACCTTTAAGGGCCTTAAAAATCATTACAAGGTCGCGCTCATCTAAGTTGTCATTTATAGGTCTCCAGTTTAAGGTTTCAAAAATGTTAGTTGATCTTATCTCGTAACTGGATCCTGTTATTACGCGGGCAGCCCTTTTCTGTAACTTATATAGTTTATTAATGTGATCGGCGCCAAAGCCATGCCACACAGTTGAGCAGTAGGTAAAGTGCGGAAGTACAAGTGAATTGTACATTGTAATTAAAACATCTTGTGTGACAAAATCTCTAGCTCTTCTTAACATTCCGATAAGTGCTGAGATTGTTTTACATTGTTTGTTGTTATGTTCGTGTCATTTTAATTGTTCATCTATAATAATGCCTAATGATTTTGTACTTTCAACTCGTGTTATTTGCTCGCCTGCAATTGATATGTTTGTAATATTTGAGCCAATAGAATTTAATTTTGTCGTGAGCCAATAATCATGTATTCAGTTTTTTTACGGTTTAAGGTCAGTTTGTTTGCGGTTAACCATGTGTGAACTATTTCTAAATCGTGATTCAGTTTACTTTCTATATCTGCAGATGATAATCCGTTGCATGATAGATTTGTATCATCCGCAAACATTGTGGCGTTTGTTGTTTCAAGGCAATTTGGCAGATCATTTACATAAAGGAGAAATAGCAACGGGCCTAAATTTGTCCCTTGAGGAACTCCACAGGTAATTGTTCTTGTGTCCGACATTTTTTGGTTAATTTTGCATACTTGCTGCCTCTCCTTTAAATATGACTGAAACCATTTGTGTGCTGTGCCCTTTATTCCATAAGCTGTCAATTTAGATAAAAGAATATTGTGGTCCACTGTGTCAAATGCCTTTTTGAGATCTAAGAATAGAACACCATTGATAAGGCCCTGATCCATGTTTATTAACCATTCATTTGTTGAGCTCAGAAGTGCAGTTTCAGTTGAATGGAGTGATCGAAACCCGGACTGGTTTGGCGAAATGATAAGGTTTTCGTCTAAATAGTCAAGTATTTGTGTATAGACAATTTTCTCGAAAATCTTTGCAATTGTTGAAATTATTGAAATAGGTCGATAGTTTCCACAGTCTGATTTTTCACCAGATTTATAGATAGGGGTAACCTTGGCGACTTTCCAATCTTCTGGAAAGATCCCAGAACTTAACGATAGGTTGAATAAATAATTTAGGGATGGTATTATACTGTCGCCAGCTTCCTTGACCAATTTTGTAGAAACGTTGTCAAGACCTGGTGATTTGTTAGTTTTAAGGTTTTTAACTACTTTTTTCAGTTCATCATAAGTTATGGTTTGAAATTCGAATGAAGTTGACACTGGAGTGACATAATTCAAAGGATTAGTGTTTGTGATGGGAATGTTACTAGCTAGTGTAGGCCCAACTGAACAAAAATAGTCGTTAAATTCCTGGGCTATATTTGCATCACCGGTTATGTCAATCCCATTGACCTTCACTTTATTAACCGCAGTGGATTTGGAGTGTTTATTTAATAGTTTGTTAATAGTTTGCCAACACTCTTTACTATTTTTGCAATCTTTTAGCTTGGTATTAAAATATTCAGTTTTGCATTTCTTAATGAGTTTCGTAACTTGATTTCGGCATTTCTTGTAAGCCTTATGGTAGTATTCAGAGTTTAATCTGACAGCTTTCTTTTTGAGATCATCTCTTTGATAGGAAAGAGATTTAATTTGATCTGTTAGCCATGGTGCATGAGCACTTTTAACTCTGCGGGTTTTTATAGGTGCATGAGTATTGGCAACGTCTAGAAAAATTGTTTTCCATTCATTCCATGCAGTGTTTGGTTCAGCATTAAAGCTGTACGTTTTAAACGTTTCCTGTAAATCATGCTGGAATGCTGCTGTGTTAAAATTTTTGAATTGCCTTGTCTCGACTATTTTGGGAAGCTGCTTAGGGACACTCACTTTACGGCAAATGTATACAAGGTTGTGATCACTAATCCCTAAGTCTATCACCCCACTATCAATAGTTTTTGTATCTTCTACTTTTGTGATCATTAAATCTATTAAGGTTTTGCTATTTAAGGCAGTTCTTGTTGGCATCTGTATATGTTGCTGTAATTGATATATGTCTAAAAGGTCTGTGAGTTTTTTAGTATGTGCGTCTTTGTTTGTTGAAAGTAAATCACAGTTAAAGTCGCCGGTGATAACTAAGTCTTTGTTTTCATTCTCCATTAAGTGCAGATTATTTTCAAATTTTTGAAAGAGTTCAATAGGGGAGTTTGGTGGTCGATACCATGTAGATATCAGAAAAGGTTTACTTTTAGGTTTTTTTATTTCAACGCAAATTGTCTCTAAGTCCTGGACAAGTAAATCGTGGCGCTGGATATAAGGAATATTATTTCTGATGTAAATGGCAACTCCTCCGCCGTGCCTATTTCTATCACGGCGTATTATGTCATATCCACTAATCCTGACATCTCGGTCATTGAAACTATCATCTAGCCTTGTTTCATTAATTGTAAATATATCAAAAGATAGTTCATTGATAACTATAGTTAGTTCGTCTAAATGTTTTGGTATGCTCGCTATATTAAGATGGCCTATTTTAAAGCCTTTTAGTTTCGGATACGAGTGCTGTTCATAATTAGGTGATGAAATAGATTCATGACTTGAGATGTCTAAATTTGCTTCTATGTCTAAAT
Organism: Trachythela sp. YZ-2020; assembly: GCA_016169945.1. NCBI lineage: Eukaryota > Metazoa > Cnidaria > Anthozoa > Malacalcyonacea > Clavulariidae > Trachythela > Trachythela sp. YZ-2020. The sequence continues at coordinate 509,419 of JADLSH010000030.1, forward strand.
TTGCTAAATTTGCTTCTAATTGTCAATGTTTTATACAGTCAATTAAATTTCTGGCCAGGGTGGACGTACCTCTGGTATTTAAATGAAGCCCGGAAGCATTCAGTTGACTTTTACTAATATTGATATGTTTGATAAACAACCAGTTATTTTTTAAACATAGGTTAGCCAACAGGTTATTAGTAGTAATAATTTTCGTATTAAGGGTATCGTCACTTCGAGTGATTAGACTTGATATAATAACTCGACACTTTGAATTAAGCTCAATGTGTTTCCCAAGATCATTTAGTTTACTTACTATTTCTTCGGGTCGATCCCTTGGGATGTTATTCGTTCCAGCGTGGACAATGATTGCTTTAGGACTTCTCTTTAACGTAGGTTCAACATAATGTTTCATGTCCTCAATAGTTGCTCCTGAAAACGTGCGAATATTCACCCTTTTATTGCTGTCTATAGAGCGTCGTACTCGGTTTACGTCCAGCCGCTTTAACATTGAGTCTCCAAGGATTGTAACGGAATCAAGGTCGTGAGTTGTTGATACATTGCTGGAACTGTAGTCTTTGTTGAGGGAATCGCCAGTTGTTTTCTTAGGCTTTTGGGTCTTTGAGTCGTGCTTTCGGCCATGGCTTGTTGGTCTTGCCCCGTCGGCACTTGTGATTTCATGCTCTGGTTCGTCTGCCGTGTCCTCAACTTCTAACGGAGAAAAACGGTTTGAACCCAGAACGTCTACCAGATTTGGGCCTGCGGCGGTAGTTTTAAGAATATCTTGCTTCGATGATGAATTTCCATTGATATTTCTACTCTTTGGTCTTGAAGCGACTTCTTTGTAGGTATTCTGTGGCAGGTACTTTGTTGTTATGTTGTTATTTAACTCGACATCGCTGTCGGACTGTATTAGTCGGATAGCAGTTAAAAGGCTAGCCTTTTCGTCTTCGGCGATCTTTAGTTTTGTGTTGAGGTCAGCCAGGATGAATCCAAGGTTGTTCATTCTCTCAGTTAGATCTGTATTTTCATTTCTCAAACGCTTGTTTTCATCGCGAAGACTTTCTGTTCGTGATGCATCACTAGACATTTCAGTTTTGTAGTCTTCGAATTTGCATTGTAAAATATTTAGTTGCAGTCTAATGTCTTGGACAGCATTCTCAAGGGAATAGGGGTGCTTGTAATTTGAGTCTAATTCATTGAGCGAAGATTGGTTTTCGTCTTTGCTGTCGTCTTGTTCATCGTCCCTGCCGTCGTCCTGCCCTTCGCCTTGGGCCACCTCCATATTTCCTTCGGCTTTTCTCTGTTGTTCGCCGTCGATCGACATTTCAGGCTCCCCAATTTCCAAACTCGACAAAAGTCGATTGACCAAGACTTGTTTTATACCTTTTGTATCGAGGTATCTTTTTGTTAATTCAGATTGAAGCTCTGACACTTTCATTTTATTGATCATCGACACCGTTGGATTTATATCGCTCATATTTAACATGAAATATATAGGTAGCTAAGGAGCGATTTTGCACACGTCTACACTGTTACAGTAGTGTTTTACTTTGCAATCTACTCGTTCTAAGCTTCGAAGATTCCACGCGAGCTTCGCAGTCGACGCTTCCCGCTGCCACAGAGCCCGTTGTCGTGCCTCCATCCTCAACGCCTCCTGCCAATGTTGTCCAACAACTTCACCCGGACCTGGTCAAGTCTTTGGTTTCGACCGTGGGCGCTGAAGTAACAAGACAACATGCTGCCACTCTACCGGCTTCGGGTTTCTGCCAAACTTAAAGGAAAAATTTGGAACGAGGAGTTCATCGATTTCGGTAGTTTGCTAAGCAATCCGGGACAGGAAAAATATCAAATTTCCTTTCAGAATTCAGACGCTGGTCTCCCAGCTTCTTTTTGTCTTGAACCTGCTTCGCGCCCAAAAAAATACAAACTATGGATGTTTGGCTGTAAGCTTTCCATATTTTTGTCGGCGTCTACACACAAAAATACCCGCATAAGGCCCCCGCCCACATGAAATACGGGCAAACTATTCGGGACTTGGCTGTTAGGGGTCAGAATTGGTGCTTTTATGATGAAAATTTTAGGTATTTACGGCAAACACAAGCGAGCCTTGTGCCGTGGGGGTCCATACACGGCGAACTTTGGCTATGTTCACAATATCCTAGTAAGGGGCAGATTATTCACCAAAATAACAATATTCCAAAAACAGGGGTCGCACCTGTCCCTTCTGGCTATTGCTTTAAGTTTCATTATGGTCAGTTTTGTAGTGGCTGTGCTTTGGCGCACAGTGCAAAGGCGCTCATCGTGTTAGTCATTGTAATTTTCGTGCCTCAACGGGAAAATCTTTTGCCATTTCTGACCGCCAAGCCAAGACCTTCTCTCCCAACTCAAGTAAAACTCAGGTCTCTGGCCGAACTTCAATCTGCAGGATATCAACCAACTATTATACAATTTTTAATTTCCGGTTTTTCGAAAGGTTTTCCTTTACATTTTGAAGGTAATAGCTAATAATTTAGTTTCGCTTTTAAAACCCCTCAAGCGGTCGACATGAAACTGGGACAAGAATTGACTGCCAACCGGTTAGCAGGTCCATTTACGTCTCCTCCTTTTCAGTCATTTTGCGTCTCACCTCTGGGACTTGTCCCCAAAAAAGTCCCCCCTGATTTCAGGCTAATCCATCACTTAACTTTTCCTAAAGGATTTTCGGTAAATGATGGAATAGCTTCAGAACACACACATGTTCAGTATGCCACAGTTGCCGACGCCATCCGGCTTATCAAACGCACAGGACCAGGCTGTTTCATGTCAAAAACAGACATCAAAAGTGCTTTTCGAATCATACCGATTAATCCAAATGACTACCCACTTTTAGGTATAAGATGGCGTGGATTATTTTATTATGATCGTTGTATGCCAATGGGTTGTTCCAGTTCATGTAAGACCTTCGAACCTTTTAGCACAGCTATAGAATGCATTGCTCGACACAAGCTTGAAATTGACGAACTTCTCCATTTATTAGACGATTTTATTTTTGTTTCCTCTACGTATAAACAATGTAAATGCAATTTAGACCGTTTTACATCCTTATGCAACCAACTGGGCATTCCCATAGCACCAGATAAAACGTTTGGCCCTTCGACAACTCTTACCTTTGCTGGTATCGAGTTCGATTCAATCAAATCCGAAGCTCGTTTGCCACGTGACAAAATCGCTAAGTGTGTCGAATTTATTTCAGCTTTCTTAAAACGCAAAAAAGTGCAACTTAAGGAACTTCAATCGTTGATTGGCCTCCTGAATTTTGCTTGTACGGTCGTGACGCCCGGTAACGCGTTTCAAAGGCGCCTTTACGATCTTACTCATGGTGTGACAGGTGCTCACCATTTCATGAATTCAATGGTTTTTCTTTCTTTCGAAATGAGGAGTGGTGTAATTCAGCGAAATTAAATTTATTTACTGACGCATCTGGCTCTATTGGCTTCGGCGCTATTTTTGGCACTGCGTGGTGCTATGGTCAATGGCCTTCCCATTGGTTATATCGGAATATTGCCATTTTAGAGTTCTTCCCTATTGTCCTCAGTTTATGTTTGTGGGGCCACAAAATGCGGAATCATTCTATTTTATTCTTTACTGATAACGAAGCTCTTGTTTATGTTATCAATAAGCAATCTTGCCGTGATAAAACCTTGATGGTTTTCGTTCGAAAGCTGGTGCTGATTTGCCTCACCAACAATATATTATTTAAAGCAAAACATATTCCGGGTGTTAATAACAAATTGGCTGATTGCCTATCTCGCTTTCAGGTTCAAACATTCAAGCAACTGGCACCAGCGAATATGAGTCCTTTTCCTACAGACATACCCCTGCATCTGCAGCCTCGAAACTGGCCGATATAATAACCCATTTGACAACATCAAGCTTACAACCATCCTCAATTCCTACTTGCACCAGAGCTTGGAAACTTTTTACTCAATTTCACAGTACGTTGTTTCAGACAGCTTGTTTTAGCTTGCCTATACTGCACGCCTGCTACTCTGGCACATTTTATAGCCTATTTATTTGAGCGTAATTATGCACCGTCTACTGTTACTACATACATTTCAGCCTTAGGTTACTCTCACAAACTGTCAGGATACCCAGATCCAACGCGAGTGTTCTATATCATTCAAATGCCAAAGGGCTATGGCAAAAACATTCACTGACCTTCGTCGTGTGCAGTCGTAATTTTGAGCTCCGCTCTATATGTTCAATTTTAAAGTTGACCATTTGAAATATATATTTTGATATAACACAATAAGGTGCCTGGATAACTGTCTCAGTAGCACAAATGGGTAATTGACGAGATCTCAAGATGGAAAACCAAAGCCTTGTACACGACTTATCAATCAACAACAAAAATAAGCTGGTTTGGACAGGTTCATTTGAAGCCTTGCAGCAATTTGTGCAAGAAGTGCTAGAATCGACTGTTGGAAAATGGTCCTCTCCTGGCACCGACGCGAGTCTGGCAGATGCAAAACGTTTTGGAAGCGAAGCAGACGATCGATCCCTTGAGACCACTTTGGAGACTCTCGATGGCAAGCTTCAAACTTTAAGGGAAGAACTTAGTTCTAAAATGGTTTCTGTCACTGATATATTATTAGTTCACTCTAAAGAGTTGAGAGAACTAAAACATCTAGACTCTGATACTGAATTAACGTGGCTTAGAAAGGAAAATGCCAGACTTAAAAATGAGAATGAAAAGATTACCGAACGCGTAAATAACTTAAGCTTTGTACTGGCGGATTTACAAGACAAAGCTGTACGCTGATGAAGAGAAAGCCAGTTTAATAACAAGTATCAGGTTATTGTATAAGGACGTAGGATGCACTCAACCATCAAATGCAAATGTACCTGTCAATGCCCATGAAGATCAACAACTTATTTTGGAACATCATTCAGATGTGAATGAAGCTGACCGCGGTCATTGCATTACTATTCCAACCAAAAACAGTTTCTCGCCTCTTCTTGTTGAGGAACCAAGCTTTGATCAATCAAGTAGTCCCGCTTCCAACAGTACCCAAAGTCGAAGAAGAAACACTGCTACCCAAACTACGTCATGACAAACAAAATCGAACAAAAGATAAGTTCGCAAGTAAAGAGCAAGAAGAAGGTCTGGAGATTCCCAATGAGGCCCCAGTGAATCAGACAGACCATCGTGTCAATGTTGCCATCATTGGTGACTCAATGTGGGTTGACTCCATTGGTGACTCCACTTGCGTGATGTTAAGAACAATGTGCACAACAAACCGGTTGCTAGGCACTTCAACAGTGCCAACGACTCCTTTTCTGATATGAAAATATGCGCCATTCATCCCATTATTGGTGGCAATGATACCCGTCGGAAGCAAGAAAAGCGTCTCATTTTTAAACTCGGCACCATTCAGCCCGATGGTATCAATGAGCGCCTCTCCTTCATCTAGCTCATTCTTTTCTCTTAAATACTTCTTATATACTTTCCCTTCCCTTGTACGACATTTATAGCGCTTTGGTAAGTGTAACGCCTTTGCGCAGGCCTTCGACCCTATAATCGGGCCGAAGCCTGCACGCAGGCTATATCTTTACATATTAATTCTATTTTGTTATGATTGTTATGACTACTTTATTTTCATTGGTTAATATTTTGTTCACGTGACAGCTTTTATAGTGTTGCTATAAAAGCTGATGTAATGTGTTTATCTGTCTATTAATTTCTCTAAGGGCTTTAGCTCTTAGGGGCTTTAGCTCGAAACGTCGAGATTTTGTTTATATCTCTTAGGCACACGCGAAACAACCCTCAATTTCTTCTATGAATCCCTCAAAGTTGCGCAAAGGCTCAAAACGTAATGTTCAAGTGCAAACCTTTCGTGGAGCCAACGTTGCCGACATGAGTTATTTCGTAAAACCAGCAATGTCGAAATCTCCTGACTACTTGGTCTTGCATGTCGGAACTAATGATTTAAAGCAGCAAACACCTCAGCAAATATCTGGGTCAATTTCTATGCTGTGCCAAGAAATAAAGAAGGAATCGCCGAAATTAAAGATCGTGATATCGGAAGTTATAATAAGATCTGACGATCCAAGCCTGGGTACCAAAGTCAAAGAGTTAAATCGAAAATTGTTACAGGTATGCAATAACAACAAATGTGGACTCATAACCCACAATAATATCTCAGTAGACCATCTGAATCCCTACGGCCTTCATCTAAATAAACAGGGAACTGCCAAATTGGCGAAAAACATTATAGATTATCTTAAAAACTGTAATTGACCGACAAGCAGCCAATATAATATTAATCCCATAGAGGATAATAATACAAATAATATTAATCCCATAGAGGATAATAATACAAATCAACAACAATTACACGCCGCCGGCTCTCCCTTTGCTAAAGTCAAGGGCTTTAAAGTATGTCAACTAAATATTGCTAGTCTGATTAAACATTATGACGAGCTTTTGATATATATGCAAAACAAACCTTTTTACGTCATAACACTGAATGAAACTAGGCTAGACGATAGCGTACTGGATGGTGAAGTTGAAATTCCAGGTTATGATATTGTTAGGCGTGATCGAAATATAATAATAATAATAAATGTATTTTAGTTTACCACAAAAGTTACAAGTACAAAGAATAACATACATCAATAATTGAACACGAAAATACAAGTATAGAAAATATAAATATAAATATACAATAATTCAGATGTGGTGAGGAAGCCCAAATAGAAACCATACGGCTTATAAAAATTTGAGCTACCTCATGTTTTGTGTAGCGAGTTTTATTACATGTTAAAATAACATATATAACGCAATAGTAGAGACGGAATAATCAAATAGCTAGTTCATTGGAATAAAATTATGAAATATTAAAGTCATATATAGCGAGAAAGAAGAAACTTTTTTAACTTCGATTGAAATTTGAATATAGACGATGAATTACGTATTACCGGGTTCAACGTATTAAAAAATTTGGGTCCTTGATAATTTACAGAAAATTGACGAATATTTGTCCTACAGTAAGGGACACATAGTGTTCTGGATTGACGGGTATAATAATTATGAATTTGGTTTACGCCTAAAATTGGACACTCGAAACAATCAGGTAGCAATTTATGTTGGTATTGATAAATAAACTTCCCGAGATTAAATAAATAAATATCTTCAAATTTCAATATTTTGAGTTCATTAAAAATAGGAGTGGTATGCACACCGAAATCCTGTTTATCAATGATTCGTAGCACACGTTTTTGTAACACAACAATACGATTAAGGTTAGTTGGATACGTTGATCCCCATACCGTAATGCAATATTGAAATGGAGGAGGGTTGCAATTTACATTAGAAATAATATACCATATCCATTCGCAAATATCTTATACCTGATAATTTAGAGTTACTTTGCGTAGAGCTCAAAAAGCCTAAAAGCAAACCGCTGTTAATTTCAACATGGTATAGACCACCTAACTCCAGCTGTAGGTTATTAAACGATTTCGAGCAATTCTTAAAACAACTTGACGATGAAAATAAAGAAATTATCATAACTGGAGATCTCAATTGTAACCTTCTTGAGCAGACTTCTAAATTGCTTGATTTAATTGATATTTTCCAGCTGCAACAACATATACAATCTCCTACGAGAATTACTCATACAACATCATCGCTAATTGATGTTATTCTCACCTATTCTGGCGATAACAAGACATTAGATGCAGGAGTCATACAGCTTGGTATTAGTGATCATAGTCTTGTTTATCTGTGCCGAAAGCTCAGCATCCCTGAGGCGCCACCAAAAATCGTTTTTACTGGGCAATACAAAAATTACAACGTTAGCCAGTTTAACAGTGACTTAAACGAGATTTTTAATTTACCTATGGGTACGTCTACTTCAAACGATCCAAATACGTTATGGAATGATTTCAAAACTAAATTCTTGAGCGTTGCAGATAAACATGCACCAGTCAGACAGCGCCGCGAAAAAAACAGATAAAGCAAATGAGCTAGCGAAAAAAACCCAGATAAAGCAAATGAGCTATCATAGAGAGTATCTTAAAAGGCAATCGATCAAACTAGGATCTACAATTTATGACAAGGCCTATAAGAAGTGTAAGAACAAATTAAATAGTCTCATAAAAAAGACTAAAGAAGAATATTTTAAAACAAAGTTAAGTGATGCCAAAAATAGCAAAGAAAGTTGGCAAGCTATTAACGAATTGTTAAATAAAAGGCCTAAAACTACACAAATTAAACAATTGAATATCAATGATCGAGTTATAACTGACGATGATAAAATTGCAGACAGTTTCAACGAATACTTTTCAACAATTGGTTGCGCGTTGTCTGATAAAATTATAGGTATAATGATATTGATCCAATGAGCTTCGTGACTTCATTGTTCATGACAATTCATTTAACTTTACAAGCATTACAATTCAAGAAACAATAGATGCACTAAATCATATTAAATCTAAAAAATCTCCAGGGCTTGACGGAATCAGTATAAGACTACTAAAAGATGCAACCAATATCATTGCTGGGCCATTGGTTAACATCTTCAATGTATCTCTTCAAAGGGCGATTTTCCCTAACAATTGGAAGCTAGCAAAAGTGACTCCAGTCTTTAAGGAAGGACTGACTGCGGAAATTACAGGCCAATATCTGTAATTTCTCATGTCGTGGCTAAACTTTTTGAGAAACTGGTATACCAACAGCTAAGATCATTTATGACATTAAATAACATTCTTGTGGAGCAACAGTCTGGTTTCCGTCCAAACATTCTACGGAAACTACGCTTCTTAGCTCCACGAACGAATGACTGTATAATATGGACAAAGGTTCACTTAGAAGAGTTTATTTCTGGACCTTAAAAAAGCTTTCGATACTGTCGATCAATAAATTATACGGTATTAGAGGGACTAGCCTTAAATGGTTCGATTCATAACTTAAAGACAGAAGTCAAATTTGCTCTGTGAATGGCAAGATGTCATCTGCTAGAGAAATAAGATGCGGGGTACCACAGGGCTCTAACCTTGGTCCTATTCTATTTCTATTGTACATTAATGATCTTCCCAATTGCTTAGAGTCAACTAAAGCAAATTTATTTGCTGATGACACAAATCTTTCCTGTGAAGGGATAAGTCCTCACGAAATTGAGATCAAACTTAAAAGAGACATTGAGAATGTTCACAGGTGGCTAACAAACAGCTAATAAACTCTCCTTAAACATGAAAAAACTGAGTTCATGATAATAGGATCAAGACATCGCCTAAATTCAATTGAAAATAGCCCAGTACTAACATTAGGGGGAAACAATATCAAACGCGTTTCTGAAAAAAAGTCTCTTGGCATGATTCTAGATGAGCAACTGAAGTGGGACAAACACAATGATGCACAATGTAAAGTAATTTCAAATATAATATCGCCCTTTTGAAAAGGGCAAGATCATTTGTCCCTAGATAAACTTTAATTAGTAAAAATGTACAATGCCTTAGTGTGGCCACACTTCAATTATTGTTCAACAATCTGGAACGATGGGTCTTGCTCGAAAATAATAAATTATTTAAATTACAAAAGAGAGCTATGCCTGTGATAACTGGGGACACGTACGATGTTCGTTCCACACAAATACTAAATAATCTTAATTGGCTTCCAATTGAGGAGCTTTTAGGAAAAAGAGAAGTAATAATGAGATTCGATTGCCTCAATATCTTGCAGAACTGTTTGCAAAATGTCAAAATAACAGTTACAATTTAAGAAGTAATCAAACTAAATTAGCGCTTCCTAAACCAAAGGCAAATTTCCTTAAAAGGAGCTTCTCGTATAGAGCTACGAAGTCGTGGAACGAGCTTCCAAGTGAAACCATCGAAAATTACAATAAGCTATCAATCTTGTCGTTTAAACGGCGATTATATAATTAGGTATAAAGTCGATGTTAATAATACTGATACTTTTGTAAATAGTCTTACCCTTTGTAAATACTTATCCACTGAATAGGCTACCGTGTGTAAAGATTTTTAATTAAAGATTAAAAACGGCGCACGATTAGACAGTCGCCTTCCTATCACATTACCAATCCTCAAACGTTTGCTCGAGGTATCTCCTCGAATTACAGAATCTCATCAAATTTGTCAATTTGAAGCTATATGCTCATTGGCATTTTTTGCATTCCTGAGGATTGGCGAAATTACTACCTCAAAGAGTATTGGTTGTCAGCCTTTGCAAATGCATCAACTCGCTTACATTTGTGACTAGAGTAACCAAGTGGCTGGTATAAAATTGACCTTCTATGATGTTAAACATAGTTACAAGCGTATCAAATCTGATAGCAGCGATAAGCCCTGGATTACTCCGGAGATAAAAAGATTAATATCGAAACGCCAAGTGACCTGGCGCAGAGGAAACAAGCCTATGTTTCGATTCTATAGGAACAAAATTAATAGTTTGTGTAGGCGTGCTCGCTCAAAGTATTATACGAACAATGTCGCTAATACCACTCAGTCGAATTCACGGAAGTGGTGGTCCGCTGTCAAAAATATCGCTGGCCTTGCCCCATCTAAAAACGTTTCCACACTGGTGTACAACGGACAGCCCTATTCCGATTCGGCTCTGGCCAACCTGTTTAACGACAAGTTCGTTCCCGTTGGGAATTCTCTGCCTTCGCTTGCTTGGACGCCCCTCGAAGTCGGTGATTTTCCTCCCGACTTTTACATTTCAGTCGACGACACCGAGAAAGCATTACAATCCTTCAAGTCCTTTTCAGCTGCAGTCCTGACAAAATCACGTCTTGGTTCCTCCGTGAAAATTCCTCGTTATTATGTCGCCCATTAGCATCCATATTTAATGCCTCTATTCATGATAGCTATGTCCCATCCCTGTGGAAATCTGCAAATGTCATCCCTGCAGCAAAGTCTTCCCCTGCTCTGGATGTTGACTCTGATTTTCGACCGATATCGCTCACGCCCATAGTGAGTAAGATTCTGGAGTCATTCTGGAGCCAACACCACCATGGCTTTGATACACCTGCTCCATAAATGGTTTGAAGCGATGGACACACCTGGAGCCTGCCTACGGATATGCATGCTAGACTTTTCTAAAGCTTTCGACCGCATCGATTTCAACATTCTGATGCAGAAACGCATTAACATGCGTGTACACCCTATTCTAATTAATTGGATTGCCAACTTCCTTACTGACAGAAGTCCGAGAACAAGAATTGGCTCTAATTTCTCGAGTTGGAGAATTATCAACGGAGGAGTCCCCCAAGGAACAAAACTGGGCCCCCTTCTCTTCCTCATCATGGTGAACGACTTGAACGTCTCCGACGATACGGTGAAATTTGTTGACCACACCACTATCTGGGAGATTGTCTTGAAGGGTCAAGAAGCCAACTCGGTCCTACCGTCTCAAACTACAGAATCTTCTAAATGGGTTTCTGAGAATAACATGAAACTGAACCCTACAAGTTCTCCCCTTGATCTCGGGGCTCTTCCGCCGATCACCATTGACGGTCATGATATATCTGTGGTCCCGCATACTAAATTACTTGGTGTCATGATCTCGAAAGATTTTAAATGGATCGAGCACGTCGACTATATCTGCAAGAAAGCTTCGAAGCGGTTGCATGCCTTACGATTACTTAAGAGATCCTCTATTCCAGCGTGCAAGTTAGTTCGGGTTTATACTACCTGCGTTCGACCAATTTTAGAGTTTTCGTGCGAGGTATGGCACTATAGCTTGGCGCAATATTTGAGCGACGAGATCGAGAGTATTCAACGCAGAGCCCTTTGTATGATCTTCCCTGATCTCAAATATGAAGATGCGTTGGTACGCGCTGGGGTGGTGTCACTGTTCTTGCGGAGAAAGACCATTTGCGAGAAATTTTTCGTTCAAATGTGTGAAGAAACATCCCATAAACTCCATTCTCTCGTTCCCCCAAGACATAAAACTGGATATTCTCTACGTAATGATAATTGTCTTTCAATACCAAAGCATAGGACAAGTAGGTTTGCTAATAGTTTTATTATGGCCGGTAGTAAGGCCTACAACTCTAGTTTTAAATAATAATTGTTTGGCTACATTTTTACCTAGAACTATCATAATTAACAACGTGTAAATAAGGAGTGTTTGTAGACATTTTTACTCATATGCATGTAAACCAGTGTAATTCAGTTTTTAACTGCAAAATTGGTATCTTTTGAATAAAATTGAACAACCAACGTCCATTTACTATGGTGATCAATCGTCAATCTGTATGTTGTCCTATCCAATTACTTCTTTATTATCTCGCCCTACGGGGTAATCGGAAAGGTGCTATCTTTGTGACGCATGTGGGAACACCGGTCGCGGGTGAGGCATTTGCTTCCAAGCTCTCTGAAACAGTTCGTATTTGTGGTCTTAACCCAACTCGTTATAAAAGACATAGTTTCCGTATCGGCGCGGCTTCGTACGCTGCGGGGCACGGTATGTCTGACTCCCAAATTCGCATTCTGGGTCGATGGAAGTCGAAAGCGTTTCATAAATACATTCGAGTTCCATCGATGTCCACGAGTTCTTGATACTATATTGACTTGCATTGTTTATACGTGTGTGCGCGTCCAAACACTAGCGGGGAGTGTCTGGGCCGTGCTTCAACTTGTCAGACTTGCTTGCACGGGCAGCATGTCAAGGCCACTGATCCAATAATAGACTGGATATACAGTAGCTTCTATACCTATGAAAAATGAAGCCAAAATCATTCGGCGCAAATCTACTTCCGGTTACCACTTTGCAGCGAAAACAATATGGAGTTGTATAGGGAAATGAGTCGGCGAGGCTGGTTTTTCACAATTTTGAGGCATTTCCAAGCGCTGGACTAAACCGTTCGTCTTGTAATGAAAAGAACAGGATATTTTCTTACTTTTGGAGAGATACTTTTGTAGATTTCGGTAAAAAATCACCGCTAAAGACGTTTGACAAGTTGCATATGCGAAGTCCATTTTCGGCCAAAACTCTCTGCCAAGTGGTCTTTCATGCTGGCATTTTCGCTAAACAAATACTCTGGCTGGATAGAAACTCAAGTCGAATGGTTTAAACGAAAGGTAAGCAATGCATAATAAGCGTTTGTCTTTCTCAATCAAGCGAAAAAGTATAGAATATCGGTGTTGCTCTCGGGTTATGTTGTGCTATGCCTATATGAACATTTATAGCAACAATAGCTTTATAATTATCTATATTGGCTTATTGCATTTTGTATCTCAGATTGGAGTTTTGGTTTTTGTTCTTGACCGAAAAATACATTTAAATAATATATAAATGGATTCGTTCCTAAAACAAGCTCTGTATCATTCATATTATAAACTGCTTCAAGTGTTTTTATGCAGAAAACTTGCAATCCAGTAGAGTCTGAGAGGAGTATGGAGCACTAGTATACACCATATTAAAATGGTGTATGCCAAGTTTGACTAGTTGTCAATTCTCACATTTGAAATTTTTATTATATAGAGACTAAAACATTGAAATTAGAAAACATTATTAAGACATGTCATCCTGATCCACTGATGCTGACCGCTGTGATGGCAGAGAGGTCCCGTATTATAGAAGGTGCCTTGTTGAAGTGACTGTATCATTGAACAATAAATTATCTGTTCCTTTTCCAAAGTAGATGAACATTTTGTAATCATATGAACATGAATAGCTATGTGACTCACATTTTTAATAGTGCTGTATAAAAATTAGTTGTTTTAAATTTAACATAGTATGGATAAACTGATAATTATCTTTTTACTGTACCATGTCCACGGTCTTCCCTCACCAGATTAAGACCCCTAGTAAATTCTGGTGAGCTGCTCTCCTCTCTTGTAATATTCCACAGTCTAACATTTGCATGGTTTCTTGCAGAAGGGAGAGAAGGCCATGGGTGGGGTTGGCAAAATGTTGACCTTTGCCATTAGTATACATTACATGTATGCAAATTAAGTGTGGAAATATATAACTTTCCCACATACATAAGAGTACCATAGACTGCAACTGGTTGTCTTGTATGTTCTGTTGGTTGTTCTCATGCATTTCCTTGTTGGTAACAAATACTGGTCATTAATTTTGACTTCTTTGAGGTCATTTCAAAACCACCAAGATGGTTGACATGCTACTTCATGTTTCATAAAAAATGCACAAAATTCTACTAATTAACCCATTAAAGGTGCATAATGCTTCCCTTGACAAGTAGAATTATCTGGTGTTAGACAGAGTATCATAGGCGTAGGAAGCAACTTCAAGTTGGGGGGCACTTTGTCTTAAGGGTACCTCTTCTATTAGAAAAGGGCACTTTTTCCATTGTTTTAACTGATGAGTAACCATCATATTCAAGTTGATATGTTGATGGTAACCACATATTCAAGTTGATAAAGATTATATCAGAGTGTTATAGTAAAGTCCGCTTCTACCAACTTGGGAAAACAGCCATGGAAGTGGTTTCTAAACACAAAGTGAGAAAGAAGTTGTAAACTTGTCTTGTTTAATCACCAGTGAATCGCAGTGATGAAACTATCCACTTTAATACATAGGAATGGAATGAAGTAGTGTATTGGATTGCTGTAGAAAGCTCACTGTGTCTCCTCGATGTGAAAGAAGAAAACAACCGGTTCCTTTAGGAACCAACAACTATTTAAAAGTTTGCAAATAAAATTTTGATTGAGCTCATACAACTTTGTCCCATGTCCTTTTTGTGTCTGCGAATGCAGATATATTGCCATCGTGCGAGTAAGAGTGTGTTAGCTTGTAGCCATTCAGCGACGAGCTTATATCAGCCAATTAGCGATTAGCTTACATCTTGTTTGACCAATCAGTGACCGCTAGCTTAAAATGACGTAATTACATTGTTACTCTTTGATCTCGATGTATAACTGGATTGATATTGATTATTTAAAGATGGCGGACTACTGAAGGACGAGAATTGTAAACATGAGTAAAATTTTAAATTTGACGGTGAAAATTATCTATCAAACCAACGATAATTTTAATTTTCTGTATTGTTTTGAACATGGCAAGAGTCGAGAGAGTATTTTTAGGGAGTATTGGAAGTGGTTGATAGCATTTAAGCATTTTACGCTGTGGAAATCATTCGCCAAATTACACAAAGTATTTACTCAACTTGACCTGCTATATATCAATGTCATTTGAATCAGGAAACAAGGTAAGCCTTTTTAAATATTGTACGAATATCCTGCATTATTCGAGCTTCTATTTCGACAAGATTCACTCATAAAAGTATTAAAATAATGTAATATTTATTCTCAACACTATTGTCATTTCGATAGTCAACATCACCTTATACTTTTGACATTTGATTGGTATAAAGATATAAGCACAGCTTGGCATTTCTTCCAATCGCAGACTGTGACTACAGGGACTAAATGAGTTGATGGTATGTAATATTTATATGTGGTGTGTAAATAGTGGTGTTATATCCAACCTTTATTCTCAAGTATAAAAGACTAAAATCTGAAGGTTTCAACAATTGTTTTAAACATTGCTCCCACTCTCCTCCGCAGAGGATTGCGAGTTTTAAAAAATATTTTGTTGTCTTACACTGAGTTTCGTGGAGCGTGGGGGGAGCGTGCGTTCTTGAGCATTTTTTGTTGTCTCAGACAACATTTTTAGATCTTTCCCCACACGCTCGCATTTCCAAATCCCCTATTTTCCATATGCTCCCCCCACGCTTCATAAAACCCTGTGTAAGACGACTAAATATTTTTTAAAGCTGGCAAGCCTTTGATGAGGAGAGTGCATTGCTCCCATGGGCTATAGCCCCTCATCCCCTTTGTGCACAGTTTTTTAACGGAACACTCATTGAGTGACATTGACCTCATGCTTTGACATCATTATACAATTATGCAAATATGCATGAGCAGATACATGTACGCTTTGCGGACCTATTTTTACAATTTTAGTATCATATCTGCATAAAAACACTTGAAGCAGTTTATAATATGAATGATACAGAGTTTGTTTTAGAAACGAATCCATTTATATATTATTTAAATGTATTTTTCGGTCAAGAATAAAAACCAAAACTCCAATCTGAGATACAAAATGCAATTAGCCAATATAGATATAAAGCTATTGTTGCTATAAATGTTCATATAGGCATAGCACAACATAACCCGAGAGCAACACCGATATTCTATACTTTTTCGCTTGATTGAGAAAGACAAACGCTTATTATACATTGCTTACCTTTCGTTTAAACCATTCGACTTGAGTTTCTATCCAGCCAGAGTATTTGTTTAGCGAAAATGCCAGCATGAAAGACCAAGAGTTTTGGCCGAAAATGGACTTCGCATATGTAACTTGTCAAACGTCTTTAGCGATGATTTTTTACCGAAATCTACAAAAGTATCTCTCCAAAAGTAAGAAAATATCCTGTTCTTTTCATTACAAGACGAACGGTTTAGTCCAGCACTTGAAAATGCCTCAAAATTGTGAAAAACCGGCCTCGCCGACTCATTTCCCTATTACAACTCCATATTTGCGCCGATTGATTTTGGCTTCATTTTTCATAGACAGTTTGCACGGGCGATTGTTTGAGTTTCATGTAACTATTTTCAGTATTGATCTTCAATTATGACTGCCACTTTTCTCAAACAGCTTGCAAGGGCGGTTGTTCGAGTTTTAGTTATTCTTTCCATAGTTTATCTGGGCAATACTTGTTCATGTGAGTTATTACTTTATTGACTTTTTCGCACGGGGATGTTGCATTTGCCTTGGGTGGGGCGCATCTTCGCTGCACTCAGATGCTTTGGCGTAATTTGTGCCCTCACCTTCACTGGGCAAAACAATTTTAAAACATATGTTAAATTTAGAGTTAATGATTTCTGTTAATGTTTAATAAGTTCTGTTAATGTTTAATAAGTTCTGTTAATAATTAATAAAATGGCTAGGGGAAATTTACCCCTAGCCCAAAATATCCCAAAAACGTGTCGGGAGTCTCACTTATATTTTGTGCCCAGTAAACGAGCTGCGGAAATGCAACATCCAGTGTGCGAAAGATTATGTATAGTACCAAAAGTTACTCTGCAAGAAGGAAAGCAAAAACAGACTGCCATTCGCTGCAGTCTTTCTGGCGAATAAAAACATCAGAACTTTTCACATCCCGCCTCCTCCCCATCGTGCATCCATAGTTCATTTGGCTAGGATTGTGCAAGGGGTTGCGAGTACTGGCGTAATTTGTGCCCTCACCTTCACTGGGCAAAACAATTTTAACACATATGTTAAATTTAGAGTTAATGATTTCTGTTAATGTTTAATAAGTAGTTCCGTTAATGATTAATAAAATGGCTAGGGGAAATTTACCCGTAGCCCAAAATATCCCAAAAACGTGTCGGGAGTCTCACTTATATTTTGTGACCAGTAAACGAGCTGCGGAAATGCAACAAGATTGCGCGAAAGATTATGTATTAGTACCAAAGGTTACTCTGCAAGACGGAAAGCATAAAGGAATTTATACTTAAAATGCAGGTTTGTTGTATGAAAACGAAACTTTTTATATTGAACGGACGGTTGAATTTTTCAATTTTACATTAAAATAAAATATTAGAATGCATAATAACATACCTAGATGATATATTTCAGTATTCTATTGTTAAAACATTAATATTTTAACTACATTTCCGGTTTTGTAGTGTATTAAATTTGTACGCTAAAAACTGTAAACGAAATTTTCTTACTGATCGTGTTGCCATCAGTGCTTCCACTTTTACAAAAAATTCCTTTTTTTCTCCTTATTTTGACCGAAATTTCCTTCAAAAAATTGTGAAATTTCCTTCAAATTTCCTTTAAATAATTTAATCAAATTACGTTGAATATTCTCCAAAATAGCCTTTTCTCAACCGAACAATCATCTGCATGTTCAATTTTATCATTGCTCTAAAACCTAAACACAATTATATGACTTTATTTCCTTACAGATAAGTGAGATAATCAACAGAATTACGTCATTCAGGGAGACAAAATTGAATAATTTTGCATTTGAGATATTTTGCATTTTCCTTCAAATTTCCTTTGTTCTTCTAGAATTTCCTTCACATTTCCCTCAAAATTTATTTCCTTCAAATTTCCTTAATTTTGCAAAAAATTCCTTTCAAGGAAATTTCCTTCAAAGTGGAAGCGCTGGTTGCTACAGTGAGCTCCATATATATCTGGAGTAAGAACTTCTAATGTTCGGCCAATAGGCCAAGTGAAGCCAAGATGGCGGCAATTGACGTCCAAACTCATGAAGGTCATAAACAGTTTTCATACCATTTTTTCCTGCTAATTCCAGTTGTTTCTAACAGATCGCATCGCTAATCAAGTTATCAGTTCATAAAATCATGATGTTATTGTTTAAATCGGAGTAAAAACACGAAATTTCGGCACACTCCTTGCCGGCTTGTGCAAACCGCGCGGTCGAAAACAATAGAAAGGGATTGGCACTGGACGTCAATTTCCGCCATCTTTGGCTTCACTTTTTGGACATAAGTTCTCACTCCAGATATATATATAGAGCTGACTGGGTTGCTATGACTACAGTGCTTCCACAGTTTTAAACAAACTTCCATTGTTTATCCTTGCAAAAATCCTTAAAATTCCTTTATATAATTCCTTTATTTAAATTTTCTTCCAGTTTTCCTTTGTTTTCCTTCCAAACTACAGGGTCAGGGTCACTTTCCAGTTAAGCAATTAAAAAACCCTAGCTCTCATAGCCTCTTTTTACCCCTTCACGATCCCATTATGACAAAGTCTATTCTGGTTTTGAACAAATCATCCTTTGCATGCAGATTTCGTGACGAAAAGCTTAGAACTGTTTAGGAACTGTTGTTGTTTAGTTTTGGTGAGGGGTTGCTGCATGCATGTCTTTCTAGTATTTATAATATGTTTATGAAATTTAAATTTATAATATGTTTATGAAATTATCACCCACCCACCTTTCTATGTTACGTGTTTGGAGGAACTAATCTGATGGACGATATATTTATTATATCTCAATATAATTATTGTTATGCGGGATATCCAAGAAGGACAAACGATTGTAATTTTGTTCAATATCTCCTTAGGACTTTGAGAGATCAATTTGTCAGAGGCGTACGAAGTAAAAATACAAGAAAAAAACCCTTTCCTATGACAGAATATTCAGCCAAGCACTATGGGTTGCACAAGCAGATGAACTAGCAGAAAGGGAATCTAAGCAACTACTACTAACTTCTGAAAGAGACCAAGCAGTGCATGATATAATTCGAAAACAAGTAGATCTTCAAGAAACAAACTCTGGAAAAACAAGTTGAGGAAAGGAAAACATGTTATAGATGTTGTTCATCTAAACATTTGGCTGACAAATGCAACCGTATTAAAACAACTTGTAATTATTGCAAAAAGACAGGACATTTAGAGAAGGTTTGCTTTAAGAAGAAAATGTTACACCTACATATACACCATATCATGATACAAATTATGAAGGTAATGTAGAAACAGTTAACAGTAGCTACAGCAGTGAGTATTTTCATGCAGAACGTAGATTATGTTGGCGATAAATCCAGTTCCCCACCTCTTTACAAATTAGGCATTGATATTAATGGGAAAACAATCTCAATGGACATTGATACTGGAAGTTCAGTGACATTAATGAGTTCGAAAGATTTTAGAAATATTGGCGGTAGCACTGATACTTTACAACCGGCTACAGTGGTACTTAAAAGTCATAATGAAATGTTATTTTAATAACACTTAAAAGTGTTTTGCGGAAATTTGTATGCAGGTAAATGTTGGAGACCAAGTACAGGATCTCAAAATTCGAATTGTTGAAAGATCCTCGCTGTTAGGACGTGACATGACATTTTCGACGTGACATTCAACTACCGTGGCATAACATTTTCAGTGTTCTTCCTAGTACTGCTGAGGATATAATTCAGCAATATCCAGAACTTTTCGATCAAAGTACAGTGGAAAACTAAAAGGAGTACAAGTATCTTTGCGGGTAAGTGATGATAATCCAGTTTTTATGAAACCCTGAGTGGTACCATTTGCAATTCGCAAAAAATATGAGGAAGTATCAGAAAAGTTAGTAAAAGAAGACATATTTGAGAAAATAGAACACTGGGCTTCATCGACAATTCCTGTAATTAACCAAATGGGGATATTAGAATTTGTGGGGATTATTCTGGCACAATTAACCAAGCTGCTATGCTGGAACAGTATCCAGTACCCACATTCGAGGAACTACTCAATAACCTATCAGGAGGAAAGAAATTCACCAAGCTTGATCTTTCACAAGCATATCACCTGAGATTCACCTGGAGAAGTCACATCGAGTTTTACAGAAAATGCAAAATGTGTGATAAGTTCCATTTCATGCAAGGGGAAGTTATCTATCTTGGAATGCCATTTTCAAAACTGGCATTTCACCAACAAAGGAGAAAGTGCAAGTTATTAAGGATGCAGCGGTCTCAGCTAATGTTTCAGAATTACAATATTTTATTGGTTCTGCAAACTTCACGCATAAGTTTGTACCAGGTTTTTCAAAAATATTATCGCCTTTGTATAAGCTACTTTGAAAGGGAGCGCCATGGAAATAGGGGGGAATCGAACAGGATGCGGGTGCATACAGCACCCACAACAATGCCAAAAAATGCAAGAGTATTTCTATCAAGTAGACTTCAAACCTGTTATGCCAGGTACAGAGAAATTGGATATGACATATAAGTAAAAATACGCCTAATTTGTTTTGTTAAAATCAACGAACGTTTCTATTGATTAATTATTATTATTATTATTAAGTTATTACTTGTTTTTGCTGGCGTTATATTGTTGTATATTTTTATTACATCCACAAGTATATTTAGTAATTAAAATATTGAAATGACTGCTACGAATAATTTCAATAATTTGGAATATATGGTTTTAACTTTTGTTCCATTTGGTTGTGTATTTAATTCAGTAGGTTTTGGCAATTAAAGTAGCACATACCAAATTCTATCAGTTGACGTCTTACATTCTATGAATCCCTTTGCTTTTATCACAATTCCTAAATTTGTTAAATGTTACTGAAATTTGAATCATATAGTAGGCTACATGCTTCGTGAACTAGAAATACTAGTGGTTCTCCTTCGTCCACCAATCAAATTCGTTTTTCATTTTCGCGGCCTTTTTTAATATTAACTTGTTGTTTTAGTTTATTTGTTTACAAAGCTATTTTAGATGACAAAAACAGTAGAAAAGGTAATATTTTAAATAGTTTTAGTTTTAAGGTAAATACTAGACATTCTAGATTTATAGTAGATTGTGCATGTACATTTATAATATTCCTTGCTTATTTGAGGGAGGAGAGTATGCGCGAGCAGAGCTAGGCCGACAGTGATGGTATGTATGTATTATTTTGGTTTTCAAATGTATAACTAGATAGTAATTATTTTTGATGTCATTGTTAAGTAATGAAAAACTAGATAGGAAGCAATTTGCCTAAACAAGTATTTGTTTTCCGTAAAAATTGAGAAGTTATTTACCATTGTAAAATCACAGGGTTCATACAGCACACACAGAGAAAAACCACTTATAAAAAGACATAATAGAACTATACTAATTTCCGTGTAATGTATTACAATGCTTGAATATTTATATGCTTCTGTTTAATGAGGTCAAGTTGATTAATTTTTATATCTATGCAGATATCACAGCAGAGTTGGAAGGCTTGGAAAGCAGTATGGAAAGTAGGTTTATCCACTATGGCTTAGGAATAATGTTAAATTGTGATATGTGCAATGTAAAAATATAAACTTATATCATAGGTTACTGTAGTAGGACCAGAGGGCCCAATAATGCCCAGAGGACCCAGTGTACAGGAAGATTAAAAAAAGGCTGTGTCTGAGAATATTGGTATGAAATTTACATTACGTACTCTTATCTTATCTATTTATATAAAATATAAATTCAGATTCTAACTAGAATATATAGTCTGATTTACTTTATTATTGATGTAAATAAGTATATTCTGCTTTATAGGATCTTCAAACTCAGTACCATTAGCTATAAAAGACACTGTTAACAACAATGACCATCAAGGTAATGAAGTAGAGGCACTGGAAATCTTTCACCATAACATATTATATAGGAACATAAAATAATTGTCGTGAAAGGGGCAACAAGCCGTTTCAATGCACAAATGGTATGCAGTTTTCGAATGAAGTAAACGAATACAAAGTTAGGTGAAATTGCACTCACAAGGAAACATTTCGACACTCTGATCAGGTGTCGTCATCCCAGGTGATCTAGCAAATCAAAATACATTAACAGGGGGCACACGCCTCTTTTACTCCATGACTAATTTGATATGTTGAAAAACATATAGGAATTATTTGAGGGTTTGTAGAAACAAACTAGCAGAGAAATATAACAATTTAATTTTTTCGAGTGAAGGCCCGGATCGGAGAAAGTGAGGGTCAGAGTGCAAAACTGAATAAGTGAAGAAATCCTAATACGGATTTAATCATAACAAATACGGAAACCACATTAGAGAATGTATTTATTTGGAAGAACATATTAAGATATGTAACAGGTGAGGTGAATGCACAAATTCTGTCAATGTCTGCAGATGTCAGGCATGGACAGATAAGATAAATAAGTAAGAGCGCTCAATGATGCTGTAAGGGTGAATGGTGCCATATTTGGAGATGAGGCACGGTTCTCAATGTCTTTTAGGGCTATCATTACTACCTGAAATGGCACAAATGGCTGAAACGCTATGATTGGCAGGGTTGCAATGTGTGGCAACAGGTTGTTTAGCATCGCTGTCTGTGACAGCAGGGCGATGCTCACCATATCTTGTCTTCAAACAACTTTCAGTTTCAACATGTAAGAATGGCACTTTAAACACTGATACACTTTAAACAGTGCTTGATGGTAAATTTAAAACAATACCCAAATCTAAATTGACCATCAAGCACTGTTTAAAGTACATCTCCTCCCATCTCATCTGCTGCATCTCATACAAAAAATGTGTCAATGCTTTACATTGGTGAAACTGGAAGATTTCTGAGGACACGATTGGGTCAGCACCATTGCGCCGTCATAGACAGTGATGCTAAAGAACCTGTTGCCATACATTTCAACACTTACAATCACAGTCTTTCAGATATGAAAACTCAAGCCCTCTATCCTATTTCAGGTGGTGATGATAGATGTAAAAAGACAACGAATGGGTCTCATTACAAATTTAGCATTATTCACTCTTACAATATTCATGTGCGCTTTTCATACATCTTACTTTCATCTAGCTGTCAATGCCTGACATCTGCAGACATTGACAACATTTCTACATCGTACCCCATCTCATACAGTGTTTCATATCTTTCTTGCATTGATGTCTTTTCGCCTATTCTTCACATAATATATTATATAATGTAATTTAAATATTTTGTTTACCCTTTGTTTTTACTAAATCCATCTGGATGGTCTTTTTTATCACTTGATCACTCTTTTACTCACTATAAATGTGTTTTTCCAACCCACATAATTTAGCTTTTAGACAGAGGACATGCACCCCAACGTTTAAGTTATTTTATGTTTATTAGGTAGTTTAATTCCAAACAAACCCACAAGTATATTGTTTATTGCCACCCTTCACTGGAACCATGCATTTTCTACACATGTATATTCTACACATTTTACCATAATAAATTTGAGCTAATAGTTATGTTGCATTTTCAGTGTATATCTTTACAAGCTTTGCGCCCATAGTTAAATTCAGGTTTAAAACACAGGATGACAAAAGATATTAAAAAACGTAGCTAGTAATAAAGTATGCAGGTTCTTCATGGGACATATTTCAACTTCTGTTCATTGTTATTTAGAAAGAAGCGAGTAACATCAATGTTTCCATCTTGCAGTCATCATGATGAATGATGCTAATGAAATGCAAGTTGTTGGATATGCCGGTTCAAGATCAAAAGGTTTTTGGAGATTTTAGTTCTTTAGAGACGTTCATGATATATAAGAAGACATATCAATCTCAGCGCGTCTTATAATGCATTATCGGAGTGTCAATTTCTTTCAATTTTTGAAATGTGGACATGCTTGTATAGTGTGATAAGATTAAACAGTTTAGATTTACCGGGCTTTCCCCCTAGTTACGTGAACGATATTTCTTCAGTGTGACAATTTTAGCATACGAGCAATATATTGAAATACAGAAGTGTTAAATCAAAATGTAAAGTGACATAGCGTTAATATAGTAATCTGTTTTAAAGATGTAGCTACTTTAAACTTAAGGACATGAAAATTCAGTTTGTATCTGTTTTTATGATTGCATAAAAATTCAGTTCGTAAAAGCGTTTTCTAGTTGATTTTATCTCACCCTGTCCCTATAAGTAACGAAAAGAAGGGAAGGCAAAAGAGGAACATGATAATGGAAGTGGAAGATGGAGAAGAGAAAGAATAAGAACCTGGCCTCAAATTTATACTGCAACATCCAACGCTGTGTCGAGATGACAGATATCACACCAGCTGTGATTTGTATGGTTACTTCACAGCTCTTGGAAGATATTTCAAGTTTTGAATGAATTCCTTGTGAAAAGGATAACATTCTTTGGTGTGAGTTTGAGGCTGAGCACCATGGCAAAAGAGGAAGCACTAACTGGGAGAGCCTGAAGGTTTAATGTTATCAAAGAGTTGAGAAATGTGCGAGTGTTTGATTTTGTAGTATAATGTGAGCATTCTGCTTGACAGCTAAAACCTCTCGTTATTGAAACTAGTCAATTTTGAGTTCGAGGAGAGCTTTGTTCAAGTTCAGTATCAATTAGAAGAGTATCAGTTTTTTCCTGTCCAGTTTTAATACATGTATTAGCATCGATGTAAGCGTCCAAGACAAATGTAACTAGATCTTCAACTGGTACTTGTAGTGCCATATGGAAACGGCATACATCATCTCATATCTCACAAGGTTTTCTTATAAACGATACAATCTTAACACCGATTGGCAATCAATGAATGTCATTTCTCGCAATATTTTGGATAATCTATTGGAGGACTGTCAAACCCATTGAATGCTACCAACAGCATATTTTCCTGATACCATTGCCAATAAGATTTTAGTAAGTAGATATGTACATAGAAAACATTCAATGGCTCAATGTTTTCTTTTGTCCGAGAAAGTCATTTATCCTCATTGTCATATTCTAAATAAAAATCCAAATAGAAATCCTTTCACATTGCACATAAGGTGTATCAGTAAAAAATTAACAGCATCAGGTGAGCCAACCTTTATATGTTCATCAAGATTGTTAAAGCATCCATTCAATTTAGAGCTATGACAAAGAGTGAAATAACAGGTATTGGAGTTCAAGGCTTGTTTGCACAGAAGTTTTAGAATTCTTACGCTGCATATCGTGGGCCGGTATACTTGGTAGGATTGTTTGGAAGCTGAGGAATAACGTAGAGGAGCTGAGGAATAACGTAGAGGAGTTGAGGAATAACGTGGCGCAGATAATGTGTATTTCTGGTAGTGGAAGGATTTTGGTTTTAAACAAGTAAGGCTGATTGAAGAGGGAAAGTATAACGATAGGGTGAAGGACAGTTTCGGGAAAGGAATTTAGATGTTGATTGCATAGGGAATGTAGCAGTATGCGTTGTAATGCAACAGGTTGGAGGACGTTACTGGAGGTGAAAGGAGTTGAGCAGGTGGGGAAGTTTCAAAGTTGATTGAAGAGGGATGTCATACAGGCAGCTTGGGTAGCATGAGTTGAAGGGAATCCTTGGCAGTGGGTAAGTGACATGCATGGGCAGTGAACAGTAGGAAATTTCACTGTTGATTCAAGAGGATGTGTTGTAGGACACCTGGGTAATGTGACAGGTTGGGGGTATTTCTGTAGATAATTGGAGTTGATCAGTTGGGGTAGTTTCAAATTGATTGAAGAAGGAAGGTAGTCTGAGTAGTTTAGAATATCTTACTCCATATGTCAACTTTACCCAACTTCGTTCCCAACAACATAATTGTGTGGAATGGCCAGAAATGGAACACCATTACAGATTTGGAATCTCGTCATTCTCCACCATTAAAAAATACATACCACTTGACCACCGAGCGTACTTTGTGTTGTCACCATAATTCACAATGTGCAGAGAAATGCAGTCTTTTGATAAGAACCTTAAACATTCGATGATGCTATTATAACTAAACTTTATGTGGATAAAGTTTCTTAATGGCAGACAGCAACTGATGTTTTCTTGCATAGATAGAATGCTTCCATAAGGTGAGCCAGACGCTCTGCGTATGTAAATAGAAGTTTGCACAAATAGTTCAATATATGTTTCTTTGACACCACTTCTGTTTCTTTTCTCTGGCAAGCCATTAAAAACGTTCAGGGTCACTTTCAAAATTTAGTGAAGTGTATGCCTAACCAAGCAATAGAACTGTATTTAATCTTGGATTTTCGATATTTTTGCCCATAGCATGGTTTATTTTTGCCCACAGGGAGGAGTAGGTGGGATAATAAATAAAAAAACAAAATTAAAATGACTAATGCATGGTATTTTTTAAAGTAATAATTCAGACTGTATCTTCAGACATAGACCAAACAGGAATCCAACAAGATTTTTTGGTTTTAAAGATGGATAGAGAAAGGGTGAGTGTTACTGTGTCTTAGAAATAAGTTAGTCAAAAACGCAGAGACAAACACAAATGGATTATGGTGACTGCTACAAATGCAAGGAGAAACCAGAGCAAACCAGGCAGCATTGAACTCCTGGGCCAGTGTAACAGCAGGGCACTATATATCTACACACAGCAACGAAAAGATACCCGCTTCATGCTTTGCTTTGGAATAAAATGTTTTAACAACTTTACATGTGAGGAAGGAGTTAAACTCCCAGCCTCGACTGGAAAAAGCAAATGTCTTACTGATTCATTCAAAAAACAAAAACTACTGAGTAGAAACTCCAAATTCAGGAAACGATACTCATTTTAGCTTTTTTTTCTATGAATTTACATGTCCTGGATACAAATGTATTTACACTGGTAAAACAGATTGCACTTAACACCAGAACAATAGAAATATATATCAGAAACAATCTAGCCGAAGTTTTTTATCGTATCACATTATGCAGCCACGTTCTTCAACACTTCAAAAATTTCTTATAGTTGTCGATTTGTAGAGGGTTTAGGTTTCATATTAAGACAGTCATGGTAGAGACGTATTTCCAAAGGTGTAATTTCCAAACTTCTTGGAACAACACGCTTTATACTAAAATGGTCACCGAAAGGACAGGGTTTTACATGTAAATGAGGTCATAAGGGCCACCTGTCGCATGTTTACTACAAGATAATTTTATGTTGAAGGGGTTTTCCAAAAAAAGCAATTTTCGTTACGTTTCAGGTGTGGACACAAATGTGTTGACTATTGTCCGAAGCATGGTTCATTCATCACGATGGGCAAACTAGTTCAGACGTGTGAATGCTTGTGATGGCGATTCCATAGAAAATATCAGCCCCCTATATCCATTAATGTACTATACATATGGTAGATTCGATCCTATTCTTCTAGAATTACATTTACGTATATAAGATCATTCACACACGATTTTGCGTATGCGTCTTTAAGATTCGTTGATGGTGTATATACAAGCTTATTGTGATCAAGCTTGGTAAGACAAGCTTGTATATATATCATCGACCAATCCAAAAGATGCTGATGCATGTGCAAGGTCGTGTGTGAATTGTCCTATTCACGAAAGTTTGAGTTGTGCTAAATCTTCTGGTACTAGTTTGGAGACATATTCTTTTCGTATAGATACGAAATTCGCTTTTTTCCTGAAGAACACACCCTCAACGTAATATAATTTTATAGTGAACACGCGACAGCTGGCACTTATGACCTCGTTTTCATGTTATGTTCCCCTGACTGCGCCCATTTTGGAATACCGTGAATTTCGTTTCATTCTTTTGAGCTTATGATACTGTACTGTGATGAAATATAATACGTGTTAGAGATTTCAGAATTTTGGTAACCACTCAGAACTTTAATAAGTACAAAATAATGAAAACTCCAAACAACTAGACATATTTTGTTGAAGATTTCAAGTGATTCAATTTCAGTTCTATAGATAGTCTAAGACCTGTATACGAGTTTGTATGCATTCCATTTAGGACAGACAATCTCAACTGTCTTAGGGTAAAACAACCACGACGGACAACATGCCAAAGCCAGACAAAATGTCCGAAAATGACCACACCCTGAAACGGAACTGTCGACATAGCTTTATCTCCTAAACTGTCAGCTTTATAGCTTTAGCTCCTAAACTTATTTTGTTTACAATGGTTACTTTAAGCTAGGGGTGGTCATAGGAGAGTCAAATGTGTCTAGGTCCAATATTTAACACGAAAATGACTACACATCATGGCAGGTCAACTGCTAATTATACATCACGTAACTTCATACACCTTAGAAAGGCTATGTTTTCTTATTTCTTAAATCTTTTGGTCATAGGATCAAAAACTATACTTATTTCAATATAATACTAATATATTTCACGAGGGTTAATATTGTTCTGTCGAGATATAATATAGTTCATTTCACTTACCCCCAGCCATGCACAACACAATTTCAGCAGCCATGCACAACACGATTTCAGCCATGTTTTGCCCTTTTATTTTATTTTTATCACCGAGGTCCGCACATATTATCCACAAGTTATACTTGATCATAATGATAGTTGATTAAAAATAATTCCAACCAAATTTCGCCAGGTTTTGAAGTATTGCGGTGTGTTTATCTTTGATATTGCAGAAGCGATGTTTCGCTCAATTATTGCGCCAGTGCAATGTCTCATTGCTTCTCTGCTCGATTAATCACACTTTTTCGTCTTCAAATGTATTTATAAGATTACAGTATCCAAAAATACTCGATTGTAGAAAAGTTCTAAGCAAATAATTTAACACAAAACTGCCAATTTGTTAACGTGTACTACTCCAAACAATTTGCAAACATGAATAATATGTTAAAAGTAATTTGAAAGTCATGTGCAATCTTCATAAAAACACGGCGTGGGCTACATGACAGGGTGTTCGAAAATTTTAACGAATACTTGAAGTTATATTTGACGCATAGATTACTCTTGAAATTTTGATGCAAAAAGATGCGGCGAGACATTGCACTGCAGGCGCAATAATCGAGTGAAACATCGCTTGTACACTATCAAAGATAGACACATTGTACTACTTCAAAACCTTACGAAACTTGGTTGGAATTATGTTTTAGTCAACTATCATTATGTTGCAAATAAAAGGGCAAAACATGGCTGAAATTATGTTATGGCTGGGGTTAAGAAAAATGAATTGTAATATATCTAAACAAAACAATAG
Organism: Trachythela sp. YZ-2020; assembly: GCA_016169945.1. Lineage (NCBI taxonomy): Eukaryota > Metazoa > Cnidaria > Anthozoa > Malacalcyonacea > Clavulariidae > Trachythela > Trachythela sp. YZ-2020. The sequence continues at coordinate 538,767 of JADLSH010000030.1, forward strand.
TCAACAAGCACTTCAGAAAGTCTGTAGCTTGGACGGTTTAGGAAATAGAGCTATGTCGGCAATGCCGTTTCAGGGTTTGGTCATTTCCTGACATTTCGTTCCGGATTCGGGTTTTGACACATATGCCTAAATCAGTTGAGATTATCTGTCATATACAGGTCCTAGACTAAGAATGCATGTAAAGTGTTTAGTTCAAGTATATTAATCTGGAATGTGAAGAAAATTGCAAACGTCTTAGACTAACGTGTCTACATGTTACTTTTTCTTTTTCAGACAATCTTTTGCCTTCCAACATTTTAAACAAATCATAAGCATGGGCTTAAAGCTTCTAAGAAAATATATTTAGTTAAATTACTTAATTAGTTCAAAAATATAAAATACCCAAATAGAAAAATATTCTATATATATACCCAGGATAGGAGTTAAATTGAAGTTTTTTTAACGGCAACAAGGTTTAATATCAGAGATGTTCCTTTAATTACGTTGACTTAAGTTAATGATGCAAAGCCAGGTCGAACTTAAAATCTCTACACTCATGTCTAGTGTCTTCATCAGGGATGATCTAAAGTCGCAAAACAGCTCTTTGTATAGACGAGGGATAATGTCTTCATTCAACAAGGTGGAAACACTCTTGTGCAAGATAGTTATTGTCATATCTATTCAAACCACATGAAGATCCACGTTTATTTACGCTACGCTTCTGGGCAGCATCTCCACCTATAACAACTGTTTGTGATAATCATTTTAGACATGTAAAGCGTAGCATATATATCAACATATCCTGCTTTGAATAGAAAATATGACAGTTAGAGCATCTCCCACTAAAGTAACAGCACAGTTGGCTGACAAAAAATCATCGATCAAGTATATTAGAAGCTGTATTAGGATTTTAAAACATCGAAGATGAAACACTACAAGAGAATGTCAAAAGGTTGCCTAGTGAATGCAAGTTAACTGGGCTTTGTAGCATTTTCCAGTTGTTATAGGTATTAGAGAATTGAGGGGAAGAAGATAGAAAACCAATTATTGCAAGTTGTTTCAATGCCTTTGAGTATATTCAATTCGACAGGGTGGCCCAAAAAATGCCACCACTCTATCTTGTATTGTAGTACTACTACGTTAACTTTATATAATGGAAGTTTCAGGTTTCTATATTGGGTGGAATAACTATCACATCAGGCCAATATATTGATATATGACTGCTCAAGATAAGCAACCGTTTAAGGTGGCAACACCAATTTTGCAAGTCGTCCAAATTATGGAAATTAGGTTTAAAGTAATTATATAATTGTGGGAGGATTTTGAAGGGAGATTCCTACCTATGATCTCCAAAACTGATTATTTGTGGTCCCTACAATCACGATTTCATTTCATGCAAAAATTAGTAAAAGACGAAAAGCCATGGCATGGGTAAAATGGCCAGAGTTTGCTGTTTTCGATCTAGTCTAGGACCTGTATAAGAGTTTGTATGCGTTTCATTTAGCACAGGCAATCTCAACTGTTTTAGGGTAAAATGACCATGGCGGTCAACACGGCATATGTGCCAAAACCTGAATCCGGGACGAAAGTCCTGAAAATGACCCCGCCCTGAAACGGCAGTGCCGACATAGCTCTAACTTCCGAAAAGCAAAAGCGACAGCTTATAGTGTTTAGAAGGTTGCTTTTACGGGTAGTTATTGGAAGGAAAAATTTGTCTAAGTATAATATTTTACAAGAAAATGACCATGCACCACCCCAGGTCAACTGCTAATTATCCATGAAATAACTAATATACCTGGCAGAGATTAAATTTTCTTATTTCCTAACAATTTTTATCATGGGATGAAAAACTATGCTTAATTTAATATAATTATTGTAGATTTCATAAGGATTGACATTGTTTTGTTTAAATATAATACATTTTATTTCACTTACCCCCCACCAAAACACGATTTCAGCCATATTTTGCCGTCTTGTTTGCTTTTTATTGCCGAGTCTCGCAAGTATCATCCAATTGTTGTACTTTTACATAATGATAGATGGCTAAAGAAGATTTCAACCAAGTTTCGTCAAGTTTTGAAGCAGTGCAGTGTAAAACAATAAATATTTGCGTATTTTCTATTGTTTTTATCATAAATCATAAAAATACAATAAATATAATATATTTACTGAGTTCTATGGTGGCGAACCAGCGTTTCGTGAAAATATTTGTCCCCCCCCTGTCAAGTAGCCCACGAGGAGTTTTCGCGAAGATTGCGCGTGACTTTCAAATTATTTTTGAACTTGTGTCTTTGATTCTGATCCTAAATTTGTTATGGGAGGTTTTTTCCTTTCAAGTGGGACTATACTACTCTAGTTTTTCGATTTGGACTATTCTACAATGAAGTACTCTTGGATACCGTAATCTAAATACATATGAAGACGAAGAAGTGGCATTTGTCGGGAAGAGAAGCGGCGAGGCATTGCAATGGCCGCTATTTGACGAAATATCGAAGGACACAATATCGAAGATAAAATACACTGCACTGCTTCAAAACTTGACGAAACTTGGTTGAAATCTTCTTTAGCCATCTATCATTATGTAAGAGTACAACAATTGGATGATACTTGCGAGACTCGGCGATAAAAAGCAAACAAGACGGCAAAATATGGCTGAAATCGTGTTTTGGTGGGGGGTAAGTGAAATAAAATGTATTATATTTAAACAAAACAATGTCAATCCTTATGAAATCTACAATAATTATATTAAATTAAGCATAGTTTTTCATCCCATGATAAAAATTGTTAGGAAATAAGAAAATTTAATCTCTGCCAGGTATATTAGTTATTTCATGGATAATTAGCAGTTGACCTGGGGTGGTGCATGGTCATTTTCTTGTAAAATATTATACTTAGACAAATTTTTCCTTCCAATAACTACCCGTAAAAGCAACCTTCTAAACACTATAAGCTGTCGCTTTTGCTTTTCGGAAGTTAGAGCTATGTCGGCACTGCGTTTCAGGGCGGGGTCATTTTCAGGACTTTCGTCTTGGATTCAGGTTTTGGCACATATGCCATGTTGACCGCCATGGTCACTTTACCCGAAAACAGTTGAGATTGCCTGTGCTAAATGAAACGCATACAAACTCCTATACAGGTCCTAGACTAATCCCTTTTGTCCCAAAACAGCAAGTTTTACATTTTTGCATTTGCATGAGACGCATTTCTTGTCTTTACGGCTATCATTGCTACCTGAAATGGACAGAGAGCTCATTGGTGAGCATCGTCGTGTCATGGCAATCATAGTATCTCAGTCATGAAAATTTGAGCTCTCTGTCCTATTTCCGGTAGCAGTGACTGCTGTAAGAAATGCGTCTAATTTCCCGGACTTAGCACCACTCATCCTTTCGGTATGAATGAGCGCTTCTCATTTAACTCTTATCTTTCCATACTTACCATCAGCAGACATGGAAAGATATTCTACATCTCACCTCATATAAATAGTTTCGAAATTTCTCCTATTCATGTATTTTGCAGCATTCTTTTCATGATTTCCATATTTTGTTTATATATTTTGTTTTGACTAAATCCATCTGACTGGTATGCAAGCACATGTTTTCCCTCGTCCTGCATGCTACTGACTTCCAGACTAAAGGCGGATTTCCAGTCCTCGCACGAAGCTCCTCGCAGCTTGCTGCGAGTACTCGCAGACGTTCTGCGAGTGTTTTGCCGCTAGTGGGAAATAGTTCAAAATTTTGAACTATTTTCTACTCGCTGCGAGAGCTCGCGATAATAAACCAATCATAAAACAGTGTGTGGTGGCAACGGAATGACATTTGTGCGAGTACTCATGTTCTCACATAGAGTCATAGTAGTTTGGATTTTACTTGTTTTGTATGGAGGTACAGGATCCTACTGCGTGTTGCCATGCATGGTTGTTACACGTTTTCATTTCGCCTTAAAACATGAAAACATGCCCATGCTAGAGTAATTTTTAGCGATATATTATTGCTATAATATTAAACGGTGAAATTGTTTGGAAACTGCATATAATATAGTGAAAAACGAATTGAATTATGACACAATTTTGCTAATAGCCTATTGCACGTATATATATATATATATATTTTTTTTTCGCTTACCTCAAAACTGGTCTGCAACAGCCTCTTTCATCTGTAAAAGGATCATCAGGCAGTGACTAGTATCGAAAAAAAATGACCGCTTATATGCTTCCTGCCGGAACGTGGGGGTGTATGTGGGAGACAATGTGTGCATTCATGGCTTTGTTTGCGTTGTTTATGCGAAATTTGTTAGGATGGCGACACGGTGCAATTATTTCAGCTCTTTTGTTGAGTAAACAATTCTTGTTTTTCTCTTTCAAAATACAATTTTTTTCTTCTAAACATAAATTGCATCGTTTTGATCCTCCCGTGTACGAAATAGAATGTTTTAAAATTTGCCAATTGATACTGAAATCCTTATTGTTTTCTTTCAATGTCCAAATATATTTCGAAAGTTCCGTGTCGTTTGCATGCTTTTTACGCTGAAAATATTTAGTGTGGTTGGTCAATCGCTCTTTGAATGTGGTTGCAGTCATGCCAATATAATTTTTGATCGTGTTTGTGTTGCTTACTGTGACTGTTGTTTTGTATACTATGTCCCTAGTCATGCATTGTTTTTGAAGCGGGCAAATGGTGTTTTCTCTACAACTGCAATTGGTAGTGCCCCTGTCCTGTGGCTTGTTAATCCTATTCATTGTTCATGCAGCTGTGACTTACTTTAACAGTATTTCTGTTGAAAATTTTATGGAGCTTGTGGTGCGGTGGAAAATTTTTGTCAATTAGACAAAGGAAATTACGTCCTATGGTTGTGCTAACACTCTTGCTAAATGGTGGGTTGAACCAAATGATATTGCATTGCCTATTCTTGCGTTGTTGTTGCGGAGTGTAGCTAAGTTCATCAGCAACCTTAAAAAGTAATAATGAACAGTTAAGTTCATTAGCTACACTCAGCACACACCGCAACAACAACGCAGGAATAGACAACGCAATATCATCTGGTTCAACCCAGCATTTAGCAAAGCACAAACATAGGACATAGAAATACAGTTAAAGTAAGTTACAGCTGCATGAACAATGTCAAGTCAGTAATCACTAAACACAATGCACGCATGAATATCGAGAATAACAAGCCACAGGACAGGGACACTACCAATTGCAGTTGTAGAGAAAACACCATTTGCCCGCTTCAAAAACAATGCATGACTAGGGACATAGTATACAAAGCAACAGCCACAGTAAGCAACACAAACACGATCAAAAATTACATTGGCATGACTGCAACCACATTCAAAGAGCGATTGCCCAACCACACTAAAACTTTTCAGCATAAAAGGCATGCAAACGACACGCAACTTTCAAAATATATTTGGACGTTGAAAGAAAACAATAAGGATTTCAGTATTAAATGGCAAATTTTAAAACATTCTATTTCGTACACGGGAGGATCAAAACGATGCAATTGATGTTTAGAAGAAATATTTTGTATTTTGAAAGAAAAAAAACAAGAACTGTTTACTCAACAAAAGAGCTGAAATAATTTCACGGTGTCGTCACCCTAACAAATTTCGCGTAAGCGACGCAAACAAGGTCATGCATGCACACATTGTCTCCGACATACATCACCACGTTCCGACAGGAAGCATATAAGCGGTCATTTCTTTCGATACTTGTAAACTGCCTGATGATTCTTTTACAGGTGAAACAGCCTGTTGCAGACAAGCTTTGACGTAAGCGAAAATATATATATATATATATATATATATACAATTTTTCGTTGTCCGTAGCAGAACGAAGAGTGCTCAATAACAGAATATGAAAGAGCAAAATATAGTAGCTAGTGCAACAAATATAGTAGCTAGTGCAAAATATAGTGCAACAAGTTGCAATCTTTGCCTTGAGGAGAAAATTTGCCTGCTGAAATCAGACAAGGACAGGACGTTGAACAAAAGATCAGAACTATTTGCGAAATGCCGCCACCGTAATTCGTTTAGCGCGCGAAATTTTAAACGCACGCGCAAATAATCGAACGCGTCAGCAAACCGTTAGTTTACGCAATCAAACTATCATTTGAGTAGAATCGCCTGAAGATCGCTTTGAAAGAGGCGTGAAACACTGTGTAGCGGTGAATATATTTTAAGATTAAGCTACTATATATATATATATATATATATATATACAATATCTGTGTTGTGATTGTAGTAGATAAGAGTGCTCAACACAAAATCATTTGTAGAGCAATATTTATTATAATCTTAAAACAGTTTTTGTTGCTACTTTAAGTTTCATGCAGTTATGCAATCATCAGGCAACTGTTCTTAATAGTTCAATTTCGTGCTTGCACACGCTACTCATTTAACGGTTCGCTGATGCGCGTGCTGTTTGGAATTTTGCAGCGCTGAACTTTATTGCGTGCCGGCATTTCGCAAAAAGTTCCGATCTTCGGTTTAAAGTTTTGTTCTTTTCAGCGTTTAGTAGACAAAGTTTCTCTTCAGTGCAAATGTTGCAATATTTTCCACCAGCGGAATACGATGGAGCGCGCGTCACGATAGTCCATTTAATTTTATAGTCTTTATCTATACGCTTCAATTTCCACACGTACTTGGAAAGTTCCGTTTCATTCTCATAGCGCGGGTCGTTAAACGATTTCTTGTGGTTCCCATACCTCTCTTTGAACGTATTCGCCGTCATCCCGATATACTCTTTTGTATCGTTATTATCCTCAGTTTTTATCTCAGCCTTGTAAACAATACTCTTGGTCTGACATCTCCGATTGAGTGGGCATTCGCTGGGGACTCTACAATTACAGCTTTCACTTGAGCTTTCGGGAGACTGGGCTTTGGTCAGAACGCGCTTGTTGTGTCGAAAGCTACTTTACTAGATGATAAGGACGAAATTCTTCGGTTAATCGATGTCGGTAGTTGTTTAGCAATACACGGGGAGGTTTAGCTGCATGGAAAATGTAAAAAGTGCCATTTCTCGACACAACAAGCGTGTTCTGACCAAAGCCCAGTCTCCCGAAAGCTCAAGTGAAAGCTGTAATTGTAGAGTCCCCAGCGAATGCCCACTCGATCGGAGATGTCAGACCAAGAGTATTGTTTACAAGGCTGAGATAAAAACTGAGGATAATAACGAAACAAAAGAATATATCGGGATGACGGCGAATACGTTCAAAGAGAGGTATGGGAACCACAAGAAATCGTTTAACGACCCGCGGTATGAGAATGAAACGGAACTTTCCAAGTACGTGTGGAAATTGAAGCGTATAGATAAAGACTATAAAATTAAATGGACTATCGTGACGCGCGCTCCATCGTATTCCGCTGGTGGAAAATATTGCAACCTTTGCACTGAAGAGAAACTTTGTCTGCTAAAAGCTGAAAAGAACAAAACTTTAAACCGAAGATCGGAACTTTTTCCGAAATGCCGGCACGCAATAAAGTTCAGCGCTGCAAAATTCAAAACCGCACGCGCATCAGCGAACCGTTAAATGAGTAGCGTGTGCAAGCACGAAATTGAACTATTAAGAACAGTTGCCTGATGATTGCATAACTGCATGAAACTTAAAGTAGCAACAAAAACTGTTTTAAGATTATAATAAATATATATATATATAAAGATGCCTAGTAATATTTGTTGAGTAGTTGAATCTTAATATAATTATGCTCCGGATCTCCATTGAGCACTCTGCCAAAAGTTTATATAATCAACGAAACCAAATTATATATCTATGCGTTACAAGCTGCACTGACGAGCCGTTGAACGGCGAAACATGCATGTCTGCAGATTTGACTATATATGCTCCTTCACTTTGTGTTGTTGAGCACTCTGTGAGGTTAATTGGTGGCTATAAGCTATAATGCAAAAGCTCACTTCCCTTGTGGTCGTTTGAGCACTCTGGCCCCAAGACACTTCACGCATGTCTGGATGAATAATAGTTGAAGGTAGGTCTAATAAATGCATATAATTTACACTCGATAATTTCCATCTACAAAAACCCTTCAACTATTATTCAATCGAATGAGATGCCAACAAAATTTGAGATTTACCCATAACCTATAACATGGCAGTACCATCGTATATATACATGAACTTGTGGTTAGAGCTCGACAGCTGGACTCTGTAGCTCAGTTGGTTAGAGCGCTGCACAAGAATAGCAGGGCCACATGCAGATTCAATTCCTGCCAGGGACCTATAGTTGCATTCTTCGAAGGCTGTTCCTGGTAGGTCTAATAAATGCATATAATTTACACTCGATAATTTCCATCTACAAAAACCCTTCAACTATTATTCAATCGAGTGAGATGCCAACAAAATTTGATATTTACCCATAACCTAACATGGCAGTACCATCGTATATATACATGAACTTGTGGTTAGAGCTCGACAGCTTGACTCTGTAGCTCAGTTGGTTAGAGCGCTGCACCGGAATCGCAAGGCCGCAGTTCAATTCCTGCCAGGGACCTATATAGTTGCATTTTTCGCAGGCTGTTCCTGGTAGGTCTAATAAGTGCATATCATTTGTTAACTACTTAAAGTTTCATGCCTGGTCAAGGCAATCATCAGGTTAACACATGATTTTTACCGTTAAAGTTCAAACTGTTTTTGGCGCGAGCGGGCTCTCGCCAGCTTGATGGCGTAGTGTTGATTTGCGCGCCCTTGTAATTTCCCGCCAAAAAATTCTTCTCATGGCAGCATTTTGAGAAAATTTCAGTTCTCTTATTTAGGAGCATACTTCTATCACTTTTCATGATGTGGAGTTTCTCGCAGGCGCACAAATTGCATTCCTTACCCCCCGACCTGTACGACTTGGCATGCTTTAGAACTGACCAAGTGATTTTGAACGATCGACCGTTTCTCTTCAAGCCCCAAACATATTTTGACAGCTCCTGATAAATGCCACTGATAGTAAACCATCGTTAAAGAAGATAAAGGTACGTGATATGAGAGACAGTGTTTGGAGACCACCGGGAAGATGGATTAAGGAGAAAGATTGGAGTAATATATTTAATGCCCCCTCTTGTGAGGATAAATTTAATCCGCTAATGAATGAACTTTACCTCGCTATTGATACTTGCCTTCCGTTCAGAACTCTTAAGAAACATCCTACACATAGACCATGGATAACGAAATTAAAGGTGGGGTTCATAAATGCAAAATTGCTTTTATTCAACATGGGAGAGACTCATTAATGTTTAAATATTGGAGAAATAAGGTACAACGGGAAATAAAAATGGCTAAAAACCATTATTATAATAACAAAGTTGCTAATTTAGAATTCACAAATTCCAACAAATGGTGGAGGAAAATTAAAGGGCTTTCTGGTAAGGATTCTCAGTAAGATCGAGTGGCACCATAAATTCCTTGAAGAGTATGCGGACCCTAAATCTCTGAAAAACAGGATAAATGACATATTTTTGGCCTGACAGATGGTTTTGAACCATTGGTGCCTAGAGACCCCCCATCACACGTCCCGGACAATCTATTAGTGTCATGACATGAGGTTTACCACGCGAATAAATACTACTAAGGCCGGAGGGCCAGATAATATCCCAAATACACTTTTGAAGGATTTTGCATTTGAACTTGCCCCGGTTATGCAAGATATATACAATCAGTCTCTAAAAATGGAAATATCCCTTAAGTTATCTATTGTCAACCCCATTCCTAAAGTTAATCCTCCGAAAGATATAGAGAGCGATCTTAGGCCAATATCGCTTACGTGCACGTTGGCAAAGATTATGGAAGGTTTTACATTGACAAACTAACCCCACAGCTAGAAGGGTTGACCAAAGGCAATATGCCCGAAAAGGACACTCAACGACTGATGCCCTGCTTTATTTACTACAGGCTATTTTCGAGGCGATAGAATTTTTTTGCGGCTTTTACAGCTGCTCGAATCTTTTTTGCGGACTTTTCAAAAGGATATGATTTGATCAACCACTAATTCCGCTCGGATATTTACACCCGGGTATGTGACAACATAGCGGAATGCAAAGTTGTCCGCCATTATGCAATGGACGGTTTTCTACGTTATGCGCATGCGCGAGTTCAGGCCGAGAGAAAACTGTTTTGTACTCGGGAATTGGGACATAAACAGACAAACAAAGTATCTAAAACGAGATAAATGAAAATTATTTAGAGGACTTTCACATGTTAAAATTAACAGGAGGAAAAAACAGTCAAAAGACCGAAGAAAGACAAGATTTTCGAGTTTTAAATTGTTTTAAACGCGTAAGTGTCTATTTTGTATACTTGCTTTTGCCGTATTGGCATGCAGTATATTATAGTTTGTGGATTTGAAAATGCATAGGTCATCCTGTGTGGTCAATACAACATTGATTAATCTTAAAAGGTATCTTAGTATTAATTCAAATACGTTATAGAAGAAACAACATTAAATCTCAAAAACAAGTGCGAAAAGAAGTAGAAAAATACTGTTAAAAAACAGTTTTGTGAGAATTTCGAAATGTTTTGTGAGACTTCTAAGGTTGAATTTTACAGTAAATCAAAGCTAAAAGAGTATGTAATAACATACCTACTTTATATAGTTGGGCAATTGATAATTTTATAGTTAAAATTAACAAATCTTATCAATATTTTACCATTTTCTACAAAATATAGAAATATACAGTGTTGCGTGTTACCATGGTTACAGTGATCGACTCAGTACTTCATGTTACAATAACTTTTGGAGGAATAAATTGTGTGGTTCGAATGGGTGCGAGGGGATTCTGCATGCATGTATTTCTAGTATATTATTGCGTGAGTTGAAAAGCTTAAACATTTCTCCAGCGCTCCTTAGTTGGATAGCAGCATTCTTGACCGCTAACCGACAACAAGCTGTAAAGATTGGAGATACTATATCTGATTGGAAAACTTTAAAAGGAGGAATACCTCAGGGATCGAAGCTCGGAGTAACCTTATTCGCCGTAATGACAAACTGTTCGTTGAAATGACTGGCCTTGAGAATTAAGTTTGTTGTTGACACTTCGGCTTTAGAGATCATACCAAGAAATTCTATTTGCATATTAAATAATACGGTAATGGATGTTCATCATTTTGCTACAAGTCACGACATGAAACTCAACCCTGGAAAGTACAAGGAAATGTTTATTAATCTTACGCATGATCATAACATCCTTTTTAGACCAATTATTATGTAGTATTATAAGAATAGGTAATAGAACCTCCACTGGCGTTAAATAATTGGTATATGTTATGTCCTTTATGCATGTATGTGCCATATTATATAATGTATGGTAAAACAATCATGAGGGTCTGAAAGCTAGACCGTGCTGTAGAATGTCCAAAAGGCATGTCAATAGCCTGCACTGTATATCATACATGTAGCCTTAAATAACAGGTCTTATAGATTGTGTAATGTTGGTAGTTTCTGCATGTAGGTGTGGTTTGTTTGTATATATGCTTTATTCACAGGGTCTGAAATATTGGCCATGCTGTGAAATACATAAACTAGATCAGATTCACCAGTAATATAGGTCTAATTCAACCTACATTGGAATTACTGGTGTATTATTTATTTTATGTACGAATATGATACAGATGGTGATTCATCAGGTTTTTATTGTTCACAGGGTCTGAGAAATAGACCGTGCCGTTTATAGACAATTTATAGACTAGGCAGCGTAATAGTCATTTCATGAAATATAATGTAAATTACTTATACATATTATGTATTAAAAACAGAAAACATATAGAAATGAAATATTCGATAACTTTTTGCGAAAAAAATAAAAATAATAATAAACAAATAAATAAAGATATTAAAACAAATTATATATAATAGTGAGAGAGAGATAATAGAAAAAGCTGTGATGGCACTGAGCTATATCATACATCTCACAGAGTCAGATATGTTATTGTGGGATATGTTAGCTGATAGTGGGTAGATTAGAAAAGAGAAATAGTCGTGTGGTATTACCACTAATACACTATAGAGTTTATATTAATAGAGAAATTGTGTCAACCCATCTAATGACGTCATTTGATGTATTTATTTATTTATTTATTTAACTTTACCTTGATAAAATATACAAGGCAGGATTGCCACAACAGCCGTAGCCAATTACTGTGGATCCCATATACATGCAAAATTTTATAATAACAAACACATTATATATAACAAATAAATATCATTCCTCATGAGGTGTATCACTTCAAAAAAATCTAAATTAAACTTTAAGTTAAAAATCTAAAAAAAATCAAAATCCTCCAAACTTTTATAAAGATCATATTCATGCATAAATTAGCATACGCGGATATTTTCAAAATGCAGGAAGACTGTTGAACTTTGTCACAAATTTTCTCAACAACTAAATGCGATGGACAAGGGAAACTATGAAATTAAGTATTCAGTAGGCATGCTCTATAAATATAAGGAATAATTCGTTGCCAATGTCCTTTAAATTCATTAGACTTGCCATGGAGGTTCCATAAATTTAATTGCTAGCAATTTTTATCGCAATTCCTGTTCAATTCAATAAGATCTCTTAGGGTTTTTGACTAGTTTCGTCCATTATCAGTATTTACCAATCCAAATTCATGTGGAATGCAGTACACACTTAGTATAAAAGTAAATTATCCTAACAATGAATGTGCTATATAACTTGCGGTATTTCAAATTCCTTCTTGCTAGAAAAACAACACGTTCATTTATCTGAATAACATCCGATCTACAGTATAACCCACATCTATACCAGTACAATTAATTCCAATATAACTGCATTTATTATTATCTATAGCCTACATATTGAACCGCAACTTAAGTATTCAGAGTAAAGGACTACAAATATATTGAATGCCTTCAAAGGCTGTTTCTTGACATACGAGCAACTGAAATACACCTTGATTAATCTGGCCATACGCTGGGGTACTTTGGCTTCCTCACGTCATGTTTACACTACGAGGGGAGCAAGGTTTGAACATGCTGCACACAAATGATCTTGCAAAAAGTAACCTTAACTATCGATTTCCCCATTCGGTAACCACATTCCCCCCCGTTTCATTAATGAATCAAGATGCTCACCTTGGTCTACGTTTGTCTAATTAACTTAGCCTGCAAGACAGGCTCGCACGGTTTGGGAATCTCGACGTAATAGGCATAAAAATTTTGCAATGAAAATTTGTCATACCTCAATAATGATGCCTTTAAGGCATTTTTTATAGGCTTTCACTGACGGTTTTGTGAAAACCTTAAAAATATCGAAGTGAAGTTGAATTGCCTTGACGTCCTTTTCGGGTACAATATTATTAGTATTAGTGAGTTTAAGCTTAAAGGACACCAACGTAAGGATGACAGTTAGCAACAAGAACAAGGAAACTCGAAAATGTCTATTTGGCGCAGGTAGCGGGTAGACAGGCGGGGGTAGACAGGCAGGTAGCGGGTAGACGCGGATAAAACTTCCTACGGCGCGGATAACTAATTTCGGAGCGTGGGTATTTAATGCCGGGATGCTGGTACGTTTATCATAGACCCTGATATTTTCCAGTCAAAATCGAATAAAATGTATTTTAAAAATGTAAAAACTATCAAATCAAAACCATGATTATGAAGCTAAACTCAGACCAAATTCTGTCAATTATTTTCGACTGTTATATCTAAAATATTCCAAGAAAAGCGTTAAGAAGATTCTTCTATGCTTTCAGCAAGTTAATAAATTTTGGTGGTACGGATGCAGCAAGCAGTAGGATGATTTATAAAATACATTTTCACCACCGTACGTTCAATTATATAAAACCAATGCTGAAGCAGTCCTCCAATCACTAAGTAGTTCTAGATATAGTTGAAACGCAATTGTAATGTTTTGTGGAATGTTTTAAACTCGGTCTGCTGGCAGGGTAATATAACCCTGGGGTAGGAACACTCTGTTTACGAAAGAGGGTTGCATGTAAACAGTTGTCTCGCCCTCCGGAAGCAACTTTTCAGACCTAAGCATGCACATTTTGTTGAAATATACAAGGTGCGGGTCTCATCAGACTTTCATGACTCCAACTCCATGAGTCATGTTGGGATGTCTGATATTTTAAAAAATATTCACCAAAGTTGCCCTGTGTCAGTGACGTAGCCAGGCCTTAGCATTTTAGGTAGGCGAAGATGTCCCCACAATAATGTTTGGCATGAGGGCCCAGAGAAAACTTGGATTTCTTGGGTCTTTCAGTAACACCATTTTCTGCATGCATTCTGACGCAAGTTGTTCCTAATCAAAAAGTCATAAGTATATATTTAATTGGTCATAGATCATTTGCAAAGTTTCTGGAGCATACCATTATACATGCATAGCTGCAACATAATGGTGTGGTTCAGTAATTTTGCAAATGGTATAACCTAAACCATTGTTGCAACTGGGGGTTGCTTCCCAAAATAAATTTATCATGATTTTGGCCTAGCATCTATTATCCTAATCTATTTAACTAACATGCAAGTTAGAAATTAACTACAGGGAGGATGAAGACTATTCTCTCCACAGTCAATTTTCCAATTCGTTCAAACAGGAGGCAAAAACTGTGTGTGAGGGAGGAGTGCGTTTGTAGGATAAGCCTAAGAATAAGTAAGCCTGTGAGAAAAGTTCCAGGCACTAGATTCAAACATTTTCTGGGGTGAACGCCTGTGGACAATTATTACACTATATATTAAGTAATCTCTTTACATTATTGACATATTTTTGGCAAAATTGATATTTTTTGCAGTGATGAAAGCATTTCTGTATATTTAGAACTACTTAATGATTGGGGGACTTCATCAGTGTTAGTTTTATTTAATTGAAATATAATTTAAAAGTACAGTAGTGAAAATGTATTAAATATTATCATACTGGCTGCTTGGTTCATCAGTCCCACCGAAATTTATTAATTTGCTGAAAGCATAGAAGAATCTTCTCGACACTTTTTTTGGAATATTTTAGATATAACAATCGAAAAAAATTAACAGGACTTGGTCTGAGTTTCGCTTCATAATCATATGGTTTTGATTTATAAAATGGTTTGGATTTTAAAATACATTTTATTTGACTTTGTTGGGAAAATATCAGAGTCTACGATAAACGTACCCCGTCACAAATTGCCCGAGCCATCGGAAGTTTTACCCACACCTGTTTTTTTCGAACCCGCATCATTTTTCTTGTACCTGTGCCTGTCTAAGATGAATCACGGCCTGCACCAAATAGATCTTTCCAGGAAACTCACCATAAAGTACAAGCAAACCGAATAAGAAAATCCTTCCTTACAATTCAAATAATTTTTCTTAAAATGCCGGAGAAGGTTAATGCCGAAGAAGATTGCCAATACAATAATTGATTTCATCAAGTTTTCCTGGCTATATATCCTTGCGTTGGCATCACATGTCTTCACAAGAGAACACTTTGTCTAAAGGCGCACCGGCAGTAAAACGACATAATTTTCCGGAAAAACATTGTCAGGATGTTGGTATAACAAAATGGAAATGTAAACACATGGAGCAATTGAATCACAACGAATGTATCTAAAAATGCATTGATTTGATTATTTTAAACTAAGAATTTCATATCATTAAATTTCGTATATAAACAATTAATTTTGCTATATTTGAGTTTTTATACAACATTACAGAATGTGTTAGTGACTTGAAGTCGATATGAACAACATATCAAGCGACAAAAACCAGACAATTTGAATAAAATAAAGTGTCAAAGTTCGTATTACAGCTTTAATAAGACCAAACTACTTTTACTTTTTGTGTGATCACACCCCAACATGGCAAGATATCCCTCAGAAAGACGTTTTTGCAATGCAAATATGTCATCAAATACCCAGTCATCGTTCTAAACTTTGAAATTTTAGTGCAAAAATTTCATTTCAACGTATTATTACATAATTTATGCCAGACTTCGTTCTCGAAAAATCCTACCGAGACATCAATTTGGAAAATATGAGTTGCATGACAAAAATAGGTACGCACTGCGTACATGTAGCTAGCCAAAATTGGCGATTTTTAGTACAACTACTACAACTGGGGGATGCTTTGATACCGGTGTGTGAAACATTCAAAGAAATGTAATATATCTTCGTAGTAAAAACCTCATGTTGCTTAATTACAACTAGTAGTGGTCTGTATTTTGAATGAATGTTTTGTATGATTTGATTTTCACAAGCACGTTGGCTTTGCGTTATTTGATTTTCAAAGCATTTCGGCGTTGTGTGATTTTTGTAGTGCGTGAAACCACACGCAAAGCACCTGACCAAAATAATGGTCAGTGTACACTTGCTGGCTCCTGTCAATATTATCATGTCAACAGTGAACAGAAAAATAGAACAGAAAATCCTGTCACTTTCCAAACCCAGCATATTTGTTTTCAATAGCTACGTTTTGGCGACTATAGTAGGTTGTTGCGGTATATTGATCTTTTGATAATTGAACCCATTAACTAGCAGTACTCTACCATGCACTGACGAGTAAAATCGTCTGGTGTTAGACAGCGTAAAATACAAAAGTAGGGCGCATTCCCAGCTAATGGGTTCATATAGTATTTTTCAAATATCAGGTACTCAAATTTTCAAATCTGTCAGGTATTTTAGGTATGAACTTGTCGAACTGTGTTTAAACAAAAGCAGATGCATTTCCTTAGCTTGAATGAATTTTCTATATTGAAATATTGATATTTTAATATTTTTCACTTAGTCAGGAAGTCACCAATTTTTTATACAAATTTTTGGCAAGTACATAAAAAATATGGTTAAAAATGCAGGGTGAATTTTATGACTGCCCCCGGGCACATGCACGGTTTTAACAGGACTTTGCATCCGGAGAAATACAGAGTTTTAATAAACATTGACATCATGCTACCCGGGGTTTTTATTAGGGAACTTAAGCGCCGACGTTTTTCGAGGCAACGGCAATCCCCGCGAATTTCAAAACATTAAGCAAAGGCTAGTCCAGAACCGACGGCTGATTTACCATGTCTTCATTTCGAGAGATCAGGGAAGTTTGTATCGTTCTTTTTGAGGAAGATGTTTTGACAGAGGAAGAGTTTATTTTAATATACTTAGCATACGAGTCAAGGAATCCCGAGTTCCCATACAACAATTATTTGCCTTTTTGCCTTGACAAAATGAACGAAGCCGAATGTTTGGCAGAATTTCGAGTACAAAAGCACGACCTCAATTTTCTCCAGCAAGTCCTTCAAATTCCCAATATAATCAAGTGCCCACAAAGAACAACCTGTTCTGGACTCGAAGGACTTTGCATTCTTCTAAATCGTCTTGCATACCCATGTCGATACTCGGATATGATCCAACGCTTTGGTCGATCAGCTCCTGAATTGTGCATGATATCAAACCTGGTCATTGATCTAATCTACGATAATCATGGGCAAATAATAATGCAATGGAACCCGTACGTTCTAAGCTCCGAGGCGATCAACGAAAAGGGAGCTCCACTGGAAAACTGTTTTGGCTTCATAGACGGAACCGTCAGACCGATTTGTCGACCTGGACAACATCAACGAGTGGTCTATAATGGCTACAAAAGAGTGTGTGTTTATGGCGATCGCGCTTACCCGCACAGAGTCCATCTGCAAGCTCCATTTCGTAATGGCGAGATCACAGAAAGAATGAAAGAATTTAACGCACAAATGAGTGCAACGAGAGTGACTGTCGAGTGGTTGTTTCGAGATGTGATAAACACATTTCGTTTTATGGATTTGAAGAAAAATCTAAAAATAGGCATGAGTAGTGTGGGAAAGGCGTATATTGTTTGTGCTTTGCTGAGAAATGCACTCACATGCCTGTAAAAAAATAACACATCTAGGTAGATCCCCCAAGGTAGATCCCCCAAGGTAGATCCCCCAAGCTTACAAAGATACTTCATGGACCAGTGAACTATAACTAATTAAGTCATAACCAAACAAAAGAAAATATATTTTATAGTCAATAGAGAAGTAACTATGTCTATAATTTGTAATGCATATAAACTTGCCCCTGAAAGCAATAGGCTGTTTACATGAACCGTCTACAAAGCCAATTAACTTGTGTTCTAGCTGTACCTTCAAAACTTACTTAGGCCCTGTTTACATGAGCCCTACATGAAGCTGGCCCTCCTAGGCGAGATCCCGCGAGCTAATTAAAATCCCTATTAAAAATTGTTTTCGTTTTAATATATAAGAGGAGGGCCAGCCCTCCTAGGCGAGATCTCGATACTAACTACCCGAGATCTCGCTTAATAAGGCTGGAAATTTCCCATATAAACGCAACAGGGAGGGCTAGCCCTCCTAGTAGGGCTGAGTAAAAAACTTGCCGTATCTGTGTAAAACTCCGCTTTTCGAAGTCATTTTCGATTTAAATATTTAGCTCTAGAACAATATTCAATTGTCTACTGGTTTTTATTCGAAAATTGGCTCGGTAAAATATGATTTTGGACTTCGAAATTCGTAAGAAAATAAATGAGTTGTAGGGAAGCCATTTAGTGTTGTTTACGCAAGCGAGCCAGCCCTACCAAAAGGGCTGAAAACCAGCCCTACTGGTAGGGCTAGCCCTTCATGTAGGGCTCATGTAAACAGGGCCTTAAATTGAAGGAAATACTTGGTTTACGTTTATGTGAAAACTTAATACAGGGTGAGTCAGAAAAAAGTGATGCCTTTGAAATTTAATACAATAGTGAACCTTTTGAAATTGAACTTCATATTTGCATTTTCTTTCAAAGAATCTATTGTACCCTATTGTATTTAATTTCAAAGGCATCACTTTTTTCTGACTCACCCTGTATATTAAAACCTTTCTTAAGATTTTCATGACACGAGTCAGTGGGTTAGCCCTGCCTTGTCATATAAACAGCCATTGTTCTGAACAATTAAAGCAACTCGACGACTTCAAAACAGTTTCGTGTATAACGTTTATGAAAAGTCTAAAAACACAGTGCACAGTGGGCTATGAAACATAATGCCCTTACTTCTCCGTAAACTTTTGCATTGCAGCCAAAAATGCCATTGACATTTGCTGTTGTTGCTGAAGTAGCAGAGATTGGCTTTCCATCATTGTTTTGTTTTGATCTTGCATCATTCGCATAATTTCCAGTTGCTGTGTTCCTGCTTGTAAATTTGCTTGCTTTTGGATTTCCTGCTCGTTCACTTTTATTGCTAGTTCTTCTCGACGAAGTTCGTTGTCTGTACTCGATCTTTCTTTTAGGTACTCAACAAGTTCACTGCTTCCTCGACGTGTCTTTTTCGGTTTGGAATTCACGTCAAGATCTAGCCTGCGTGGCCGGCCCTCGTTGGAGGGGAAAAGAAGAACAGGGAAAGAGGGCCTGCAAGAAAACCCAGCTTTCATGACTAAACGCCCTAATAAAGGCTCATTAAAATTGACCAATATACAAATGCAGCTGGACTATAGGGGAAACCCCAAACCGAAGGAAATGTATTCGCTTGTGCATAAACATGTCAATCAAGACGAAGAAATGTAGTAATATATTCCTGTGTGCGTAAACATGTCAATTAATTCTTGGTGTTGACCAATCAAATTCTACGTTCAAAAATTGAACGGCGTTTAGTCATGAAAGCTGGGTTTTCTTGCAGGCCCTCTTTCCCTGTTCTTCTTTTCCCCTCCAACGAGGGCCGGCCACGCAGGCTAGTCAAGATCTCAAGACCTGCGTTTCTTTGTTTCGCCCATACGCTCTAAAGCCTTCATCCTAATGTCTTCCGCGTTTGTCTTTTCGTTTAGTTTACGAGCTGAGTTGACATCAACAAAGCTTTCCTCTTTATCACACAACTCGTCAATTAAACTCTCTCTCTCCGTAAGGTCGTCTACTTCAGCTTCCTCTTCACTGGTTTTCCTTTTGTATTTAGTCCTTAGTAGGGTCCACCTATCACGCACACTTCTTTTGTCTTTCAATACAAAGACAGGAGTTTCGATTTTATTTAGGTTTTCGACTATGGCATCCCAGACCAAGCCTCTATTAGGACTTCCCTTTTTGTACAGAAAAAGATCACTCACCATCATTTCTCTCATTAACAAAATATCGTGATCTTCTGTCCACTCCATTGATTTTGGTTTAGTACTTGTGGCTTTGCAATTTGTTGCCATTTCAGACGATTTTGGATGTCCTTAGCAGCCTGCTTGAACCACGTTTTAGACACGACGGCAAAATAACTGATTTCACGTCGGCGCCAAGTCGCGACGGCAAATACCAAATTTAGAAAACGTTCGCCGGAAGTGAAATCGACCTCAGGACGCCGTCGCCATGTCAAAAAACGTCGGTGCTTAAGTTCCCTAGTAGAGACCTTACGATTTCAAGACGGCAACGTGACGACGACGGCTATAAGTACAATGAAATTTATAGTATTTTAGAATAGAAATGAATAATTAAAATCCCACGGGAATTTTAGACGTCATCCTCGCTCTGTTTACAACGGTAAACTACAGATTTTTACGCCTTGTGTTCAACGTCTGCATTTCAAGACGCGAGAAGTGGTACTCAGCAAATTGGCTCAGTACTGAAGTAAAAATCTTCTAAACCAAAAAGCGCTTATCTAAACTTCCACAAACTGAAGTGAATTCATACGATTGATAATACACGACAAGTTTTATTTAATTAATTTATTTGAAGCAGTTTATTTTGGCCGTCGTCGTTCGCGTTGCCGTCCTACATCGTAAGGTCTCTATTTAACACTGACACAACGGCCGGGATAAAATGCTGGGAATTTAACTCTCATAGAGCCTTTGATCTAATAAATTGACACACATTTGCCAGACTTTCTTCTTTGACAGCTTCCTGTAGCAGCACATTATTATATCAAAAATGACTGATCAGACAACTAGATGGAAAGCTAGAGTTTGGAAAGCTATATGTTTGGCCTGACCAGGCATTTTAACAAATGGCCAACATTTTAAGGCTGGGATTTTAATCTCGAGAAATGTTAAAATCCCCACATAAAATCTGTGTTTTCAACCACCAATATTATTCATTCTTGTTAATTATCTGCTTGGTTGGCTCTTTGCATTGTGTATGTTAAGTATTAAAAGAAAACTTTGCCCAAGTATTAAATTATACACTTGCAGGCTTCACAAGAAATTGACATTGATTGGTATTTTTTTTGTATATTCAAAAAATCGTGCTTTTATACCTCGTGCTTTTATTAAATACGAACACATTAGTGCTTACCTTCAATTTGAAGCGAAACAAATCGTTCAATTTGAGAACGAGTCCTGTCAAAACCGAGCTATTTAAAAACGAAATATTGCTGCAAGAGTGGCGTTCGGCACGTTTTTGTTAACTGAATTTGTTGACAATTGATCTATAGATCTCTATGTTATGTAATGTACTCCTGGTACCCAGCACGACTCAGAATAACGTTCGACCACTCTAATTGTTTTTTTTTGTTTCCCAATATATATGCATTCTATTCTATATTTTCTAACTCTCATGGAGAACCGGCCAACAATTAAAAACATTCTGCTACAGCTCGATTCGACTTACAAATGACGTACATAAACATTACTAAATTCATAAAAAAGCTACCCCGTTATGATCCGACATTACTTCGATACTTATATGTTGTATTTTTGTTTGTTTTTCAACCACACGAAGACGAGTTAATTTTGTAAATATTCATCATCAAATCTTTGCCTGAATTTTGTCAAAACTATGCGGGTACATCTTGCCTGCCCGTCACAAGTTAGAGGTCAAAACACTTCCTTTTCAAACTCATCTTTACTGACAGCGGTGCTTATGTACAGTCTTATAGACTTTCAAATCACCTGCGGTTGAGATCTGTTTCTCGTTTCGCGAGGGAAATCTTAAGATTTCATTCAGCCAATCAGAGACCTCTAACCTCTGATACAATGCAGGCAAAATGCATTGCACATAGTTTTGACAAAATTAGAGCGAAAATTTGAATATTGGATTCCACATACTTCACTCGTTTTCATGTGGTTGAAAAATAAAGATACAACCTATAAGTATTGAAGTCATTTCTGATCATAAGGTTTGGTTTTTATGAATAGAAATGTTTATGTACGGGTTTCTCGTCATTTTGTTTTTGTGCACAGTGTCAAGTTTTGTATTTTCTTGATATTATACATATAAAAAAAACGTTATGCAATGCTAACCATGTGACAAAGTGTAGAAGAATGGGGAGTGTTGGTATAAGTACTTCAGGTAGTACGCATTGTAGATATTTTAGTGCTATTAATCAAGCGAAGCTAAATATTGAATTTTGGGCAACTTCATACTTTTTAAGGGGGCAAGCAACCTTAAGTTGTACACTTCGAGATACGCCTCAGCATATTATACATCATTTTAAAGCTTATAAGATGTTGAAAACTAATATTATAACTACATGTTACAAGTAGGTAAGACCCTGGACCCCGTTTACAATGAAAGTGATTTGAATATTTGGTAGATACATGTGAAATAATTTTGTCATTAAACCCTAACTGTAAGATCATAATTGGCGATGACATAAAGAGAAGACTAAATATGACTGAACTTGTTACGCGACATACATTGGGCTATACCAATTTTAATCTGCACCCCCCTGTTGAGGAACCCCTTTCTTTCGCACACACATCCCCCTGGAATTTCCAAAGTGAAGCCCCTTCCCATGGAAATTCCTATGCGTGATTAACCCCCGCCCGAATTCTGGAATTGCATGATATCCCTTCTGGAAATACGGAAATATGCTATCGCCCATGAAATTCCACAAAACTCGACATTTTTCTAAGACCCTCCCCATGGAAACTCCAAAAGGATCTGCAAACTCATTTGTTACAAGAACTAAATTTTAATTTTAGCGTAATAGGTATTACAGAGACAAAAATTAGAGATAATGACTTTTTTGACTTTAATCCTAATATGGAAAACTATAAATTTGAATTCGTTCCAACACCATTAGCTTCAGGAGGCGTGGGGATGTATATTCGTGATAATTTGAAATATACTGTTTTAGAAAAATGCTCCAATAAAGCTTTTCAGGCTCTTTGGGTTGAAATTGATTTCCCAGATAAATCAAATATTATTTGTGGAGTAATCTACAGACAACATAACTCCCCAGAGTCATTTCAAACATATTTTGAAGAAAGTTTGGACAGATTTAGTGCTTTATGATCAAATAAGTCTATATATATAATGGGTGATTTTAACATAAACCTCCTCAATGCTCAAACCTGCCAATACACACAAGACTTTTATTAACCCTTCAAAGCTATGCTCTAAATCCAACCATTGACAAACCAACTAGAGTTTATAATAACTCGGCTACATTAATTGACAACATTTTCGTCAATAAAATTGAAGACCCAATTCTAAGTGGAAATATTGTTTCTGACATCAGTGATCATTTCTCGCAATTTTGTATAATCCAAACATACAATAAAACAAAACATTTATATCAACATCAAAGCAAAGTACGAGATTTTTCACATTTTTTACCATCAGATTTTAAGAATGAGTTAACACAAATTAATTGGAATTCTATTATCGATAGCAAAAAAGAAAATATAGATAAATTATTTACAACGTTCTATAATAAATTAAATAAATTAACAAATAAACATGCACCTTTAAAACCGATATCCAAACGTAAAATTAAACAGTCTGCTAAACCATGGATAACAAAAGGCATTAAAAAATCCATTAAGATCAAAAACAAACTATTTTGTTCTGGAAACAAAGAGAAATATAGATTATATCGAAACAAAATAACTAACTTAACTCGAATGAGCAAAAGGTTTTATTTTGAGGAATATTTTAAAAATAATCTTAAAAATATGAGGAAAACTTGGGACGGTATCAACAATCTAATAAATCGTAAGAAAAAAAGTCGAAAACTGATTACAAAATTGAGGTGTCCAATCAAAAATGAAATAGCTACGAGTCCTACAGAAATTTCCAATATTTTTAACAAGCATTTCGCATATATAGGGGAAAAATTAGCTGCGAAATTGCCCAATTCAAGTAAACATTTTAGCTATTATCTTAATACCAACAATTATCCAAATTCATTCTTTTTCAAACCCGTTACGTCTTCTGAAGTTGAATCCGAAATCAATTTAATGCCCTGTGGCAAAACAAATGGTCTTTACTCTTGTCCCACGCGTATACTAAAATGCATAAAAGAAAACATATCGTGGCCGCTGGCTGAAATAATGAATCTTTCAATTCAAAATGGAGTATTTCCATCAAAACTTAAACATGCTAAGGTAATTCCTGTTTATAAGGATGACGATGAGACTGATCCAGGAAACTACAGGCCAATTTCACTGCTCTCTAATTTCAGTAAAATATTTGAAAAATTGATGTATAAGCGTCTTAAACATTTTTTCGATAAAAACCAGATTTTATATGATAAACAGTACGGTTTTAGAGACCAACATTCGACACAATATGCAATTACAGACATTGTAAGCAACATTCAAAATAATATGGAGAAAAGTCTGTTCTCATGTGGAATATTTCTTGATTTAAAGAAAGCTTTTGACACTGTTGATCACTCCATACTCATAGGTAAATTAGAGCATTATGGTGTTCGTGGGATTATCAATAATTGGTTTAAATCGTATTTAACTGATCGAATACAAACAACTCAAAATGAAGAAAATATATCTATGAAAGAAACAAATAGATATGGCGTACCACAAGGCTCAGTGCTTGGGCCTTTACTTTTTCTGATATATATAAATGATATACATGTGTCATCCAAAGTATTCAAATTCTATTTGTTTGCTGATGACACAAATATATTATATGCTGATAAAAATTTAAAATCTCTTGAGACAATTGTAAATAAAGAACTGGTGGAAGTTTGTGAATGGCTAAATTCAAATAAATTGACACTGAATTTACGTAAAACAAATTATGTTATCTTTCGACCTCATCAAAAAAAGCTAAATTACCAAATCAGCATAAAATTGTTTGATAATAGTACGAACAATTTCATTGAAATCGAATGCAAAGAATTTGTCAAATATTTGGGAGTTTTAATAGATAATAATCTTACATGGAAATACCACATTGACAACATTAGCTCTAAAATAAGTAAAGCTATCGGCGTAATTGCTAGACTGAGACACTTTGTACCTGTTTCAACTTTGCATAATATATATCGTTGTTTAATATTACCATATATAACTTATGGCTTAATTGTATGGGGGCATGCATCAAAAAGGTATGTCAATAAGATACTTATTTTACAAAAACGGGCATTACGATTAATTTATTTCAAAAAATACAGAGAACATGCTATTCCACTTTTTATTGAATCAAAAATACTTCCCATAAATATGCTTTATATCAAAGCTGTTTCCAATTTAATGCACGATGTTTCTAACGAGTCCTGCCCATCTTCAATTTCTAATTGCTTCATTCACTCAAGACAAATTCATAACCATAACACTAGGCATTGCGTATCTAAGAATTATTATATTGAATATGCAAGACTTACAAAAACAAATTCATCATTCGCAAGAGTTGGAGCAAAAGTATGGAATAATATCTCCACTGATGTGCGTGAATTGGGAAGAACGAATTTCAATAAAATAATAAAGAAAACCCTTTTAACAATACTTGAACTTGAGGATGATTATGTTGATGTACCCACAATAGTTCAACAAATGGTCAAGCATTGAAAATAATTCTAAGTTTCCCATGATATAGTTGTTATAGTATAGTATTCAAGAAATTATTAAGTGGTTGTTATAAATGGGAAATATTAGATATTTAGTATATAATTCTATGCCAAAAGTATACTTTTATTATTAAGATCAGTTATTATTCATGTAACACCTTACATTGTTACATTAATAATAAATATAATGAGCATATAATTTTGATATTGTAACTACACGCCTCGATTAGCTTTGCTATTTTGCGTGTAGTACTGTATATTTGTTTTCTTTTTCTTTAAATTTAATAAAATTGTGAAATTGTTGTGAAAATTGTGAAATTGTGAAACCCCCTCCCCCTTGAAATTCCAAGGTTCCTCAACAGAGTGGTATGGATTAAAATTTGAATAGTCTATCGCAACAAATGGTTAAAGTCCCAACAAGAGGTGAGCGAATTTTAGATGTATTTCTTACTACAGTAGTTGCCCATTGCTGTGGAAAGATCCAACTGTGTTTAACAGCTTAGTTCGCTCTAATCAGGGACGCCGGAGCGATAGTAGGACAGGGGGGGCAATGCGTACGTAAGGACGGTCGAGAAAATTTTTCGCTGTCAAGCCCTTTCGATGGGATTTTGATGATTTTCAAATTTCATCTCATTTAATTGTTATTTCCATATACAAATATAGATTTAAAGAAGTACGGAACGAAAACAATAGAAATTTGGCTCTCCATTATGCACTGATCGTCTAATTTACAGCTGTATTCTCTCTTCTTTGCCAGCATTATTCAATTTTCATTTATATTATAAGGGCACTTTTGCCCCCCCTTGCCCCACTTAGGAAAGGGCAGGAGGGGTGCTTGCCCCCCGCGCCCCCTTCTCTCCGGCGTCCCTGGCTCTGATCATTGTGGTGTTCTTGTCGGGCCTGGAGCAGTCGTTAAACCTGAGCTGAAAGTTGTGTTCTTCTGGGAATACGAGAACACAGGAAGTATGAAATGGAAAGGAAATTACAACCGCTAAATTGGGATATGTTTTTTGATTGCAATAACCCATCTGAAAATGTTCAAAAACTAAACGATATTCTGGAAGAAAAGTTTGATGAATGTTTTCCTTTAATTCAAGTAAAAATATCTTCACGTGATCCACTTTATATGACCTTTGGTTAAACATTTATGCAAACTAAGAAACATGAATAGAAATAGGTACAGTGGTAGTGAGTATGCCGCACTTCAAGAACAAATTAACAATCTTATTCGTGCAAATCAACTCAGTGCCGTTCGTTGTGAAACAAGGACATAATAGTATCATGGCGTTAATTAGTGCTACCATAACTGGCTGAAATGACTGGATACTGATGCTGATTTTACCTTTGACTTTAAAAAAGCTTTCGACAATGTTTCTCATTTTGTTCTTTGTGAGAAACTCAAAGCATTGGATATTAATCCCTATATACTAAATTGGATAACTGATTTTTTGCTGCATAGTATCGCTTTTTAATATTCAAATAAATAAAGATTTCTATCTAGAATTGGGAAAAGATAATTCTGGCAAGGCACCATTAAATTTTATTTAGTCTGAACCTATCAATGTTAGTGTGGACTTTAATTTTCTACAATTCCGTAAAATGATAACGGATGCTCTTCAGGAAGTTTTTCTCGTGTTCAAACAGTGACAATTTTAATCAATGAAATTCACTTGTGTTAATGTAGTATATAAAATGCTTACATTGCTTAGGTTCCGGATAGGAGGGGATCACCTCTACAAGTCAGATACTTTAGAAGAACAAAAACAAAGATTACAAGCCTAGGATTGATAGGTATTAAGAATACAACGTTTATAGATCGACTAGATAGCATTTGCTATTGATTCCCCTGAAAATTCACTTTCCAATTCTCTTATTACAGTATATACTGGTATATACCTACTTGTAATCTTTCGCTACGATATTCGTTTTCAACATTCATTCATTCATTCAAAAGGGCGCTTCTTTCATGACAAGCGGACAACTGAAGGTAGCTTGCCGCCTTTAGCTGTGCACAGACCTTACTCTCGATCGCACGATGTGTCAAATGTTGGATGTACTGTATTTTTACAAATCATAAGTATATTTTTCAGTACACGAGCTCTTACTATATATTATCTTAAACACCGGGCTGATGAAAAACGGACGGAATACTATTTCAATATGCCGGCCTGAACGTATCGTCTAAATTAAAGTTTACAAGTTAGACTAGTTAAGGACTGTCCAATCAGATGTCTTTCCACAAATCTGGGGATAAGATTTCACTCGAATCACATACGTTCTCTCGTGCGATCGAGAGTAACGTCTGTGCACAAGCTAGCCCCCTTAAATACAAAATGTTTTCTGGAAACCTATGCTAAAAACATGATATTTCACCTTGTATCTCAGACTTTTCGAGATGAGAGTTGCGCTGCACACTGGCTAAAGCGTTCCTATAACCAAATAGACAATGCCTATTCCTTGAAAGGTTACTAGGGAGAAACGTCTCTGTGGTGGAAGACAACCCCGAGTTTTTCTTACAAAGCATGAAAGAGATCACCCAGACCAACTACAAGCTGGCAAGCAAGTTCTTTAGAAGCGCCATATAGCAAAATCAAGTGTTCTTAATAACAAAATTCATCTTTGCTTCGCAGATTGAAAAAACGAAAATAGATAATTGCGTTTGTCTTCGAAATGTCCCATGTGTTTACATTACGTTTCTTTTTTACCAGTGACCTTAATATAGGACTGGAATAATGAATAATGACGGATTTGAGGGATTCGATATGAAATCAATGGTGCATATTGGATTGTTACCAGTTCTAAACACGCCATATTACACGCAATCAGCTATTTGACGAAAAATCGAGTGTCAGTGATATATGTTTATTGCAAATATATTGTTACCAACATCCTGACGAAAGGCTTATAAGATAGCCTGATGTCAGCCATTGTCTTGCTTTTGTAGAAATTTCTGCTCCTGGACTTCTCAAGTACACAAACACATAAGCAGGCCATAGTTTAACTAGTTCATGAAATAAATTCTCCATTCTGTAAGTGAGAATAATGATGAGACACTGGCTGACTTCAGGCTACCTCGTGGCAGACAACGAAACAATTATAAGTTTTTTAACTTACCTTTCACCATATCAATCAATTTACCATACCTTACAGATTTCCGTTTGATGAACTCCAGCACAGCTTGATAGAACAAGGAAAACACTTTCTCTTGAGTA
Source organism: Trachythela sp. YZ-2020 (assembly GCA_016169945.1). Lineage (NCBI taxonomy): Eukaryota > Metazoa > Cnidaria > Anthozoa > Malacalcyonacea > Clavulariidae > Trachythela > Trachythela sp. YZ-2020. Next base: position 567,606 of record JADLSH010000030.1, read on the forward strand.
ATGGCGCGATCCAGGAACCTGCTTGCCAGCTTGTAGTAAGTCTCGATGATCTCTTCCATGCCTTCCAAGAAAAACTCGGGGTTGTGATGCGCTTGAATCCCTAAATTATTCAGAGTGGAAAAAGATTATGTGAGATTTACAGTAAATCTCACCATAAACAGTAAAGAGCCACATTCATTGAACCTATTCTATAGACTTAGGCTGTACTAATGACATCATAGATCAGACACAGCCACTTAAACCAAGTTGTACAATGCAAGTGCATAAAGCTTTAGTGTAAATCTCATTACACTATTTAACTGCTTATACATGTAAATAACTACTGAACAGCACAGAAAGCGTATTGTCTGGATAGAAATTGGTCATTGGTATACATTTTCCGCATCAACGAACTACGAATTAAACTCGGTGTTTAACTGTCGAAAGGTAACAATCCATTATCGTTGTAATGTGTGAAACATATTTTCTGACAACTTAAGACCTAAAAACTCCGAAGTAATTAACCAATTCTACAGGACTATATCGGCACAAACCTTGCCACTTCTAAACTATCGGCGCTTCCGTTGATGCACTTGTCAAATCATTTTGTTTTGTATTCTTATCTTTCCGAGATTCAATGGTTAGTTCCTATTTTGAAATGTCCTGTGTTTGTGCGCTTTATTGTATTTCAGTTTTTCCATGGTCAAAGTGACCGAAACTTTAACAATCAATTTCCATCAGTAGCCTCTTTTTTCTCTTAAATTTGCCAGACAATAACCAATGACGTACACCACGATGCCCGCGCCCTATTATGTCTATTAAGAAGTGTTCAAACCGGTCGCCACTTGTTTCCATCTACCAAACTGATGTTACGTCATTTTTTTTACTCTAACCCCCAACACAAAACCTAACCCTAAACCTAACCCTAACCAAATTGATGAAGAAAAATCAAGGAAAACGAATATGAAAATCTTTGAAAATGGGAAAATTGCGTAACGTCAGTTTGATAGATGGAAACAAGTGAAAACCGTTCAAACCGTTCTAAAACAAAATACAAGAGGTGCAAGGAGTTATATCTTTCAAGTCAGATAGGAAAACATATTTGCTGAATAATATAATTAAATGAAACCCTTAAAGTTTGGATTTGTAAAGAATTAGACATGTTTAAAACTGGCTACAGTTGATAAGGAACCATACATTAGATATTCTGGCTGGCTTCAAAACTGGCTACAGTTGAAAAGGATGCTGCATCACTGACCAGTGCTTCCGCCAACCTTTGAAAGTAGTACATTAACTTATTCGCTTACAACTTACCTGGTGGCAATTCTGACACAAACGCATCCAATCTTCTGGCAAAGTACACAAAAGTTTCACGAAGATTTGCTTCGACTGTTTGCCTCGAGTTCAGCTTCGCATCAAGGAATAGTTGATGGAGTTTGTTTTGCAAGGCAAACATCAAACGTTCTATCATCTTCTTGCCAGGCGTGTTTGTTGCGTCGAACGATAAGCTGTTCTTGATGTTCTTGGAATCTATATCAAGAAATGCTATTTTAATACACTGTAGACAGCCATTTTGAAGACAAGGGAAAGGGTTTTCAGTATGCTTTTATTTTTTCACTGCGCCTGATTGGACGAAATGCCTATCGATTATGTCATGAAATATAGCACGCGCAGAACTCAACACAAATGATCATTTAGGGGCTGTTTATATGAAAGCCGGGCTGGCTCGCTGACCGGTAAGCGGGATGAATTTGTCTTGTGTTTATATGAGAAAATTTCATCCCGGCAGGCGGGATGATTTTGTTGTTTTGACCTTCGACATTTTGACAGTTCTTAAAAATAGCTCGCAGACAAAATTAGATATAGGTAATGAGAACCATAATGGTGGTATATAATTTATAATTGTAACAACAGTCCCTAGGTAAGCTGCGAAGTTGAAAAATTAAGTGTGAAATATGATCGTTTATTGACCATGTGTTGGTTGCAAGACAATGTTTTTTTTGTTATACCAAATGTAAAAAATTATAAAAGTAAAATGTTTATACGAATGTAAACCTAAACTAGTGATCCAAGGATAGTGCAAAGTTTTAAAAGACAAATGCTATGTTACATGGTTTATAGTGCGTACGTAATTGTTGTGCATCCATGTTGGTTGTGTTGATATTTGCATATTACGTATTTACACGAGCAATTTTTATTTGGCAATTATTTGAAAATTGATAAAATGTGACAAGCTTTTGAAAAGCTAGCATGCCAGTTGTTCAACAAGTACACTTGTCAATGAAAAGCTTGTAATATTTCATCATTCGTAATTCTAAATTCGCGATGAGTGATTTATGTTTTTGCCAATATATTATAGTAAGCAGATAAAATTGTCTTTATTTATTTATTATTTCATCGTGTATATAAAATTTCGAGAGTACGGTTGTACACAGACTACTAAAAGAAAGGCTAAGCAAAACTAGAAGGTATATAGAATGCATCATACATCATAGTTATATGATACAGAGCATCCTCACCAAAATGCCATTCGCATTTGTAAACAACTGCCCCGTCAACAGAGATGTGTTCTATTAATATTGCATAACAAATGTCAAATTTCAAAATTATGCAGTTCATACTACACTCTGGTGACTCTACAAATTACACTCTACGAGTCTACGGACAGAGTATAGAAACTTCTACTATCTATAAAATTCGCCATAAACAATACAGTAGCCGTATTAATGTGTATAAATTGTACGCAAGTCGACTTACTTTAGATCGCTGGTAAAATTCAATGCTGTATACTATAACTAACATATTCGATATTTACGGTATTAAAGGCCAAAGGGATCTCAATCATCTCATCGGGTCTTGAATCTTGTATATTGTGACATGTTTCAGGCGAAACTTACGCTTTGGAATTTATAAAAATATTGCAATAATGAATATTCGACCCATTCAGTATTGTCTATTGAATATATAAACGACAAAACGCACTACTAATCCAAAAGGCCAAAATGAAAACGTTTATTTATAAATTTGATCGTATTTCCATCACACTCCCAGCTGCCACCATTGTGCGGTAAATATTTCGAAATTTCGTATTTTCGTTCCGTGATATTATTAGATCAGTGGACTTGAACGCACGTGTTCATAGCTATCGGGGGAGTTAGCAACCAATATTATATTTTAAACGATTGTTATGATGTAGACGTTTAATACCACAACCCAAATGTTGTTCGTAAATCTAATTAAACACTGCATGAATACAACCGAATTGAGCTATAAGATAACTTGAAAGTGCTTAAAAAGTTTCAACCCCAAAGTTTAACAGATACAGTATTAATAGAGAATCTTCGGAAACACCCCCCGGAAAGTTTACACTATGATGTATGTATGACTGTATGACTGTATGATAGCTCGTGTGAATTTTCGCCCCTCATCACAATACTCCAAAGTTTTTAACTTTGCACTAAAAATGATAGTATGTGAGTTCTAAGTAAAACATAAAGGTTGAATTTGTAGTGTATGTAAGGTTTATGTGTGTTTTAATGTAAGTGTAAATGTGGTGTATAAAAATGTGTCCCAGGCTCATACGATGATACGAGACTGGTCACGCTGTACTGAAAATCTTGTATAGAGGCATGTAAAAATTAGTTAAAGAGAAGAAGGAAATATATGTACAGGTATGTATTTCAAAATCCCCGTACGCGTTTCGTCCCTCATGGACTCATCAGCGGGGAAAGGAAAAAAGGAAGAAGGCTACTATTGTTGGATAAAACAAAATATAGAAATGTTATAGAGAATAAATGTACATTGACAAATCTTACCGAAATCATTTTGGTCGTTTTTACTTAAACCAACACGTTTGGTCATCTTGAGTGCGCGAGATGTGTAGATGTAATTGTTGAGTTGCTGTAGAAGTGTAGTTGTTTGTCCCCTGATTAGCTGTAGTAGAAGGGCCGAGGATGGTTTGTGCAGTTGTATAAATTGCGTACGTTTGGTCATGCGCAGCAGATTGGTTGTAATGTTGTAATATGGATAATTAGAGTAAACAAGGGGTAGGGGTTTGTACGTATAGTGATGTACTGTATTATACTTCATGTAGTATGTGTAATTAGATGTATGGTTTGATTTAAAATCCATGGCATATCATATATCATAGACATAGTTGTAATTCTAATATATCGTTTACATATTTATCATTTATAAAACAGCTTAACAACTCTACTATCATTATACAGAAAACAGTACTGAATGGCAAACTTTAATATGATGTTAATTCTTTTATCGTAAGGCTAAGGGCAAGGCCATGTTATCATCATTGTAGCTAGTAACCACACATACGTATAATATATAAAGTCCAAAGTTGTCCACTACCATATCCCTAGCGCGTCTCTTATAAACCTCATAGAGCGTCTTTTATAAACATCAAACATGATATAAACCAAGATATGAAGCTAGAAACGTCGTTTCGACCGAGTCAGATATTTAGCAAGCGTCATGTATTTCCCGCCTACATGTGCGAAATACATGACCTGACACGCTTTGTCAGGTATTTCGCAGAAGTCATAAATGTCGCTTGACACCGGGATAAAGTCAAGAAACAAAAATTCCGATTTTGCCGCTTAATTTAACGATTTTTACGTAGTTTCATGTTTGTTTTACCAACAAGCATAAAATATTTTGTTAAACCAGTGCTTTTGTTGCAAAAATCAAAAAACACAACAAAATCATTAAAATATTTGTGTTGCGTGCACGAAATGTACAAGTTTTACAAGTACTAATTCTAGAACTAACATTTTAATTTCATCTCGGCAAGCGGGATGAAAACTCCATATGAACACACGGAAATGTTCGTCCCGCTACGCGAGACGTCTCGGTAAGCGGGATGAACATGCCATAGTCTTACTTTCAAAAATTAAAATGCTTTGAAGGTTAATAATTTGTAAGAAAATACTACAAATAAACATTGTTAGGGTATGTTTATATGATGCGAGATGGACGTTTTTATCCCGCCGGAAAGTCGTCTAGGTAAAAGGCGTGTGTGTGTATATGGACAAAATACATTGCCAGAGTTAAGCCAGTTAAGTATGCAGCCAGTTAAGTATGCAGCCAGTTAAGTGCTTGACAGCCAGTTAAGTGCTTGACAGCAACTTTTTGCACAGGGATTTGCGCATCTTAGCAAGCAAGTTCATCACGCCTAGCCGGAATAGATTGTCTTTAAGTTATAGATAAAACATGAGCAGTCGATCTTTATCTCATATAGAAACTCGAGCCGAAGGCGAGCATTTGTATATCAGATAAAGATCGGATGCGAATGTTTTATCGAACTTAAACAACGACACATCTTATGAGTTCATGGCGAAGTAATTTTAAAAATAAACATTGTCTAAGCCAAGGAAATCTAAGCTGAAGTTTATGTAAATCAGCACAAACGTTTATCCGATTTACAAACATTGATTAAACATTCATTCTTTTGAATTTTCCTCATGAATTATTAACGAGTTTTTTAAGGGAACTTGTCGTCCTGGCCAGGCCAGATCCTGGCAATAGTCGTCCGACCACCAGCTTAGGCGGGATAGAAGCGAGATTATATAAACACACAATAGATTTCATATTACCAGCGGCATCTCAGACATTGTTATGTCACGCCTAGCCGGGATCATATAAACAGTCTCTTATCTCTATTTTTCCTCGTAAACGATGTAGACCTACAGGAATTTGCAGGGAGTTTTTTAATTGAAGAAGATATGCGATTTTTGGAATTTTGAAAAGGATATTAGCTTTTTTAGATTTTTGTAGGAATTGTAAAGATTGTTCTCAAATGGATTTAAAAAAAAAGAATTACAAAAGATATGATTATCAGCAATCTTGAATAAAAAGTAGGCATGTGAAAAATTTAGGACGCAAGAAAGCCTGTACATTTAAGGACATACCTTGAAATCGAGAGTAATCGTATCGCACTTCCAATGTAGCCTTGTTGATCAGAAGACTACACCAAGGAATCCATGTCTCCTCTGCCGACAGTTTCTTGATTTTCTCACCAGCAGGTGTGACTGAGTGGAAATTTACAAGACATTTCCCCACGTTGACCTTACAGTTGTAAGCTGGATCTTCATCAAGCATCATCGCGAGGTAGTGCTTCGCTAACTGCAAGTCGTAGGTCAGCAGAAGAGGATCATCAACCCAGCGCATCAGCAGGGAATCTGGGTCGGACAAAATATCTGAAACCTTTGTGCGCTCCATATGACCCAAGTAAAGATGACAGAAAGTTGGCGAGATCTTCGAACCCTGCGCAACACCTACAACAAGAAAATGGACAGATATTTTCAGATGCTGATCCAGACCTACAATCACTGTTATTATCGCACATTCTCTATTTAACTGTGCTCCATGAAACAATGTTTTAATATATTTCTAAAATTCATTAATTATTCATAAGCAAAATACAAAAGAAACTCATGACCCGTAGCGGATCTATATATTTGATATAGACTTGCTCAAATTTTCTCCTTCAATTTTTACAGCGTAGACGGCATCAATCTTCAAAATTCCAACGCCAGTGAGCGTATACAAAACGAGTCATTTTAGAAGTCATATACAAACCTTACAGTTCGGCCTTTATCAGATCTAAAACACTCGGCTGCGCCTCGATGTTTTAAATCTGATAAAGACCTCTTGTGCGGTTTGTATATATAACTTATAGATCTGTCTTTGTGTTGGGTCCACAACATCATAATCGTCTGTTACATATTCTCTCGTCAATGGATGGCGTTTTTCGACGAGCATATCCAGTGTCCTCGTTTCTACATCCCTGTATTTTATGAGGATATATTCAGCAACCGACACACATTTCATTGTAAATCTCAAATTAGGCTGGCCAACTAATGTCATCACTAAACCTTTTCTCAAAAGTGTCATAAACAATATGGGTTAAATTCTCGTACAACTCTCTTGTAAGTTGGCAAAACTAGTTGTAACATTGCATTATAAGAGATATAGAGTTCATGCTACATGGAACGATTTAACCTAAACGTAGCATAAAGACTTTTATATATAGAGCCATCAGAGAGCCTTTTGGCGAGTAAGCATTGTGAGACAAGTTGCAAGGAAGTAAGGCATACGCTAAACTATCGAAAAGAATCGCAAAAACGGTTGCTAATATCAGAACCTATTGTTGCATAAATATTTCGTCCAACAACGCCCTATATATTCTGTTCTTCCTAGCGCCAGAAGATTTTACTCCTCAAGCAGAGATTTTCGAATCTTAAAGTGTTGAAGACTTACCACATTTCTGGAGGAAATATTGGGAACTAGATAGTTGAACAACATTCCCCTTAATGTGCTTGCGCAGATCTCTCATCAGGTCATCGCGGAAGATGGAGTCGTAACACATTTTATCCACAAACAACGCATTCCTCAGCTTCTTATTGGATGCTTCATCTTCAAAGAAAACTGGGAAGTATCTGTTATCCTCGATGGGAACCGCTGATTGTCGGTGTTTGTAGATGACGCGGTCATTTAGATTCGCCTTCATTTGAGTGTACTTGCGAATCGTGTACTCATCTTCCTTGATAACCTAGAACAATAAGGGATTTCTTCTAATCTGGGCCATGGTTTTGTAAAAATGACGTGAAAGAATCAATGGGCTATTATTCAAGCAAATTTTCATGAAAATTGTTTTATTACGTACATATGATATTGACAGCAACAAGAGCTTGTTTTAAATTTCTTTCACATGTCGCGACAACAGAAGCGCAAGTTGATTTAAATATTTATGTAAAAACTTGCTGGAAGAACAATCATAGTTTTTCGAAAGATTTATTTTTTTCAAATTGCCAAAAATATTTCCTCGAAATCCACTTTCTTTATGTTTTCACCGAGAACATAATACAATCGAGCTGGTTGTACAGGGTGTAGAAAAAAGGTAATCGAAGTTTAGCATGCTGTCGGGCCTGTTTATATGGGGGAGAGTTACTCGCCATGCCGGGCCAAAAATGCGATATGTTTATATGGAAGCGAGTTAACATGTATTTGACAACTGAATACATTGTAATTATGTCTCTTATTGTACACACTTTTGAGGGCTAGATTGTGCTATGTTATTTATCAAAGTAGGAAAACAAAGGAGACATGCATGCATGCTCTTTTCACGAGTTACCTGGGAAATGGGTTTACATTGGAATATATTTATCTCGCCTAGACAAGATCCCGCCTCTGGGATCTCGCCATGGCGAGTCACCCGGTTGTGTCATGTAAACAGTAGGCCTGGACAATTATAAGTTTCTATAAAGGCCGGGATTTCGTCGTTAACGAGCAACTTGCCTCAATATAAACAGACCCTTCGCTTATTTATTTGCTCTTTTCATACCAATAAAGATCAATCTTTTAGCTGTCAAATGATCATTTTTGGATCATTGCGATCAAAAATGGCCAATTACGATACGATTAAAAAATGCCGGTCGAAAACGCATTTTTCCACCTTTGGGAGTTGAGCGCAAACTATTGTCTGCTTATTGACATTTTTCTCATTTCGGATTCATATTAAATAATTTTAATACCATGGCGTAACGGGTGGGTTACTTATCATGTTTTGGTAAATTTAAGACAGATTAAAATCGCAATTTTACAACGAAATTTGGTGGATTGAACATTTGACGATCCATAAAATTTACAGACTGAACTGGCATTGCTGAACGTTTCACAAATAAGCAACCATCATTTGGGCAAATCGTTGAAAATTCGAACGACGTCTAATTCCTAAAGGTGTAAAAATGTGATTTAAAACGAAATAGCTGCAGTACCTCATCAAGAATTTCCAGCATTTTCTCCTGATCAATTCTGTCGTAGCACTTGGTAAAATCCAAGCGTACGACATACAACGATCTTCCGTCCTTCTTGTGGGATTCCTTGAAAGCCGTAAGGTTTTGGAAAATCTCGCCATAATCCAGGACACCCCCGCCTAGCAGTTCTGGGAATCGTCGACGCTCGCAACTCAGTACACTCTCAATCTGAGTCAACATCTCGTTCACCGAACGTGGCTTGTGGGGGAAACCATCAGGGGGGTTGATTTTAGCTCCCATATTCATCACGGGACGTAGACCGCTATAGAAAATATACAAGTATGACTATATTTCATAAAGAACACTGCGAATATATATCAAACGAATGTCTCAATAAAAATTCGTTGAGAATAGCTACAGTCTACATGACAGAAGGATCGACATTTGTGACCAAGGGCACTTGTAAACCATTGCCTAGTCAGGCTGGTATTAGTAGCAACAGTCTGCATTCTGTACTGCCATATCGGGAAATGCCAAATATTTAAGATTGGGAAACACAAAATCCTACTCTGAGAAAGGCGGGTAAGAACACGCATCGTTGATTCACCACCACATCAGCATTATTTCCAAAACGAGGACACTTCCTCTCGGGCGAAAAAAACGTGTCCTGTTCTCGCGTCAAAACATTCCGGAAAGTGAGTACATTCATAAGGTAATGAAATCGACATTTAGGGCAGGGATGGATTAACTGGGAGTGCAGGGGATGCGCACCCCTGCTAGTCTTCGCCAAGGGGGGTGGGTTGCAGGAGGGGCGCCAATTTCCATATCAAATCCAAATTTTGGATTTGGCAGGGCATTTACCAAACAAAATATTGGGCCATTGGGGGCCTCTTTAACCATCTAGGTAATCCTGACAACAGCCCCTGCCTGGGGTCCTCAGTGATGACGCACTCTGGCTCGGTCAACAGTCACACCTGCTTTATGTCCAGCGCCCGCTTACCCGCCCTGAATGGTTTGACACGCGAGTTATTAACACATATCGTAATAAAAGAAAGGATGAAAATATTTTACCCTGGTTTTAAGCTTACCTCGTTTTAGGAATAAAACGCAGAGGCGCTTTTCCAAGACTCTCTTTAGACGTGATTCGCTCGTTAGCTTCTTCCTGGGTCAATGGAGTTATCGTTGATGCCTCCATCTCACGAACAGCGGCAGTTTGAGCATCAGCCCAGACACGCTTTCGGTAAAAGAATATGCGATTTCGTCCAGGCATCGTTTCTGTGACGGTGAAGGCATTCCTCAACATCGGCACAATATACGAGTTCATCAGCCAAACAAAGAATTTCGTCACCAACCCTTGTCTTTTGGCATACTGCGATCTTCCGCGCGCTGACAGTTTGACAAACTCGCAGTCGTTGACACGAATGCCGTTCATCACATTCTTGATGCTCATGTTCTCCTTCTTTCGCAACGACAAGTACCGCTCCACGTTGGAAAGAAAGGCATTCATGTTCGCCCGTGATCCCCAGAGTTTCATTGGAATAGCACGTCTACATACCACCCGGATGAAGGTTTTCAACTAGGGATGAAAAAGATATTTGTTACACATCACGTCACTGGTTTTACTTGAGCAGGTAGAAAAAGACAAAAGTCTGGTACAATAAATTTTAGTACAATTAGTAAGTACGCTTAGGCAAACATTTTGGCACGTTCATATAGTTGTCATGGCAACGCACTAGTCCCTAGTTCCCACTCTTTTATTTGCCTACTTATTTGCTTGAAACAAACTAAAAAGCATTTTTTGCGTTTTCTACTTGTTGTTGTTCTACATTTTGGTGCGTTTAAACTATTTGAGTAAAATAAACATTCGTTGAAAATGGCCCAAAAGAGACATTATTTAAACAGATAGAGAGGGATCTGGTAACTAGTATGTTGCCATGACAACCATATGAACATACCAAAATGTTTGTCTAAGCGCATAAGTTTTTTAATGGTACCAAATTTCATTTAATTTCGTCGAATAGCCTCTGAGATATCAGACTTTCTCTTTTCGCTACCACCTCAAGTAAAACCAGTGACGTCATAACTCAAAATACAAAAAGTGTGATAACTTGGGAATGAGATGAAATATGAATAAACTGTAAGAGCCGTTCTTCATTATTTTGAAGATACTTTCAAGTTATGTAATAAAAAAACTGGCACAAAATTTCGTTTCATAAACACTTTAAAAAGTCAGTTATTCAAAATAACCACGGACAACCCATGGGTAAAAGACAGTAAATTTAGTATGGATGTCATGGGCGCATTGATCAGTCGTATTACAGACATTGTTATTGTTGTTAACAAAGAGAGTAAGGAAGCCTTAAAGAGGTCTTATCCTACCATTCTTTGTAAATTGGCAATTTTTCCAAATATAGACACTATAAAATTTATTAAGAAGTGAACAATTTTAATATGTTTGAATTGAGCATTTAAACCGACTTGAGTTACTTGACACCACCCTATATAAACAAGGAAGAGAGCTGGTTCGAGGGTTCAACAGTACATCACCTCAATGCTGATTGGTCAGTTTTGGATCAGTCCACCCTACGCTTCACGTGTACGATGACCTCCTGAATCGATCGTATAAAAAGAGGAACCCCGCTCGATACAAGCCAGTGGATGCAGAGTAACCGAACAGAGTAAAGGCTGAAGCTCAAGACAAGACAGACAAAACCAACTGAAGAACGACTGAAGAAGACGAAGACGAGAACTTAAAAACAATTTATTATAATAACAGGTTGTGTTCTGTAACGATTCCTAACCTCGCGTAAATAAAAAATAATCGTAACATAAAGTCGAACCTGTATTAAGCGGCACCGTAGTAAGCGGTCACCCTTTGTTAAGCGGTCATGTGGCAAAGTCCCGAAAATTTCATAATAGAAATACTATTTAAGTGACCTTTATTGAACGGTCACCTCTATTAAGCGGACGCGGTCACCTTTTCGACGGTCCCAAACTTAATTTTTCATTGTTTTGAAACTGTATTAAACGGTCAGTGGGAAGTAACTCCAGCAAACATAATACAATATATAATTAAATCTTTATTCGGCAACATGTCAAAGTTTGTTTATCTCATTACTCGAACTTCCGTAATCACTGAAAGTGTCAACAGTATTTTCAGTTCGTGTGCACGTATTGGCATGTGTATTGAAATGTATTACAGTTTTGTTCAAATTCAGTTATATTAAATGTTATAGTTTAAGCAGTATGGTGATTTCCTACAAGACCTGTATTAAGCGGTCAACCTGTATTAAGCGGTCACTTGCGAAATCCCCGAGGGTGACCGCTTAATACAGGTTCGACTGTATATGTATTGTTTAAAACAAAATATGTGAATTAACACGGACGTGACCAGAACGGACTTGACATCCACTTTTAGCCATAATGCACCCTACCTGTTGCGGCAATTTGATGCATTGTTGCAGCAAATTATTTACAAATGTTTTTTTTTAAGTTACCTGATAGAATGGAACATCCTTAAGTGTGTCAGGTTCTGGACAAAAGTCATCCAATAGCTTCTTGAACGGACATGACTTGTGTCGTCGCAAGAACCGCACGAAATTTTCCACGGAACCACTCAGACACTTCACGAGCCGTTTACTTTCTTCTGCTTGGAAGATCCCTCTCATTAAGACACGAGCACCAGGGAGGCTACATGGCGTCGTCTCCATAACATGGTCTCTCGGCAAACACCGTCTCTTATCTCTGCCAACAACATGGAAAATTTGGCGGCTCACCAATTGACTTCTGTCTACGAATGGTTTTCTTCCATCTATAGGAAACGGCGAGAAATCTGGAATTAGTTCTTAGTTAGAACGTGTTATCTTCCTCCAGTAACTCTAATGCCAGACCACTTTACTTGCGAAGGGTATGAAAGTATTAAGACCACAGTATCAAGCACCATGGGGGGGGGGGCAAAATGGTGCAACTACACTCAATTAGTATTTTCATTAAGCCTTAAAAAGATTAGTGGCTACCAATACAGTTGAACCCCTACTAAGTGGACATCTTCGGGACCTTAATAGTATACCACCCAGGACGTCATCAACATCAGATTTTGCAATGACGTCACAGGACAAGATCAGGCAAGACTAGGCGAATTTTGCTGAGTTCAGCATATTTTGTGGTTACCTCACATAATAATAAGCAGGAATTTGGCTTTGTTTTGACAATGTGAACATGGAGAAATTTCTATTTATAAACTCCTTATTAGTAATAAATATACTCTCGTATCTAGTAAACTGTTATTGCCTTATCCATAATGCCTAATGCGAAGTAATAACAAGCAGAAATATAGATCCAAAACGAAGAAGATCTTAAAGGTTATCGGCAAAATATATGCAAGCGTTGCTAAGGTCTTATAGAGGAATACAAATATATGTTTGCCAAGCGAATATACGTATAAACATAACTCTTAAACATAACTTTTACCAATATAGCGAATGCGATGTTTAACCATTGACATTGCCAACAATAATACATTTAACATTAGACTATGTAAAAGCAAATTTAAAACAGAAAGGCAACACAATTTTATGCGTTGCTATGTGTTGTTAGGTGAAAATAGTTAGGTAGAGTTGGCATAGCCGAATTTGTACTTTAAATAATTAAACCGGTCATTAACACAGCCAAACTCCCCAGATATGCCTGAAAGAACACGGACCAGATAAGTATAAGCGAACAGATTTTATTTTGTACGACACTGTGCGATATCCTAAGATACTGCGTGATATCCAAAGATACTGCGTGATATCCTAAGACACTATATGATATCCTAAGATACTATATGATATCCTAAGATACTGTACGATATCCTAAAATATTGCATGATATCCTAAGATACTCTATATGATATCCTAAGATACATATATGTTATTTACCGGATGGGAGGTCCGTACTGAAAAATATTTTTTCAGTACGGACCGACCTAAACGGTAAATAACGTTTTTATTTCTTTATCGCTTATAACAGAAAAATATACGGAAATTTAGGATACCGTTGACCGTGGTCAGATATCGTAAAAAACCGCCCGCTCACGTAGCCAATCAAATTGCTGGAAAGCGTAGGATACCGCCCCCTCACAAAAAATATAAAAATAATACATATCCTAAGATACTGTATGATATCCCGAGATAATGTATGATATCCTAAGATACTGTATGATATCCTAAGATACCCGCATGATATCCTAAGATACTGTATGATATCCTAAGATACTGTATGATATCCTAATAGTAGACTGAATCATGCAATCTTAGGATTCAATGATTCAATCTTAGGATTCAATGATTCACTCTTAGACACGCTCATGCCCGATTTTTAAGGCAATTTCCCCAGCCCTAGCATTAGTTTTGGCCGGTAATCCTATACGATTCTTAATGATTTTGCTTTGTATATTGTGTAGAAAATTTTATCTCGATAACTTAGTACGTCCACTAACGATAACCATAGTGCAACTAAAACTTATGCACTAATCAAATCCAAAATCTGTTTCCTTAAACTTATCTGATTCGTGTTCGCCCAGGCATGCCTGGGGAGTTGATTGTTTGGCTGCGTTAATGACCGGTGTAATGACTTTCTAAAATGCAAATGTCGAACTTAACGACCAAATATAAACTTTCTAAATTTATAGTTACATATGTCTAATCTTTCGCTGTTTTTACAGCTGCTTTGTATGCTACTTTTTTTTTATCTCAATTAAAAAACGTCGGCATGTCTGGAAACCATATGTTTCTAGAGTTCTGCCCAGTAGGCTTTTCTCGATTGTGGTAGCATAATTTTTGGCATAATCTGGCAAAACGAGCATATTTTTGGCTCTTTTTGAGGAAAAACTACTGCTAGCATAGTTGGCATATTTATATAACTTTCAAAGCAAAATACTAAAGCTGTGACAAGTTTTATGCCTTATACTGGTGCTTTAAAGCTTTCTTCAATCAAGTTAGGTCATCCTCTGGAAATACGTTTAATATTAAGACCCATTCCACTACTCCACAATCTCATCAAAAATTCAAAGCGACGACGGGAGTTGATTTAGAGTTCATAGAAGAAATGCAGGAGGTTGACACTCCTGACAGTGATGCCAATAGTCCATCACCTGCTGAAATTTGTCGAAAGCGTTGGTCGGATGTGAACAAAAACAAATACAAGAGCCGTGGGGCCTCTGATGTAAAGAATATTTCCCTGCGAGATCGAGTAACTCAATTTCCAGACGAGCATTTGAGTGCTAGAGGTAAAACGATCTTTTGTAATGCTTGCAAAGAAGTTGTTTCGTCAAAGAAAAGCATTTTGGTTTCTCAATTTGCTTCAAAAAACACAACAATGGGAAAGAAAAGTTAAAGCACTTTAAGGCAATGAGGGAGTAATAAGTATAATTTATTTTGAGTTAAGTTACGTTTTTTAGTTCAGAACAAAGGACTCGATCTTTCAAATGTTACTGTTAGAAACTTATTTTCCCTCACAAATACGTTATATTATGAACTTTAGAGTGTATTTTGTCTATAGCATTATTTAATAAAATCTAGCATATATTTTGTAATGTAGCATAATTCGAGCAAAATTAAGAGAAAAAACGAGCATTGCTAATGGCATAATATGCCAGTTTTACGAGCACAATCGAGAAAAGCCTACTGCCCAGCACCATGTGAGTACCGGATACCTGTAGCCCTGAGGGTATGACCCCCTCCCACCCTGCCGACAACTTTAAAACCAACCTGTTTCCCAGGGTTTCACCTCCCCCCAACAGCTGCTCCGCCGAAACCCTGTTACTGTCTGGTCATGTGACATCCCAGATTTTGGGATGTAGATTAATTTGTCGTTAGGGTGGGTACGTTGGGCAGAGTTTATATGAGTAGTGCATATTAATTAACTTGTACGATTTACTTTTCTTTACTCATATTGTTTTCGATTCTTTTTCATTTATTATTTGACCCAAAGTCAGTTTGTATGCAAAATTCAGTTTGTAAGAATCATTCAAGCTTTATGTGTTAAATTTTTACAGCCATATAATATTTATAGTTCACGAAATTGATACACACGTTCTCCTTACAGCGGAATCGAACAATTAGTTGGTAAACAGCTACAGCAAGACGATTCCGATTTTCGATCTTTATGTGTAGTCTGTAGACGATAATATGCGAGAAAGCTTATTGTATTAATAATAATTCCAAGGATATAAAACTAAATGGTTATATATTAGACTAAAACACCGTCGTTCGATGCAGCGTCCTTTAAACGGATCTTTTAAATGATAGTGGTTGGTTTACAATGCTGCAGCAGATATTAATATCCTCGTTTGAAGGATTTAATTTGAAACTTGTAATTGTATTGTTTACAAATCTTAGGCTCTGCTGCCCGACATCTCCGTTCGGTTAAAAGCTAGCAGCATTCGACTTTGCGCAAAAATATATTTAGAACTCTAATTTTATTTGGTTAACAAATAATCTAAGTCAGACTTTAATATCAGGAAAATCGTCAGTAAAATGAATTTTAGTATAAATTGTTAAACAAACTCAGAACAATAAGAGAAATTCTATAATTAGACGAACAGTTTCATTACCATATATGGGATAATTGTTTTGTTTATCAACGCGATGTCAACAGACTGGATCGCCTACCCCTACTGAGTATAGCAGACGACTTTGACTCACGTGACCAGACAGTACCAGGGTCTCTCCGCAGCAGGGGGGTGTGCGAAGGTGAGACCCTGGGAAACAGGTTGCTTTAAAACTTGATCGACTGGTCTCAGAGTAGCTTGAAGAGCAACATCAATTAACAAAGTGCAAAGTGATTAGAGCCGTTCGTCAGACGTCTTTCTGGCTTTGGGGGGATAGCGTATTTCTCCGAATCACCAGTAACTAATATTGTGCGCATTGTAGTACTGAATTTCATCTAAGACTAAGGTTTAAATAATAAAATTCGCTAAGATAAAAAATACAAAATTACTTGTATAAAATATCTATTACAAAGTACAACATTGGGGTTTTCGTACTGCATATTTGAAACATGTCAAGTGTTTGCCACAGTCTGCTTTGGCGTGAGGGCCGGCCGGCACTGCTGAGTACTGGGCACTGCGACCCGGCGCCGCCCACCGTGGGCAGAACCTTGTGTTTCTATTCCGATAGGAACTGCGTTTAATATTAACAACGCTTGCATAGCAACACTGTTACCCCCCTGTATATCCGCCTATGGTGTTAAGACCACAGCGCCAAACACTAGGGGTGTTCAAAAGGGTGAAGCTACACTCAATTAGTATTTTCATAGACCTTAAATTATTAGCAGGTACCAATACAGTAACAGTAATCATGTTACCAGTCTTAAGGCTCTTTTCCACTCGTCGAAAAAACCAACTCGCAAGCTCGCTGCGAGTACTTTCATCCAATCACAATGCTCGACAGTTTATTTTAATTACATGCAAGAACTCGCAGGAGTTTGCGAGTTGGTTTTGCGATGAGTGGAAAATAGCCTTTAGAGTACACAAGCTTTAATTCAAGGCAGCACTAATTCAAAATACCCAAAATTGGGTCATTCCATAAAACATCCACACCTCCCCCACAGAGGAATTGTTACTGTTATCGGAGGTGAATTTCCCCATTTCCAATCCGGACAGCAGAAATTTCCTCTGTAGGAGGAGTCTTGATCTTTTCTGAATTGACCCTTTGGTTGAATGAACATTGACATTGTTCTGAATTTAAAGTATTATTCCGTAATGAGAGAAATTGAACTAAATACTCAAATTTTCATTTTCTCTTTCACATAATCACAGTGCTGGGTTTGGTGTGCTTGCCAGCTTGGGTGCTTGTACAGCACATCACAGCACCCTACTTTTTACATACCTGGATCAACCATTGAGAAATAGCAAGACACGTTGTGTGCAACTATGATATTGCATGTGATATTGTAGCAGGAAATTCCATTACACTGTTTGCTTACTGGGGAAAACAAGCAACAATGGCTGATGTTGAAAAGTCAAACGAAAATTAGCAATGTTGAAAAGTCACATGCACTGCTAGTTCTCTGGACTCAGGTTGTTTAGGGGAGTAGGACAAATGGACCACATTTACGACACAGGATTTAATATGTGAAGCGGGTGTTCTTGAACGTTTTGGCCTACCAACCCAAAGGGCCTATTTTTACTTTTTTCTATCCTCAGAAAGCAAATATAATCCTTGCGGTTATTTTTTTCAAGGCGTATTAATTTTGTTTCAACTTAAAAACGGAAAAAATATCAATAAATATGCTATGAAAAGAAAACAGTTGGACATCAATACAACAAACAAAAGAACAATATTATTTGAATTGGTTTACTGTTCCAGTATTTCTATTATAGCAAAGCCAAAAATGTTGGCCAGTGGTCACTATATTGATACTTCAATACTTCATGACAAACAGCATATTATATATGAACCTCTATATAGTCCTAACATGAAGTAGTGCATTGTTCATCATTGGGCATCATTCGGGCATCATTGCCTTCATTGCCTGCATTGATGCACACCCTAGCTTATTCAACCTGAAAAGGAGGCCCGAGTCTTGAATAAGAAAATAATCAAAATATCCGGTATCCGGCCGGATATTTTTAAACTATCCGGCATATCCGGTATCCGGCCGGATAGTAAAAAGTACTATCCGGTGCACCCCTAGTCTAAAAAACAGTACATCTATGCTTTTGAAAATGTTGATAATTGTGCACGAGCCCTTAGTATTAACATGCATGCTAGGGTGACCTTGGCAGGAGTGATGTATTTTTGTTTACATAAGACATCATGCATACATGTAAACAGGTCAGGTAGGGTAACGTATTCACTGTGAATGTTACTACACGTCAAAGAAGCATGGTATCGCATATGCATACATATTAACCTGGCAAGCATATTAACCCATTAACCGGCAGTACCCTATCAAAGACGAGTAAAATCGTCTGGCATTAAGTAGACAGTGTAAGATACTACAGTAGGGCGCATCAGGGCGCATAGCCAGCTAATAGGTTAAGGGATGTCACCAAAGTAGAAAGAATTATAATCAAATCGAGCCATTTTTAGAAACACCATGTATTTATCGATCACAAATATGTAGATCAGTAGCTTATGAAAACACTCGCTTTGTCAGTCCAACTTGGTAGGGTACCCTGGAAGGAGGGCTGCGTGTTTGTTGATATTAGTGACCGGGCATTAAGTACAGGCAAGTCAGATATATTCATGCATGGAAGGGGGAGGCGGGCAGCAAGTAGTATTGGCCTAAATTTTAAAAGATAATTTTCATACAAGATAATAGATCATAGATAATATGCACTTTAACCCATTAGCTGGTACTGCCAGTTAATGGGTTAACAACACTATCTTCCAGTGTCTCTTGTTAACCCGTCAGCTGGCAGTGAGCCCAAATGTGTCCAACTTTAGTGTTTTACTCTGTCTGATGGCAGACACTTTTACTCGTCAGTGCTAGGGTACTGACAGTTAATGGGTTAAGGACCAGTCATTAATTACAGGCGAGGGGGAGTCAGATGTTTTCATGTGTGGTAGATACTTACAATGGCAGTACCCTACCACTGACCAGTAAAATCGCCTGGCGTTACTAAAGTAGGGTACATTGGCAACTGATGGGTTAAATAAGGTACATGTATTTTCTTATTGAAGGGGGGGGGGGGGGGTCAAAGAAGAATGTCATTGCAGAATATGTGTACATCTATCAACCTGGTAAGAATGTCAAGTGATATCACCAAATGAAAGAAATTATATAAACCAATCACAGATATAAATAAACTATGCCATTTTCGACTACATGATGTTCAATGACCACAAATATGTAGACCCTAGCTCATGTAAACACTCCGCCTTGTCTGACCTTCGCCCTATCTGCATGTAAATAGGCCCATTAGCTGGCAATGCACCCAGATGTACCTTACTTTAGTATTTTACTCTGTCTAACGCCAGATGATTTTACTCATCTGTAGTAGGGTACTGCCAGTTAATGGGTTAACAAAACTATCTGCCAGTGTCTCTTGTTAACCCATTAGCTGGAGAAGTCAGGGTACTGCCAGTTACTGTGTTAAGGGCCTGTTGATATGATCCCATATAGGCAGCACCGGATGTCTTTATCGCACCTAGCCCAGAATTTTGTCTAGGTGGGATGGCGTGCTTATACGGACAAAGTATATTGGCAGGATGAAGCCAGTTAAGGCCAGTTAATGTAAGTGCTTGACCTCATCTTTTTTGCAGAAAAGGTAGTTATGTGTGCTCAGAATGCAAATTCATCCTGCCTAGCCAGAACAGAGTGTTTATATGGGAATTTCTCGTCCCAGTTAGGCAAGATCCCAGCATCAGAAGTTTTTATTACAAGGCCTGGGCTAGGCTTCTAGTGTAAACATGGCTTTAGATTTGGTGTAAAAATATATATATGCTGTGTGAAGTATTGATTAATAGAACTATAAACTGTGAAAGATATTGAAGCGAACTTGGAAGTTTCAACCAAAGGCCATTCGTCGCGAAATATTGGCTAACAAAACTATAAAATGAAATCTATTATGACACTTTATTACAGTATTGAATTGAAGCACATTTCTCGCCATATTGTACGAGTTTACTTCAGTTGTTGACAAAGGACCTTCGCTCGAAACGGCGGAATTTGATTATAAATCTGTCGCCAATACTGTTCATATTAACCACACAGTATTAAAATAGATACATGTTTAAAATAGATTGTTAAAAATGCAAATTATATTGAATTACCGTTTTGACGTTCCGTTTCGGCTGCTTCAGGCTGTGTCACGACCTTCGACCCCCTCCAACTGATTTCGTTCATGGGGCATCCAGCCACTTGCATATAGCAGGAGTCCTTCTTGACAAACAGGCTGAAATGCCTCATCAAGTGGAGTATCAGGTCACTGCCGATCAGATCGTGTAACTCTTCCACAAGCGAAGATTGAACAAAAGCAACCATGTTGTTTTGATAACAACTGAAATTATCCCACAAGCAGGAATAGCTGTGTCTATAACCCAAAGACAACATGTTGTTTCTCATGTCGCCTTTCGCAGTCGATTTGTTCACAAGGAAGGCCATCAATTCGTCCATGGTGCTTGCCTTGTCCAGGCTAAAATCTTTGTCCAGTCGCAAGCTTGTCTTCGCATCACAAGCCACGATGCTTGATTGCATGAAGCTATCCAAAGCTTCACTGACATGGAGATCTTCTAGTTTTAATATATGAAGCTTTACGTATTCCAAGAGGGAACACGTAACTTCATAATGCTTCTTTATAACATCCATTTCGCTACTACAATATGGCTTCGAAATATTATTATAAATAATATAAAATTCTCAGTCGTAGTATAAGAACCAGCGAAGGAAATGACCTCGTGTAGTCGTGTTTGGCTTTTAGAGATTGTCACACGATAACATTACATTCAGCCAATCACAGAGCGACCATCAAAATTGCGTCACCTAAATTTATAGTGACTGGTCATAGAAAAAATAGGTACGAGTGCGTACATGCGTCTACGTTTAGTGCATGTCAGCCTGATGTCAGCATGTAGCGATGTAGTCGGTGGTCGTAACAAGACCTAAGTTTCATTGTTTGAATTGCTCTCAGTTAGTATAAACTGCACAAAGCTCGGCAAAAGTGAAAACATTGGATACTATGAAAATTTCGACAGCTAAAAATACTCTTTTGCTTACTTTCTGGAAAACCTTGCCCAGAAACCTTGTTCCTTTTCAGTCGACACTGATCCAAGAGCATAAATGAAAGATCATACTCTGATGTTCTAAAGGTTGTTTTAGTGCATGGTTTTTCGTATTGTGATGAGTGGGAAAAATTCACATTGTCAGTCAGTCAGTAAACTTTTGTTAAATCCGGGGGTGTAGCAACTAATTGCCAATTCTCAACATCGATGGGAGACATTGTGGTGGTGCTTCAACCGTTCAATGTATAGTTTTGGGTACCATATTCTAGATAATTTTGATGTATGATCTTGAACAAGATGCCTGCTACATGCAAGCTGCATATATAGTATATAGTGTTAATTTGATAAACACTGAACAGCTGTTAGTTTACTTAAAACTTCAATCTGCTTTTAGTATAAAGATGTGTTTAAAAGCAAAGATTGCGAGTATCATGCTCAGTGGTGGATCAAGCATGTGCAGGGCCGCAGGCGCATTTAAAGTTGACAGCCTCCCTCCCCTCCCCCTCCCCCTGAATGAGGCAATGGGCAGAAAGAGCTCTGGCAAAATATCTCAGTAGATATAGAAATGCAACAAACTCAGGGAAAAAATATGTAGATTGAATACGTTTCATATTTGCCATTAAATCTGTGAATCATACTTGTATATTGGACCGGCAGTATATTGTATTCATACTAATAGTCTAATATAGATGAGAGATCATAGAGCAGAGTTCTTCCGACCGGTCGTGTGCAGCATCGACGAAGACTTCTTCTTTGCTTTAAAACGTATGGGGCAATCGTGCACTTTGACTAAAATCTGCACAAACAGTTTTAGTTGGATCAATTGTCTCATACAGAGTAGGACCTGGATTTTCTTCAACATCGTTTGCCATCATTAATAATAATGCAACATAAACAATATAGCAAATTAAATAAACACTTTGTGCTAATAAAACTACTATTGGTGTTGTATTAATTCCACGAAATATCTTCAGAATCCAAGTTTACACCTTTACCTTTCACATAACTATTGTGGGCACCAATTCGAGCTCTGTATTGCTCAATCGTTACTCCCATGTTACCTAAATCTTATTAGTTATAGTTTGGCGAGTAGTTATTTTGTAGTTATAGCAATAAGGTATTAATTAGGTTTTGTTTCTTTAATTAATAGTTTTTATTTTTTTAGTTTGATTGAGTATTTTTAGTTTGATTGAGTATTTTGAGTTTGATTTAGCGAATAGCGAGCATATTTTTTGCATTTTTTCAAGAAAATAATTGCTAGCATAATTTAGTAATTTTTCGCTAATTCATCTGAATTTTGGGTATTAAAAAGCAAAACTTTTCATATTTTTGGTGTTCATGCAGTTTTAGTGAGTTTAGGAAAACTATATTTCATCTTTTATTTCCCCATAAAGTCAAAATAAAGTACGTTTTACTAATTTTATTATCTGATAATCCGATACGGTCATATATACGGAAATACAAATCTGAAAGTGGAAGCACCGAAGCACTGGCTAATTGAAAAAACAAGATGGCGTCACAAAATAACTTACATCAATTAACTTAACATTTAAAGTTAACGTTATATTTGCATGAAGCTTTAGTTAACAAAGTCGGTGACCCATCTTTTTTATTTCATATAAGTTTTAAGCATAATGTTCTGGAACTATTATGAAAGTTTAATCAAAATCGGTATTTTCCTATAGAACTGTGATATTTATATTATGTTTAATTCGTGAAAAACATGCAAGTATCACTAAACGACTTTTATAACCTTTAACAGCGAGTGATAGAACTTTGCGATTCATGAGAGCTTTTTATATTGAAATATAAAAAGCTGAACCACAGAAAATTATCGAAGATATATTTATTTAGACACGCTACTCAGTGCTTCCACTTTGGCAAAGTAAAATATCTCGTTTTTGTCCTTTTTTTTCGCAGAATTTCCTTCCCAAAATCCTGAATTTCCTTCCATTTTTCCTTCCAATTTTTTTTAAATAGTATAATAAATTTTGTATTGTACTGTACTCCCGATGTAAATTGAAGGTGTACTGCAGTATTCAAATAGTGAATCTCTAATTTAATATCAGAAAAATAATTAACCAGTACGGTACAAAATTCAAGTATCCAACATTAGTGTTCCAGATCACTACAGAGTAGAGTAGTATATAGTCATTAGTCTATACCGTTCAAAATTAATTTGAATAAGGATAATTAACCTGAAAAAACATGTTCTGTTGTCTGTTTTCTCAAACGACATATTACTTAAACGAGTTTTTTATGAATTTTTTCTTAAATCTTTTATAAGCCATCATAATTTACAAATTACTTTTTTTTGGTTTAGAAATTACAGTTTCCCTTTTTTCGACTGTTTGTTTTTAGTTTATAAAAACCCGCGAAACAAATTGAGCCCGCGTTATTTATGTACAAGTACTCTACTCACCCACCCACTGAAGACCTGTTAAGTCCCAAATTACCCCCATTCATCCTTGATGGTTATGTAAATATTCGATGTATTATTTTTATACATGTTTTTTAACTCAAAAGTTCATAATAAAGTGTTTAACCATTATTAAATTACTAGAAATTACTGAAAAAGTTTAAATTCTAAAATTTCCTTCCCTTTTCCTTCGAAATGGCCAAATTTCCTTCCAATTTCCTTCCAAATCTCATTTCCTCTTATTTTTCCTTCCAAATGCCAAAATATCCTTCTGGAAGGAAATTTCCTTCCGAGTGGAAGCTCTGACGCTACTAGATATCACGCCACCAAAATCTAGATCACATGACCTGCGAGCCAAGCCCTGTGACGTCACAAAACGTCATCAAAAAGTTAGTCCGCCATATAGTCCGAATTTATCGATAACATAACGTTACGTTGCCTAGCAACGTAGACGCAAAAAATTGATTCGCTAATGAGACCATATTTGGAATTAGTGCGGCGATTATGTTCGTAGACTCGGTTCGTAACATTTCATTCCAGGCCGCCATTGCCCATTGAAGAAATTTCGCAGTGACTATATATAGATTTTAAAAGTCTATTTGAAGCGAAATAAATTGACAATTTTGTACGTTCGTGTTCGGAGATCAAGGTAAGATAGTTATTTATTTTGGAAGATGAACTTCAAGAGCATTATTTGTTGAATATACCATGTTTATTACTAATTTAGGAACTATAAAAGTTGCGTATCCTGTATAGCCTTGATGTAAAATACAGTAAAGAACCATTATTTGTCATCCTTGTTTTGTTTACATCCTAAAATATACATTCAAAACAGCAATGCGAATACTTACTTTGATATATTAGCAATAGAAATCAGTTGAATGATTAATGTATGTTCAAAGGATGGCAAAGATTTTTAATGGATTATAAATGTTAAAATGTAGATAAATCTTCGTTTAAATCGTCCGACAAAGTGTTGCTTAGAGTTATGCAAAGTGTTGACAAAATGTTTTTGTTTATATTTTTCAGGTGTATTCTACGTGTTCTGCCAAGTGAAAACATGCAACAAGCGAATGCCATTTACTGAGCATGGTGCCTCTTATTTTAAATGTGAGTCTTGTGGTGTATCACAAAAAGTAAAGTTCGGTAAGCAAGCAATATCTGCACGTATTTGTGCTGAAATTGATGGCAAGGATTTGTGGTTGTCAGCATTCACAGATGTGATGGAAAGTTTTTTGGCAAAATAGCAGTTGACAATAGATGCAAAAACTGACCAAATTGTTGCTGCTTTGTTAAGTTTTGAGAAAATTGATTGAAGATAAATGTTAAATCTAATAAAAGTTTAAAAGTTATTTCAACAGCATAGGAGAAGACTTACAGAACATGTATTTATATTATTTCTAGTTATTTGTTTTGTTAAACAGTTTTTGTTCTCACACTGCTAGAGACAGTATTCATGCACTCCTTTGAGTGAATAGACTCACTTGAGTGGAAAAAAGACTTAAAAACAGTTCATATAACTAGTTAATATTCTACTTGTTTTGTTTTCATTTAAAATTAATTTTGTATAAAATGTATTTCTTTTATAATAAATTTCATTTTTGCCGAAGAAAGTATTTTTGGTTCAAATATAATTGCCTTGGGGCAAAGTATACAAAATTAGCAATCTTCATTAACCTTTTAATACAGAGAAGCAAGTTTTCCTACAACAAATTAACTTTGCAAAAAAGCATCTACAATGTACAAACATGTGCAACAAAAATATATTGCTGACAACCAGCATGCTGTTTCTCAAAAATTGAATGTACAAACAAACAAAGTTTTTACTTGGTCAATAAGGGGCTTTTATCATATCAATATAAAAAAGTAAAGTCTTCATTTGCTCTTCCACAAGTCATTCTGACCATACCAGTAGATACATGTACGCAGCAGCGTACCTATTTTTAAAACTTACCTGCGCCACCAAATTCTGCTACGACGGCAAAAAGTACCAAGTCTCGTTGTAAAACAGCGACGGCGACGGCAAAATACAATGAAAATATGGTGTCCAGGTTCAACTTCCGGTCGCGCGTTCCCGTCCTAAAATACGGCTTGCTTTAAGGCCGGTTTACAGTTCGCGCGAATTGGTCGCGCGAAGGAGAGAATTTGTCACTGAGCATGCGCGAGGGTTATTTATGGCAAATTTCGTCATTCTACTTGATTCGCAGCGACTGGCGAAAGAGTTGAAAATTTTCAACTTTTTCGCCAGTCGCCAGCGAACGAATTAAAGTTTAGCCAATCAAGAGCCAGGATTTTTGCAAGTTTGCAAATTTCAAGAAGAACAAAAAGCAAAATGGCGCATGTTTTAACAAGAAGTATGGACAGTTTGAACATTGATTTGAACAATCCTCAACTGTTAGCATTCCTGATGCAAAAACAGGAAGAACTAGCGATGCAGCAAACGCAATCTTCTGATACCACAGAAAATCTGAATCTGGCAGCTACATCATTACCCTAAGCAACAACAACAGGAGTATTAATAGTATTTGACGAAGAGATTTTCATTGAGGAAATCAGGAATTTGCTTTGCTTGTGGGACACAAGAACCAGGGCATATAAAGATTTGACGAAAAAGAACAGCGCATGGGAAAGTATTTCCAAAACATTTGGCAAGGATGGTAACTACAGCTAAAATATATTTGGATGGCTCTGTCCTCTGTTTATATATCTTGTTTGTTTATGACAACTAAATTTTCTGTCTTTAGTAAATATGTATCTGTGTATAAAACATATTAGGGACGAAGCATTATTTTTTTGGAGGGGGGGGATTCTGTGTTGTTGTCTCTGCAAACAATTTTTTTGTGGTTGCTTCTTACTGCTTACAATTTTTTTCTAGCTCGTGACTGCGGTAACACCGCGGGAAAACGTCTGCGCAATTTATTAAATAACAAACAACTAATTACTCGTTTTTCAATATTTAATAAAAACAGCAATTCTAAAATAGATAAATGGTCCAGTAATGCTTGTTATTTCTTTTTCTGACATATGTACACTAAAAATGGTAAACGTTTCATTCTCTTACTTTCTGTTCATTTTATCTAAAGAACTATTGATTGAAACAAGGGCGTCTATAATCCTTATAGACGCCTTGTTGTACTAAAGATATTAAAACTGGCAACCTATGGCTATATCCACCTGGCAAGCTGCACATGACACAATGAACCAGGGCCTTTCTTAAAAAATCGTTAGTGGGGGGGGGGCATAATCGAAAGGGGACGTAACACGGAGGTGGTATATTATAGGTGTGGAAAGGGGGGTCTGAATTTTTGTATTCTTGAGTCTCTGTGGCTTGATTTCCTGCATTTTCAGAGACAATTTTTTATATATCCCATCTAAATGGAGCCAGGTTTTGTTGTGAGAATACCATAATTTTCTTCTAAACTCAGTTTTTTGCTTATATTTTGGACAAAAGGGACCTTCACTGGGGGGGGGGCAAAATAGCTTACTGGGGGGGCTAACATGGGGACTTGGGGGCATTTGTCCCCCCAGCCTATCTGTTAAAAAAGGCCCTCCAATGAACCATTTTTGTAGCATAAAACCTTGGTTATTGAATAAACGTCATTAAACAGCTCATAAAGTTTGCAAACGTTTTTTTTCACTTTTCGTATGTGCAGACAATTTATTTGGACTTTTTCGCTTTTGCAAACAATTTTTTAAGGATTTATCATCCCCCCTCCAAAAAAATAATGGTTTGTCCCTTATTTCTGTTGAAATACTTGGTCATGTGCTTACACACAGGAGAATACTACAGCGTTCTGCTGACAAGAGTCAGAGAAAAATCATCCATTTCAAGTATAATTTTCTCTCCTGATTTCCCTCTGGTAGTTTTCTCCAAAAATATAATTATTATTTGGCTATAGAATCTATAGATGGTTTGACAAATTGTTTAAACTTTTAGCAAATTTTAAATTTGTCAATTTCATTTCTTTAGTGGACTATTTGAAAAAAACATGGAAGAATCTGAAAGATAATTTCTCTAAATGCTTAAAACGAAGAGAAAAAATGACACTATCTGGTGCACCGGCTCAGTCATTGCCGAAATGCAAATTATTTGATCAATTGTCATTTCTTCGTGACACTGTAGCAAATAGACCTACTGTAAGTAACATTACAGTTCCAACTGATGATAGAGAGAGATCCATTTTTACAACACCAGACAGTCCATTGGATTCTCAACTGATTGAAGACCAAACCCCTACTCAATCTATTTCATCGAAGAGAAAATTAGACAGAAATTCTACTACAAGCAGTGACAGAAAGAAAATTCAAAATAGTGATGAATTTATCAATCCAGTGGATCTGGCTTTATTGAAAGCACTTAAAGATGATACCCCTCAACCACCACCATTAGTGATCCTGACATTGCCTTTGCTCATAGCATTGTGCCAATTCTTAAGGAATTGCCTCCAAAAAAAATCGCCTTGCAAAAGTCGAAATTCAAAAACTGCTCATTGATTACGAGTTTGGAAATGAGTAAAGTGGAGATGAGTCAGACAAAGATTAAAGCACTATTTTTGTGTTAGGTGTGTTGAGGGTTCACTAGGGTTGATATTTTTCTTGTACACATCGTGTCCCACAAAAAATAGAAACACACAGTTCTCTTTAGTACAATATATCTGTATAGAATGACAATAATTGAGGGAGAGAAAGTTTGTTGACTCTATTTTTGTGGGACATATTGTAGATATAACTTAAAGCAGCATTATATTTATATATTTAAGTACAATCCTTTACAGGATAAACTTCAGGTAAATGTAGCCCAGTCTCAGATGATTAAGTGTGATGAAAACTGATGTGAAAAATATGTTGTATTTGAAAAATATGTTGTATTTTAAACAACATGTACTTAATGTTGAATATATATATTTAATTTAAGAAAAATATTATTTGTTTTTATCAAATGGATCACATGTTCTTGATATGTAATCCCATTGCCATGGTACTGCACCAACACCAACAAAATAGTCCCTAAAATTATCACGAATTTGCTTGGCATCTTTTGCGTAGTTATTTGAACCTTGATTAGAAAGTGGTAGTGAACCATCTCCCTCGATTTCTTCGTCCATCCATCCTTTTTCGGCATAATCAGCAGGACAGTAGGCATTGTCAAGATTTCTTCCATGCATGAGAAAGTTGTGTAGAACAACTACTGCTTTAGTAATAGATACGACAGTATCAACATTGGCTATAATAGGTCTGCGAAATATTCGAAACCGTGAAGCACAAATCCCAAATACATTTTCAACATTTCTACGAGCTCTAGAAATTCTATAATTTGCGATTTGTTCTTTTCCCCCAAGATTTGAACGAGCATAAGGCTTCACCAGGTTTTCTTTCAAAGGAAATGCCTCATCTCCAACAAACACAAATGGAAACTTTTTGGCAGTACCTTTCAATGCTCTAGGTTCTGGGAGATTGAGGGAATTATCCTCTATTGCCCTCCCTATGTAGCAGGAACTGAAAACTCCACCATCACTTTGCCTACCAGCATCACCAATATCAACTAGAGTGAATTCATAATTGGAATTCACAACAGCCATTAAAACAATGCTGCGAGTTTTCTTATAATTAAAATAGTACGAGCCAGAACGAGCAGGGGCTTGCATCACTACGTGCTTGTCATCTATTGCTCCAAGACAATTTCCAAAATTCCACTTTGATTCAAATTGATCAGCAATTTTAACCCATTCTTCTTTTGTTGACGGCATAGAAAGAAACCCATTCTGCAATAGTTTATCCCAGATCACATCTGAAGTATCTTTTATTATCTTACAAACTGATGCTTTAGACATTCTGTAGCTGTCTGCAATAGTACTTTGGGCATCACCAGTAACTAAATAACGTAAGGTAACACACAATCTTTCATCAGGACTTATTGGTTCTCTTTTCATAGATGACTTGAGTATCGAGGGTGCAATGTACCCATCAAGTAATTCCTCAAATTTGGAAGGTGTCATTCGAAACTGTTTGAAGAAAAAATGTTTATCAAATAATCTCATGTCCTTGATCAATAAATGGTATTCGCCCTTCAGTTTTCGTTCCTTGAAAAGCTGACGAACCCAACATCTTCTTACTTTCTTTTTTTGAGTTAACAAATTTGTTTCTGATCTTTGTCTTATTTCTCCTTCGTAAAATTAATAACGAAATTATTTGCCTTCTTGTTAACCTCGGCGCCATTTTGTTAAACTTTTTTTCGCGCGAATTTTAAAATGTGTAAACCCGATTCGCTATGTTCGCGCGAATAATTCTCCAGTTCGCGCGACCAATTCGCGCGAACTGTAAACCGGCCTTAAGGTCGCTAATACCAAGCCGGTGTCACAGCGGATAGTGTCCCCCGCAGAAAGTGTCCCCCCGGACACTATCTGCTACCGGATACTGTGTC
This sequence comes from Trachythela sp. YZ-2020, assembly GCA_016169945.1. NCBI lineage: Eukaryota > Metazoa > Cnidaria > Anthozoa > Malacalcyonacea > Clavulariidae > Trachythela > Trachythela sp. YZ-2020. The sequence goes on from JADLSH010000030.1 coordinate 597,906, forward strand.
CCCGGACAATATCTGCTAGCAGATACGGTCTCCCCGGACACTATACGCGACGCGGATAGTGTCCCCGCTCGCGGATTCTGTCCCCCCCCAAGAATTGCTGAGATAAGTTTTAGTTCTTGCGTTCTTTGGTCGAAATATAGTGTGATTTTTGCATTGTCGCGGAAACAAATTTACTCGTTTATTTTCTGCTTTGAAAGTAATACACATACGCTTCATTTTACAGGTGCTAAATGACGCATGTTATCGCGTTCCAGACAAAAATATTGAGTTCATTGATTGGAACAGGAAGGTTAGCATTGTTATTGTTTATAATGCGTTGTTCCACAGGCGGTCGTACTCGGTTCGTACTCGGTTCAGTAAGGACTTTTATTTAAATTTTAAAGCTTGATATTGCTTGCCAAATATACAAAATTTACTTTGTGAAAGAGAGAAATAAACAAAATTTACTTGCCGGATTGGTTTTTGACCGGTGACTTCAATATTATGAAATTAATAATTTTTCATGACCCCTAATTTCGCGACTATACTAACCAGGGCCGGATTAACGTCGCGCGAGGCCCGTGGCAGATTTTCAGCGCGAGGCCCCCAACCCCCTCCCCCTCGTTATGAAAACCTTTGAATTCAAAGACACACAAAATTGTGAAATAATTGTTTTCAATTTTTTCCGCAATTTCGCAGCCAAGTTATCTCCACCAGGATTTCTGAATAATTTTCCGTTACGTATTGCATATTTTCCTAGGGCCTTCTGCCAACCCTAGGGGCCCTAAATTCGCGAGGCCCCTAAATTCGCGAGGCATCTAAATTCGCGAGGCACCTAAAATTGGCGTGTCCCAATAGAAAATAGGCGTGTTCTCGTAAAAATGGGCCTGGCACAGTAAAGCGCGAGGCCCCCATAAGCGCGAGGCCCGCGGCATATGCCGTCTGTCACGTGGTTAATCCGGCCCTCCTTCTAACCAATGTAAAAATAATATTACAGAGGTTGGCAGAGTCGCGAAATTATGTGTCACGGAAAATTCATCGACTTAATACGAGCCAGCTAAGTAGATTTTGTTTATTTCTCTCTCTTAAAGGTAAATTTTGTTTATTTGGCCATAGAATAGGAGATGACTAGAAGGGCCACTTGAGGCGGAACCTTTGAAGTTTTTGTTGCTGCGCATGTCGCATTACGCATGTTCATTACCATTATCCTAGCCAGTCATTGCATTTTCTGGCCAATGAACACGCTGAAATGGCTGGTCCGCCATTATTCTGGCCAGAAAACTGCATAAAAATAGGGGGTCACGTCGCACTGCTGAGTGGACCTAGGCCTTCTGGTCATTTCCTATTCTGTGATTTGGCTAACAATATCAAGCTTTAAAATTTAAATAAAATTCGTTACTGAGCCGAGTACGACCAGGCTGCCTGTGGTTGTTCCAGTGTAGGTAGCGATAAACGATATGTTTGTGGGTTAATTGTAGGATCTAACTATACCTGAAAAATATAACAAGAATTTCGACGTTTCAATTCGAGCGAAGGCCCTTCGTCTGTAAGTTGGTAGACTTCCCAAATACTATTTCAAATAATTTTAAATGTTGGAGCAAATCTTAAATTTCCCTAGAAATTCCTTAAAAATTTCATTTTTCTAGAAACATCCGAGGTCCAAATTTTATCAGTTTAAGTTTATATACATTCTTAAAGTATTTGTAAACAACAATTTTAATATAAACTTAGTGTTATTAATTAACGAGAAAAAATGTAACATCAAAAAACAAAAACAGTTTTCAAGGTAAAGACATGATCCCCAAATATGATACACTTCATGACATGTCATGAGTAACTACGCAATTTTCAAGTTACTTGGAACATCAAACTCCATGTCACAGACACCACAAATATATCCAAGTGCTGCACAACAAATGTATTTTTTTATGCCTTTCAAGGTAGCATCCTTTTGAAAATCTCTTCCTACAAACATCACATTCATAAGGTCTGTGTCGTGTGTTTTTATGTATTGCTAAATTGCCAGCTTGAGAAAATCTCTTATTGCAAACATCACATTCATAAGGTGTGTGCTCGTTTATGTCTTGCTAAATTGCTTGATTGAGAAAATTTCTTCTTGCAAACATCACATTCATAAGGTTTGTCTCCAGTGTGTGTTCTTTTATGTTGCGCTAAATTGCTTGATGTAGAAAATCTCTTCTCACAAATATCACATTCATAAGGTTTGTCTCCCGTGTGTGTTCGTTTGTGTGTTGCCAAATCATATGACTGAGAAAATCTCTTCTTGCACACATCACATTCATAAGGTTTGTCTCCAGTGTGTGTTCTTTTATGTCTTGCTAAATGGTCTGACTGAGAAAATCTCTTCTTACAAACATCACATTCATAAGGTTTGTCTTCAGTGTGTATTCTTTTATGTGTTGCTAAATTGCCTGACTGAGAAAATTTCTTCTTACAAACATCACATTCATAAGGTTTGTCTTCAGTGTGTATTCTTTTATGTCTTGCTAAATTGCCTGACTGAGAATATCTCTTCTTGCAAACATCACATTGATAAGGTTTGTCCCCAGTGTGTGTTCTTTTATGTCTGTTTAAGTCTCCCGAGTGGAGAAATCCTTTCTTGCAAACATCGCATTGATAAGGTTTGTCTCCAGTGTGTGTTCGTTTATGTTTTACCAAATCGTAAGGCTTTGAAAATCTCTTCTTACAAACATCACATTCGTAAGGTTTGTGTCTTCTTTCTTCTCTTGCTAAGTCCAAGCTGCTCGATGTTGAAAACATCTCGTCACAATGATCTGAAATAATGTTCTATTAAGCACGTACTAGTCACAAATCCTAATCACCAGCATAGAAAGTATCAAAATAATATAAAATTTGGCTTCTTTCAAATTTCAAAATAGCTGCTTCGTGTTTATTTTTTCGCGCTATAGTGTTATCCAAATGATTGTGAAATCCGCTGAGATTTTGAACACGGGCGGCTAAAAACGTTGTTCACACTGATCTATATATTACAATAGAATATAGAAAATTGTGCTCCGATTTCGGTCGAAAGCATCAGTGGTTGAAAGATGCAGTCCATCGTAATATTTATTAATAACAAACGTAAATTTTGAGTTCTTTTTTAGTGTTGTAATTGTTTTGAGTTCTTTTTGAAATCTCAACAAATACGGGGGGTCCGCAAATCACACATAGATTGGAGACGCCATAGTCGTTTCGTCGCCCGTGTTTTCAGCCCTACGCCCCGGTGAGAGTGACTTTGTACGGTTTTGCTGTGAATATCCAGTTTGTGAGATCTAAACAGATTAAAACAAAAAAAAAAGACTGCCTATCTTGAGACATTGAACATGGGATTTTTACTCCAGTTACGTATAAAGATCATCGCTGTCATGACGTCTCACGCGGGAAAAGTTCTCGTCAGTAAGAGTTTTGGCGGGAAATGTACAGGTAAAAGCATGATCCGTTAATGTAGTGGTGGTGGGAGGCTAGAAAGCAAAGCACCCCCCGAAAATGTTTAAAAAAATCAGTTTCTAGAGCACATCATACATACATATATTACATACATATATTATTCAGCTCACTCCCCGTTGGGGCTTTTCCGTGACCGATTACATCAAGTATTTCGCTTACCTATATTACGTACTTAGCCTTACAACAATTTTGACATTACTTTCCTAATCTAGGGAAAGCTGACTGGGTGAGTTAGGATATATGCGGGAGGAAACCGGAATGCCAGGAGAAAACTCACGGCTTTCGGCAGAGCGCTGACTTACTCTTTTCACACGAGTAGAGTCACAAGCGAGAATCGAACCAACAACTCAGATGTGAAAGGCGCTTGCTCTGACGACTGCGGCACCGAAGCCGCCACAGAAGGCATTCGAAGCAAAAAACTAGGAGCACTAGAGGGTGAAAATACCACACACTAATACCGTTACGACACCCACCCATAAGTAACTGAAAACTATGAGAATTAATGATGTACTATGGATATTAAAATATCTTTCTGTGAGATCAAAGTCAAAGACTAGAAGAAATTTCATGGATGAACTATTAATAAACCCTACATTTCTTGTTATATCAAACAGGCTATAACTACTCTGTCTAACACCAGACAATATTAACTTGTCGAAGGGAGAGACACCAGCACTGTAGCATTAGCTGTTCTGTATCAACATTAATGTTCTCTACCAACATTATAGTTGTGTATTAATTGTACTCTTTCATTGTTGATTTCTGACTGAAGTTTTTAAAGTAACTTGTTGTGATAACGTCTCAATGGACTGTCAAAATAAATATATCATATATATTTGCTTATATTTCCCCAAATATAGGAGCAATATGCTCCTGTAAAGGAGCCTGTCATGGCATGTTTCTATACTATAGCTTTCTTATTTATCGCTGTACTTAACTCCTTTGTTTTGATAAAAACAGTTTTGGAAACCCTCAGACAGAAATACAAAACATGCGAAAGCAGTGAAACTGAAAAAGGCACCAGTTTTGCATCTTTCGCGCCGGCAAGCTTACCGACGACAGTTAGATTCAGTTAACGTTCTTTACTAACACTGCCATATTTGCTTCTGACAACGCACTTATAAATGCCAGTGTCCTCGTTTTGTACGTTCTTAATCGTTAATAAAAATGACGTCCATTTCGCATTCGGAATCTTGTTTTCTTTCTTACACGAACAACCTTGTTGTTCTTATACCAGGTCATTCTCCAGCTAGATTTCCAGTTCAAGAAATCGCATTTCAGACGGGCAGTTTTACCAACTGAAACCGGTGATGCGTTTACTAATTCTGGTCGACGACCTATATAAGAAAAAAGTTTATTTTAAGTTTGTGAGTTTACGGCAACCACATATTATATCAGACATATTGATTGTTGTCGCTTGTTTTTCTGGTTAAAGTAACCAATTGCAATCCACAAACAAATTGCATGTTTCGACACTCCTATCAAGTGTTTCATCGTCGCATTGTCGTAACGACAATCCATAGCATAGTGCAGGGCCTTTTTTAAGAAATCGTCAGTGGGGGGGCATCATCGAAAGGGGACGTAAAAAGTAGGTGGTGTATTACAGGTGTAGGAAGGCGAAGGAGTCTCTGTGGCTTGATTTCCTGCATTTTCACAGACAATTTTTTATATATCCCATCTAAACGGAGCCAGGTTTTGTTGTGAGAATACAATAACTTTCCTCTAAACTCAGTTTTTTTCCCTTTTTGGCTTATACTTTGGACAAAAGGGACCTTCAGTGGGGGGGCAAAAATAGCTTACTGGGGGGGCGAACATGGGGGCTGGGGGGGCTTTTGCCCCTCCAGTACATTAGTTAAAAAAGGCCCTGGCATAGTGGAGTGATGAGAAAGAGGAACTTTGAGCAAGTTATTACAAGTTTTGAATGCACTGTAAAAATTAGCCTACCATGTCCCGACAAATGAACTAATGAAGTCGCCACTTCTCACTCGCCCCACTCAAAAGGTTTTTAGAAACACCATGCACTAATGGCTCTTACCTGACGACTCCAGGGAACAGAACAAAACACAGAAGATAAAGCCAAGTGTAGCGAGCATCCTGCCGCGGATATTTCTGACCTCGTCTAAAACAAACAATATTATAAATCAGGTTTCAAATGTATGTACTACATTCTTCATAAGAATCTCGTATATAGGATTGTCATTCTCATTAATAAATCACGAAGGAAATCATGACCGTGAAGAAGTTTGTATATCCGACGTACTCAAGGGTCAAGTCCTACTGAACGCTTTCAACAAAACGAATCACAAGCTATATATTAATATCTTGAGTGCGTGGTGTCAGTGTAGGTAGCGTCTATACAATAAGCTTCGGGTCTTTAGAATCAAACTACCTGAAAAACTCAGCAAGAACTTCGACGTTTCGAGCGAAGGCCTTCGTCTGGAAGTTAGTGAGGCAATTTGCGGCTGGGCAGGTTTTAACTTGTACATGTTTATATATAATGTTACAGTACTCTGAATTATTCTACAGTAAATTGCTAGATTGTATTGTAAATATAGAATTTATAGTGCACAAGAGCCTTACCTGATTTCGTCTGGTTCTGTAGAGACACTTCAAGAAGTATAACTGCTTCAACAACTCCCAACTAAGCAGCTAGATTTCTCAGCCACTATAGCAGCTGAGCTCAGTGTTTCCACAACTCAAAGTCCAAATTTCCTCTTTCGCGCGTAGAATTTCCTTGATTAAAATATGGTCATTTTCATAGTATGATTGATTTGTTTTAAGCGTTACACACTGCCAAAAAAGTCTCAAAATTCTATCAGATTAATGTTAAATCAAATTCATTTTGAGGTATTATAATATATTCTGGGAAGATCGATGGTGGTGAATTTGGTGGTTTAAAAATAGGCCAGTGAGTTCAAGTGGCAATACTTCACATAGCAAGAATAATATTGAATACTGGTCACGTGTTGCACGTCAGTACATAAGACAGCGCAATGTGAAGCAGGTGGGCAATTTGTCGACGCTGGCTCATTTCTTCTTAAGTTGCCATTTTCGCGCCGAAGAGCAAAGGTATAAACTTTCGGAGAATATTTTAGCTGTTTACTATCAAATATGGTTATCAAACAGTTGATAATCTTACTGAGGAAGGCCAACGGTTTCTAAAAAGCTAAAGTACGTCGAAATCGGCTTTGGAATAGAATATATTTTCACCGGGGAAACATGAAATAAATGGATGCTGACATCAATCACAAGATTTTGCCCATGGCTACAGAGCTAGTTGGATTTAAGCAAATATTAAAAAGTAAGTGAAAATGTGAACTTTGTGAATTATACTTTCATTAAAATGTTTCAGAAGGTCTCCTAATGCCAAACTAAACGGGTGACAGAGCTGTCAGTTTACCCATATTTCAATGTTTATGTTGAATTGACCCATCTTCTTTGAAGTATAGCTTGAAAGTTAGGGTATGCTCATCACTTGAAATTAGGTTTAAATCAAAGTTTTATCTATAGTATTTTTATTAGAATTAAAATTATTCATGGGAAAAATGCGCCAAAGGGTTGAAATTGCCCTTGTAAATGTACACTATTTTGACATGTTTGGGTTAGTATTTGGAAAAGCTGTTCTGGAAGGAAAATATGTCTTGAACAATACTGGTTGATTCCTAAATTGTAACTAGTGTTCTGTAAATCACAGAAAATTGAAAAAAATCTGGTCCATCAACAATATTTTGGATTGCATGAGGTCCCGAATAGAGCTTATTTCAATGTTGAATCTGTTTATCGGGAAAAACTTTGAAAATTTAGTAAATCAAGAATTTGACTATGCTCGTCACTCAAAACCATATTTTACTAATTGCTTTTTTACCTGGTTTTGTAGCAGAGCCAGTTATATGACCATGAAAAATGCACGCGATATAAATTTTCAGTCCTTGAAACTCAGGTCGGCATTCGGCAATGCCGACCTAAATGCCGACCTGCAAAGCGATATGTGTAGATTTAGGTCGGCAAAATTTTGCCGATCTACTTTCAAATACGTCTCGGCATTTTTTTCCGCGAACGCATCTTTCATATACGCATTTTCAACGATGATGTTTTAATTATCAGGTTTTGACCATTGACACTTGAAGTATTATGTAAAAGTACTGACACTGTAATCTTAACATGTAATGACTAAATATACAACAACAAGACCTTAGCTAGAGTGCTAGACTATTAGCTATAGACCTTAGCAAAGACCTTAGCAAGACCAAAGATCTTAGCTAGACCTTAGCAAGACTTATTAGCTATTCATGACTCCCGTGAATAGGCAAATATTTTAGCGCTCACGATCTTGTCATTGGCTGTCAATGGAATTTGCTTGCTCATGGTCATGCTATATATACATGCACTGTTCGATTGGAGTTCATAGATTTTGTTAGTTGTTTTGTTTGCTATTGGCATTGATTGCAATTAATTGCTGTTTATAAATACGCGTATTTGCAGCAAGCAAATTAAATTTTCATTTGGATATTGTCTATTTGTTTTGAAAATATTTGCCGACCTAGATTGAGAATTATCGCTTTTAGGTCGGCAATTTCTTGCCGACCTGAAATTTCGGGAGTTTCAAGGACTGAATTTTTAGCTCAGAATATGGGTGTGCCATCCATCACCAACTGCAGCCCCCTTAAGAAAATGTTATAGCAATTTGGTATTGATTCATATGTTACTGTTTTGTGTTTACAAAATTATTGGTAGAGTAACTGGCATATCATTTTCTATTTTGGCTTGGATTTTAAATACACCTTGGGCATTATTGGCCTACATTTGCCTTACAATTCCCATGTTTTTGGCCATTTCTGCAAAGATTTACGCCCGTATTCTAAAAGCTCACTCACACTCACACTCAATGAGTGGAGGTTCAATCTGAGCTTTTCATGAGTGTCAATGCTGTTTTTTAATAACTGGAGGGTGAGTAGTCACATAGTAAGGTACGGCACTAACCCTCCAGCTATTCAAAAACAGAATTAACACTCAAGAGAAGCTCAGATTGAACCTCCACTCATTGAGTGTGAGTGTGAGTGAGCTTTTAGAATACGGGCGTTAGTATTATTTATGTTTTTTCTTGCAGATAAATTATTCCATGTTGTTGATATAACACTGTCAAGTCTTGTAAAAGGCTCTTATTAATCATCTTGGGTCTTTTGGAAATATAATATTCACACAACATGCTCTTTTATGTAAGCTCTCAATGATGAGGAAATGGCTACACATTGACATTTTGTTTGGCGATTGTGCTTACTTTATTCAAAACGGTGTTCTGAGGTCGTCATTATGTCAGTGCTTACTATCAGTCATTCATAGTGCACTTAGTAATGTTAGCCAAATTTCATGATTATACAAATTGTTTTGAGAAACTAACAGTAGTTATGTGAATTAGACCTGGTGTGTTTACAAACTTTAGAATAATAATTTAAGTAAATTTGACTTTTATTGTATTTATACCATGTGTTTATCACAAGTAATCCTGTATTTATATATCAGCCTTATAAAATGATTAAAAAAGTATTGAAATGTCGACAAACATGTTGTATAATATTTGTTATTGATATGCATATTTAGATTTAATTAAATTACATCTAATTCCTTTGCTCAAATAAGCACTAAAATACTGGAATCTTTCAGATCAGTGAAGAATATTATTGTTCCTTATATAGCTAAGTATTTAATCTGTTTCTGTTTAATTTAAACAAATGATGGGGAAGTAACTTGGGGAATATTGATGGCTTTCTCAAAAAGAATGAGCTTGCCTGTTTTCAAATCATAAAAAGAGAAAAAACGGAGCAAAATGACTTCTTTAACATTTTAAAACCTTTGGGAAGCATTGCTAAATGTTTCCCATTAATTTTTGCAAAGTTTCATTTGATTGCAATGCTGTTTTATCAACTTGAAAAGCGGAGAAATCTACGAAACACTCCTTCGATGCGTCGCCATATTGAATTTCTTCAACTCGCCTCAGGGATTGCGCTAAGTTTCGCTCATAAACTAGCGCATGCTTGCGCATGCTCAGACAAAATGCCCACCTGTTCGCAATGTGTGAACGATAACTAGAAAAAAGTACGAAAATATGCAACAAATTGTTAAAATATCAAATAGTATTGCCAGTAATACATCAATTTTACTCTTACCAAAATTTCCTTAGATTTCCTTGATCCTTGAAAATTCCTTTTTATGGTCAAAAATTTCCTTGAAAAAGGAAATTTCGTTTAAAGTGGAAGACGTGATACTTTGGTAGTAAATTGATCCCATTTATCCGTGTTTAACAGCGGTGTTGAAAGCTTCGACATATTTCACTCAAACTAAAGTTAATATTGAAAATGCACATGCGTATTATATTGATTTAGAGGGTTAATCCGGAAATATATGTTTTCAAAAGTGTTCTAGCTGTTTAAAACAACAAAAGGAACAATATGAGAGCAGAACGATACTAATGGCAAATTCTACATTGGAAAGTTTGGAATAAAATATATAATAAGGCATTAATAATGCATTAATATGTAACAGGCCGAACTCCCTAAAGGCCGGTTTACAGTTCGCGCGAGTACGTCGCGCGAACTGGAGAATTATTCGCGCGAACATAGCGAATTGGGTTTACACATTTTAAAATTCGCTCGAAAATTTTCAAACTTGCAAAAATCCTGGCTCTTGATTGGCTAAACTTTAATTCGTTCGCTGGCGAAAAAGTTGAAAATTTTCAACTCTTTCGCCAGTCGCTGCGAATCAAGTAGAATGACGAAATTTGCCATAAATAACCCTCGCGCATGCCCAGTGACAAATTCGCTCCTTCGCGCGACCAATTCGCGCGAAATGTAAACCGGCCTTAACTATAGCTGTACTATAAAACATGCACTCTCGTGCAGCAGATTGACGGTCAACCTTCAGTTATCAGAGTGAAAAAATAATGTTCAATCTTTTCATTATATATTGTAGTCTTGTATTTGGTGGCGAATAGATAGAATTAAGCGATATAGTTCAATTTTATTGCTCCTAAAACTGTCAACATTTCTACAATTGAAATACCACCAATTAAGCCCAACTAAATTGGTATCATCTCCAAGAAATCTTTGTCATGCATATTCTATATGAAAGTTCGAATTGGTTTGTGTTAGAATGGTATCAAGTATTCAAATTGATTGTTGTTTGTGTCATATTTTTTTCTAAGATGATAATCTGGGATTATGAATATTGCAAAGCAATTAACAGAATACACATGTCATCCTGTTTAAAAGGATTGTTAAATAACTAACTCGTTTGTTTATATTAGTTGTAATTGTTATTAGTTCCGATTTGTGGATCTCATTCACTAGAAGCCGGCATTCTGCGTTGCTTTGCAACATGTAGATTTCCACGCCCTAAGGTGTTGTGTAAATAAGTAAATTGTATTAGTGTCATTCTTATAAACACAAAGAAAATCATGACCGTAAAGGAGCTTGTATATCTGATACGAAATGCTGCTGATTTACATGAACCGTAAGTTCTTCTCACCAAATATCATCCATTTCTTTAAGATTATTGAAGAATACGAAGGTTTCATAGCATGATCAAGACGAATCACAAGCAAACTGATATTGAGCTATATAATATATCTTATTAGTAGAAATTGTGAGGTGTCTATTGCTTTTCCTGCATTCAGATTGGTCCAAATTTAGCCTCTAATTAACAATTATAGTCGCCTCAAGCTCGGTGATTACAAGCCTATTTTTCAAAGAGAAAAACAAACACAGAAAGTTATGAGGTCAGTTGAAAAGGCTATAGGACAAAATTCAGCGCTTTTCTCAGCGGCCGGTTATTAAAAACATGCCGGCAAAAGACGAGTGTCAAAAACATATCGAAGCGAAACAAAAACAAACAATTTCGTGAGAAAAATACTTTGGAAGGGCTCAAATACAAAGTAGAATGGTTTTAAAAATATATCACAGCTATGTTTTTGCTGAATATAACGATATAAATGAGGATAAAACGAATAATTTTCAAAATAACACTTGAGTGGTTGAGCCGTACGGAAAAAGTTTTATACATTTCAACAGCGAGAAAACGCTGCCTTTCATGGAAGAAAAATAGTGTATTTGTTATCGCTTACCTTTAAAAATGTCAAAAATATATCCCCCTTGAATTTAGCGGCAGTTTTTTCCATTTAAAACTTTGAATCAGGGTCAAAAAAGTAGAAATTGTGAGGTGTCTATTGCTTTTCCTGCATTCTGATTGGTCCAAATTGAGCCTCTAAAAAGTGATAGTCACTGCCCAGTGACTATCACTTTTTTTCAAAATGGCTTCTTCGCAAACTGCCGAATTCATTAAAACAAAAATCGGTTTTTTGAGCCTGATTCAAAGTTTTAAATGAAAAAAACTGCCGCTATATTCAAGGAGGATATATTTTTGACATTTTTAAAGGTAGGCGATAACAAATACACTACCTTTCTTCCACGAAAGGCAGCGTTTTCTCGCTGTTGAAATGAACATGTATAAAACTTTTTCCGTACGGCTCAACCACTCAAGTGGTTATTTTGAAATTTTTTCGTTTTATCCTCATTTATATCGTTATATTCAGCAAAAACATAGCTGTGATATATTTTTAAAACCATTCTACTTTGTATTTGAGCCCTTCCAAAGTATTTTTCTCACGAAATTGTTTGTTTTGTTTCGCTTCGATATGTTTTTGACACTCGTCTTTTGCCGGCATGTTTTTAATAAACGGCCGCTGAGAAAAGCGCTGAATTTTGTCCTATAGCCTTTGAAATTTCTACTAAAACAATTAGTCGCCTCAGGCTCGGTGATTACAAGCCTATATATAGGCTTGTATAATCACCTCGCCTTCGGCGACTAATTGTTAAATAGTATCTTTAAACAAAACAGTCGCCCCCACTCTCCTAAGTATAGTCCCCTCCCCTTCATTTCGCTAGGAAACTATTCCATGTTTTCGATCGGTAAAAAGGTATATGTGTTCTTGTCTGTTGATTGGCAAGAATTTCATGACTAATTCAATCAATTTTAAAAATACTTTTGTACTGTTCCCATTACTGCCCAACGCAATTTCCGCAAAGCATTCAAGGTGAAATGACTATTGAAATAGGATATATAGCCTGCACACTCCGAAAAAACGGGCGTTTACAAGTAGGGTAACAATTAATTACAATCAATTACTCAAATTCCAAAGGAAAGATAGTCTTGATTAATTTGTATATTTTGTATAGGTAATTTTCTGCTTATAATAAGACATTGAGTAGTTCGCGCTATACTGAAGCAGGATATATTTCCACAATGTAAGGCCAAGTGTACGGTATGTGACGACATGAATTAATATAATCATACATAAACATTATTAACCACATACATAGATGGGAATTGGAGGCAACTTTGTTCGCTGGCTGAATTGGAGCTAAGAAGAATAGGTCTTCCTAACATCAGGGTTGGAAGATTTTTTCTCATTTGCATGGCCACCTTCGTTATCGTTTAAAATCTTCTGTGAATTTGTAAGCTTAACCAGCCCATTACTCACTTTACTTTATGCCATTGTAGAAAGTTGATGGCAGTAACAACAAAAATATTGGACAAAGCTACCAATTTTTTTGGCCAATAAATAATCGGTTAAGTTAACACTTCCTAAATAAACTATTTGCTATTTTGGCTTATCGTCGTCCCGGACTTCCTGACTGCATACATCCTGTGCGCATAGACTTTCAGTGTAAATTCTTTAGATAAAATCTTCCTTAAGTGTGAATAAAATTTCCTTCTTGCAATCATTACATTACTTGAACGGCTTGACGGATCAGGAAATTCCACAAGGAAATCATAACATTGGTATTTGCAAAATCAAAGCAGATGGAAATGTATTGTACATACCGACTGGGACTAACTGCGAGAACTAGAAATCTTGTGTAGTCCGAATTTGTTGTTTTGAAATCAACATCTTATACAAATAAATCTTGACTTAAAGTGAAGTGAATATATTAATTGTGTTCCAGTTCTAAGACTGAATTATTTTGATCCATCCCTATAGTACTGGATCAATATTCTTCACCAGGTATCCAGTTTCATCGCGTGAGCAAAATAAAGCAATATGATTGGCGAATTTTCTTATGAATTATTATCGAGTTTGAAATTTTAATAATGTTTCAGGTAGTTTTATCTTAAAGACCCTCAGCATATCATATACCTTATTTAATAGCCATATAAACATGCAAGCTGAACGCAGTTACTTACAGGAAAGCAATAACTTTATAGTTTTTTTTACTTAAACCAGAGTAGCAAAACGTACTTGATATTTCACCTGATCGCGGTCAAATCGTAAACTTTAATGATTTACACCTTCTTAAACCAATGCATTGTAAAACTTCGTCAAAAACAATGGAATATAATTAACTATATTAAGACATCTATAGTTTGATTTTCGATTATACATAATTAACCAGTAGGTTATACAAACGAAAACAACGTGTTCACGATTAGGACGTAACGTGTTCGCGTTATTTAACTATTTTTGTGCAGAGATAAATTAATTAATATGTAAATTATTTAGTAGATGCAGTCGAAAGTCCACCACGCGACTCGAGCTAAACAAAAAGAGTAAAACAAAATTTTTTCTTGTAAAAAGTGTAACTCAATTAACCTGAATCGATAACTTTTAAGAACGCGCTCCTCCAACCCTTGCCGAGATGATTACTGATCAGACACGTGTACATTCCCTCGTCTTCTTTGGTAACATCATTTAAATGAACTCTTTGTCCGTGTTTTCCTGTTTTTTTGTCAACATCAAACGCATCGTATTGTTGCGGATTGATCATTGTGTAATAGGACGAATTCATCGATGGCGCGCTTTCGTCGAATCTAAGCTCCGGGTAGTTGGGTGGTAGTTTCTTCCAATGGAGCCATCGGAAGTCGGTTAACATTGGATTGAACAGTTCTATGCATTGAAATGTAACGTTGTCGCCAACTCTGGCGGTTTTGTTGACTGGGAAATGAGCTGATAATACCGGTCGTATAGGCCCCTTTTCTATAAAAATTTACAGAATCACAGTTGATAAGTATTAAGAAGTTCAATATTAAGTAATCCAATGGGTTATAGCTAGTGACTGTAGCTAGTGGACACCTTGTGGTAAGCGACAACTATATATATTTGCTCTATCTCTATGATATCGAGCACACTTTGGCATTTCGTGAACCAAAACACGCTCATATACCGTAAACCTCCGACTATAAGGCCTATATTCCGGGAGGGGCTAATACATGGACTACATTTGGTGTTAGTAATATTTATTGTGAATCAAAATAATAACATTCCTAAAAGAACGAAAATAAATAACAAGCATTCATCACTTTTTCAGTTATCCACACAGTCACAGCTCACTCATCTGTAGAATCGCTGCTGTTGCCATCGCTGTCTCCGTCACATTAATAAAAACTGTTCTTGTTATAAATAAATTATGTTCTATATCTTGTTCAGTTATAAGCCCAAAGGCTTAGATAGGGGTGGCTTATATTTGGAATGTTCTGAGCGTTAATGAATATGATGGGCTTATACACGGGGGAGCATATATTCGGGGGGGGAGCTTATATTTGGAATGGTTTGATCGTTAGTGAATATAGTAAGCTTATACACAGGGGTGCTTATATTCGGGTGGACTTATAGTCGGAGGTTTACGGTATAAATATATATAATAAATAAAATCTTAAAAAAATAATTTTGCAACTTTAAGTTTCATGCAATTATGAAATCTTCAGGCAACTCTATCTTGTTTATATATAATAACAAGATACAGTTGCCTGAAGATTGCATAATTCCATGAAACTTAAAGTTGCAACAATAATTGGTCTCAAGCTTTATTACTCGGACTAGGGTACCTGCAAGGTAGGTAATGCTGCAGGAGCTTTTATTATTCTATGGCTTCTTGACCAACCCGAGGTTTATGCAACATGCACAATTTATATTCAGTAGATTGTAAATTATTGGCAATGATCCAGTGTTGCGGGCTGACTTAGCCTGGCTAGCTTGTTCTGTGTTTAGGTGTATACTCTAGCATAGTTGAATGATTGATCGATTTGTTTTTGCATTTGGATCTCCTAGTCCCCGAGTGATACTTGTGAGTTTTCTGAGTAATAGCTAAAGCGTGAGAATAACTTTTACTCACTGGCCAAGCTTACAAACTTACTAGACTATTAACTAATGTTTACATTACCACCACGTCTAGTATTACAACATTATATATATATATTTATATATATATATATATATATATATATATATATTTTCGCTTAACTCAAAACTGGTCTGCAACAGGCTGTTTCATCTGTAAAAGAATCATCAGGCAGTGACAAGTATCGAAAGAAATTACCGCTTATACAGTACTGCCTAGAAGTAACTTAACACAAATACGCGGTTAACCGCGGGTCACACGCGGTTTGACCGCAGGCGCCCGCGGTCTGCCCGGAGGCCGCCCGCGGTCTGCCCGGAGGTTGCCCGCGGTTTCCCCGGGGGCTGCACGCGGGTCGCCCGCGGTTGTGTGGGCGTGTTGAGGTTTGATCGTAACTCACGGCGGAACACGAAAACAGTCCGACTTGCGAACTCGGAATTTTACGTGGGCAAATTAGTATTTAGAAATCAGAATATCACACGATATAATTTGGCAGTTTAATTTCGAACTTTGTCATTGGCACTACAATTTCATGTATATTGCAACCAGCCTAAAAATTTAGTAAATGGTCGTATTTGTTTAAAAAGCTTAATAGTGTGTTTTGACGAAGCAAGTCTTTTAACGTAGCTAACGTATTGCACAATTTTACCACACAAATCGCTTATTGAACACAAACACAAAAACTCAAAGCAAATCTCCCAATAACTAGTCTGTAAATTTGGTAAAAAAAATTCTGGAATGCTGTCTGGGTCAATGGAATACTGTTTGGCAAAGTTCTGATATAGACGGACATGCAAAAGTAATGCAGCTTGTTTCTCAATGCAATGTAAGCTGACTCTTGAAGAAATAATTCTTACAATATTGACATATACCTGTTATGTAGAGAGTCAATTAAAATATTTGTAAATAGACTGACAGACAATATTATGTTTGTTTGAGTGAGCAAGCGTAGTAGCGGCGTATATATATATATATGATTGAGTACGTATCTCAGCCGAGGTAGATACTGTATATAGTATTGCAGACGATGACATATGGTAGTTCAATAAACACTGCTAAGAATGGCTGCCGCACGTAATACAAATACGGAAGTTGTTATTCGGGCATAGTTAAATTATCTATTAACTATGATTCGGGTTAGCGTATACTGTACGTAGCGTAAGGATACATAATTGTGAGTATTGTCTATCTCCATATGATATGTTCTATATATCACTGCGAGTTACAATTCAGAGTAATCAACGATAATATATATGGCAAATATTCATACCTCTAGACTTGCTTTTAACTATTGAAGCGATGATGTAATATACAATAACAAATATCTTTTCCGGAGGCTAGTCCCCAATGGGAAAGACTCGTTGAAGAAATTATAGTCCCCAATGCAGAGATATTCGATCCATAAATCTCTCAGTGATATACTGATGCGTTCAGAATAAATACAAACTTAAAGCTATCTATTCACCGGCGTTGCCCGGCGCGCTAATGAGTATTTTGGTATTTCCGGGACGTGGGATGAGAACTTGTAAACAGTATGGAGATTACAAAACGAAAATTTGTCAGTATAATTGAAAGAACATGCACGGTGTATTTTTCAACGGGATTTGCAAGCAAAATCAAAGCAAACATTGTGCGGGAAAGCTTTATATAAGCGAAGTGAGAGATCTGAGATTGAGACCCGAGTTTGATACGGGCTTTTCTTAATACAAGAAAGATTATTGATGGATTTGATACACATTGGACACACTAGAGTAAGTAAATAGAAATATTTATATATTTGACTACCATAACAAATCTGTGAGGTCAAATAATCTTAGCTAAAACCATCATTTAACTATTAAAGCTTAACTTGACTTAAATTATCAAAATCGATTCTTTATTATCGTATGTTATACATGTATGTATAACTTTGGGAGTTTGTGTCGCATAAGCCCAGCTCTCTGTTACATATACACGTAACTACAATACACGGAAAGATGCGACAAAATCTGACTTGCAAACGTAAAGGCATGCGCTTACAATAATAGTTAAATATTTTTTATAAATTAATGCGTTCTTGACTTCGGAATTTGCATGCTATATAAACCCTTTTCTACAGGCTTTTAAACTGATACGCGTATGACAAAAAGTTACTAGGTTTATTTACGCATGTAAAAATCTCACATCTTGTTAACAAGTTGTTGGCTTAACAAGCTCGTACTCGGTAGCAAGCGTGCCGACAACGTGTAACAAGCTTGTCATTTTATCAACCGTTGCGTCATATTTTATAGAAAAAGTAGAATTAATATAGTAGAGCTGTAGAGCGATTGAATAGATTTATAAAAGTGTCGCTATCACATTACGGTTTCTTGTTTACTAACACGCAAATATCATGCGGCAAACCCGTAGGGTTTGTATTGGTGACACGTTTGTTGATCTGAGTTTATACTTTGCCTTAACTCCTCATTCTCTTTACTGTATATTCATAATATATATTCATATCAGTTGTGTATGTTATACAGTTTATTAGAGAAGGTAGTAATTTAGTAAACAAATTAATCCATATAGGAACAAGTCCGTTTGCCGCATAATAACAGTTGTATCGGAAACCGTCGGAACACGACGCAGTGGTTTTTCTGTTTGACGTGTGATTACCGCACGAACCGCAACCGCAAACCGCACGCATGGCACCCGCTAACCGCACGCATGGCACCCGCTAACCGCACGCACGGCACCCGCTAACCGCACGCACAGCACCCGCTAACCGCACGAACCGCAACCGAACCGCAGTGTTAACTTACTTCTAGGCAGTACTGTATGCTTCCTGCCGGAACGTGGGGGTGTATGTGGGAGACAATGTGTGCATGCATTGCTTTGTTTGCGTTGTTTACGCGAAATTTGTTACGATGACGACATCGTGAAATTATTTCAGCTCTTTTGTTGAGTAAACAATCCTTGTTTTTTTCTTTCAAAATACAAATTTTTTCTTCTAAACATAAATTGCATCGTTTTGATCCTCCTGTGTACGAAATAGAATGTTTTAAATTTGCCAATTAATACTGAAATCCTTATTGTTTTCTTTCAATGTCCAAATATATTTCGAAAGTTCCGTGTCATTTGCATGCTTTTTATGCTGAAAAGATTTAGTGTGGTTGGCCAATCGCTCTTTGAATGTGGTTGCAGTCATGCCAATGTAATTTTTGATCGTGTTTATATTGCTTATTGTGACTGTTGCTTTGTATACTATGTCCCTATAGTCATGCATTGTTTTTGAAGCGGGCAAATGGTGTTTTCTCTACACTGCAATTGGTAGTGTCCCTGTCCTGTGGCTTGTTATTCCTAGATATGCGTGCATTGTGTTTAGTGATTACTGACTTGACATTGTTCATGCAGCTGTAACTTACTTTAACTGTATTTCTGGTAAAAATTTTATGGAGCTTGTGGTGCGGTGGAAAATGTTTGTCAATTAGACTAAGGAAATCACGTCCTATGTTTGTGCTAACACTCTTGCCAAATGGTGGGTTGAACCAAATAATATTGCGTTGCCTATTCCTGCGTTGTTGTTGCGGTGTGTGCTGAGTGTAGCTAAGTTCATGATTAAAGCTGCTATGCCTAAGTGCGTTCTGATATATGGGTGCAGATTCCTGAAAAGTTTGCTCATGCAGGTAGTTGCCTTGTGATGCTCGGTGGGTGATTAGAGTGCATATTTATGTATAGTGGATCGTCATTGGGCTTCCTATATATAGGCCTATGTTTTCCATTGTTAAGGTCAAAAGTTACATCTAAAAAGTTTACTATGCGTAAATTTGATTCGGCGGTAATTTTTAGGTCAAACTGCTCGAAAATTTTATGGAGATCTTTTCTTGTTTTGTCTGCTAAACGTGCTGATTTACTCTTTATAATAGCCAAACCGTCATCTCTATATAGGCCGATGACTTCTTTGCCAAATTTCTTACTCAGGTGGTTTAAAATAAAAAGGCCTACTAACTCACAAATTTCCGCGTTCGAACATTTCAAACAAAAAACAGAACTAAAAAACATTTCGAACAATTTAGGAATCGGCGACAGAATTGAAAAAATGAAAAAACGCGAAGCATTTATATCTTTAAAAGACCACAAAGAAAATTTCGAAAACAATCCAAAATGCCGATTAATTAATCCCGCTAAAAGCGAATCCGGAAAAATAAGCAAAGTTATTTTGGACAAAATTAATTCTAATTTGAGACAAAAACTGAATTTAAATCAATGGCGGAATACAAAACAAGTTATTCAGTGGTTTGGCAATATAAAAGATAAGGACAGGCACAGTTTTATTTCGTTTGACATTGTCGATTTCTACCCATCTATTTCTGAAATACTATAGGACCAAGCTTTATCTTTGGTTTCAAATTTGACTACTATACCTGAAAACGATATTTCAATAATAAAACACGCTAGAAAATCTCTCCTTTTCAATACCGGAATTTGATGGATAAAAAAAGATAGCAAGAGTTTGTTTGACGTTACCATGGGCAGTTTCGACGGCGCGGAAATTTGTGAGTTAGTAGGCCTTTTTATTTTAAACCACCTGAGTAAGAAATTTGGCAAAGAAGGCATCGGCCTATATAGAGATGACGGTTTGGCTATTATAAAGAGTAAATCAGCACGTTTAGCAGACGCCATAAAAGAAAAGATCGCCATAAAATTTTCGAGCAGTTTGACCGAAAAATTACCGCCGAATCAAATTTACGCATAGCAGCTTTAATCATGAACTTAGCTACACTCAGCACACACCGCGACAACAACGCAGGAATAGGCAACGCAATATTATTTGGTTCAACCCACCATTTGGCGAGAGTGTTAGCACAAACATAGGACGTAATTTCCTTAGTCTAATTGACAAACATTTTCCACCGCACCACAAGCTCCATAAAATTTTTAACAGAATACAGTTAAAGTAAGTTACAGCTGCATGAACAATGTCAAGTCAGTAATCACTAAACACAATGCACGCATATCTAGGAATAACAAGCCACAGGACAGGGACGCTACCAATTGCCTGCTTCAAAAACAATGCATGACTAGGGGCATAGTATACAAAGCAACAGTCACAATAAGCAATATAAACACGATCAAAAATTACATTGGTATGACTGCAACCACATTCAAAGAGCGATTGGCCAACCACACTAAATCTTTTCAGCATAAAAAGCACGCAAATGACACGGAACTTTCGAAATATATTTGGACATTGAAAGAAAACAATAAGGATTTCAGTATTAATTGGCAAATTTTAAAACATTCTATTTCGTACACAGGAGGATCAAAACGATGCAATTTACGTTTAGAAGAAAAATTTTGTATTTTGAAAGAAAAAAACAAGGATTGTTTACTCAACAAAAGAGCTGAAATAATTTCACGATGTCGTCATCGTAGCAAATTTCGCGTAAACAACGTAAACAAAGCCATGCGTGCACACATTGTCTCCCACATACACCTCCACGTTCCGGCAGGAAGCATATAAGCGGTAATTTATTTCGATACTTGTCACTGCCTGATGATTCTTTTACAGATGAAACAGCCTGTTGCAGACAAGTTTTGAGGTAAGCTAAAATCTATAATTTGCTCTAACTATATGTTGTCGAGCACTCTTTGCGTTTCGTAGACCTAAACCTACACGTATATATATATATATATATATATATAGTAAAACAAAATAAAGTACAAACCCGAACTACTTCATTAAAACTTTAATTCACTACAAATCTGTTTCGTATGGCAAGCCGAGCCTACCACACTCATCAGGTGAAAATTGCAACTGATTTTTTAACGCTAAGAAATTTGAATTAGGATTAATCTATAAAACGGATGACTCATATTACAAATACGTACACATAGCTAACTGTGATAAGTGTCTGTTAATTGTTTGTTAGTGATTGCTTAGTAAATGTTTCTTCCTGTGTCTACAAGTGGAGACAAGTTCATTTCTGCGGTTAAGTGAGCTTAGTTTCGGGTGACAAATAATGATGTATTTTTCATGCAGGCATAGATTACATCTCTTCGTTATATTCGAGTATGGTTTGCATTGTTTTAGTATTTTCCAATTGATGGCGTAGTGGACATCTGATTCTTTCAATGTCAAGACATATTTGCTAAGCTCGGTGGCAGATTTATATTTTAGATTTCTAAATGAGCTAGTGTGGTTTAGATATCGGGTTTTAAAAGTGCTTTCAGTCAGTCCTACGTAGGTTTCGGATTTCATGTTATCTTGTCTGGTGACTGTGGCTTGATAGACTATTCCTTTCGTTTGGCATTTTTGGTCGAGCGGGCAAGTATTCTTCTGGCGACAATTACATGTGGTAGTTGGGTTTGGGTTGGATTCAGTTTCATTCTTAATTACGGATTTGTTGTGCGAAGAGATGATGCTTTTCATGTTAGGCATGCAACTATAGCTCAACTTCAGAGTGTTCCTATTGAATATTTTACAGAGCGGGTGACCCTTCGGAAAACATTCATCGATCGTCTGCAGGAATAATCGGCCGATGTTGGTGGCTACGTTTGAACTGTAAGGTGGGTTAAACCATATAATATTCCTGCTCCTCGATCTCTTTGTTACCGGTGGGTTTGGGTTGAAGTTTAGGTTATAGTCATAGCCACTTTTTCTTAGTGCTTCTTGGTAAGGAGGGACGGCCGAGTCAAATACTTGCTTATCAGAAGAGATGTTGGATAACCTCCTGTTGATTGCATCTGGTATTGTGCGAATAATTGCTGGCGGGTGGTTGCTGCGGTGATTGACGTATTGTGGGATATTGCCTGGCTTACTATATGGTTTGAACTTTCCAGTTCTCAGATCTAGGGTGATATCTAGGTAGTCGACGCACTTCTTGTTCGCTTCGATGGTGAGCTTTAAGCTGTGGTCGTTGAAAATTTTGCAAATATCCTTCTTGATATTCTCTATTTCTCTGGGTGATTCATTGAAGCGGCTGGCCATCGTCTCTGTATGGACCAATGTTGATGCAGAGACGATGACTAACCGCTTTCAATGAATCGCAGAGAAATAGAATATCAGAAGATATTTAAATTTTCAACGACCAACTTTCACCATCACGAGCAGAAGTGCGTCGACTACCTAGATATCTGAGAATACCTGAGAAACCATGAAAGTAAACCAAGTTCCCGCCCTATATTAAACAGCAACCACCCGCCAGCCTTGCACAATACCAGATGCAATCAACAGGAGGTTATCCAACATCTCTTCTGATAAGCAAGTATTTGACTCGGCCGTCCTCACCAAGCACTGAAAAGTGGCTACTATGACAACAAACTTCAACCCAAACCCACCGGTAACAAAGAGATCGAGGAGCGAATATTATATGGTTTAACCGCAACATCGATTATTCCTGCAGACGATCGATGAATGTTTTCCGAAGGGTCACCTGCTCTGTAAAATATTCAATAGGAACACTCTGAAGTTGAGCTATAGTTGCATGCCTAACATGAAGCATCATCTCTTCGCACAACAAATCCGTAATTAAGAATGAAACTGAATCCAACCCAAACCCAACTACCACATGTAATTGTCGCCAGAAGAATACTTGCCCGCTCGACCAAAAATGCCAAACGAAAGGAATAGTCTATCAAGCCACAGTCACCAGACAAGATAACATGAAATCCGAAACTACGTAGGACTGACTGAAAGCACTTTAAAACCCGATATCTAAACCACACTAGCTCATTTAGAAATCTAAAATATAAATCTGCCACCGAGCTTAGCAAATATGTCTGGACATTGAAAGAATCAGATGTCCACTACGCCATCAATTGGAAAATACTAAAACAATGCAAACCATACTCGAATATAACGAAGAGATGTAATCTATGCCTGCATGAAAAATACATCATTATTTGTCACCCGAAACTAAGCTCACTTAACCGCAGAAATGAACTTGTCTCCACTTGTAGACACAGGAAGAAACATTTACTAAGCAATCACTAACAAACAATTAACAGACACTTATCACAGTTAGCTATGTGTACGTATTTGTAATATGAGTCATCCGTTTTATAGATTAATCTAATTCAAATTTCTTAGCGTTAAACATCAGTTGCAATTTTCACCTGATGAGTGTGGTAGGCTCGGCTTGCCATACGAAACAGATTTGTAGTGAATTAAAGTTTTAATGAAGTAGTTCGGGTTTGTACTTTATTTTGTTTTACTATTTCGCTCTGCCTTGGTATTGAGCACTCTATAGTCTATATGATTTTGAACTTGACACTTATATTCATATATATATATATATATATATATATATATATATATATATATACATATACATTATATGTAGCGGATCTATATATTTGATCGGATCTATATCAGCGGATCTATAGACTTGCACAAATTTTCTCCTTCAATTTTTACAGCGTAGATAACATCAATCGTCAAAATTCCAACGCCAGTGAGCGTACAAAACGAGTCATTTTAGAAGTCATATACAAACCTTGCAGTTCGGCCTTTATCAGAGCTAAAACACTCAGCAGCGCCTCGATGTTTTAAATCAGATAAAGACCTCTCGCGCGGTTTGTATATATATTACATAAATATTAATATATTCAGCCAATTCAAAAACGGTTGTCCTTCAAAATATCTTACACCTTAAACATTGAGCGCGCGAGGTATGACGGGTATTACTTATTTGGAGCCTTAAATTGGACTTTAGCTTAGTAAACAAAATATCCCTATATCGTAAGTGTTTATTATATGCCCTTGTATTGTTACAAAGCAAATTTTCCGAGTTAAAGACTCTAAATAGGAAGTTATCCATCATCCCTTGCGCGCTCAATAACTTTTTTGATATATATTCCTTGATGGAAAATAAAATAAAAAAATAAACAAAAAAGTTCAGTAACTCGAGTTTCACGTGTTAAGCGATCCTCAGACAGTCTGTGGATCCCACTAGGGATCCCACAAAAATGGACCGCACAAAAATATTCAGAAATCTTAAAACAACACTAAACTTACTAGTCTGGGTTGTACAAATCAACGGTTATATGTCGTCGTTTTACCTACCAATAACAGTGAAATCAAAGTCGTGTGATATGTTCCCCAGTCTATTAGACACAATACATTTATACAGTCCGTTGTCCGATGGTACAGCTGTTTTGATTCTTAAATACCACCTCGTACTGTTAAACCTTTGGTGAAAATTGAACAACATTGATGACAATTATAAATATAATTAGTTTGTACAGGCGGAGGCGGGATTCACTCGCAGTTATCGGAATAAGAAAATAGATATACTGTTTCATTAGATGCATTTGTTTGTTAACACGATATAAAGAAAATTAACATTATTTTGAAATATAAGCATCTCAAGGGGTAAATTTCTACAATACCACGTTAGAAAGGCCATCAGTAAGTTTAAGTCCTAATTCATTCCAGATCAACCCCTACAGAATCAATTGTCCAAAAACATCTAAATAAATACATACTTTGGATCCAGTCGACGATATTTACGAACTTTGCCGTCCTTCAGCCATTGGTATTTAAGAGGAGGTTCCCCATCAGCTGCTGGACAACGTAATTTCATATCATTAGATGCCGGCCAAGCGATAGATTGTTTCGAAGTCGTTGGTTTTACAAACCAAGGAGCACCTAAAAATCAAGAGTAAAAATTGTGTTAGTCCTTTGCATAAACCTTTCTGATAACCCTTCGTCTTTTTGGAGGTATAAATCCTTTCAGACCACCTCTCTATTGCCATCTCCCCTCTTCACCATGGAGTAAACCCTGTCTAAATTATACCCCCTCACGGACAATCCTCCCCCAAACGCCCTTGAAATAGATATGTCCCCTGGGGGATCTTTAAAAGAGAAGATTTACGATATATAATTATAGTGTATGAACCATAACTGGCCATCACGCTTCGGTATTTGTGATTGGAATGTGTAAAAACGTATACGAAGTGAAAAAGCTCTAAACAAACCAAAGTTGAAGAGCTCAAGAGGGAAGTGAACAGATCTTGTAAAAGATGGAATTTAACATGATACGATGCATTCATAAAAACTATGTCTATGGTTAAATTTCATTGTAGAAAATTGAAGACAATCTATATTGTTCTTCCCTTACCATTTCCCTGCAGTTGCCTCGGCGTCGAATCTTTAACCAAATAAATAAAAACAAAAACAAAATTTATATAACGGTCTTCTCAAAACAAGAATAATATCTGCACGGACATTCTAGGTTGTGGCAATAAAAATGTAAACATTAATTTATACTTGAGGGATTACAGAATAAGACTACCTCAAAAACATATCGAGAACTTCGACGTTTCGAGCGAAGGCCCTTCGTCTGGAAGCTAGTAGCGTGGGTCAGGGAAAAACATGTAATCTGTATAGTTAATCATGTCCCAAGCGTTAATTTAACCTAAACTGTCGCAAATGAGCTTGAAATGAGTTGTATACGTGGTCAACGTCCCGTACTAGTATTGATATTTATAGAAGGAAAGGGCGTCCTGGTGAAACTATAAATCTCTCAATACTGTTGAAATTTTGAACTAAGTGAAAAAAAGATAAAACTAGCTGGATCAATTTAAGAAAACTCTTTTAAGAATTGTTTGAAACAGAATATCTATCGGGCACCTGTATAGCTACTGTAATATTTTGTAATGCATTATATTGTGTATATATTTGCAATTATTCAATGAATCACTCGAGCACTTAAATAATAAATATTCTTTCTACAGATCTTACCTTCAACAATAAAGGTTATCGTTCGTTGTATTTTTCCACCTGCATTTTTTGCCCGGCAAACGTATTCTCCTTCGTCTGATTTTTCCACGTTTCGTATCCTCAAGTATCGAAAACGTTTGATACGATATTTGCTTGAACTTCTTACTACGACACTATTTCTCGTCCACAAATATTTGGTTTTACTTGAACCATCCACAAGGCAATACAACCTGGCTTGTGACGCGCCAACTGTTGCATTAGTGTTTGTCTGTTCACTCGTGAAGGTGGGTGGTGCGGGTACTGAAAGAAAAAGGGCGATCAATGTTACAACACCCCTCTGTAAAAGCTGGTATCAGGGGTGGTAGAACTTGCGGTTGCCTTCGGACCACTCGAAAGATTGTTTAACCCAATCTTCCCCCGCCAACGGCTGATATATCTAGTGGGATCGCTTTGATGTACAGCTTTTGCCTTTGTAGCTGAAAATCTCAAATTTAAGGCTGTTTTCGACGTTTCGCTAGCTAGTCTTGTTGAAGTAATTCAGTTACTTAACCCATAATTTCGAAATATGTCTGATTCAGAAGGACATTTTAAATGAAAATTTAATAAGAATAACACACTCGTATGTCATTGCCCTCTACGTGACGTGTGGTACACGCCCAAACGCATTTTAACTACAACTGTGATTTTACCATTACCAGTTGGAGATTGAATTTAATTTCTCAACCCTAATCAAACGTCCACTAAAATAAACGGGGGGTCGTCGAATCTGATATAAGAATGATGAATAGGCAATGACGTGTTTATTATCAGATATACTCTATATGCTTGCTAGAAAATGATATCCCATATGATATTTGTACCCTGCAGACGTTATTATTATAAAAATTATACTATGGCAGAAGAAAAATGTATAAATAAGACCACACAGCTGCATAAAAAGTAAAAATCATGCCTAAATGTTATTACATAACCAGCATCAACAAACTAGAAAATCGTGCAAAATTTATATTGAATAAAATAGCGACTCTTGCTTCAAGTCAAAACAATTTTAAAACTGAGAGTAAATATTGTTGATGGAATCCTGTACAGATGAAAGTCCAAAATATTTATTGAAACAACGATAAACGCTCTAGGCGAGTAAGCAGATTTAGAAACAACATTTTGAGTTTGCTGTTTGAAATACAGAATTTCGCTTTCGACTTTCTCTATCTATAGACAACTCTATCAAAGTATCAAGTTCTAAACAGTTCTTGTGCCTTCAGAACAAATAAAAGCCATCGTATACCTCTCAACTTTTATCGCTAGACAGTTTACCTCTTAGCATTAGTTCAAAACAAAAAACGCACGAGTGTTTGAACTTGTAAGTTCGATCCACAAACTTGTTTTGGCATTTATATATGACATGCTGCTTGGCAATAGTCATTCGCGCGCCTAGTTTTATATTTTTTTACGTAATTAACGCGTCATAGCAAACGAAGCATTCAAAGTTGGTATAGTTTTCTGTTTTGAGAGAAATTATAAAACCAGAAAAAAATATACCAAAATGCTAAAAACAAGATGTGTAATTGCATGAATAGCTCAGTCTAAAGTGTATAATATAAAACTGTACCAATTTGATGTTGACGATCTTTAACGACCTAGTCATTAAAACGTGAGGATTTCATGGGTTTAATTATTCAACATATTTTGCTTCTTGTACACTGCAAGTCGCTTGACTCACGTATTTTCTGCACTCATTTTCATGGCATAAAAACTATCGTATATACTAGATTCATTTACATATGCATGCCTCAGGACCGATGTGTTTGACAGACAGGCTCGGTAAGGCAATCGTCAACACCATTTTATATTTCTATCCGGTTTTAACGTGTAAATATGCGGAACTTTTGAGTATGAACTATTGCACTAGACCACTAGTACTAGGGTACCTGTAAGGTAGGGGGTGCTGCGGGAGCTTTTATTATTCTATGGCTTCTTGAAACAAACGGCGACGTTTATGGGACACAAATTATATTCAGTAGATTGTAAATTATTGGCAATGCCCGAATATATCAGGTTGCGGGCTGGCTTAGCCGGGCTAGCTTGTGCTGTGTTTACGTGCATACTCTAGCGTAGTTGATTAATTGATTTGTTTTTGCATTTGGAAAGCTATAAAACGACAGTGTTGTTCCATCATTCTTTTCTAACTTTGCTGGTATTATGAGTCACCTACATGTAAAGCGCGTCTCTTTGCCATTCGAATATTTATCGATTTAGTGCGCGCAGAACACTGTTTCTCCTGACAATAACACGTATGCTTATATTTCCCTGCCAATACGATCATACATGTTTTCATTCGCTTAATGACACAGACAATAGCGTAAATTGCTTCCCATAATAGAAAGTTATAGGTTTCTTCTTTAGCTTTTTTATTTCGCGCACGTGCATGTATATATTTTCATTGACTACGAAAGGCGTACGAAAATATGCAAATTGCTTACGTCGAAGTGTCATATTCGGCAATTGCATGGTGTACTGCGCAGCAACTACAGGTCGAGTGACACGTGCGATTTTTTTCTCGCGCCGGCAACGCAACGGGTCAAATTTCATTGCGTTACCCGCGCAAGCGAAGTGGTTACACGAGCAACGATAATTTAGCCGCGTCGTGCTTATAGACTTCTTAGACTTTGGACAGTCGGTTTCGATTAACTGAGATACTCATTGGTGGAACATTTAATATTTATATGTTGTTTGAATTGTGATCAAAATAATTAATTTTGTTTTTGTGGATAACACCACCTCGAACACCACAATGATTAATTTACCAAAGCTTTCTTATTTCTCGCATGTTTCCATTGATGATCCAGTATCACAGATCAAAAGCTTTGATAAATAATTGTGTTCACAAGATGATAAAATATATTATTCAAAAGCACACAGCAAATGAGTGTATACGCTATATATAGTTCTCAGACTTAGTTCACACTCGATAGTTCTCAAAGTTCACAGTAAATAGTTCTTAGATATTAAATTCGATTCACAGTCTTTACAATGAGCTACTCGCCTTCTTTCACCCTCCTCGCAGTAGTTTTCACAGCACACTGGCCATGCACAGGCGAATTTCATTGGCTGGCTTAAAATAATCATTGCGTTTCCTGCTCAAACAATGCCTGTGTAATTTGATATTTTCTGCAATCGTTGCCGAAAGTTCAAACATTTCAACTTTCCGCAACGATTGCCGAACGCATCGAGTTACAATTGCGTTGCCGCGCCAGATATGAGACACGTGCAATTTTATCACTCGCGCCGGCAACGCAATGAAATTTGACCGGTTGCGTTACCGGCGCGAGAAAAAAATCGCACGAGTCACTCGACCTTACGGCGCACGACCAAAATGCAAAGCGTTAGAAATGTCTGAGGTATTTCCTCTCCGATATTTCATCTGATGAAGCATCATTCAATCGTGCAACACCGCTATACCAAAAAGCTCTTGAGCATAGTGGGTATAATCATCAGCTGAAATTCAAACCCTCAACACCATCAAGTGTTCCCACTAGTCAAATTAAGACGCGACACAGAAACATAACATGGTATAAACCACCGTATAGCAAGAACGTTGCCACCAATATCGGCCAGACGAGGAATTTCCCAGGAACCATGCATTGCATAAAATCTTCAACAGGAACACTGTCAAAATTAGCTACACCTGCATGACTAATATTAAACAAACTATCGACGGACATAACAAATCCATTCTCAAAATGAATGATCCACATGAATGCAACTGCCGATCTCGCGAGAACTGTCCTTTGCTTGGTAAATGCCTTACAAAGGCAGTTGTATACCAAGCAACAGTTACGACCAGTGACGGGAAACCAGATCAAACATACGTCGGTCTTACCGCAAACGCATTCAAAACCAGATTCGCCAACCACAAGACGTCATTATTTTAACAACGCAAAAAAGAAACATGCTACTGAATTAAGTAAACACATCTGGAAACCCAAAGATAACCGCGTCGATTACAACATCACATGGAAAGTTCTGAAACAAGCCCGCCCCTACAGCAACGGATCCTCTAAATGTAGTTTATGTCTATGGGAGAAGTACTTTATTATTTGCGAACCTTCTCTGGCCACTCTGAACAAACGCAACGAACTAGTGTCATCTTGCAGACACGCTAGTAAATTCTTATTTAGGAACTTTGTAACATGATTTTTAACGCAGCTCTTTGAACTAATCTTATATAATTAAACCTTCCGGGACATGTTTTTGGTACATTGTTTGACAACCACTTTAAACTTCAAGTGGTATTATGTATATAGTATAAAGTATAACCTTACATGCCAACGGTCAAAATTTCAAATTATTTATAACCAATAATAGTCAAGAACGATAGTATAGATCGATATATAATCCTACGTGTATATACAACTTAGTCATTAGATCATTTTGTCTGAAGAGTACCACACATACGTGTGTAGCACGAAACTAACTAGTAATAAAATGTCTATTCAAAACTGTTGAATCTCTGAATTTTAACTCTATATATATATATATATAATTTTGTAATATATATATATATATATATTACTCGATGGAAAATAAAATAAAAAATAAGCAAAAAAGTTCAGTAACTCGAGTTTCACGTGTTAAGCGATCCTCAGACAGTCTGTGGATCCCACAAGTCATGGGTCATATGTCGTCGTTTTACCTACCAATTACAGTCAAATGAAACTCGTGTGATATGTTCCCCAGTCTATTAGACACAATACATTTGTACACTCCGTTGTCCGATGGTACAGCTCTTTTGATTCTTTTTAAATACCACCTGCATGGTGAAAATTGAACAACATTGATGACAATTATAAATATAGAACAAATTGAGGGTTGCTTCGCGTGTGCCTAAAGGATATAAACAAAATCTCTAAAATATAATTAGTTTGTACAGACGGAGGCAGGATTCACTGGCAGTTATCATAATTAGAAAATAGATATACTGTTTCATTATATGCATTTGTTTGTTAGCACGATATAAAGAAAACTAACATTATTTTGAAATATAAGCATCTCAAGCGATAAATTGCTACAATACCAGGTTAGAAAGGCTATCAGTTAGTTTAAGTCCTAATTATTTCCAGATCAATGGCCCCTACAGAATACATTGTCCAAGAACAGCTAAATACATATACCTTGGATCCAGTCGACGATATTTAAGAACTTTGCCGTCCTTCAGCCATTGGTATTTAAGAGGAGGTTCCCCGTCAGCTGGACAACGTAATTTCATATCATTAGATGCGGGCCAAGCGATAAATTGTTTCGAAGGCCTTGGTATTACAAACCAAGGAGCACCTAAAAATCAAGAGTAAAAATTGTGTTAGGCGTTTGCATAAACCTTTCTGATAACCGCTTTTTGGAGGTATAAATCCATTCAGACCACCTCTCTATTGCCATCTTCCCTTGTCACCATGGAGTAATCCGTGTCTAAATTATACCCCCTCACGAATAACCCCCCCCCCCAAACGCCCCTGAAATAGATATGTGCCCTCATGGGGGTCTTTAAAAGGGGAGAGGAATCTATGGTATATACAGTACGGGGTGTCTAAAAAAAGGAGACCTTTAGAAATTCACCTTATTGTTATAATTTGAATGCCCGATTACTATACTGAACCCATGGGTGCATAAATGCAATTGAATCGAATTTTATACATGGGAGAAGTTATTTAAAAGTTTTTGGTTTCGTTCAACATATGATTATGTGCTGATTGATTTAACGCAGCGCTTGAGTCAAGAAAATTACGTGCATCAAACACAGGATATTTTAATTTCTAAAGGTCACCTTTTTTAATATATGCGCCCTGTCAACATATAGGATAATTCTAAAGGTCTCCTTTTTTTTGAGACACCCTGTATGTAGTGTATGAACCATAACTGGCCATCACGCTTCGGTATTTATGATTGAAATGTGTAAAAACGTATACGAAGTTAAAAAGCTCTAAACAAAAACCAAAGTTCAGGAGCTTGAGAGGGAAGTGCCTGAGCAAATCCTATAAAAGATGGAATTTAACATGATACAAACTATGGTTAAATTTCATTGTAGAAAATTGAAGACAATCTATATTGTTTGTCGCTTACCCTTTCCGTATTGTCCCAATTTCGGACCTTTAACCAAATAAATAAAAACAAAAACAAAAATTGATATAAGGTCTTCTCAAAACAAGAATAATATCTGCACGGAAGTTCTAGGTTGTGGCAATAAAAATGTAAACATTAATTTATACTTGAGGGATTACAGAATAAGACTACTTCAAAAACATATCGAGAACTTCGACGTTTCGAGCGAAGACCCTTCGTCTGGAATCTAGTAGCGTGGGTCAGGAAAAACATGTAATCTGTATAGTTAATCATGTCCCAAACGTTAATTGCGTTCGACGAAGGAGAACGCTTCCTAATCGTGTGGATTCGAGATTTGCGATGTAACATTTGCCTCGTTCTGGTGTTCGCATGTGAATAATATTATGTCGTCATAGCGACTCGAAGACCATGTGATGTGCTCGCTCTCTTCGATTTCTCTCCGCGATTAAAACAAAACTCGTGGTTTTTGCTGTTTTTTGGGAAGTAAGTGAAGTTTTTGTATATATATTTTCTCTTTCCGTATTTGATATGATTTAAGATTATTATAAGAGTGTTAAAAATCTGAGTTGCGATGTTTTATCGACAATAAAACCGACATTGAAAATCTCAACTACAGATCGACGCACAGAGCTGCCATGTTTTTAGTCAGCACGAATTCACAGCAGATATAACTTTGCTCTGCGTGAAGGGTTTAAATGGTAGACCAAAATATTCTCTTTGGTCTTTGGACGTTGATGAAATAGATTTTGTTAGATATTTGATTTTGCAGAGTTGTTTTGTTCAAAAATATGAGTTTCAAAGCATGTATTATTTTGATCCTAAATATCCTGTTTATAATCATGAATACACAAATCCCAGTTATTTGGCTGGGTTGCCTTTGGACACAATGACCATGTCTATATTAGCAGGTGGTCACACAAATCAACACACAAATCTCAGTTATTTTGTGGGCACAGTGAACACAATCAGTGCCAGTGATTATAAACCAGCAGAGCAAAGTTGTACTGAAGAATTCAGCAATTTAAGCTATCATGAAGATATTGCCAATGCCAGTGATCAGCACAGTATTAGTAAATTACTATATCCTTTGTACCATGCCAGTGATCAGCACAGCATCATCATGTAATTTACATGGTGGTATGTATTCACCAAGTAATGATCCCAATTTGTCCTGGAGTGTTTTGGAAAATAAGTTAGCTTTAATAGGTCGAGTGCCAGTTCAGCATCTTTAGGGCATAGACTGTTATTGTATTACTGTCCATTTTGCGGCCACACTATTAATCGCATATATTGTTATCTTTAGAATGTTAAGGTTTTATTAACGAATGTTAACAAAAAGTAACACATTCCGAACGCACATCACTAATCTGTGATTACTACTAGTTTAACCTAAATTGTCGCAAATGAGTTTGAAATGAGTTCTACGTGGTCAACTTTCGAAATTGAACTAAAATTTAATCGATTTGTCCTTGGCGTATGGCAATTAGCTCCACAAATTTTCGTATTAAAATGTTTGAATTTTTTTTAGTTATCGTGCTTATAAACAAACACACACACACACACACACGCCCAGGTGGAAACATAACATTTTGGCGGATGTAATTGCGGCAAGCTTACCAACGACAGTTAGATTCAGTTTTTTACTAGCACTGCCTGCATATTTCCTTCTGGCAACACACTTATAAATGCCAGTGTCTTCCTTTCTCGCGTGCTTAATCCTTAATAAAAATGACACCCCAATTCGTATTCGGAATCTCGTCTTCTTTCTTACACGAATAACCTTGCCGTTCTTATACCAGGTCATTTTCCAGCTATATTTCCAGTTTAAGAAATCGCATTTCAGACGGGCAGTTTTACCAACTTCAGCGACGTAGGAAGCGGTCGTTGTGTCCACTAATTTTGGCTTATTACCTGGGATAAACAAAAGTGAAATTAGTACTTAGTAATGGTAATGGTAATGGCAATGAGCACAAAAAACTCAGCTGACTATAATTTTGTTGCCTTCGCCAGTCCCACAGAGTTACCTAGAAACGACTCCACGGAACAAAACAAAGCACAGAAGATAAAGACAAGTGTAGCGAGCATCCTGCAGCGGATATTTCTGACCTCGTCTAAAACAAAAAATATTATAAATCAGGTTTCAAATGTATGTACTACATTCTTCATAAGAATCTCGTATATAGGATTGTCATTCTCATTAAATCACGAAGGAAATCATGACCGTGAAGAAGCTTGTATGTCCGACGTACTCAAGAGTCAAGTCCTGCTGAACGCTTTCACCAAAACGAATCACAAGCTATATATTAATATCTTGAGTGCGTGGTAGCAGTGTAGTTAGCGTCTTCGTGTCTTTAGCCTTTAGGATCAAGCAACCTGAAAATTTCAACAATAACTTCGACGTTTCGAGCGAAGGCCTTCGTCTGGAAGTTAGTGAGACAATTCGCGGCTGGGCAGATTTTAACTTGTATGTGTTTATATATAATGTTACAGTACTCTGAATTATTCCACAGTACATTGCTAGATTGTATTGTAAATATAGAATTTATAGTGCACAAGAGCCTTACCTGATTTCGTCTGGTTCTGTAGAGACACTTCAAGAAGTATAACTGCTTCGACAACTCCAAACTAAGCAGCTAGATTTCTCAGCCACTATAGCAGCTGAGCTGATATATACAATGGTATTTATAGTTTAGGTCAGACGTGATACTGTGGTAGTAAATTGATCCCATTTCTCCGTTAACAGCGGTGTTGAAAGCTTCGACATATTTCACTCAAGGTGAAGTTTAATATTGAAAATCCACATGCGTATTATATTGATTAAGAGGTTAATCCGGAAATATATGTTTTCAAAAGTGTTCCATTTAAAACAACAAAAGGAACAATATGACAGCAGAGCGATACTAATGGAAAATTCTACATTGGAAAGTTTGGAATAAAATATCTAATAATGCATTAATATTGCACTAATAGGTAACAGGCCGAACTCCCTCACTATAGCTGGTACTATAAAGCACTCTCGCGCAGCAGATGGTGGTCAACCTTCAGTTATCAGAGTGAAAAAATAATGTTCAATCTTTTCATTATATATAGTAGTCTTTTATTTGGTGGCAAATAGATAGGATTTATTGCTCCTAAAACCGTCAACATTTCTATTGTTGATTAAGCCCAACTAAATAAGTAGCATTTTCAATAAATTTTTGTCATCCATATTCTATATGGAAGTTCGAATTGTTTGTGTTAGAATGGTATCGAGAATTCAAAATGATTGTTGTTTTATGTCATATTTTTTTCTAAGAGGGTAATCTGGGATTATGAATATTGCCAAGCAATTAACAGAATACACATGTCATTCTTTAAAAGGATTGTTAAATAACAGTAACTCGTTTGTTTATATTAGTTGTAATTAGTTCCGATTTGTGGATCTCGTACACTAGAGGGCCGGCATTCTGAGTTGCTTTGCAATATGTAGATTTCCGTGCACTAAGGTGTTGTGTAATTTGTATAATTGTAATTCTCATAAACACAAAGAAATCATGACCGTAAAGGAGCTTGAATATCTGATACGAAATGCTGCTGATTTACATGAACCGTAAGAACTTCTCACCAAATATCATCCATTTCTTTAAGATCATCGAAGAATACGAAGGTTTCATAGCATGATCAAGACGAATCACAAGCAAGCTAATATTGAGCTATATAATATATCTTAAAACAAAACAGTCGCCCTCACTCTCCTAAGTATAGTCCCCCACCCTCATTTCGTTAGGCAAACTATTCCATGTTTTCGATCGCTAAAAAGGTATGTATTCTTGTCTGTTGATTGGCAAGAATTTCATGAATTTGGCAATTTCCGCAAAGCATTCAAGGTGAAATGACTATTGAAATAGGATATATAGCCTGCGTGGCAGGCGTTCTATTGTGGGGGAGGGAGTAGTTTTTTTTTGAGAGAGCGCGCTAGGTGAGAAGTTAGTGGGGGAGGAGAAAAAGCGAAGGGAGAGGCGAAATGAACGCCTGCCCAAATTCTAGCCATAAAGGCTATCTTTAAAACAGGGAACGGGGAATGGGAACGGGGAATGGGAGCGGAAGTGGGAACGGAAGTGGGAATCGGGAATTGATATAAGTAATATAGTGTTTATTAAAGAATGCAAAATGATTGCGTGTTGGCTTAATAAGTTTAACAATCTTTAAAACGGGGAACGGGAAGTTTTATTGCCTATTCATAGAACGAGAGTTCACATGTTTAATAAGGTCGTTGCGTGTGAATAGTCCCGTGTGTTTGCCATCTTCATTTACAGTTTTTAGTAATATCGAATAAATTTAGAGATAAAAATTGCCTTTGGCGATCAACGGGGAATGGGCTATTAATCAGTGGCATAAAAAACATATGAACACGATTCAGCAACATGACGCGTTTTTTAGTAACTGTCCTGTAATGCGCCCTTTACTCTTTAGGCAAGATATAATTATACTAATTCAGCTATTCGCTCTTCGAGATAACATGTCATTATACGGAATTGTAGCTATTTGCATTTTTTAACCTAGACCTTAGCCTAGTGTGATCATGATATGTAGTATAGACTTATAACAGCGCTGCGCACATGTGGTTTTGGCAATATGCCGACGCCGTGCTCTTCTCATACCATTTCTAGATGCAAGCGTTTTGAATAATTTTGTTTTGCGTTAGACTGTAAGAAATCTATCCTACTGAAGCAATTTGTAGGTGCATTGCGGAATATTTTTCATTTGGCATAGTATTTTACGTCAAGACCTTTCAACGACGGGTTAGGATAAAACGCGGATACGGACGGACGGATGAGTGGCGGACGGACGGACGGATGACTTCAATTGACATGAAACGCTATTTAAAAGTCATATCCGCGGATATGGTATAGAAAATGCTTCTCGTGCCTTTTAAAGTCATATCCGCGTTTTACCCGAAAGGGTAAAACGCGGATATGGTATAGAAATTGCTTCTCGTGCCCTTTCGACTCTTACAACTTTTCGCAGATATGCTCTACTACTAAAATATGTATATTTTGATTTTAATCCAATTGGAAATGATATCAGGGTACATAGCCTAGTCAACTTCTTAGCAGTTTGCGAAGAATCTAGTTGCGGCGGAATACATTGCTCTGTATTTATTCATTCGTCTTTGGACATCGCGTCGGGTTTGAAATACCTACACGAAAACAATATTACCCACCGTGATTTGAAACCTGAAAATGTTTTGGTGTCTAACCACCGTTACAATCGACTGACCGACGCGAGGGTAAAACGCGGATATGACTTTAAAAGGTACGAGAAGCATTTTCTATACCATATTTCAATTTATTCAAAAGATACCAATTTTGCAGTTAAAAACTGAATTACACTGGTTTACATGCATATGAGTAAAAATGTCTACAAACACTCCTTATTTACACGTTGTTAATTATGATAGTTCTAGGTAAAAATGTAGCCAAACAATTATTATTTAAAACTAGAGTTGTAGGCCTTACTACCGGCCATAATAAAACTATTAGCAAACCTACTTGTCCTATGCTTTGGTATTGAAAGACAATTATCATTACGTAGAGAATATCCAGTTTTATGTCTTGGGGGAACGAGAGAATGGAGTTTATGGGATGTTTCTTCACACATTTGAACGAAAAATTTCTCGCAAATGGTCTTTCTCCGCAAGAACAGTGATAGCACCCCAGTGCGTACCAACGCATCTTCATATTTGAGATCAGGGAAGATTATACGAAGGGCTCTACGTTGAATACTCTCGATCTCGTCGCTCAAATATTGCGCCAAGCTATAGTGCCAAACCTCGCACGAAAACTCTAAAATTGGTCGAACACAGGTAGTATAAATCCGG
The DNA here is from genome assembly GCA_016169945.1 of Trachythela sp. YZ-2020. Classification (NCBI taxonomy): domain Eukaryota; kingdom Metazoa; phylum Cnidaria; class Anthozoa; order Malacalcyonacea; family Clavulariidae; genus Trachythela; species Trachythela sp. YZ-2020. The sequence goes on from JADLSH010000030.1 coordinate 636,175, forward strand.
ACTAACTTGCACGCTGGAATCGAGGATCTCTTAAGTAATCGTAAGGCATACAACCGCTTCGAAGCTTTCTTGCAGATATAGTCAACGTGCTCGATCCATTTAAGATCTTTCGAGATCATGACACCAAGTAATTTAGCATGCGGGACCACAGATATATCATGACCGTCAATGGTGATCGGCGGAAGAGCCCCGAGATCAAGGGGAGAGAACCCAACACGAACTTCTTTTGTTTTTGTAGGGTTCAGTTTCATGTTGTTCTCAGAAACCCATTTAGCAGATTCTGTAATTTGAGACGGTAGGACCGAGTTGGCTTCTTGACCCTTCAAGACAATCTCCCAGATAGTGGTGTCGTCCACAAATTTCACCGTATCGTCGGAGACGTTCAAGTCGTTCACCATGATGAGGAAGAGGAGGGGGCCCAGTTTTGTTCCTTGGGGGACCCCTCCGTTGATAGTTCTCCAACTCGAGAAATTAGAGCCAATTCTTGTTCTCTGACTTCTGTTAGTAAGGAAGTTGGCAATCCAATTAATTAGAATAGGGTGTACACGCATGTTAATGAGTTTCTGCATCAGAATGTTGAAATCGATGCGGTCGAAAGCTTTAGAAAAGTCTAGCATGCATATCCGTAGGCAGGCTCCAGGTGTGTCCATCGCTTCAAACCATTTATGGAGCAGGTGTATCAGCGCCATGGTGGTGTTGGATCCTTTAATTGAGCCAAATTGGAGCTTATCAATTTGGTCGCGGATTGACTGCAAGAGCCAGTTATATGGAAATGACTCCAGAATCTTACTCACTATGGGCGTGAGCGATATCGGTCGAAAATCAGAGTCAACATTCAGAGCAGGGGAAGACTTTGCTGCAGGGATGACATTTGCAGATTTCCACAGGGATGGGACATAACCATCATGAATAGAGGCATTAAATATGGATGCTAATGGGCGACATAATAACGAGGAATTTTCACGCAGGAACCAAGACGTGATTTCGTCAGGACCTGCAGCTGAAAAGGACTTGACGGATTGTAATGCTTTCTCGGTGTCGTCGACTGAAATGTAAAAGTCGGGAGGAAAATCACCGACTTCGAGGGGCGTCCAAGCAAGCGAAGGCAGAGAATTCCCAACGGCAACGAACTTGTCGTTAAACAGGTTGGCCAGAGCCGAATCGGAATAGGGCTGTCCGTTGTACACCAGTGTGGAAACGTTTTTAGATGGGGCAAGGCCAGCGATATTTTTGACAGCGGACCACCACTTCCGTGAATTCGACTGAGTGGTATTAGCGACGTTGTTCGTATAATACTTTGAGCGAGCACGCCTACACAAGCTATTAATTTTGTTCCTATAGAATCGAAACATTGGCTTGTTTCCTCTGCGCCAGGTCACTTGGCGTTTCGATATTAATCTTTTTATCTCCGGAGTAATCCAGGGCTTATCGCTGCTATCAGATTTGATACGCTTCAGCGGGAGATATTTATCAACAATACCTTCGACAAGAGAAGAGAAGTATTGGAACTGTTCGTCACAAGAGCCTAGATGATACATTGGAGACCAGTTAACGCTGGATAGGGCTTCAGTGATTAACCTCCGATTGAAGGGACGCGCGTCCCTAACCATTCGGAAGGACCGTGAGTTCCTACGGTGATTCAGTGGATTTAGTAAAACTGAGTTATGGTCTGAGAATCCGAGTGGAGGAACAACTTCAGGAACGTCGTAAAATTTCGAAATGTTCGTAAATATTTTATCAAGAATGTTTGATCCTCTAGTAGCTTTCTTCACAATCTGTTTTAAGGAAAACGAATTACACAGTTGACGGTGTTTGAATTGGTTGAAGTCGCCGGTTAGGATGATAGCAGCTCCTGGGTTGGCTGTTAGAGCGCGGTCAAGGGACTCGGTAAGATAAGCCAACATATCCCTATTGTCACTATTTGGCGGATGATAAATGGGTCCCAATACGATTGAATTAATGCCACGTGGTAGGCGTCTTGATTTGATTAATAGCCACAAGGCTTCAAATTCAGGGTTCGAGAGATCTTTCAAATGGACTACAGGTAGACAGTTTTTCACGTAAGCGCACACGCCTCCACCTCTTCTACCATCTTCGGACATGACTTTAATATATGACTTTATACCATATCCGGATATGACTTTAAAAAGCACGAGAAGCATTTTCTATACCTTTAAAAGGCACGAGAAGCATTTTCTATACCATATCCGCGTTTTACCCGAAACGGTAAAACGCGGATATGACTTTTAAATAGCGTTTCATGACAATTGAAGTCATCCGTCCGTCCGTCCGGCGCCCATCCGTCCGTCCGTCCGGCGCCCATCCGTCCGTCCGTCCGCCACTCATCCGTCCGTCCGTATCCGCGTTTTATCCTAACCCTTTCAACAACAGAGGAATCGAGCAACGTTTCTATTATGTCAGGATGTGTGCCTTTAATTACATATTAGGTGTCGAATAATAGTTTTAGGGACGTCCCTGAAAATCTCAATAAAATTCTCGCTTATATAGAAGTAGTTCAAAATAATTGATAACTTACTTTAGCTATTATTTAATACGTTTAAATTCACGGTGATATAAACTTACTCCTTACGTTGTGTCGAGAAAGATATTAGTGTGATTAGTGCAGCTCATATTACGCTTGTTTGTGTGACATTGTGCATTGTTTAACGCCGCGGCAAATTTGGAATCCATAGACAGTCGGTAGCATCTTAGCCTGCATCGCAGACGCTTACCTTCACATATTTCCGGTAGGAATTGTTAGTGTCTGCTAATGGACCTTTAACCTTTTAGGTCCACAGGCCGCAATGCATTTCGGTAGTTGGGTATTCTTTTTATTCTTGTGAAAATGGCGGCCAAGAGGCAATGATTCTGCAGAGAAGCAGAATTCGACGACTTTCACTTCTTCTCGTGTTGCAAACAACATAAATTTGACGAGGGAGTTCTTAACGATATTTGTGACATTCTCTTCGCAATGTCTCTCGTCCTGTTATGAGGTGAGTGTGCCTATTCAAGGCCGTTCAGCAAATTATTTTACTTTGTTGCTATTTTAACGAATTTTTTCTACCCCGATTTCGCATTAGTTGTACTCTAAAACGTCAAATCGTGTAGTTTTGAGATGTTGAATTTGATACTGTTTGATCTGTTGTTGTCGGTTTTGGCGCGAAAATATCCCGCTCGTAGCTTGAATTCTGGTTTCTTTTAAAAGTTACACACGCAAAAGTTATATTTGCTGGATATCTTCTGTTGCTTTTGGTTTTGCATATCAGTTGTAGCTGTTTTGTTTTTTGTCTTCCTAAAACAATATCTCCTAAACTTTGTTAGCTAATTTAAGTTGTAAACAATAAAAATATAGTCGATAAAACTAACCTTTTCTTCGAGGTTTACATTGTGCTAGCGTTAAATTTCATATTTTAATACTGTTTGTTAATTGTATATAGTAGACGAATTATTTAAATTCACATTGAATAACAGATAGGACTATATCTATTATATAGGCAATATAGCTATATAATAAACGTGCGGTGCCAGTGTGGGTAGAGTATAGCAAATACGGCGGTTGACTGTGGTGTAAAACTACCTGAAAAATACAATGAGAACTTCGACGTTTCGAGCGAAGGCCCTTCCTCTGGCCTTCGAAGGGCCTTCGCTCGAAACGTCGAAGTTCTCATTGTATTTTTCAGGTAGTTTTACACCACAGTCAACCGCCGTATTAGCTATATAATATTTAGATTTATCAAATTGATTTTAGAGTTTTTAATAATAATTTAAATAGTCAGATTAATATTGTATATAAAATACGGTAAATATTTTTAATAATTTAAATAGTAGGTAGTATAGTGCTTCTTAAACTATATTAAATATTGATTAAAAATGGAAGACAAACCTTGCACGTCAAAGAATGTAGACCAATTTATGCAGTCTGTAGAAGAAAACTTGCTCTGGTGGAGGGAAATATTCTTGTGTTCCGCAGTGTACGAATAACAGCCTGTGTAATCCTTAGCTTTCATTTTACTCTATACCGAAGGAAGAAAATGGCATAAAAATTTGAAAACAAAAGGGTTGTTGAACATGAAGCAATATTACAGGGTCAGTTCATTTTCCAGGTGGAAAAAAGTCCTACATTAACAATATTCCAACAATTTTAACTTGTCCTAATGTAAGTGAGCAACCAAGAAGACGAGTGTTGAGAAAACCTGATAGTCCTTTGCAAAATGAGCAAGACACTTATTTAGAAGAACTATTTCTGTTCAACCCTGCACAAATATAACACCTGAGCATGAAGTCGAAAGCTCCAGCACTGAAACAGATATCAGCAAACTTAATGATCAAATTCAATTTCTAGAAGCAAAATATAAATCTTTGGAACAAACTCATGAAGCTTATGTAACATCATCACAGCAGTGTCTATTTCGGTTGGAACGATTTCTTGGTAGTGATAGTGACTTTCGATTTTATACTGGTTTCCCAGATTATGCAACATTTAAAAATTGTTTTGATTACTTGTCTCCAGCATGCAACAGTTTAATCTATTTTGGGTCAAATACGTACTGGCGAAATAAGCTCAGTAGACCAGAAAAAGTGCGGTAAGCAACGATCAATGACACCAGAGCAGGAACTATTTATGGTGCTGGCTAAATTGCGATGTGGTTTTCTACAACAAGACCTAGCTCACAGATTTGGCATATCATGCATGCATGTTTCCCGAATTTTGATAACCTGAATCACATTTCTTCACCAACGACTTTGTGCACTGCCTACTTGGCACACAAGGAAATTTATCGATGAAAACATGCCTTTGTGTTTTAAGCAAAACTTCCCACAAACTAGAGTTGTTATAGATTGCACCGAAACTATGATTGAAATGCCACCTTCGAGCAGCAGCCAATCAGCAGCATTTTCATCAAAAAAAATCATAATACTGCCAAAGGTTTGCTTGGTATATCCCCAAGTGGCTACCCTAGTTTTGTTTCGAGTCTGTATGTGGGTGGGACAAGTGACAAAAAAATAAAGGATTGTGGAATCCTAAATCTTCTAGAAGCAGGAGATCAAGTAATGGCTGACCGTGGTTTTGACATTGAGGAAGACATGCCACCTAATGTTACACTAAACATCCCCCCCTTTTTGAATGGAAAAGCACAACTCAGCCTTGAAGAAGAAGTTGCAACTAGAAGAATTGCTTCTGTCAGGGTGCACTTGTAAAGGCTGTTGCAAGAATAAAAAACTTTAGGATTATCCACCAAGTTGTGCCTATAACGATTGCAAAAGATCTCTACAAAATCTGGAATGTTTGTTCCTACCTCACTCTATTCTTGCCTCCTATGATTGTGCAGGAAAACAACCACAGAATGAATAAACTTGGAAATGAGTTTTTAATGTGCACATGCATGCATTTACTATAAAGTGGAACAAATTTCAATAAGTGTGGGTTGGAAACAAGAAAAATACCAATGATGTATTGTTTGAACTTGTGTTAAAATAGTTTGCTTTAACCACACTTTACTATATATCAAAATTAAGTTTGTTTTAATTGATAAATTGTTATTAAATAGTTGTAATTGAATTTGATCTTTAAGTTCGCTGATATCTGTTTCAGTGCTGGTGCTTTCGACTTCATACTCAGGTGTTATATTTGTGTAGGGTTGAACAGAAATAGTTTCTTCTAAATAAGTGTCTTGCTCATTTTGCAAAGGACTATCAGGTTTTCTCAACACTCGTCTTCTTGGTTGCTCACTTACATTAGGACAAGTTAAGATTGTTGGAATATTGTTAATGTAGGACTTTTTTCCACCTGGAAAATGAACTGAGAACACACTATAATATTGCTTCATGTCCCACAACCCTCTTGTTTTCCAATTTTTATGCCATTTTCTTCCTTCGGTATAGAGTAAAATGAAAGCTCAGGATTACGCAGGCCGTTATTCGTACACTGCGGAACACAACAATATTTTCCTCCACCAGAGCAAGTTTTCTTTCTAGTTTTTTCTTCTACAGACTGCATAAATTGGTCTACTTTCTTTGACGTGCAAGGTTTGTCTTCCTTTTTTAATCATATTTAATATAGTTTAAGAAGAACTACTACCTACTATTTAAATTATTAAAAATATTTACAGTATTTTATATACAATATTAATCTATTTAAATTATTATTAAAAACTCTAAAATCAATTTGATAAATCTAAATATTATATAGCTATATAATAGATATAGCCCAATGTATTATTCAATGTAAATTTGAATGATTCTTCTACTATATACAATTTAACAGTATTAAAATATGAAATTTAATGATAGCACAATGTAACCGCAACGATTTCGCTCATTTTTTTCACAAATATCGTTAAGAACTCCCTCGTCAAATTTATGTTGTTTTGGACGTTATTTGCAAGACGTGAAGAAGTAAAAGTCGGCGAATTCTGCTTCTCTGCAGAATCATTGCCTCTTGGCCGCCATTTTCTCAAGAATGAGGAAAATACCAAACTACCGAGATGCATTGCGGCCTGTGGACCTAAAAGGTTAAAGGTCCATTGGAGGAAAAATTCTTGTTCTGACTTACGTCATCAGAAAATAGTTATTTCCCGCTTTTAAATAATTATGAATTATTCATGGCGTTCGAAAAGTGTATTCTTTGTTGCACTGTTTTGTCAAAAGGAAAGGATCGAAATCTAGTGAAAAGAAAAGGTGAAATCTCGCCCCTTACTGAAATAAACGACCTTGATTTTTTCCCAAGTTCTTGGGAAAAAATCACCTGCCAGAACAAGAATTATTCCTCCAATTAGCAGACGTTAACATTTCCTACCGGAAATATGTGAAGGAAAGCGTCTGCGATGCAGGCTAGTAGCATCTTTAACGGTCGGTAGCATCATCACCGCCTCGGAAAGTCCTGGGAACGAAGTTTGCACGTGCGCACGTGCGCACGTGCGCACGTGTTTACCATATTTTGCATTACATGCGCGATTGTTATATTCTCTCGATTATTTTCTATTGCGTGACTCTGTTTGCGACTCTGTGTTCATTGTTAAATCGAAATGGCGGATATATAACAACAGCATCAAGTAAGAAGACAATGTGTCAATGGAAATGGAAAGAGCGAGGAGACGATTTGCGAGACGACGCAATCGATTAAGTACACTAGCTGCCATGCGTTCCAAAAGAGTGTTGCGGTAAGTCATAAACAATATGCAGTGCCTTTTTACCGTGATATAGTTCACAATAAACTGTCTTAATGTAATAATGGTCTATGCTATAGTTTGATCGTCATCTACTTTGTCTTTGTCAGAGACAACGAATATATTAATGGCTTGTCTAGTTGCCTTGCCAAGTTAATATAGCCAAGTTGCCATATCCAGTTAAAAAGTGCAGTTTTTTGGTTAAAGTTTTTGTTAGATATTAAATTATGCACCAGTCAAGTCAGTCCTTTACCCCCTCCTGGGACTATGCTAGGGTTCAACGGAACATTGCAGGGGAAAACAATGGATGATTACAAAACAAAAAATGTTACGAGTTTGCTACCCCCGTAGTTTTAAAACTGGCATAAAAAACCAGGGTATTATAGAGCGGTTTAACTTTCATACTAGCCCAGGAAATATGCACCAGCAGTACCTCCCCCCCTCCCCCTAACCTCCCTGGCATTTGTAATTGGGCATGGTTGAAGCTAATAATGCACCACCATGGCACAGAATAGGAAATGACCAGAAAGGCCACTCAGCAGTGCAACGTGACCCCCTATTTTTATGCAGTTATCTGGCCAGAATAATGGCGGACCAGCCAGTTCAGCATGTTTATTGGTCAGAAAATGCAATTGACTGGCTAGAATAATGGTAATGAACATGCGTAATGCGACATGCGCAGCGTCAAAAACTTCACAAAGGTTCCGCCTCAAGTGGCCCTTCTAGTCATTTCCTATTCTATGACCATGGGCCAAAGGTAGATGACAAATACCCCACCCTGGGTAGATCAAAACATATTCTCCAAGTAACTGTGCCTCATCTTTAGACAACAAGACAAAACTGTACTCTTTCACAAAGATGCAATAATCAAAATAATTTTAAAGAACAGCAAAAAATACCTTTATACTCTTCCAAAATTATTTTCCCAGTGACAAATGCCCTTCCCTAATTCCCGGAGGTACACAAATACCCATTATCAGAGGAGATAAGGTCAATACAAAAGCTCCACTCCCGGGACAGAAAAGCTTGCAAATACCCAGCACTGTCCCAGGGGGGGAGGGAATTACTCTATTGTATATTTATACTTTTTATATTCATGATGGATTTTTCTACCAGGGTATGGTTACTTAGAATCAAGCAACAGCTTTGACTGACCTAGGAGTCATGAGCGTATGTATGACGGTATGTATATCTCCCTGACGCCTACGCATTGGACATTGCTCTATCTGACGTTTTTAGTGGAGTTGGCTGACTATCTAACTCGGTTTTTCTATAATAGGAAATGGCTTCATAGAAGCGGGAGAATTGGATTCCTTCCTTAAAGACCTTTGCGAGGAACTCGGGGCAGAAGTAAGGATTTATAGATCTATTTTGCTATATAAATATATATGAAATAAATACATAAATATATAAATCTATTTTGACTTTGCGTTGTACAAGTATTTACAGCAATAATAGATCAATGCGACATATATATATATAGCCATTTTTATGCAGTTCTTAAAGTTATTTTGCGGATATGTATAAATATATACGAAATACTGCAAATAAACAGTATATTTTTAGTCTATATAAATATATACGACCTGCAGTCAATAGACAATAGGTCAATGACAAAGCGTCATGCATATAAACTTTCCAAATGCAAAGGGAAAACAGATGCAAAGGACCGATTATCCTGGAGCAATATAAGCTTTTAAACAAGGGGAACTTATTTGTGTTTAAGCTGACTGCATGATGTCAACGAAAATTTGCTCGTCTATATACTCTATAGGCAACTATAAGAGAAGCTGTTTGTACATCCATGTGGGGTGAACAACAGCTGTGTTGGAGGTGGAGTCTGTAATTGTTTTGAGTCTGGCCCTTTTGAGGACAGTGGTTTCCTTAACGACAGAAACACGTTACCTGTAATACAGCTACGATTCGGAGATACTGGTTCTTATGCCGAGTATGGTTTTCATACTCTGGGAAAACTGCTTTGCTGGGGTTAGGCGGCACCAATTCACGTGCTACAAAGACTATATTTAAAGTGGATGTTACTTCTAACATTATTAAGCACAAGGAGTTTTTAGAAAGTGAAGTTTCCTTGTTGTAGAATATTCATCATAATAATTACAATATTTGCACTTATACACCATAATGTAAAATCCATCACTATCATTAAGTCTTACGCATAATTGTAATATAATTGAAATATCTTAAAACGATCACTCATTGTATTATCTTAAAAAAAAAGTGAGTACAATTGAGTGAGTAAAATTCTACAAAAGATGCCATTCGCTCATTTTAAGTGTTCACTTTACCATAAATTTTTGTTTTCGTAGTATAAGTTCGTAGCATTAAGTTTAAGCGACTATTGTATAAGCATGTGCAATGATATTAAACCAAGGGTATTAACTTACTTATAAGTTCATTCCTGTATACTATGCTTGTAGACGGCAAATTTTATGACGTCATGTATTTAATAAAGTGTTATATAATATTCAATAAGCCAAACAATTTTATTCATGGCAATGACCTTTATATAACCAGCACTAACGTAAAATTCAGATTTTGGTCGTGGATAAAGTGTTCCCAAAAGTCAACTTCAGGCCCATGCACTCAGGTTATTTAATGTAAATATAATCAGTCGAATCGTAAAAATTATCCAAGGGGATTTTAACTTTGCCCTCGTCAGGTGAATGTCTTCGGGGGTCGCAATATCTTGAATAGGGTTCTACGAAAATTGTTGGCCCTAGGGCATTCAATCTTTCTTAGCGGATCTTATACAGTATATACCCGCGCAGGATGAAAACATAAGCTATAATAAGTCTTTTGCTTGACCAGAGTTTACTCTGACATCAGTGAGTTGACTCTTGCCAATTGTTTCCAATTGGGGGACAAAGCCTCCTGAATTTTCGATAAACCTTCTAAATTCCGACAAACCCTGGAGCATTGTGTACGCCACCTAATTGTTCCAAGGGCAGCTTGCCATGATGATATAGCTTGCCTGTTTAAAAGAGAACAAGTTGGAAATCCCACCATCCCACCCTAAAAGCAGACATTTGAAAACGGGTTGTCAGTTCAACACTCAGATATGTTTATCTGAAGATGAAGAATCGCACCACAATTCAACTGATGTTAATTCGCAATTTTATTTTTTACTATTACTGAATCAAGTATTTTACTATTACTGAATCAAGGCTACCGCGGTTGATGGGATACCGGCTTAAATACTGAAATTATCCTGCAATATTATTTCCCCCATCTTTGACCTATATTATTAACCTTTCAATTTCTACGGGTGTATTTGTTGACGATTGGAAAAGTGTCAGGGTAATACTTGTTTATAAACTTGTTTATAATTCTATTCTAAATGCTGTTTGTGGATGGAATACTCGCGAAAAATGCAACTTAGGCCCTCTGGTAGGAATTGAATCCTGCGGCCCTGCGATTCCGGTGCAGCGCTCTAACCAACTGAGCTACAGAGTCCAGTTGCTGAGCGTCAACCGCAAGTTCGGTATATAGGATGGGAGTGATGCCAGTATATGGTGTATGGGTAAATTCAAGATTTTTCTCGGCATCTCGTTCGATAAGATTAATAGTAAATGGTGTTGGTAGATGGAATACTCGAACGGAATTATATATACATTTTTGTAGACCTAGCCAGGAGCAGTTGCGAAAAATGCAAAATGTCTACATGTATATATAATTCCGTTCGAGTATTCCATCTACAAACACCATTTACTATTAATCTTATCGAACGAGATGCCGAGAAAAATCTTCAATTTCTATTCTTCCTATTACAAGCAAACTGTTTGAGAAAGAAGTTTTTGGACAGTTTTATCAATACCTGATAGACAATTCCCTACTTTCCCGATTTCAATCAGGTTTTCGGCCCAAACGAACACTCGACATTGTCCTTATTTAATCCAAATGAGTGATAAGTGGTTAGAAAATATGGATAAGGGGGAACTAACCGGATTAATTTCAGTTGATATTGAAAAAGCCTTTGACTCTATTGATCACAAAATATTATTAATGCAAGAGCAGTTTGGAATTCAAAGTTTGGAGCTAAAATGGTTCCAATCATATTGGATGAAAAGAGCCCAAGTTTGTTTTGTGGATGGTCACACGTCCTCGGTTAAGGAAATTGTCTGCGGTTTTCCACAGGGATCTATTTTGGGACCCCTGCTATTTTTGTTATATATAAATGGTTTTCCAGATTGTTTACAAAACACAGCTCCTGGCATGTATGCTGATGATACTCAAATACTTGCATCTTCGGCAAGTCTCACTGAACTAGTGACAAAACTTAATAAAGACTTAGAAAACATAGTCAAATGGCTTTCCCAAAATAAATTACAACTTCATACTAAAAAGACAAAAGTAATGTTTATAGGTTCACCCTATAACCTTAAAAACAAAGTTGGTAATGACCAAGTAATGATAAATGATAAACCGGTTACCCGATATTCCTCTTTTGGATGCTTGGGAGTAGAACTCGATCAAAAGATGAGTTGGGAAAATCATATAGATTAAATATGTAAAAAGGTTGGCTCCGGTATTGAAGAGAGTTAAACCTTTGTATAATTCTCTCGTGCTCCCATACTTTGATTATTGTTACCTTTATGGCACAGCTGTGGAAACATGCTGAATTAGAGAAAATAAAAAAAATACAAAACAAGCGTTATAACTGGTGCTAATTATGATGTCAGGTCGTCGGATTTTCTCCATACTATGTCGTGGAAGAATCTGAACGACAGAATCTGTAAGCATCTTCAAAAATTTGTTAAATGCAAAAACTGAGTCATTCTTGATATCTATTTTTTAAATATACGTGTGTTTTTAGTTATTTAGTTTTTAGTCAACTTATTTGACTATTTCTAGATTAATATTGTACATATTATTGCGTGACGCACCTCATGAAAATCATCTTCGGATGATGAGGGAAGTGTGGTTAAATAAAATTTTACCTTACCTTTACCTTCCTCGAAATCGCTAAATGCTCCTTGACCTGAATCTAAGTAATTGCAAATGTTTGGTAAACCGAGGACGTCCCCACGTTGCACCTAACTATCCACACGGGTAAGTAGGTGTTAACTTGTATTTGAACCAGAAAAATGAAGAAGATCAATACATCCTTTCGATAATTACGTCACGAATCTTTTTAGGCCCAGGAGCTTCGTTCGCATTAATCATGAGCGAATAATCACTAACCGGGCCAGCCTGGTTGCCGGTATGAGAGTTCAAAGAGACGCCGCCGCCAATTTGACTGCGAGCTATTTTTAAGAACTGTCTAAATATTTGAAAAACGTTTGCCCCAAGAGCTGAGAAGCTCATCTAGGGGGCTCTAAATAATGTCGAAGGTCAAAAGAACAAAATCATCCCGCTTGCTGGGATGAAATGTTCTCAAATAAACACAAGACATATAAACAGGCCCTACGTCTGAAAATCACGTTTTGCTCGTATTTCTATGCAAACAGAGCTAAATATCAAATATTTTGAAGTATATTTTAACGGCCATAAATACATAACGGCCATAATACATAATATTCGAACGGCTTCTCGCACTGTTTCAGTGTCACAAAAATCGCTCACTTTGTAAACTAAAGCCAGGTAAGCCATAATTCTACCAGAATTTAAAGGCTTTGTCTCTTCATATGTTTGACATAAATTTTCAAACACATTATCTCTTACAATACTACATATCATGGATTTATATGTATGTTCATGCTTTTCTAAAAGCAGTTTTATATAAAACCGCAAAGTATCCTGCGTTAATTCTACGTTATTTTCCTTAAAAACATCCAGAATTAGCTGTTCTGCCATCTTGGAACAAAATGGCGAACTGTCGGAAACCTCTCGTTGTTTTAACGTCGTCGGAATTAATCTAATTATAAATGCTCATTAATATGCATAACTCAAACACGGAATTGTTCGGATTATCTTCGGAAATGAATTAATTATAAACTCATTAATATTCAGATCATTAACATAATTAATCATGAATTATGCAGGGGCTCGTTAAATTTTACGCATAAAACGGGGTCCATTAAGCCCCGCTCTATACTACTGGCAACCTTTAACTGATCGCTGAGAGAAAAATAAGTTAGTGTTTATTCATGAAGTGAAAATTTAATAGGGAGTTACCAAAAAGTATGAACAATCTGTTTAATCGCGAACAATCTGTTTAATCGCTAACAATCAAAACTATAATCTATGCAGTAATGATAATTATTTTTTTTACAAAAGCCAAAAACAAATTATATGAAAAAAGTATTAGTTATAATGGGGCAATACCATTGGCTGGGGGGTGAAATTTCGAAATGAGACCGACTCGGAAATTCAGACCGACCTCTCACCCCCACCCCCTCCGATTCTAAATCGAAAAGTCAATTGAAAAATTACGTGTGTTGCTCCAATAAATTGAATGGCAACACAATTCAATAAACAAATAAATAAATTCAATGTACACACATACTAATGACCACCTTGTATAAGAAAAAAGTGGATTAATCTGCTGTGTCCTAACTGGATTAATCTGCTGTGTCCTTTATAACCCGCCTGATACACCAGTCAATGAGCAAAAGGAATTAACGGCCTATCTCATTGATCAAATTGACCGAGTTAGATGTACCCACCCCGACTGCGGCGTTGTCTTACTCGGTGATTTCAACAATTTAGATATCAGTGATCTCCTGTGCCATCACAATCTTACGCAAATAGTTGACACCCCAACGCGTGAAGGTAACATCCTGGATCTAATTGTTACTAACCTAGAAGCCTTGTATTCTAAGCCTGTGATTATAGCACCGCTCGGCTCATCAGACCACAACATTGTTAAATGGTCCATGAAAACTAACGTTTTAAGAACAGTTAATAAAACAATTAAGAAAACCATACGTTCCTTCCCCATGTCGGCACGTGCAGCTTTTGGAAGATGGTGCTGCTCACGTGAGTGGTTCTCTGATGCCGAAAGCAAAAACTCTGCGACCGCTCTAGCGTCCTCCTTTACCAACGAGTTAAATTCTGCTGTTGATAGGTTATTCCCGTCTAAGGTTATTAGAATTCATAACTCTGACAAACCATGGATGACGCCTGCTTTAAAAAAACTGATTTACCAAAGGCAAAAAGCCTTTCATTCTGGCAACCTTGACCTCTGGCGTCACTACAGACTCAAAGTCCGAAACGACATAGGAGTGAAAAAGCGTGCATATTATACGAACAAGGTGCAACACCTAAAATTCAGTGACTCCAGAAAATGGTGGGACTGTGTCAACCAGATGTCCGGGAAAAAAAGATCTGCAACCAATAACATCAAGATCGTTAAGAATGGTACCACCCTATCTGGTAAAGACCTCGCCCAATCTCTTAACACCTATTTCTTAAGCGTGAGTAATGACCTACCACCACTGAACCCTCTCCTGTTACCTGCCTATCTCCCTGCACCTAGGCCTGTACCAAAAATTTTCCCCGACGAAGTTTGTACTAAGATGCTTAATACAAAAGTTTTCAAGTCCAGCGGCCCTGACAATATTCCTAACCGGATTATTAAGGATTTCGCGTACGAATTGGCCGAACCTGTATGTCACATCTTTAATACATCTCTGTACACCGGTGAATTCCCTAACATATGGAAAGATGCGTTAATTACACCAATTCCCAAAGCGCCATCCGTATCCTGTGAGGAGGATTTGCGCCCAATCTCCCTTACAGCCTGTTTGTCCAAAATTCTTGAGGACTTTGTGGTCAATTGGATGGTGGATGACGTGAAACATAAAATCAACCCGCAACAATTTGGTTGCCTCAAAGGAACCTCTACAACGTTTTGCTTGATCGACATGATCAACAATTGGCTAAGAACATTGGATGATAAATCGAGCTACCTGCGGATCGTTTTCCTCGACTTTAGTAAAGCCTTCGATCGCATCGACCATAATATCCTGGTCCCAAAGTTGCTGGCCCTTGGTGTCAGATTGTCGCTTATTCCATGGATATGCAGCTTCCTCTCAAATCGCCGTCAATCGGTAAAGATCGACAATTTCCAATCTGATTGGGGCATCATTAATGCTGGTGTCCCTCAAGGGACTAAGTTGGGCCCTATTTTATTCATAATCATGATCAACGATCTGGAACTGGCATCCTCTAGCACTGGCCATTGGAAATATGTGGACGATGTAACAATATCGGAGTCCTTAAAGAAAATGAAGTCTCAGCCCTACAGTCTGATCTTAACACAATTGAAAGATGGACTGTTAATAACAACATGAAATTAAACGGCAAGAAATGCAAAGAAATGATAGTGAGTTTCGCCCGTACCGAGAACGACATCCCCGGCTCCTCATTGATGGTTTGCCTCTAGACTTAGTTCCTTTATTCAAAATTTTGGGCTTAACTATGAACAATAAATTGAAATGGCAAGATAACACTGAAGCGTTAGTTAAAAAGCCTCAAAACGCTTATACATTATCCGTGTTCTACAGCGCTGTGGTCTTCCACCCAACGACCTCCTATTAGTCTATTTTTCTATGGTACGCTCTATCTTAGAATATGCCTGTCCTGTCTGGCACACCATGTTACCTAAGTGTTTGGGGGATAAAATTGAAAAAGTCCAAAAAAGAGCTTTTCGTATTATTTATCCGACGACAGATTACGAAGATGCTGTCAAAACCGCTCAATGCAAGCGTCTTGACGACAGACGTCAAGAGTTATGTGCTAAAACTTTCAAAAAGATCTTAAAACCCGATGCTCACCTCAACCACCTCTTACCCCCACTCCGTGAAGAATCACATGAACTGGACTTACGAAACAATTCTAACTTTACTTTAACTAAATGTAGAACTGAACGTTATAAAACTAGTTTTATTCCAGCAATGACTGCTAATTTTAATAATAAATAATTTGTAGTATTTTAACAACTGTACATATATGATATATCTATATTTATTTTATCGATATTTATCCTTATTATGTTTTTGTAAACATATCGCAATTCACCTTCGGGTGCCAAAATGTGTTTTTAATAAACCTTTAATATATATAACCTTTAATATATAATATATATATATATCTAATTATACTAATTGGAAATTGAGCAGAAACTTGTTCTCTGACTTTCAGTTACATTGAGTACAGCGCATGAGAGTTCATGTCATACTGCTTTTAGTTTTTAGAAATTACGTACACAGTGCTGTCAGTGCTAAAACTCTTAGGTGCTAAAATTATTAGGGACAGGATTCACAGACTTGAGTGGTGTCGCTAGTATCATAATGAAAATTTTGAGTGGAAGCTGATCAAGACAGTTTATCTTTCATATATGTTCGTTGGTGTGAATTAATGAATTATTAAATGTAATCAATAAAGTCATATATTTATCAAGCGTCCGCGCTTTGTTAGTTTTGATTAATTATCTATTATCTATTCTTATAATACAATAGAATGCAATAACTTGCGCATGATTAGCCGCACAATTCAACTTGCGTAAGTTACGTTTCATATTTTTACTGAACTCATGTACACAGGGGCAGATCCAGCAGAATAGGACGACTGATGCAGTAGGACACAACTGATCTAATAATAGACTGGATATAGCTTCTATACCTATGAAAAATGAAGCCAAAATCAATCGGCGCAAATCTACTTCCGGTTACCACTTTGCAGCGAAAACAATATGGAGTTGTATGGGGAAATGAGTGGGCAAGGCTGGTTTTTCACCATTTTCAGGCATTTCCAAGCGCTGGACTAAACCGTTCGTCTTGTAATGAAAAGAACAGGATATTTTCTTACTTTTGGAGAGATACTTTTGTAGATTTCGGTAAAAAATCACTGCTAAAGACGTTTGACAAGTTGCATACGCGAAGTCCATTTTCGGCCAAAACTCTCTGCCAAGTGGTCTTTCGTGCTGGCATTTTCGCTAAACAAATACTCTGGCTGGATATAAACTCAAGTCGAATGGTTTAAACGAAAGGTAAGCAATGTCTAATAAGCGTTTGCCTTTCTCAAACAAGCGAAAAAGTATAGAATATCGGTGTTGCTCTCGGGTTATGTTGTGCTATGCGCCTATGCCTATATGAACATTTATAGCAACAATATAGCTTTATATCTATATAATATTGGCTAATTGCATTTTGTATCGCAGATTGGAGTTTTGGTTTTTGTTCTTGACCGAAAAATACATTTAAATAATATATAATGGATTCGTTTCTAAAACAAGCTCTGTATCATTCATATTATAAACTGCTTCAAGTGTTTTTATGCAGATATGATACTAAAATTGTAAAAAGGACATGGGACAAAGTTGAATGAGCTCAATCAAAATTTGATTTGGAAACTTTTAAATAGTTGTTGGTTCCTAAAGGAACCGGTTTTTTCTTCTTTCACATCGAGGAGACACAGTGAGCTTTCTACAGCAATCAGATAATTCTACTTGTCAAGGGAGGCATTATGCACCTTTAATGGGTTAATTAGTAGAATTTTTATGAAACATGAAGTAGCATGTCAACCATCTTGGTGGTTTTGAAATGACCTCAAAGAAGCCAAATTGCCGAGCACCAATATTTAATGACCAGTATTTGTTACCAACAAGGAAATGCATGGGAACAACCAACAGAACACACAAGACATCCAGTTGCAGTCTATGGTACTCTTATGTATGTGGGAAAGTGATATATTTCGACACTTAATTTGCATACATGTAATGTATACTTTATGGAGGAGGTAAACATTATGCCAACCCCACCCATGGTCTTCTCTCCATTCTGCAAGAAAATCTGAAAATGTTAGACTATGGAATATTACAAGAGAGGAGAGCAGCTCACCAGAATTTACTAGGGGTCTTAATCTGGTGAGGGAAGACCATGGGCATGGTACAGTAAAAAGATAATTATCAGTTGTTAAAACAACTAATTTTTATACAGCATTATTAAAAATGTCAGTCACATAGCTATTCATGTTCATATGATTACAAAATGTTCATCTACTTTGGAAAAGGAACAGAGAATTTATTATTCAATGACACAGTCACTTCAACAAGCCACTTTCTATAATACGGGACCTCTCTGCCTTCACAGCGGTCAGCACCAGTGGATCAGGATGACATGTCTTAATAATGTTTTCTAATTTCAATGTTTTAGTCTCTATATAATAAAAATTTCAAATGTGAGAATTGACAACCAGTCAAACTTGGCATACACCATTTTAATATGGTGTATACTAGTGCTCCATACTACTCTCAGTCTCAGACTCTACTGGATTGAAAGTTTTCTGCATAAAAACACTTGAAGCAGTTTATAATATGAATGATACAGAGCTTGTTTTAGAAACGAATCCATTTATATATTATTTAAATGTATTTTTCGGTCAAGAACAAAAACCAAAACTCCAATCTGAGATACAAAATGCAATTAGCCAATATAGCCAATATAGATATAAAGCTATATTGTTGCTATAAATGTTCATATAGGCATAGGCGCATAGCACAACATAACTCGAGAGCAACACCGATATTCTATACTTTTTCGCTTGTTTGAGAAAGGCAAACGCTTATTAGACATTGCTTACCTTTCGTTTAATCCATTCGACTTGAGTTTCTATCCAGCGAGATTATTTGTTTAGCGAAAATGCCAGCACGAAAGACCACTTGGCAGAGAGTTTTGGCCGAAAATGGACTTCGCGTATGCAACTTGTCAAACGTCTTTAGCGGTGATTTTTTACCGAAATCTACAAAAGTATCTCTCCAAAAGTAAGAAAATATCCTGTTCTTTTCATTACAAGACGAACGGTTTAGTCCAGCGCTTGGAAATGTCTGAAAATGGTGAAAAACCAGCCTCGCCGACTCATTTCCCCCTACAACTCCATATTGTTTTCGCTGCAAAGTGGTAACCGGAAGTAGATTTGCGCCGATTGATTTTGGCTTCATTTTTCATAGGTATAGAAGCTATATCCAGTCTATTATTAGATCAGTGTAGGACACCCATTCGCAGGGGGGTTCGGGGGAATCCTCCTCTGGGAAATTTTGAAATCTAGGACCTCATAGACACGATTTCCTGCGTTCTGAACAAATATTTTATTCCAATTTGTGGGTGGAAATCAGTAAAACATTTCGAAATATATCGCAAAAACAATGTAGTTTTTCCGGATAAGAATTAGTTTAACTTCCGGTACAATAAGTTTGCAAATAAAGTATTTAATAATTATGTAGATTATAGCAGTTGTGACAACCGGTAACAGGCAATGTTATGGTTCTATTTCAAAGTAGTTTGTTTTAGCATTTACAGTGCTTCAGTGCTTCTGTAAATACTCAACATACGCACGCCACATACAATATGAGTGATATGACATTCTAGAAGAACGCTTTACAACAAAGATTGAAACAGGATATTCGGCAAACTTTATATTTTAATTAATAATGCAACGATTGAAGTCGGTCTCTGAAACTATTTAGCCAGTCTCGCATAGCATTACGTGGCATAATGCGTCCAATTTAACAATGAATATCTTGAGACCGACTGCACATTTTGAGACTGACTGGATCATGATCTAACCAACCCCCATACCCCCCCCCCCCACATTTACGCCCCTGTTCCCGCGACTGACTGAAATGTGATGTTCAAGATATAAAGTTCTATTTGAAATATGAAATATATGTATTTAATCAGTAAGTGTAGAAGGCAGAAGTACAACAATTTACTAGCTACTTGTGACTACATTTTCCATTTGTTATCCCTCACTTGTTGTCTTGCCATTCCAGCTGACCTAAAAGGTATTAAAGTCGATCAAACTCATAATTGTTGCCACGTATTGCCGGGGGTCTTAGTCTTGCAACTTACAACGAAACTTAGGATTCGATTAATGTTATTTAATGAAATATTAGGCGGAGTGCAAAGAATGCGCATGCTTACGGTCTTTCAGGGAGAGGTTTTATACATAACATAGCTATGAGTTGAAACTAATGCGATTCAAGTCGCATTACAAATACTCTCGTGTAACATTCGCTTTACGTTTGGTGAATTTTTCACCTTAGTTCCCCTATAACATGCCTTTGCACGTGTGTGACTAAATACGGTTTCTATGCATCATGGCCTGGTAAATCAATCACAATTGCATTTGGCGTAAGAGTTAGGGAATGCAAACGTATGTGAATATTTTAAATATTACCAGATCACGAGTCTATACAATACCTTAGTAACACTTGCGACATGTTCTTCTGCAGTTTGCAGCAATTCTGTGGTTCATGCAACCACCGTGACTCTGCCATGATTCACATTGTCTTGTTCGCCACAAATCGATAAAAATTTCTCCTATAAATAGATATCAATCGGTGAGAAAAACACAAACAAACACAAACATATAATCCTAAAAAAACTGGAAGTAGTATTATTGATGTACATGCAGCATACTTGTTGCCGGATAGTTATTTGAAAACTGCGTAAAACTAATATAATCTATCTGTGGTTCTCCTATGTCACATTTCAATTTTATCGAACAATATCCGGAGAGTAGATTACAGATACATCTGTTTCGAAGTTACTTGTCATATCATGTTCGTATTTTTCGATACATATACCCAAACCTGGACCTACTTCTAAATATTTTCAGCGGAAATACACCTCAAACGTTCCTCCTTTTAACCCTGGGGATGAAAATACGTCCTGCAGGGAAACGCTATTCCAAATGAGGATCAACAGATAACGCTAATGTTGAACATGGGTATTTAATTACGTCTAATATACCAGCGAATTCGCTTTATTAGTAACCATTCCACAAAGCTTTAGCACTTCAACCTACTTTCTGAGATTTCTTCGGCAGGATTATCGTTTGGTCTGCTCCATACCAGTGCCAATAGTAGCCGCAAAAGTGAGAACAAACAGGAACTTCATCTTCGCATGTAGGTATACGTAGTTGGCCAAATCACTTCACTAACTAGAAATATTAATGTTCTGATACTGACTTCTGAATTTACTACCGTTTATATCTCATTCGTTTGACCTTCAACAACGGCACGGAGTCATGGATGGGTTCATTAAGAAGTGTCAATATTCGGCATAGGCAGTAAAGCGCGCAATGTGTTGAAACAAGCACTTCAGTTCATAACTTTGTTTGACATTTTAAATTTGATAAATCAATAAAATTTGCAAAACAATTGTTCCATACTAACCGCAAAGAATCGGTCGTCAAGATGAGGTGGACAACCCTGTTGCTGAATATGAAGGCACGGCCGGAAATTGCACAGAAAAATTGCCAAATCGCTGATTCATTGCATGACATCGTGGGCTCAGTCAAAAATTTCGCGCGCTTTGTATTAACTGATTTAAGGCCGAGACACAGCGGACGCGATTCGGCAACGCGATGCGATTTTTCAGTTTTTAAAAGTAAATACAACCGTCTATGGAAGGAAATTAAAAAAGATATGCAGACCAAATAACTCAAACTGTTATAGCGCTTTTGAATATTTGAAAAACATAACACAGGATTATATGTCAGTGCATAGTCCCTATAACACAGTGTCTGGAAACGCTTCTAAACCTTTCTTCTATGTTTTTGTTCATGTTTGTGCACCTTCACGCTCAGTAAACACATTGTTCTCCTAGCATAATTAAGGAAGCAGCCAATGAAATCCGTGCAGCTGAATATTAACATTTTTAAAACAAAGAAAACGTGCACTCACAGTACACCCTCAACATCAACCCATGCACTTGGCTATAAACTTTCAAGTTTGCCGCGTTTCCAGACACTGTATTATAGGGACTATGGTCAGTGAAAATCGAAAAATCGCGACGTTGCCGAATCGCGTCCGGTGTGAGTCTGGGCCTTTATTCATAAAAAAATGTGGCTCAAATTGTCAGTCTAAAATGATTTCAATTATGCTCGAGTCTCGAAACGTTGTTTTTAGGCAATTAGCCTATGTTACTTTCAATTTGTATCATTAAATATAAAATTTTGCAGACTATATCGTGAAATAATTTAGTGTAGCTCGTCTCATCAATATTCGGAAGAACTCAACATGTACAATCTAAGCATGCTCAGGTTGACCAGGTTAC
This sequence comes from Trachythela sp. YZ-2020, assembly GCA_016169945.1. Classification (NCBI taxonomy): domain Eukaryota; kingdom Metazoa; phylum Cnidaria; class Anthozoa; order Malacalcyonacea; family Clavulariidae; genus Trachythela; species Trachythela sp. YZ-2020. Next base: position 658,361 of record JADLSH010000030.1, read on the forward strand.
GTGTCCGTTTTTGACCACAATTTCCGATCGTGAAATTAAAGCAAAAATATTACAACAACTATTAGAGAAATTCTGTTGGTATAGCATACGCAGTAAAATATGAAATGGCAAGTCATAGCGTAGCATAAATCAGGGATGAGGGTGCTACATTCTTACCGCCTTTTTAGTTTTAGCTACCGTCCAAGTATGTTCGTTTAGCTACCGTCCAAGTAATTTCGTCACGCGGCAATGCATACGGTCGTTTTACAAAGTCTCATTTTAAATTATTTTACATGTTATGTATAACTTTCAAACATGAAAATGTACTTATGTTACGAACATTCAACAACTGCGCCGAGTCATGGTTGGTTTCATTAAGAAGAGTCAATATTCGGATGTGTTGTAAAGCGCTCAATGTGTTGAAACAAACAGTTCAGTTCGGAACTTTCTTTGATATGTAAAAATTGATAAATATACAAAATGTATAATTTACAATTGTTCCATACTAACCACAAAGGGTCAACCATAAATATGAGGTCTGGGGGTGTTGTTACACTCTTTCCAATTTGAGTTAAAACCTAATAAGCGTCGCGTTTTCACTACTCGGCAATACACATTCTTATTAATAGATATTATTTCGTCTCTATTTAGTTGAAATTATGTTGCATGTAGTTATATTCTTTTGCGAAAGATTTGTGTCATAAAATGATTTTTGAAGTCACATGATATTTCTTGCATCAAACACGATTCATTTGAAAAAGTATAATTTACGCTTTGTAAAGCCTGTTTTCCATTTGTCTTTATTCGATATACATTTATTGACAACAAAATGGAGACATATTAAACTACTAAACGTCATTTAACAATTGTTAGCAAGATATTGAACTTGGGTATTTCTGTCAATACAATGTGACATGTGAATGCACATTAACTTTGCAGTATTTGGAGCAGTTATTTTCTCAAGATCTTTGTCTTATAGAATGCATGTATCACATCGTAGATGATTCAGAACCAGAGGGACAATAGCTAGACTGCAGGGTTTCACAACACAACACACTTTCTGATTAAATCTCAGGGCTTGCCGAATCTTCTTTAGATTATGTTACAATTTTGCCAGCTTTTACAATTTAGCTACATACCTGCGGTAATGATCATGTATTTCATCACCGCGGCAAGCATTTATTTTTTTATACTTTCGTTTTAGAAAGTCTTATATATTTTTCAATGCCCATTCTTATATTTTTTAATGTCTCATTTGGTCAAATGTTCCAAAATTGGAAGGATGTTTAATTCCCTAAGGTGGAAAAATGTGACCACTCCTTTTTCATCGGATCGTCCCAAGCCGTTTTTGACAGGAGAACTAAAAAGGCGTCATTTGACAGTTAAAAAAAGGTAAATTTATAAACTAAACATTTTGCGCGCGACAGCATGCCAAAGTTGGATTAGAATATTTTTTATACACCCTGTATTAAATTATGATAATAGAATACAACCCTTCATATGTCAGTAGAGCGTTATCTCATTCGTGCGACATTCAACAGTAACGCTAGCGCTGGGTCGTGGTTGGTTTCATTAAGAAGTATCATTAAATGGTTTGGGCAGCAAAGCGCGCAATTTGTTCAAATAAACACTTCAGTTGCGGAACTTTGGTTGACATATAATATTTGATAAATGGATATAAATTGACAGAACAATTGTGCCACACTTAACCACAAAGGATCGGCCGTTCATATTAGGCAGAAAACCCCTCTTCCGGGCTGTCAAAAGTAATTGCAGTCAAAAATATTACTAACATATAACAACTAGAAGAATGCAAAATCCGAAACTTAGCAGAACTTGGATTGTTTCTTCTTGGTGTATACACATTCAGTAAGTAATGGCCATATTATACGAGGCAATTTTGGCTGCAAACCTTGCAAGACAATTTCGGACACCACTCCTTTTTCATCGGATCGTACCAAGCCGTTATTGATAGGAGCGATACTAAAAAGGCGTCATTTGACAGCTAAAAGCCTGATATATATTGTGTGAAAAGGTGGCTTCGGGGGCTTCGGTGGCGCAGTCGTCAGGGCAAGCGCCATTCACCTCTGAGTCTTGAGTTCGATTCTCGCTGAGGACTATACTCATCACACTCATGTGAAAAGAGTAAGTCAACGCTCTGCCGAAAGTCGTGGGTTTTCTCCGGGCACTCCGGTTTCCTCCCACAGGGAAAGTTGACTGGGTGGGTTAGGATATACAGGTTAGGAAAGTAATATCACAATTCAGTAGTAAAAATAGATAATGTAGGCTACGTACATAATAATGCGAGATACTTGATGTAATCGGTCACTGAAAAAGCCCCAACGGGGAGTGAGCTGAATAATGTATGTATATGTAAATAGATGTCAAGTAAAAAATATATTCGCGGAGGATTTGTAAGCATGAATTTCGTTTTACTTACACAGGAGGCAACAAAAAATGACTGAGGATGATAGTATCGGTGGACTGAAACGCGTACGATGTAGGACTGCATGATATCGGACATACCATTTTCATCACACCTTTTCATCTTTTTTACACAGAACAAACGATTTGCGAAGTAAGCAGTTATTTTCTCAAGATCTTTGTCTTATAGAATGCATGTATCACATCATAGATGATTCAGAACAAGAGGGACAATAGCTAGACTGCAGGGTTTCACCACACAACACACTTTCTGATTAAATCTCAGGGCTTGCCGAATCTTCTTAAGATTATGTTACAATTTTGCCAGGTTTTACAATTTCGCTACATACCTGCGGTAAGGATCATGTATTTCATCACCGCGGCAAGCATTTAATTTTTTGCGTCTACTGGAACAGTAGCCGCTATGTCATCGGCATTTTGATTGAGACCATACATACATACATACATACATACATAAGTTGGGTGGAACCAATGGGTGGAACTTGATTTTTAATGAGACCATATATGGAAATGCGGTATTCATATTTCATGATCTCCGACGCCATTGATGATAGAAGAAAAGTTTTACTGCAAGCTTTATACAACCCTTTACAAAAGTTTCTTTTCGAAGATTGTTAAGGTAAGATAACTATTTATTTTGAAAGATTAAAGTTCAGGGCATTAGTTCAATGTGCCAAGTGTATCACTGATTTTTGGAACTGTGAAAGTTGAGTATTTTCATATTTATGTTTTGAGCAAAGTCGAAGCCTTGAATTTTATGCATATTTTATTAATATGAGTTTACATAATGAATAATACCAATACCTGCTTTGAAATATTATGAATCTAAATCAGGCGAAAGGATAATGTATATTCCAAGGATGGCAAAGATGCTTTATGGATTACAAAATAATGGGAGGTTTATATATGATTTGGAGTTTACAACTTGTATATAAAACTTGATATAGTACATAAAGAAATACCACTTTAGCAAGTTATGGATGTCAACTTATCTTGCAATCCCATGCAGCAGTGCAACACAAATCATATACATTGCATTAACAGTCCAAGTATCCATGTTGTGAACAAAAACATGTGGAACAATGATTTAACAGCTTTTCAAATGCTTATCCTTGATAGTTTCTATTACGTGACGGATTACATTTGCTCTGGCTTCAATTTAAGAAAACCCATCCTTAGTTGCATACATCTATGGCAATGCATCGAGCATTGACAACATGTTTTTGTTTGTGTCTTTCAGGTGTATTCAACACACTCTGTTCAGAATTACAAAGATTGCTGTGTTGTTGTGACCTGTCAGTTGCAACAGCCAGGCACTGACCAATATTGTGTCAGGTGTGTGTGTTTTGGACATACACTTTCTGAGAGAAATTTGAGAGAACTTGTCGAGAACTTGTCGAGAACTTGTCGAGAACTTTAAAGCAAAGTAGCTCATATAGACTCTTTATTCAAGCTACTGGTACAATTCAGTGACTACAACACTTAAACAAACAACTACAGTCTAGACAAAGACATCAACAACTTTTAATATGGCTGTGACTATTGAACAGTACCGAGCCAGAGAGCTGCTGCAGCCATATGCCGCAAGCTTGACTTTTAATAAAATATTACTAGCTATTACAGCTTTACACTAAATTACCCTAACATATGGTAACTCCCCTAACTAATCTACAACAGTCGATATTCTGTTCATTGCTACTGCCTGGTATCTGATGTCTTCCCCACTTAGTATTAATAGCGTTGGGTGGGCGGGTGTCTAGTCAAGCTATTGCGAATGCAACAAGAAATGTGCTTTGAACCCGCACCACCCGATCATTAAGCGGGCCCCCAGGAGTGTGTGAGAAAACATTTTCTGCTTTCATTCCTCAGCCAGGAGAAAATAATACTTCTCACACACTGCTGGGAGCTGCTGCAGCCATATGCCGCAAATTGGTGTTGTTCCTTATAAACCACATCTAGTGGACAATAGTGAAAACATTTGACAATAATAACATATTAATAAACTGAGAAAGGACAGATGCATTAAAATTTGTTAAGGTGGTACACCACAACAAATTATTATTTTCTTAAAAATGGCTATTTCAATAATTTTTTTGCCCAGAACTATTCCTCTGATGAAATGATGACCAATGACACAGTTTTCAAAATTATGATTGCCATGGTTACCAATATAATTACCCTCAGCAGTCAAAGAATGGTGTCTCGATAAAAACGATTACAAGACAACCAAACATGACAAATCTTCAAAAATAGTAAAAATAGAAACCAATATATGACGTGTATGCTGTGAACTAGGATCTTTAAAAAATATTGAGTTTTAGTTATTTTTTTCTGAAGGAGTTGATGTCGCATATATTTTTATGTCTTTTCGGTCAGAAAAATAATGATTGTACATCATAGATTTAGCCAATTTCAAAAATCCTAGTTTACAGCATAGATAAGGTATATACAAAACTTCACTGAAAATTTGAATTCATTTGGTTCATTTCTTTAGGAGATATCGTTTTTAGCGTACTGCTAATTAGGTCAAAATTGAAAACTGAATAAAAGCTTTTATTTACTTATATTATAAGCACAAATGAAAAATTGGACATGGAGCTCCCCTATAATTTCAAATGCTCACAAAATATACTAAGACTAATTCGGCGTCGAAGTCACATAGCCAAACATATCCTAAACGGGAGAGGTAGGCATATATATCATGAAAATGCCATGCTAGATTTTTTCAAAAATGTTTAACACGTACTATTTCAACATCTAAGATTGGTTCCCAGCTGTGACCTCCGCCGTTGCCGTCTTTAAAAAGACACCAATGTTTAACCCTTCGGTTCTTTGAAAGGTTATGGCAGATCGACTTTCGTCGGACTTTACAGGATGTCCTCAATCAGTCAAATCCTTGAAGTGGAACCGTAATTATACAAAATATATAGCGTTTTATACAAAATATATATTACTTTCACGCCATTATAACGCCTCTCCCGCCTAAATATAACCTACTTGTACTTGGTGTAATTTGAAATAAAATCGTTTAAATTCACCATATAGCTAGGGGTGGGGGCGGTGGATGTCGTTGCTATGGTGGTTACTACGGGACAAAATTTCAAACAGGCTGCTATTTTCCCCTATTTACCCATTTTCCGCCAAACAAATAGAAAAATTAACACCAGAAAACGAAAAATGGATCATTAACGATGCATAATATGGCTAATTTCAAAAATAGGATTTTCCTTTAAAATTTTGTAGTGTACCCCCTTAAATATTTTATATTTACATGTAATATTGTATTCATTAATATGGACATATTGAACTACAAGTTGCTTATGTGTGTTCATTTGAATTATAGTTTTATAATATATTTCTTTATAATGGTTATATTATTTTAAAAACACAATAACCTGATACTTTGGGATATTGGTTTCTATCAGATCAAAGATCATGATTGGGGGAGGGGAAGTTGGCTACAGCCCCTGTCTGCTATGCTTAAATATGCCCTTGGGATGACTTTGTTACTAATCTGATGTGAAACATATTAAAAGTATCTCTACTTCCAGTTTCAGAATGCCTGGAAGAAAAATAAATTCTATTGCTATTCAGTCTCTACCAGTAGACGCATGTACGCCATAGCGTACCTATTTTTATACTTTCGTTTTAGGAAGTCTTAAATATTCAATGCCCATTCTTATTAAGCCGGTTTTCTAGTAGCAAATTTCTGCGCGTGAAATTACAATTCAATTGAAATAAATTGACAAGATATGCATTAATTTGTTAAATGTGGTCATTTGTGCGACAAAATTCCCAATATATGAAAACCGACTTTATTGTTACAGGTTGTACAAAAAAGGTAATCCAACTTTTAGCATCTTATCGTGCGTTTATTATTTAGTCCATTTTGTTTATAGAATTATAAAGATCAATCTATTAGTTGTCAAATGATACCTTTTTTGTATCATTGCGATAAAAAATGGCCAAGTACGATACGATTGAAAATAGCCGGTCGAAAACGCATTTTCCCACCACTGGGATTTGAGTGCAAAGTGACTGTCAGCCTATTGAAAGTATTCTCCGATTTCGGATTAAATTTAAGAATATTAATAAGACCTAACCATATTAATATATCAAGTCTTGGTAAATTTAGAGAACGTTTAAATCGCGATTTAGCAACAAAATTTAGTGTTTGAAACATTTACAAAACAGGAGGTTTGCCGAGACTGAATTGGCAATGCTGAACGTTTCACGAATTGGCGACCATCATTTGGTCAAATGTTCCGAAATTGGAAGGATGTTTAATTCCCTAAGGTGGAAAAATGTGACCACTCCTTTTTCATCGGATCGTACCAAGCCGTTATTGACAGGAGCGATACTAAAAAGGCGTCATTTGACAGCTAAAAAAAGGTAAATTTATAAACTAAACATTTTGCGCGCGACAGCATGCCAAAGTTGGATTATAATGTTTTTATACACCCTGTATTAAATAATGATAATAGAATACAACCCTTCATATGTCAGTAGAGCGTTATCTCATTCGTGCGACATTCAACAATAACGCTAGCGCTGGGTCGTGGTTGGTTTCATTAAGAAGTATCATTAAATGGTTTGGGCAGCAAAGCGCGCAATTTGTTCAAATAAACACTTCAGTTGCGGAACTTTGGTTGACATATAATATTTGATAAATGGATATAAATTGACAGAACAATTGTGCCACACTTAACCACAAAGGATCAGCCGTTCATAGTAGGCAGAAAATCCCTCGTCAAAAGTAATTGCAGTCAAAAATATTACTAACATATAACAACTAGAGGAATGCAAAATCCGAAACTTAGCAGAACTTGGTTTATTTCTTCTTGGTGTATACACATTCAGTATGTAATGGCCATGTTAAACGAGGCAATTTTGGCTGCAAAACGTGCAAGACAATTTCGGACACATAGCGATGTTAAGTAAAAAATATATTCGAAGAGGATTTGTAAGCATGAATTTCGTTTTACTTCGAAGCATTTGTTTTAACTAAAAATACACAGGAGGCAACAAAAATGACTGAGGATGATAGTATCGGTGGACTGAAACGCGTACGATGTAGGACTGGATGATATCGGACATACCATTTTCATCACACCTTTCATCTTTTTTACACAGAACAAACGATTGGCGAAGTAAAGAAAAAAAAAAAGTTTTGTTTAAAAATAGAGCGCGGGAAATCTTGAATTTTAAAATTCATTTGTGTAAACAACAGATCGAATAATCAGTATTTGAGTTTTTTTGCTAATCAAAATTAGGTCAAATCGTCTTAAAAAGACTGAAAAATAATTGGCACATTTACTGTTTACGTATTATTCACTTTTTGTTTTTATATTAATTTAAGCAAATTTGTGGCCGTGGTTTTCTCTGTAGTTTTATCGCATTTTTGTTGTTTAATTCTCGTTACAATTATATGTTTTGCTCGATATGAAAAAACACCTATTCAGTGGATTCGTCGACCTTCGGTTTCGCCCAATATTGAAGTTCGGCTTAATATTTTGCAATTATTGTGTTCAGAAGAATCCAATAAGATATAATTTCATGCACTCCATGCACTGCTCAGAAAATGTCGCATATTTTCAATAGTGCAGTTTGTTCGGTATTATCGTAAGTATGTTGAGTATCTTGATAAGTATACGGATCTATGATGATTCCAAACGAAATTTCTTGCCCCAACAAACAAATCTCCAAAATTGATTATCTTTACACGAATCGCGAAATCCATCACCGGATAGGGCCAAAGGTCATTGGGGGAAAGTCTCAATATAGATTCCTGCCAGTATACTTCAGGCGAAAGACTAATAGCCAGGACGAAACTGCAAGGATATCAGTTGAAGATAAAAACCGTTTTATAATATGGTTACTCATAAGTTTTGTTAGTTTTGGAAGTAAACGTAAATTATAAACATGATGATTTATAATGAACGAAAAGTTTATAAACAGTTAGTATAAAAGATTGATAGTATATTTTGTAGATACAGTAGTTTGTAACAGTATAACGGATGTTTTAAACCTGTACGCATGCATTTACTTGATTTTCGGTAAACTTGAATAGGCAATCTCTGTCGCCTAAGTATACGGGTTCTTTATTATATGGTTAGTTATACACCAGGTTCTTACAAAAATGTTCAATATATAGCATCATTAATTTAAATCGTGCGGTGCCAGTGTGGGTAGAGTATAGCAAATACGGCGGTTGACTGTTGTGTAAAACTACCTGAAAAATACAATGAGAACTTCGACGTTTCGAGCGAAGACCCTTCGTCTGGAAGTTAGTAGAATGGGTCGGGGGAAAAACATGTGCTTTTATAGTGAATACAAAAGCAATCACGTGATAAAAAATAAACCAATCAGATGGATTTAATCAAAACAAACTATAAACAAAATATGGAAATCACATCACAAAATATATTAGCATATAAGGAGCAGCGAACAAAGATAACAAAGCAAGAAAGACAGAAAACAAGGAACGAAATATAAGATAAGGTGAGATGTAGAGTATCTGCTGATGACAGACATAAACAGATAGGAGTTAAATGTAAGAGAGGCGCTCATTAATGCCGAGAGGATGAATGGTGCCAAGTCGCAAACAATGTCGCAAACAATGATGCTAAACAACCTGTTGCCAGACATTTCTACCCTGGCAATCACAGTGTTTCAGATATGAAAATTCGAGCTCTATGTACCATTTCTGGTAGTAATGATAGCCGCAAAAGCCAAGAAATGCGTCTCATTTCCCAACTTGGTACCATTCATCCTCTCGGCATTAATGAGCGCCTCTCTTACATTTAACTCCTATCTGTTTATGCCTGCAATCAGCAGATACTCTACATCTCACCTTATCTTATATTTCGTTCCTTGTTTTCTGTCTTTCTTGATTTGTTATCCTTGTTCGCTGCTCCTTATATGCTAATATATTTTGTGATGTGATTTCCATATTTTGTTTATAGTTTGTTTTGATTAAATCCATCTGATTGGTTTATTTTTTATCACGTGATCGCTTTTGTATTCACTATAAAAGCACATGTTTTTCCCCCGACCCATTCTACTAACTTCCAGACGAAGGGCCTTCGCTCGAAACGTCGAAGTTCTCATTGTATTTTTCAGGTAGTTTTACACAACAGTCAACCGCCATCATTAATTTAGTTTAGTTAATCAAGACACTCGTACCAAAGTTGAGAACATCAAACAAGAATATTTTTTCCAGGTACTCTAGTTTTCACCCACCAGGCCACCAGGAATGTTGAGAGAAATGCAGTCTTTTGATAAGAACCTTAAACATTCGATGATGCTATTATAACTAAACTTTATGTGGGTAAAGTTTCTTAATGGCAGACAGCAACTGATGGTTGGGCTGTTTTCTTGCATAGATAGAATGCTTCCATAAGGTGAGCCAGACGCTCTGTGTAAGTATGTAAATAGAAGTTTGCACAAACAGTTCAATATATGTTTCTTTGACACCACAGACTTCTGTTTCTTTTCTCTGGCAAGCCATTAAAAAACGTTCAGGGTCACTTTCAAAATTTAGTGAAGTGTATGCCTAACCAAGGCATAGAACTGTATTTAATCTTGGATTTTGGATTGCGTATAGTATATATTATCTTCATCACAGTACGTATGGTTTTAGAACATGATATTGTTGATAAGAAATATAAAAATTTGGACAATAAGGAAATAACTTGTGGAATCTCTATTGATTTGAAAAAAGCATTTGATACAGTTGATCCTAAAATATTATTGAGCAAATTGTATCACTACGGAATTAGAGGGATAGTTTATGACTGGTTTGTTTCGTATTTAAATGGGCGATCTCAAGTAGCTACTATAAATAATACCACCTCAAATGAGGAATGATATTTGTATGGTTTTCCTCAAGGATCTGTTCTTGGGCCTTTATTATTTTTGGTATATATAAATTATATCTGTGCTTTATTAGACAGGCTTAAATTTTTATCAATTTGCTGATATCTAATTTGGAAAATTTTATACACACGTACCCAGTGGGTAACTATTTTTTTATGCTGTTTCCATACTCATTGCAAAAATTCAGATAAACTTTTCGCGACCAAAATTTAAGAATTTCCTCATTCTGAACTTTTAATGATCGCCACTAAACATGCAGGTACATTTGTTAAAGTCGATTATAAATAAAAAAACTTGACCAAGATAATTTATTTATTGAATAATCAGAACATTTAACATCATTATTATAATTAACAACTAAATTATACATATTACGATCACCACGTGAATAAAAGAGAGCTTCTTAAATATACTATTCTTGTTACTAAGTCTACAACGTTCTCAAATGATAGATAAAATTTGCTGATAGATATAGTGCTTCTCAAACTTCGTTCACGTTAACATGCGCACCCGAATAGACAAGCAGATGCACAGTTTTGCCACATGTAATCATAATACTGTGAGCTACTCGAGCAGTATCCATCTTTCGACCAAGCTAAACAGCTTGCGTTATTATTTTCACTACAACACGCCAGGTTACAATTCTGCAACATGTATGAACGATCGGAGTAACAATATCCCTGCAGGGTCCAGGCATTACAGTATATGTTTAAATTTTCACATGATGTATCATATACTGTAAGAAAAATAGGAAGAAAATTAACAAAAATACTTCTTAAAATAGCTATTTTCGAGCGGCGTCTGTTATACCCTTTGCGTTTTTTGTCATGCTCGAATAGTACTTTTGTATGTTATATTGTATCTTTGACAAATATATAATCTTTCACGGTTGTGTTCGGTTCAGTTATACAGATACCCAGATGACGTCATAACGTAGAATATGTGGCCAACTTCGCTACATTTATTACATTTATCTGGCGCAGTCGTCAGAGCAAGCGCCTTTCACCTCTGAGTCTTGAGTTCGATTCTCGTTGAGGACATTACTCATCATGCACACTCATGTGGAAAGAGTAAGTCAACGCTCTGCCGAAAGTCGTGGGTTTTCTCCAGGCAATCCGGTTTCCTCCCATAGGGAAAGTTGACTGGGTGGGTTAGCATATACAGATTAGGAAAGTAATATCACAATTGTTGTAAAAATAGATAATTTAGGCTTAGTACATAATATAGGTAAGCGAGATACTTGATGTAATCGGTCACTGAAAGCCCCAACGGAGGTGAGCTGAATAATGTATGTATGCTGTATTAACAATGGGAAGTCCACCACCACCCGAATACGAAATACATGCAGTTGTGGCAAGCAACCGAGTGCGGTGGCGGTGGGCTTCCCACTATTAATCTATACATATCTATATATCTATGAGCGTTTTTTGGTTCACGAAATGCCAAAGAGTGCTCGATATCTGTAGATAGAGCAAATATATAGTTTTCGCTTATCTCAAGGTATCCGCTACAGCCTGTTTCAGCCTTGATGATCGCACATTGGGTGAAACAGGCTGTAACGGATACCTTGAGGTAAGCGAAAAACTATATCTATATATCTATATATCAATATTTATGAGCGTGTTTTGGTTCACGAAATGCCAAAGAGTGCTCTATATCATATTGATAGAGCAAATATAGTTTTCGCTTACATCAAGGTATCCACTGCAGCCTGTTTCACGTAATAAACGATCATCATGTGGCGAGGGATTTCGAAAATATTTTTCATGTTTAAATAGTGTTGGTCGAAACGTGGGCGTGTGGGCGTTCAAACATTCCATGCATTCCTTTACTTTTTAGGTTATTTATTTTAAATCTGCTTCTGTGTCTGCATGTTGAAACTATTTCCGATCCTTTTGCTCATTTGAGTATTTTTTTGTGTTGAAAAGATTTAATGTGTTTACGATCGCTCTTTAAATGTGCTTGCAGTCATGCCAATGTAGTTGTTCGTGTTGCTTGTGGTAACAGTTGTCTTGTAGCTATATAATGATCGCTTATTGCGTGAAACAGGTTGTAGTGGATACGTTGAGGCAAGCGAAAACTATATTTGCTCTATCTATGTGATATCGAGCATTTCGTGAACCAAAACACCCTCATGCATATATTTCAAGCAAACACCCCTGTATTTGTGCAAGAAAGGCACAGTAATGTCATAATACATAACAATGATGTCTAATATTGAGAATATCTTTTGTTATAAGCCCCCCCCCTTGTTACGCAATACTCTTGCGACAAATACGAATATGCAGGCGAGCTAATAATAATTAATTTACTCACCTTGTCGCTTATCATTGTCGCCCAATACAGCTTGTAGACCAAACAAAATGTAAAACAGAATCAAAATTTTCATTCCACTGAAAACCATTTTGAATTTTAGAATGTGTTTATGTTTCTAATATCTTGTCAGTGTTTTCTCTCCTGCAGTGAGATGTGTGGACGTGATCTTAAAGTGGATTTGACGGCTCTTTTTATGTAAGTACAACTCCCCTATCACATGTCTAGTTTCTAGTATTTTATTGGATACTATTTTTGACTATCACTTCAACTGGTACAGCATAATATCGGTCATTCAAATATTCAAACATGATAAGATTTAAAGGCGTTTATGAATTAAGTCCAATATATGGATGGAGATAATATTTTATTCAGTACCTGTTTGTCTATTTATTTATTTATCTATACATACATAAAATTTAAGAACTTTACACAATATATATTGAACATATTACAACAATGCCTGTAGCTGTATATTATTTAGTTAACTTCTTGCACAACATGCATGATGAGTTCATCATTGAATTGATTATATATTATTCCAAGGCAAAAAATGTTTTCGTAAGAATTTAATAAACAGATATTTTAGCTATTAAAATATGGTGTGCAAAAGCTTGCATTCAAGGATTGATAAGGATTGCAGTGCATTGGAATTTTAAGTTTCCTCATTTCATGCCTTTTTAACGGTGCTGTAATACTAGCAACAAAATTGCTGCAATTTGCAACAAAAGTTGATTTCAGCGCATGTTAATTAAAAAGGTTTACACATAAGTTACAAAACATGAGACAACATTCGTAAACATTTTCAATTAACATGCATTAAAATCAGCTTTTGTTGCAAGTTACATGCAGCAATTCTGTTGCTCGTATTACTCCGCCTTAAGTTTGGTTTTGCAGTTCAAGAACGTAAAACAGACAGTCATACAATGTATCGTGTCCGTCTGAGATGCTCAGTCTAGTCCAGCTATAGCACTAGGTTTAACAACATTAATTGCTGGAGCGAAGAACCCGAGGAGATCTTATTAAATTATATAAGAATGACAACGGAATTGTTCCCTTTGGCGAACATGTTTCGAAAGGGTAATGCATGACCAATTTAAGTGCGAGTCAATCAAGTACTGGAATAGAATACCTCTGGTAGTTAGGACTGCGTCATCAGTCATTGGAGAGAATGTTTGTTGTATATATTTTGTTGTTATGAATCGACATTTAGACCATGCTCGCTATAATAGTTAACCATTCCTTTGAACATTGAAATCGAATTAATTGTTTATATCGAACCCCCGCTAACTATAACTACATATTGTTCGTTTCTTTTCCAAATTTGAGACAACACGATTTGCATGTATAGAGAGACCTTATCTACTTGTAGCATCAATTTAGACAATATAGAAAATATTGGCGGTATGATAAGCAACATGACACTGCCCTGCTCTTATTTGAAGTTTACTGATGATCTGACTCACTTAAAAACCGTCACTTATATGATTTATTAAGTTTATTTTCAATAGATATTATTTTTTTTGTCGGTTATTGGAATTCTGATTATAAACAGGTGGTGATAGAGTTTTGGGTAAAAGTTGTAACAAAGTAATGAAACAAATACAATATGTATGAATAAATTTTGACAAATGTGGTGTCGCTTTGCCCCAGGAACACCAAGTTGACAGTCCTTTGAATACTTTTGCCGTGTATGAAACGAAATGGTGGGCTCTTGTTTGACAGAATGACACCGCTGTCTCGCACTCAGATCCTTTATATCGAAGTTCTGTTCGTTTCCTAATTTACAGGGATTTAATTCGAGATAGCGGGGCTTGTTCCCAAATTATCTGTACTTGTAATATATCAAGCTCGCGATAACCTTCCATGCACATTAATATTAAAAATATTGGCTGTACGATAAGCAAGATAACACTGACCGGCTTTTATTGAATTTTACTAGCGATCTTATTAAGAAGCGTGATTAAATAGTATAAGTTCCTTTTCGATAAATATTTTCATTTTCATTTTCTCCAGATAACTTTAAAAGTTATTGTACTGCAGTACTATATTTATGGCAAAACTTCTCTACTAATTAAAAAGAGCGGAGGAAATAGACTCCAATACAACTTGCAAAATCAATATATTCCTAACAATAATTATTCCTTGCTAATTTGATGCATGCGATATAACCTGTGTATTACGCTGAAAAGAATTCGAATGAAGGTGGATACAGCTGAAGTTAGGGGAGTAATTTTTAGGCTTTTCTTAAACAAGCATGCAAATATAGGCATGCTGCCAGGGAGTAAATAAATTCTGGGTGTTTGTAATTTTATTTTTGTATAATTTATTTTGAACAATTTATTTTAAAGTCTAAGAGTATGGACAGAACTTTGCTCATATTTACTTTCTCCAACTTCAAGTTGAAGTAACAGTAGCAGATATGCGTGGCGTGGTTATATTTCATATCTGACAGTTTCCATTTCCCTTGGGATACCATCAAGAATACATAATGATTTCCGACATGCATGTATACCGATATATTTGTCCAATTATAGAAAAGAAAGACTATTACTTTAAGTCGAGGGCAAGTAATGAATCATCGATATTGTCTCGGAAACGAAACCTCGCGGACCGTTTTGGCGCGATGATTGATACATGCATATAAATTGTAATTGAAAAAAATGATAATTGCGAAATATGACTTGATTGAAATACATCTAAATCACAAAAGCAGTTCCAATTAGTAGTGAATATCCATGAGGCAGCTTGGAGATTGGAACTAAACTAAGCGGAAAATTCTTACTTACTAAAGGGAACTTGTTCAAAATTCTGTAGGAAGCAGTATTCCGGGCGGAAAACAAATTTTTATTAAAAATATTATAGCCCAAACAACTATCTTAAAATACATCTTAGAATAATTGTCTGAGCTGTAGTATTCTTACCAAAACTTCGTTTTCCGCCAGAATGTCGATTGCTGCACTTTTTTAAATCATAGTAGGAAATAAGCTAAACCGCGACCGTACAGAAATCGCAATGTTTGGTAAAATTATATTGTTTGATTATAAAAGTAAATAAACTTAGGCCCTGTCCACACCTATCCAGATTCGTTTGTATCCACAAATATTTTGCTGCGGATTCAAAAAGTTGCGCATCCACACGTATCCGGATTCCTCGCGTTTTCGTGACCGTCCATATGTACGTATCGGTGAAAACAATACGAATACGCTAGAAACGCTAGCTATCGAACTCAGCTTAATTCTTTATCGTCGTACTGGGACGCACGGTAATTACGATCAGTTGTTTCAAATGTAAATATCTCCAGACGTGTTTACTCTATGGCAACATGACACGCACACTGATCTAATAATAGACTGGATATAGCTTCTATACCTATGAAAAATGAAGTCAAAATCAATCGGCGAAACAGGAAAACCCTGTTAAATACCAGCCTAGTACAAAATAATTTAACTATGTTTAAGTTCATAGTATTTGTAGCAGCGATGTCTGTCGTAGTGTGATGGATATAGTCTAAACTACAGCTTCCAATTTTGCAAACAGTGGTCATCTGAAGACATGCCAGGGGCGGATTTGGACTGTAGCACCATTAATATAGAGATTACATGGTTAGGAAATTCCAAAGCAGCTAACAATTGAATGGAATTTATATTGAACGGTACCTGAACGTGCACAAATCTTTTGTTTTAAATTCACTAATATTTCAGAAACACGGTTTGGAGATTAAGCCCAAACATTTCTATTGGTCGATTCATAAAACTACAATATATTCACTATCCCTGACCGTGCACAAATGCAAACAAAAACATAGAACAAAAGCGAAAGCCGAGTTTCCTGACCATGTCATCTCTATATTAACTATGACTGTAGCAACTGTAGCAAATGCTACAATCAGATTTTTCAGCAAAATATTTTAATGTTGGATTCCATGATAGCGACAACTCTTTCCTATCTCAAATCTTACTATAACTTCGTTCACTAGTCGGTATTTTGCTGACACTTGTTTAATGACGTGTGCTTCACCCGATTTTGCCCGCAAACAACGCCCGTTTTTAGGGAAATCACTCAAATGCTCGAAACATCTTTCAAAAGACGCTCAGTAGAGCGATCTAAAAATAGCGATTTTTGACGTAATTTTGCTAGAGTCAACTGGGGGTCCTGCGTCATTTTGCTAGGGTCAGCTTGGGTCTGAGGTACTAAATTTCGCATTTTTGCTACAGTCAGATGAAGCAAACCAATTAAAGTGCTGCATTTTCAGCACTTCCGCTACAGTCAGCTACAGTCGCGCAATTAATAACAACGTTAGAGCGATGTTATTTGCCTGGCTCGATGCAAATGCTTCTGCCTGATGTCAGTTATCATAAATGGCGTTATAAAGGTTTAGCGCAGGTCTTGTTCTTGATCAATTTGTTTGCGCCCCAAACGAGGACGCAAACAAGTAAGCTCAATCAACTGAAGCGCTCGTGGGAGGAAGCCATCGTAAAGATCGCAAGGCGTTTGTCGAAATTGCAGTCTCGGCCAACAGACCAAGGCTGAAAAGTGCGTTCATTGAACCACATTTCGCTCAGGTAAGCTTATGTATATATTAAAATGTTATTTCCTACTTGTAAATATTCAGTAATTAGGGAATTCTGATATATAATAATCTATTGTTAGAATTTTAATGGCCTAGCACTAAGCTGAATATAAAGAGTGCAAAATATTGACAGGGTGCATATATTAAGTATTGACTTATTATGAAATTAAAATACATTTGTAAAGAGCACGATTTTCTGCCCTTGGGAATTTAAAGCGGCTTCTTAAATTCTAAAAGGGAATAATTTTGCAAAAATGATAAAATTACAAATTAATGCTATGATGAGTTTGGGAGAAAATGGTTCAATTGAGCACAGAACAAAGAGTTTTTATTGTGATAAATTATACGTAAACTCAAAGTTCAACGTACCGCAGTGCAAAAGGCTTTTCGAGCAAAGTTTCCAGGTCGCAATCCACCTGCCCCAAGTACGATTTTGAGAGACGTTAACAAGTATTTAAATGCAGGAACGAGTCTAAACCTTAATAAAGGCAATTCTGGCAGAAGAAGACTACAGAAAATATTGAAGCTGTCAGAGATCTACTCCGATCTACTCCAGAAAAATCCTCATGTGAGTGCTCGTCGTAACCCCGTTCCAGTTTCCAGTACAAGCTTTAACCGGATAACAAGGCTAGAAATTAAATGGCATTCATACCGAATGCACGTACGACACGAGTAGTTGGCAGGCGACTTTGCACGTCGATTGCGCTTCTCCGGATGGTTTAACGAACCCTGTCGTCGCGAAAACCTTTTGAATAGCTTGCTTATTGGTGACGAAGCATCGTTTACGATGAATGGCGAAATCAAGACGCAAAATGTACGCCAATATGCACCTAAAGGCACCCGCCTGCATCTAATATTGAAAGGAGCAATGCTCGTGTACACCTGACAGACTGGGCAGCACTATGCGCCAACGGTTTGATTATTGGGCCTTACTTTTTCGAAGGGAATCTAAACGGAATTGCCTATCTTCGAATGCACAATGAATTTGTCTTCCCACAACTCGCTGAACATTTTAACAATCAGTATTGGGAGGGAAGGTTTCGGGGTCTTTGGTGGGCTCAAGACGGCGCACCTGCACATCGCCTTATCGCTTTTAGAGATCGCCTCATCGATGTGTTTGGGAATAACTGCGTCATTGGGTTAGGTCATGATGTTGAATGGCCACATCGCTCACCGGACTTGACGCCATGTGACTTTTTTTGTCGGAATACATGAAAGATAAAGTTTTTTCAACTCCACCGCGCGATATTGATGAGTTACGCGAGAAAATTATCCGAGAATTCAATGCCTTACGAGAACAGCCTGCCTTCATTCAACGGGCAGTGCTCGATATGCACAGACGAACAATGCTTTGTGTTGAAAGAGAAGGGGTCACGTCGAAGGTCAAGGCGCTTGATTATTGTTTCAATAATTGGACATGTAAATAAATAAAAACTGTTTTGTGTGATGCACGTAATTTTCCTGGCTGAAACAGCACATAAGCACATGGAGGACGAATTCAAATAAAATAATTGCCAGGCATAAAATTTGATTCGATTGCGTTTACGAACCCGCCCATGGGTTTAGTTCGTTTTGTCTAACATAAACCGCTTCGTTATGCATAATATTTACTTATGTCAATAATTTATGCACTCGTGGGTTTAACTTAGTGCTAGGCCATTGAAATTCTAGCAATACATGGTGTATCAAAAAAACTGCAAATACCATAATTTGTATGCACGAGATCATACATTAGAATTTCAATGGCTGTGCAAATAATTACGCTTCTGGGATTTGAAAATACGTTTCCACGTGCAGTACTATCAAAATAAGCACACAAAGTGAATTAAACTTATTAGTTCGATTACGAATGGCTCAGCTAACAACAGAGCAAAGAGTATTTCTTGTTTTAAAGTACGCCCAAACTCAAAACTCGACAGCAGTCATTCGTAAACTGAGCCATTCGTAATCGAACTCATAAGTTTAATTCACTTTGTGTGCTTGTTTTGATACCCCTGGGAAACGTATTTTCAAATCCCAGAAGCGTAATTATTTGCACAGCCATTGAAATTCTAATGTATGATCTCGTGCATACAAATTATGGTATTTGCAGTTTTTTTGATACACCCTGTAGATTATTTTCAATAGTTTGCGTTTTTTTGGTACACCCTGTAGAATAGGTATTTTTGCCAAGTATATTAAACAGTATATAAAAACACAATTGAACGCCTAAATGTCGTGTTTGTGAACATTGGATGCATTGTATATAATATACAAGTATGCTATGATATTAAATGTAGTGCATGACTGATAACAAATTTTTGAATTGTAAACATTGACTGAAGTTTCATTCGGGTATGTTGGTAAATATATTATGTAAATTTTGTGCGTGTTTCTTGTATTTTTTGTTTTAAATCCGTGAGGATAAATTTTAGGACTAAATTCGATGCTCAGAATGGAGGAAATAGCATTTCGGGGTTCAAATTTCAACCTATCCTGCATACTATAGATGCCTAAGCAACTGGAAGGCCAGATATGCACCATTTCAACATTTTCGAGCATGGTTCCTTGACATGTTGATCCTGCAGAAGTTGGCAAGATTCCCCTGATATAATTACTCTCTCTCTCTTAACTCTCACTGTTTCAATGAATATTGAATACTGTACATTGACCAAAGCATCATTTAGCTATAAATAAAAAGAGCAAAATATACAAGTCCTTAACCAGATTTTAAAATATACAAGAATGCAAATAAAATTTTAAATAAATTTTGATAACTCTGGAGCACACGTCAGTGGCTTTCTCAGTTAAAACAACGCTAAAAATTCAAGGGCAAATGATTCATTCTTCCCAAGATCGAATTTGGCATATTTAACTATAAAAGCCGCATAAGCTATTTGAGTGTCTTAATCGACTGGTGTGACAAGTGCAAAAATATATAATTTACTGCTAAAATATATATATTTGAATTTTCATTTAACCACAAGGAATGTTTCTACGTACATTGTAATTGATATATTTAAAGTTGAAATGCAAAACTGACGACTTGCATTTAAGTAATAAAAGTTTTCTTGTATTGCCTCCACTTCGATCTCTGCCATATTGTTTTCTTTACGACTGCATGGCTGCGATCGACTGGCTAGGAAGATGGCGGACCTCGCGCATGCGCAAAAAAAACGTGAATATGTTGCACCTCGAGTGGCCCTTCTATATATCCTTATTCTATGGCTAGAGTATACTTACAAATTATTATTTATTCCGCTAAGATTTCGAGCACGGACTGATAAATATACACTATTTTGGTCAAATTGCACGCGCCGATCTGGAATATTTAAGTTATACACGTGGAAATTTCGGGCATTTTGCCCGTTTTTTTGCATTTTGCCTCAGTAATATAATATTATTCAGTTCCACCATCAATTAAACGGATGTAGTTTTGTGCAGTCAGAACCACAAAGGGTCTTATAATAACCAAATATTTATGTCTATGAAATGGTAATGGGCAACGGTAATCAAAGCCCTAAATAAATCTGCATCTCCGGCTTACATTGAAGATATGTTTTCAACGATACCAACAGAGAACAGAATGAACACTAGGTCGTGTGCACGTAAAGACATGGAAATACCAACAGTTAAACTTAACTAAACAAGGGCTGCGCTACCAAGGACCCTTATTATACAATATTTTTAACAAAACAAACAATTTAAGTGGTATATCGGTTCAAAATTTTAAGAAATTATTTATCAAAACATTTTTTAACAGTTTTTAAATTAGCTCGTCATTAGGTTTTCACTTAATTTGACAATATTAACTTCCCTATAACAGTAACTATAGTAATATAATATAATAGTCGATATATTTAATTGATAGAGGGCCCTGGGTAAGATTAGCTTTTGCTAACCAGGTTTTGTTACCCTCTTTAAATAAAGTTTCTATTCTATTCTATTCTATTCTATAAAAGAATAAAACCTCGTGCTAAATTTTGCTATAAATGTCTTTATGCTTCCAGAGTAAAATAAGTGATCAAGGTAACCATCATCAAACTTTGCAAGAACATGGTACCTAATACAAGTGGTTGTTTAATTTTACTAGCTGGAGACTCTAAAGTACAAATGCACAGAACGGACTGTATCGAATCTGTAACAACAAGTTGTTGTAAGATATTTTACGTTTGGGTGGAAGTTTGATTTCGAGGCAAAAATTGAGGAATTCCGTGTAGTCTTCATCACTATGCAATCAAAGAGTCGGGAGATACTCTAAAATTTCATAATGGGAGTAAACCTGAGTTAACCGATAAACGATTTGACTGATTATATTTATATTAAAGAGCATGTGTCTGTGGGCGTGACGTTAACTGTTGGGACACTTTAAACACGACCAAGATCTGTATTTAACATTAGCGATTTACATTAGAATACCGCATTTTCTAAAAACTCATTGTGCTGTATAATGTCCGAAGTATCATGCACTTTAGCTATAGTCTTTGGGGCACGTGCATTGGCGCACTTTAACCCCAGCAAAGTAGTTTTCCCAGAGTATGAAAACCATAATCGATATAAAGACCAGTATCTCCAAATCGTAGCTGTGTCACAGGTAATGTGTTTCTATCGTTAAGGAAACCACTGTCTTCACTATCACCTTAACCTTCGCTCTGATAACAATTACAGTTTCCACCTCCAACACAGCTGTTGTTCATTCCACATGCACATTTTCCTCTGTCGACTGCTGCCCCGCCCCAGTAATCCATCTTTGCGCCTTGTCGAGAGATCCACTAGCCAAATGAGTTATACAATAGTTCCACGAAGTGACATTCATACTTTATATATTGTTCACAGTTCTTCGATTGGTTTATTATCGCCAAAACAAGTTCCAAAGAGATTTCATATGTGACATCCCTTTTGTACGATCTCGGCGCCTCATAACCATCAACTTTAGTTCTTGCTTCACTATCATGTGCAATTACTGTGACCCCAACATTGTTTTTGGAACTCATATTACAGAAAATCGGAAAGGATCGTGAGCTGAAATTCTGAGGATTGATATAATAAATTCCGCTCTGAAGGCCGGGATATCTCGTGCGTAGTGCAGTACAAGTAACATTTTGTCGAGGAAGAGCTAAGAAGAAAAATAAATTATTAACAAAACCGTGGATGCATCCTCTCGCGCGAAAAAAACATTTCATGTTTTCGTGTCAAAACATCCAGGAATGCGACTACATTCCTATATGCTTTTATATAATAGATTACAGTTCATGTTTCTACAAAGTCCTCTCGAATATCTATAATTTCAATATAACCTAGTAAAAACTCACTTTAAACACAACTAGAATGCATCTCTATCAATGCTGGGCTTTTGCATTCGGCAAACATCTCGTGCTTCCAAAACGGAAGCTTTATTGCCACGAATAGAGCGAAAATGCGCCATTTTTCTATAAACAATGTTTATCGAAGAGATTCAGAGAGATTTGTTTACAGCGAAAGGCAACCGAACAATGAGCGAATTGCCCCGGCGAATTGATAATATGTATCAATGAGGTCAAAACCGCAATGTAATGTGGTATACTGACGATACCTCCTCTGGAAATAGCTAGATTTATTAAATCTGAGCCTGAAAAAATCGACCGAACATGCATGACAACAGGGAAATACGTCGTATACCCAACGCTCATTGCATGCATGGTACAACATCAATCAACCACGTCAAGTAATGTGTTGTGTCCACCTACGGTACAACGAAGACTATAAAAAGGCTGTTTTTGTTTCGCTCAGTCAGAAGGCAGAAAACAATATTCAGAAGAAAAGAAAACTCCAATACTTTACTGAACATTCAAAAAGAAACTCAAGCTTTATTGAATTTAAATAAAAAAAATTTGTATTTGACTATTTCACTATGTGAGCATCATAATTATTTTGTGAATTAAAATAGTGTATTTATGAAATAACGAAACATAAAAAGTGACGTCATACGTTGAACGGCTACAGTTTGGCGTTAAAAACTTCCTGTTTCTGGATGCAAAATACAACGATAGTCGCACGCAAGCGCCATTTAATCTTTTCATAGCCTCTCATTACTCAAACACCTAGCAGCTGTGTGTATTGAATTTTTACTTTTCAATTTGTTTGTACATTACGGAACATTTCCGCCAATTACTATAACAAGCTGTGCCGAAAGAAACCGAAAAGAGACTGAAAAGAGCCGAAAAGACCGAAAGAACTGTATAGAACCAAAATGGACATAACTTTCCTTTGCTAATAATTTAGAGTAATTTTGCGCTATACTAAGGCCTAGTTCAAACGTCGCGCTTCTCATGTGCCAAACCTAACTCGTATTACTGAAGTTTGGCAACGGTTCAGCAAAATTCGACGTTGATTCAAACGTCGAACTTATTTAAGTGTAACTTAATTGTTAGATGGGAGCATTCATTTTCTTTTGAATGGAGCTTTTCTCGACTAAATGCATTAGATTCGGCATATGATAAGTTCGCCATTAGCATCGACGGCGCTTCGTGTCGAACTAAATACATTGGGCACGACTCAGACAGTTTGTCGAACTTAATATCGGTGTCGAACTTAATTAAAATCGTCGAACTCAATGGATTCAAACGTCGCGCTTATCATGTGCCAAACACTTCGAGTTAGGCCGGTTCGGCACATGAGAAGCGCGACGTTTGAACTAGGCCTGAAAGAGTGCCGCAGAATGTTCCCTAAAAATACTAGCAAATTGAAATGTTAGATTAGCAATAGAAAATAAGTCTTTGTGGTTTCAATAAAAAGTTTTATTGAAAATGCTTGCAAATTGCGATAGACACCATATAAACCTTTTTTGTAGCCTTACGCTTGAGAAACGCTAGAAAATTGTTCTAAACAAACACTTTTATCTGATGTTTGGTCGACAATATAACCTATTTAATCTGAAGACGCGTACATGCTGAGACGCCAATGACAGTATCCGTTTAGGATCTGTATTCAAATTATACTTTTTTTTTCGGTATTTAAACCTGACACGATTAGGCAAAAAGGTAACTTCGATAAACTATTTGTCTATTTCATCCCAAAACATAATAAATGGATTAAAGCATATTGAATAGCTAATGAGCATGATAATTGACTTTCAAAACGTGATGTAGAAATAGCGGCATTTTTATAAGTCTCTTACCAGTTTTATTTGACTTTTGCGATGACCAGTCATACTCTATTAGAGGTAAAGCAAAAGATTAAAAAAGCTGTTTAAACGGTAAGCATAGTTTTAAGAATACTGACGACAGATTACCTCTTCGTATTTTTCCAATTATTTTTATCGGCAGTTTCACAGAAACTGTTTTATGCCATTGTATTTTATAGGGAGACAACGAACGGCGAACGACCGACTATAACCACTTGTCTGTCCATGTATCCAAACAGAGGTAAATACGATAAGAACTTTAATTTGAAATATACTTGCATGTGGCTCTGTATATTAGCCATGAATTCTCAACTATTTACGAAATGGGGATAGATTGGGTTATTTTTTATAAACGTATTCTCCAATTACTATGAATGCTGTGTAATCAGTTTGAATGCCATGTTTTTCAGTCGAGTAGTCACGATCGTCATAGATAGGCGGTATAAAGACGTCCCATATGAAAACACTAACCCGCTTACCGAGATTAAGTCAAGAAGACAAAATTTCGGATTTTGTCGTTCAATTTGATTATTTTTAGGTAATTTTATGTTTTTTCTATAAACAATTATTGTTAGAGTATGTTATGTGTTACGTGCGAACTCTGAAAATTCTATAATTATCAATAATTGCATTGTGAATTTATCTCGGCAAGCTAGCGGGATGCTAAAAAACAGGCTAATTAAGTCTATTTGGGAGCTTAACAGTAGATATTCTACGCCGCTTGGGATTTTGCGAGGTCACGTTTTGATTATCATATTCATATTTAACATCAAAGACAAAATCTACATATAGACTGAAAAACGAATCGATTGTTGAAAAGTAAAGGCCCAAGATATTGTAAATTGCGCTAAATTACGCAAGAAACGTAAACAAGGGAAGGACCTTAACTTGATTTGACTGATGCTGGCGGACTGTGCAGACGGAGGTGTGCAGCCTTTGTGTGCCCTCTAGTTTGACATCTTTTTGGCATATTCTTAGCAATAACGCGAATTCCTAGAAATCGTGAGAATTTCCGTCAAATTCTATGGTATTCCGGCATATGCCGCGAAATTCCGTAATATTCTGGAATATTCCGTGATATTCTAGCGGTCCGGGTTTTCACAATGCCTGACGAAAGAATGGTGAATAATTAATGTCATAATGATTTTTGCAACACAATTTAGAAACGACGGCAATTTTTATACGTGCGATCGCTTAGCAGTTTTTAGGTGACATTTGCCATTAACAGTCAAACAGTTCTTAAGCGAAAGATTAAAAAAGCTGTTTAAACGGTAAGCAAAGTTTTTAAAAAATATTAAACTATCGATTTTAAGACAATTTCTGACAGATTAGCCTTTTAGATATGTTCAATTATTCTTATCAGTTTCACAGAAATTGTTTTATGAATTGTGTTAGTGACTTTAAGATGTCAAAACGAACGACAAACGCCAACTATAACCAAACATTGTTTATATGTATCCACACCGGCAAAGTTAAATACGAAATTGAAATATTTTCATGTGGCTCTGTATATCAACCATGAATTCACAATTTACGTAATGGGGTTAGATGGGGTTGTCTTTTATGAACGTACCCTTCAAAATTTGAATGCTGTGTAATCAGTCTGAATGCCATGCTTGTGTTTCAGTCGATTAGTCACCGTCCTCATACATAAGCGGGATGAAACTTTCCCATATGAAAACACCAGCCCGCTTAGCGATGTGAAGTCAACGAAACAAAATTTCGAATTTTCCCGTTCAATTTGAATATTTTTACTTAGTTTTATTTTTGTTCTATAAACAAGTACTAAATATCGTGTTAAAATAATGATATTCTTTACAAATACATGAAGAAAATAACAAAATCTTTGAAGTACATTGTCTTGTGTGCGAATTTTGAAAATTATAGAACCGCATTTAAAATTCATCCATATGGACACCAGGAAATATGCGTTCCACGAACTGAGAGGTCTCGGTAAGCGTGCTCATATAATCAGGTCCATAATCAAGTTTCCCCGTAGTTTACAATTTTCTTTCCCGCTTTTGAGTTCGTGTTCATATTCATGCTAATTAAGTCTATCTGGGTTTGTTTGTGTATTTATTAAATACAGGAATTGCAGCTCACGGCCATAGGCCAACGACAAATCGAAAAAAATTGGTTCAAATTGGATGAAAATTAATTGAAGAATTTACAAAAGTTTTTCTTGCTTTCTCAGGTTGAAAAAAATTGAATACGTAATTAGTACATGAATAATATTATGCACGATTGCTTGACCAAAGATGCTGGTGGCAGTATTCAGCTCTTAAGTGCCTTCTAGTTTACAAAATATATTTTGCAGTAAAATGCGGTAATGACCGCTATTTATCTATATCAGATATCGGGACGAAAGTATATATTAACTTTCGATCGTATATATAACTTTAACAGTAGAGTGTATTCTTGCCTACTATATCTTTAATCATCTTCATAGTCAAACAAGGACAATAATTAAGGTAAACGAAATGAGTTACCACGCAACAATATATACAGCCACTTAAAAGTCGTTTTACTTCATAGTCTGACAACGCTGTCCTTTTGTTGTTTTGCGTCATTTAGATATATATTTCAGATATATTTCTTCAAATAAACAACACCCTGGAAAATATTGTTAATGTCTACTACGGTGCCTGAATGCACTGATCTGTATATAGATTGGATAACGCATCTATTGTTGAAAATTAAATGGGAAAATTAAATGAGGCCCCATGCATCTTATTACGGAATTCTAATTTTACCGTATGTTCGTCTTTTGCATGGTATTCTAATTTTCGTATTTTCGTCTTTCGCTGGCCAATTTTCTTAACACAAAGATAGAGGCACACGAAAAATAAATAATTGATAAACTATATCAAGCTTTGTAATGACGAGCAATTTTTCTTCATAGCAACTCGTAAAGGGTGATGCATTGAGACTATTTATAATATATATAGCAGTAAGCTTCGAATATTTAGCATCAAACTACCTGAAAATTCATCAAGAACTTCGACGTTTCGAACGAAGGACCTTCGCTCGAAACTTCGAAGTTTTGTTAAATTATTCCGGTAGTTTGATTCTAAAGACCCGAAGCTTTTTTTATCTCAGTAATTCATGATATTGTCTCCGCCAGGAGGTTATATTTTAACCTAGGTTTGTTTGTGTGTGCGTTTGTCTGTTAGCAGGATAACTCAAAAAAGATCACGGCTGTAAGCCGACGACAAAAGTCGAATAAATTTTGGTTCAATTTGGCTGAAAATTGGTTGAAGAATTTACAAAAGTTTATAGCCAGTTAAAGGACGTTTTACTTCGTTATCATAGTCTTCCAGTGCTGTCGTTTCGTTGTTCTGCGTTATTAAGGTGTATATTTGAGATACATTTCTTGAAATAATCACCCCCTGGAAAATATTATCGCCTATGTCTACTACGACACTTAAATGCACTGATCTGCATATAGACTGGATAACGCATCTATTGTTGGAAAGTAAAGGCGCAAGTGAATTCGCGGTTCCCGATTCGAAGACCAACTTTACCTTATATTTGTATTATAGAATCATAGTTTTTTTCGTTTATTTTTTGCCTTTTATACGTTGCGATCACTAATTTTCTTAACACAAAAATAGAAGCACACGAGAAATATCTTCATAGAATATCTGCTAAAACTCGTCAATTATTAATGGTTGAACAAGCCTGTAGAGAAGAGCAATTCAGTTTTCAATACAACTCGTTTATGGTGATGCATTAAGACTAATGTAACATTAGCCTGTACCGCACGCACTTATGTGACACACATTAGATCGAATTATATAGTTTCTGCTGCGAAGTATTTTGCGCGAAGTCTTGCAACGTGACATCGAAAGGCGCGCTTGAAGATAAGTCAGGCATTTATAGCAAATTGAAATTTTAGATTAGCAGTCGAAAATAAGTCTTTGTGGTTTCAATAAAAAGTTTTATTGAAAATGCTTGTAAATTGCGATAGACACCATATAAACCTTTTTTGTAGCCTTATACGCTTGAGAAAAGCTACAAAATTGTTCTAAGCAAACCCTTTTATCTGACATTTGGTCGACAATATAACCTATTTAATTTGATGACGCGTACATGCTGAGACGCCAATGACAGTATCCGTTTAGGATCTGTATTCAAATTATACTTTTATTTTCGGTATTTAGACCTGACACGGTTAGGCAAAAAGGTAACTTCGATTAACTATTTGTCTATTTCATCCCAAAGTATAATAAATGGATTAAAGCATATTCAATAGCTAATGAGCATGATAATTGACTTTCACAACGTGTGTAGAAATAGCGGCATTTTTATAAGTCTCTTAGAAGTTTTATTTGACTTTTGCGATGAACAGTCATGCAGGTAAAGCAAAAGATTAACAAAGCTGTTTAAACGGTAAGCATAGCTAGTTTTAAGAATACTGACGACAGATTAGCTCTTCGGATATTTTCCAATTATTTTTATCGGGAGTTTCACAGAAACTGTTCAGTTATGCCATTGTATTTTATAGGGAGACAACGAACGGCGAACGACCGACTAACCACTTGTCTGTCCACGTATCCAAACAGAGGTAAATACGATAAGAACTTTAATTTGAAATATACTTGATTATTAGCCATGAATTCTCAACTATTTACGTAATGGGGATAGATTGGATTGGGAACGTATTCTCCAATTACTAGGAATACTGTATAATCAGTTTGAATGCCATGTTTTCCAGTCGAGTAGTCACGATCGTCATATATAGGCTGTATAAAGACGTGCCATATGAAAACACTAACCCGCTGACCGAGATTAAGTCAAGAAGACGAAATTTCGGATTTTGTCGTTCAATTTGATTATTTTTAGGTAATTTTATGTTTGTTCTATAAACAATAATATTGTTAAAATATGTTATGTGCTACGTGCGAACTCTGAAAATTCTATAATTGTCAATAATTGCATTGTGAATTTATCTCGGCAAGCTAGGGGGATGCTCAAAAACAGGCTAATTAAGTCTATTTGGGAGCTTAAGAGTAGATATTCTTTGCCGCTTGGGATTTTGCGACGTCACGTTTTGATTTTCATAATATGTAGGCTTAATATTTAATATTTATCATATTCATATTTAACATCAAGACAAGATCTACATATAGACTGAATAACGAATCGATTGTTGAAAAGTAAAGGCCCAAGTTATTGTAACTTGCGCTAAATTGCGCAAGAAACGTAAACAAGGGAAGGGCCTCAACTTGACTTGACTGATGCTGGCGGACTGTGCAGGCGGAGGTGCGCAGTCTTTGTGCACTCTAGTTTTGACAAGTATTTGGGATATTCTTAGCAATTACGCCAAATCCTGGAAATTGTGGGAATTTCCGTGAAATTGCGTGGTATTCCGGCATATGCCGCGAAATTCCGTGATATTCTGGAATATTCCTTGATATTCTAGCGGTCCGGGTTTTCACAATGCCTGACGAAAGAATGGTGAATAATTAATGTCATAATGATTTTTGCAACATAATTTAGAAACGACGACAATTTTTATACGTGCGATCGCTTAGGAGTTTTTAGGTGACATTTGCCATTAACAGTCATACAGGTTCTTAAGCGAAAGATTCAAAAAGCTGTTTAAACGGTAAGCAAATTTAAAAAAAAAATTAAACTATAGATTTTAAGACAATTTCTGACAGATTAGCCTTTTAGATATGTTCAATTATTCTTATCAGTTTCACAGAAATTGTTTTATGAATTGTGTTAGGGACTTTAAGATGTCAAAACGAACGACAAACGCCAACTATAACCAAACATTGTTTATATGTATCCACACCGGCAGAAGTTAAATACGAAATTGAAATATTTTCATGTGGCTCTGTATATCAACCATGAATTCACAATTTACGTAATGGGGTTAGATGGGGTTGTCTTTTATGAACGTACTCTTCAAAATTTCAATGCTGTGTAATCAGTCTGAATGCCATGCATGTGTTTCAGTCGATTAGTCTCCGTCCTCATAGATAGGCGGGATGAAACTTTCCCATATGAAAACACAAGCCCGCTTAGCGGTTCCACGAAACAAAATTTCGAATTTTCCCGTTCAATTTGAATATTTTTACTTAGTTTTATTTTTGTTCTATAAACAAGTAATAAATATCATGTTAAAATAATGATATTCTTTACAAATACATGAAGAAAATAACAAAATCTTTGAAGTACATTGTCTTGTATGCGAATTTTGAAAATTTTAATTATAGAACCGCATTTAAAATTCATCCATATGGACACCAGGAAATATGCGTTCCACTAACTGAGAGGTCTCGGTAAGCGTGCTGATATATTATTATTATTATTATTATTATTATTATTATTAATAATATCTTTCCCGCTTTTGAGTTCGTGTTCATATTCATGCTAATTAAGTCTATCTGGGTTTGTTTGTGTATTTATTAAATACAGGAATTGCAGCTCACGGCCATAGGCCAACGACAAATCGAAAAAAATTGGTTCAAATTGGATGAAAATTAATTGAAGAATTTACAAAAGTTTTTCTTGCTTTCTCAGGCTGAAAAAAATTGAATACGTAATTAGTACATGAATAATATTATGCACGATTGCTTGACCAAAGATGCTGGTGGCAGTATTCAGCTCTTAAGTGCCTTCTAGTTTACAAAATATATTTTGTTGTAAAATGCGGTAATGACCGATATTTATCTATATCAGATATCGGGACGAAAGTATATATTAACTTTCGATCGTATATATAACTTTACTAGTAGAGTGTGTTCTTGCCTACTATATCTTTATTCATCTTCATAGTCAAACAAAGACAATAATTAAGGTAAACGAAATGAGTTACCACGCAACAATATATACAGCCACTTAAAAGTCGTTTTACTTCATAGTCTGACAACGCTGTCCTTTTGTTGTTTTGCGTCATTTAGATATATATTTCAGATATATTTCTTCAAATAAACAACACCCTGGAAAATATTGTTAATGTCTACTACGGTGCCTGAATGCATTGATTTGTATATAGATTGGATAACGCATCTATTGTTGAAAATTAAATGAGAAAATTAAACGAGGCCCCATGCATCTTATTACGGAATTCTAATTTTACCGTATGTTCGTCTTTTACATGGTATTCTAATTTTCGTATTTTCGTCTTTCGCTGCCAATTTTCTTAACACAAAGATAGAGGCACACGAGAAATAAATAATTAATAAATTGCATCAAGCTTTGTAAAGACGAGCAATTTTTCTTCATAGCAACTCGTAAAAGGTGATGCATTGAGACTAGTTATAATATATATAGCAGTAAGCTTCGAGTCTTTAGCATCAACTACCTGAAAATTCATCAAGAACTTCGAAGATTCGAACGAAGGACCTTCGCTCGAAACTTCGAAGTTTTGTTAAATTATTCCGGTAGTTTGATTCTAAAGACCCGAAGCTTTTTTTATGTTAGTAATTCATGATATTGTCTACGCCAGGACGTTATATTTTAACCTAGGTTTGTTTGTGTGTGTGTTTGTCTGTTGGCACGATAACTCAAAAAAGATCACGGCTGTAAGCCGACGACAAATCGAATAAATTTTGGTTCAATTTGGCTGAAAATTAGTTGAAGAATTTACAAAAGTTTATAGCTAGTTAAAGGACGTTTTACTTCGTTATCATAGTCTTCCAGTGCTGTCGTTTCGTTGTTCTGCGTTACTAAGGTGTATATTTCAGATATATATTTCTTGAAATAATCACCCCCTGGAAAATATTATCGCCTATGTCTACTACGACACTTAAATGCACTCATCTGCATATAGACTGGATAATGCATCTTTTGTTGAAAAGCAAAGGCGCAAGTTAATTTGCTGTACCCGATTCGAAGGCCAACTTTACTTTATATTTGTATTATAGAATCATAGTTTTCGCGTTTATATTTTGCCTTTTATACGTTGCTGATCGGGCTAATTTTCATAACACAAAGATAGAAGTACACAAAAATATCTCGATAGAACATCTGCTAACACTCGTCAATTATTAATGGTTGAACAAGCCCTGTAGAGAAGAGCAATTCAGTTCTTCAATGCAACTCGTTAATGATGACGCATTAAGGCTAATGTAACATTAGCCTGTACCGCATGCACTTATGTGACACACATTAGATCGAATTATATAGTTTCTGCTGCAGTGACGTATTTTGTGCGAAATCTTGCAACGTGACATCGAAAGACGCGCGCTCGAAGGTAAGTCACGCTTTTATATACGCTTGCAAAATTATTCCGGAAACCATTGATCAAAATTTTTCAGAATTTTAACAGAAATATATATAGTACACGTCTTCCTGTCCAAGAACGAAATCGTAGCGAGAATATTTTCTGCACTTAATTTAATTGAATCAAAACTTGCCAAAATTTCGCTGACTTATAATCCATTGTTCGCCAGTTTATGGTAAGAATTTAGGATCACTTTTTATTGTAAGACCATCTGAATTGCTCATGAAATAGAAATGTTCATTGCTATCACAATTACCAGAAATTTTGAGAAATCTATTTTGTCTCCGAATTTTAGGTTGTCGGTTAATGTTAAAGGAGTACGCAAGAATGTTTGTTTGGTGTCTATCGATAACAATGCTTCGGCTGTTGCTGGTGTATACAAAAGCTGATGATACTCAGATGTATTACAGAAAAGTATATAAAGGTACGATAAATTATTACATCCCCCAGGAGGTTATGTTTTCCCCTGGGTTTGTTTGTGTGTATGTGTGCTTGACTGTGAGTACGCTATATAACTAAAAATTCAAACTTTTTAATACGACCGTTTCTGGACTAGTTAATGGCCACAAATCGGATAAACTATTTTGGTTAAATTTGGATGACAGGTAGTCCCCGATGTACTAATTCTGCTGCGCTATTTACACCCGTGAAAAGGAGATATAGTTCATTTCATCGCTTTCGCTAAAATATAAGGCAAGTTTGTTGTATTGTTGATGTATTTGTTGCTCTAAAATCTGGTGCTTTATATACACAGTTTCTCATTTTATTCCAGATAAAGTATCCTATGTATTTTATGTTATTAAAAAGCTATAAATTAAAAGGATAGCGAAATTGCAACTGATTATATTTAAAAAATTTATCGGTAAAATGCAGTATAGTTTATGAACTTTTTTGAAACGTTTTATTGAAGGGAAGGTTGAATTTTACATTAATTTGAAGCTTATAGAATGCATAATAACATACCTATATGATATATTTCAGAATTCTATAGTTAAAACTACTAATTTTTTTATTATTTTTGCCGTTTTCTACCCTGTTTTATGCTGCATAAGGGACTTGTCAGAAATTACCAGGGGGGGAGGGGGGGTGGAGAAAGGGGGAGGGTTAATTTTTCCCAGCCAGGGTGGAGTCATTAAAGCTGAACCATTGAAAAAGTGTCATAAAATTTAAGTCATAATTTTTTCATAATCTTCATTTGCGCAGCAGGAGGTGAGGTCATGAATTTTTTGCCCGGCCAAGGGAGAGGTCGTATTTCATGCTCGTCCTTGCTGGGGGTGCAGTTTTTTCAACATTTTTCAGTCTATTTCCTCCTGGTAATTTCCTGACAAATCTTCCTGAATTTATTTTATTGAAGTTGCCATGACAACAGTGACTGCTTGAAACAAAAGTTTATTCTTAATTTTACCGAATCCCATTTCCAGTAGGTGCAACTGCCATTAAAGAATTAAGAAATCCCAACTCTTGTAGTCTTTTTACCCGTCACGATCCTATTCTGACAAAGTTTATTCTGGTTTCGAAAAATTCATCCGTTGCATAGCAGATTTTGCGACCAAAAACTTAGTAATATTTGGGAACTGTCGTTGTTTAACTGTGGCAGGGGTTGCTGCATGCATGTATTTCTAGTTAATAAAGATAACCTGGTTTGGAAACTCGTCAAACTATGAAGCAGCTAACAATTTAGTGCGATTTATGTTGAATGGTCCTGACCTTTCACAAATCTTTTGTCTTACATTCATTATTATTTCAGAGTTTTCCTAACTTAACGTTTTCATCTCTATTAACTATGGATGAAATTTGGATGAAAAATGGTTCCCTGGCTGAGCAAAACTGAATGCGTAATTATGCATGTCTAATTTATGCATAAACACTTGAAATAATTTGCTGGTGGCGGTCGTCTTGGAGTTACCGATGCATTATTGAATGAATCATTTTGAAGTAAAACACCTAAGGGACATCCCGGTAGATGAAGGTGAAATGTATTCTTGTTGAAGATTATAAAACTACTTGTTTATGTCTCTGCATGCCATTCTACTATGAACTAGGTATTATTAATTATTAACAATATAAATAACAATATTGTATGCAATGTGGCATAAAGAATATATTTTACTGTGAATGGAACATTCAGCGGTCAAATTATTTTAATGAACTGAAATGTTTTTGTAAGTGATAAGATTAAGTTCAATTTCAGCAACAGTCTTCAATTTTAGAATAATTTTTAAAATTTGTTGATATATGAGAAGCATACATGGACGCGAAGTATGCAAGTTTTTGTGTCTACTGTGCGCGCATGGGCATACTGCAAAGCGTAACTCCGGAAGTTTGTTAATTTTGCAGGCGTAAACTCCGGAAGTGTAATACGGAAGACGCGTAACTCCGGTATTGTTAGCTTTTTATTGTTAGCATTTACAGGCGTAAACTCCGGAAGTTGTTAACTTTTACAGGCGTAAACTCCGGAAGTTGTTAAATTTTACAGGTGTAAACCACTGATCTAATAATAGACTGGATATAGCTTCTATACCCATAGATATAGGAGACCTAGATTGCTGACTCGGCTCAAGATCACTGGCCAAAACTGAAAATCCAATATGGCGGCTCAACCGGGCAAGAGTGTATAGAAACTATATTATTAGGAAACTGATTTTGGGTTTAGTGTACTTGTTAAACCACATTTGTGGCATTCAAAGCTAAATATGTATACTTCCTCGTTAGAAGCAGCTAATTAGACAGAAAATAATACCCTGGAATCACGTGTAGCGTATAAAATCGCAAAATTTAACGAGGGAAATCTCCGGGCGCTACGCATTTGTCCTTTAACAAGTAAGTTTTCCACTTCGGATCTTACTAAAAACATCCTACAATCTAAAATAAATGGGTTTTGTATTGTTACATATTTATTAGACTGCAAATTTTCTGTTGTACAGTATATAACAAGGTGTGCTAGATTGAATAATCTACATCAAAGCAAATAAAGTCATTTGATTTTTGGTGTATTAATGGCAGAGTGGCAAGTACATGCGGTTTCCATGTCCACAGTTTGCATTCAATTGCTGCAGTTGTTTGATTATCATTTTACCTTGGTCGCCTTTCAGAAGAGTGCCTAAATTTGACTAGAACTAAACATTGCAAGCTATCTCAACATAATCTGTTCTTCAATTCACTAACTGGAACAAATATAATGTTTGCCCTTGCTGGACCTCAAGGGTCAACAGTTTAGACAGAACTAGAAGAAGTATCCAGTATATGTATTGGAGCACATTTGAAAAGTGTTCACAAATAAAAGGGAGCAAATTAGAATATGGCAGACTTTCAATGGCTTTATCTTGTGCTTGGGGCTGACAAGAATCAGGAAAAACAAGAAACTACAAATTTCCTCTGATAAACGGTGTTCTTTACACTTGAGTTTCACAATGATGTGCATGTATAAATGAGACCTGTACTGTCATAATATAACAACAGTTCTCAATTTTATATTAAAGTAATATACAAGCTTCCCTTTTCTTTTATCTCTATGATAGTGCATGCAAAACTAGAATTAATCTTTTTAGACACTACAATTGTCCTAGACATTCACAGCTTACTGTAAATGCAAACTGAGAACTATCACAGTATGTATTCTGTCCTGTGTGAAACTGGGACAGCTTGGCCACACCTGCATTCCAAAAGACTACCTGAAGGGCTCCAAGAACATGGATAAGATATGGGCTCTAAGGCTAGGGTGCTCTCACAATATATAAAAGTTGGTCATTTTAAGTGCCATTTACTTGATTTTTCCTAGCACCCTTCAGAGAGCCAAGCCGGCTGTGAAGCGAATCATTATTATGCCACTCTGTTTTTATTTGTGTGCATAGTATAAAATAATAAAATGCTTTCATTTTATATTTACAATTGTGAATTTAAGTTTTCCAATCCAAGCCCAAAGGGAAGTGCATGATATATTAACCGATGTGGCCAGTGGGCTACTGTCTAGTAAGTAAATCAACCTGCATGGGTTGATCATTCCATCACCATTTCACAATTTAGTCCATATAAGCTTGAAATCCTGGGTCCTCTGCAGCAGCACTCGTGTGAAAGTCATAACCGTCTATATACCAACATGTAAATCAAGCAAAAAATATATTTGTATTTAAAAATATCTTTCCATCCTTTTGGAAATGTTTACTCCAAGAAAGTTCTACATGAAAAAGACCATCCAAGAGGCCAAAGCTGACGAAACCTTCAGTTTTCGACATCAAATGACTCGAACCGACCAAGTGACCATTTCACAAAATATTTAGCGATCGATATTTTTACTATTAATTCAACAAAATTAAATCAATCGGCGCAAATCTACTTCCGGTTATCACTTTGCAGCGAAAACAATATGGAATATAGGGAAATGAGTCGACGAGGTTGGTTTTTCACAATTTTGAGGCATTTCCAAGCGCTGGACTAAACCGTTCGTCTTGTAATGAAAAGAACAGGATATTTTCTTACTTTTGGAGAGATACTTTTGTAGATTTCGGTAAAAAATCACCGCTAAAGACGTTTGACAAGTTGCATACGCGAAGTCCATTTTCGGCCAAAACTCTCTGCCAAGTGGTCTTTCATGCTGGCATTTTCGCTAAACAAATACTCTGGCTGGATAGAAACTCAAGTCGAATGGATTAAACAAAAGGTAAGCAATGTATAGTAAGCGTTTGTCTTTCTCAATCAAGCGAAAAAGTATAGAATATCGGTGTTGCTCTCGGGTTATGTTGTGCTATGCCTATATGAACATTTATAGCAACAATAGCTTTATATGATTATATCTATATTGGCTAATTGCATTTTGTATCTCAGATTGGAGTTTTGGTTTTTGTTCTTGACCGAAAAATACATTTAAATAATATATAAATGGATTCGTATCATTCATATTATAAACTGCTTCAAGTGTTTTTATGCAGAAAACTTGCAATCCAGTAGTGTCTGAGAGTAGTATGGAGCACTAGTATACACCATATTAAAATTGTGTATGCCAAGTTTGACTAGTTGTCAATCCTCACATTTAAAATTTTTATTATATAGAGACTAAAACATTTAAATTAGAAAACATTATTAAGACATGTCATCCTGATCCCCTGGTGCTGACCGCTGTGATGGCAGAGAGGTCCCGTATTATAGAAAGTGGCTTGTTGAAGTGTCTGTGTCATTGAACAATAAATTCTCTGTTCCTTTTCCTTTTCCAAAGTAGATGAACATTTTGTAATCATATGAACATGAATAGCTATGTGACTCACATTTTTAATAATGCTGTAAAAAAATTAGTTATTTTAACATAGTATGGATAAACTGATAATTATATTTTTACTGTACCATGCCCATGGTCTTCCCTCACCAGATTAAGACCCCTAGTAAATTCTGGTGAGCTGCTCTCCTCTCTTGTAATATTCCATAGTCTAACATTTTCAGGGTTTCTTGCCGAAGGGAGAGAAGGCCATGGGTGTGGTTGGAAAAATGTTGACCTTTTCCATAAAGTATACATTACATGTATGCAAATTAAGTGTGGAAATATATCACTTTCCCACATAAATAAGAGTACCATAGACTGCAACTGGTTGTCTTGTGTGTTCTGTTGGTTGTTCTCATGCATATCCTTGTTGGTAAAAAATAATTGTCATTAAATATTGGTGCTTGGCAATTTGGCTTCTTTGAGGTCATTTCAAAACCACCAAGATGGTTGACATGCTACTTCATGTTTCATAAAAAATGCACAGAGTTCTATTAATTAACCCATTAAAGGTGCACAATGCTTCCCTTGCCAAGTAGAATTATCTGGTGTTAGACAGAGTATCATAGGCGTAGGAAGCAACTTCAAGTTGGGGGGCCACTTTGTCTTAAGGGCAACTCTTCTATTAGAAAAGGGCACTTTTTCCATTGATGATAACCATCATATTCAAGTTGATATGTTGATGATAACCACATATTCAAGTTGATAAAGATTACCAACTTGGGAAAACAGCCATGGAAGTGGTTTCTAAAAACAAAGTGAGAAAGAAGTTGAATAAACTTGTCTTCTTTAATCACCAGTGAATCGCAGTGACGAAACTATCCACTTTAATACATAGGAATGGAATGAAGTAGTGTATTGGATTGCTGTAGAAAGCTCACTGTGTCTCCTCGAAGTCATGAAAGAAGAAAAAACCCGGTTCCTTTAGGAACCAACAACTATTTAAAAGTTTGCAAATCAAATTTTGATTGAGCTCATACAATTTTGTCCCATGTCCTTTTTACAATTTTAGTATCATATCTGCATAAAAACACTTGAAGCAGTTTATAATATGAATGATACGAATCCATTTATATATTATTTAAATGTATTTTTCGGTCAAGAACAAAAACCAAAACTCCAATCTGAGATACAAAATGCAATTAGCCAATATAGATATAATCATATAAAGCTATTGTTGCTAGAAATGTTCATATAGGCATAGCACAACATACCCGAGAGCAACACCGATATTCTATACTTTTTCGCTTGATTGAGAAAGACAAACGCTTACTATACATTGCTTACCTTTTGTTTAATCCATTCGACTTGAGTTTCTATCCAGCCAGAGTATTTGTTTAGCGAAAATGCCAGCATGAAAGACCACTTGGCAGAGAGTTTTGGCCGAAAATGGACTTCGCGTATCCAACTTGTCAAACGTCTATAGCGGTGATTTTTTACCGAAATCTACAAAAGTATCTCTCCAAAAGTAAGAAAATATCCTGTTCTTTTCATTACAAGATGAACGGTTTAGTCCAGCGCTTGGAAATGCCTCAAAATTGTGAAAAACCAGCCTCGCCGACTCATTTCTCTATACAACTCCATATTATTGTTTTCGCTGCAAAGTGGTAACCGGAAGTAGATTTGCGCCGATTGATTGGTGTAAACTCCGGAAGTTGTTAACTTTTACAGGCGTAAATTCTGGAAGTCGTTAATATTTACAGCACTGAGGTAGATATGGTGATATACAGACGTAAACGAGCTCTGAAATTGTAGATATTTACAGTCGTAAAGTCTGGAAGTTGTTGATATTTACAGCCGAAAAGCAGCTCTAGAACTGTACGTTGTTAACAATTAGACCCGTAAACTCTGCAATTGAAGTTGATAAAGTTTAAAGCCATGATTCATCGGTAATATTTACAGCCGTAGCCGTGGGCTCTGCAAGTTAATAATATTTACAGCCGTAGCCGTAGGCTCTGCAAATTGATAATATTTACAGCCGTAGCCGTAGGTGTAGGTTCTGCAAGTTAATAATATTTA
This sequence comes from Trachythela sp. YZ-2020, assembly GCA_016169945.1. Classification (NCBI taxonomy): domain Eukaryota; kingdom Metazoa; phylum Cnidaria; class Anthozoa; order Malacalcyonacea; family Clavulariidae; genus Trachythela; species Trachythela sp. YZ-2020. The sequence goes on from JADLSH010000030.1 coordinate 698,196, forward strand.
CAGCCGTGTACTGTGGAATTTGTTAATATTTGTAATGCGAGATATTTATGTAAAGCTTGATGTTGTTTTGCGTGTAACACTCATTATACAAATATATAATTATCATTTTCTCTAATAACAACGTATTTTCAAACAAGGCCTAAGTGCAGTTAAAACAAGGACATTGAGATCCCAATTAAGGATAGCGCAAAGTGCATGTTAATTAAACATTGTTATAAAAACGAAATATTGCATGCATGCAATATCTCTAGCAGTGCTTGAAAGTTGTAGCTAACATAGTACGGTGAGGGTAGTGGCAGACAAGCTCCACTGGATATTCCTTCCGTTTGCTAACAATTGGCGCACATACCTAAGGCAGGAGCCCAGAAACACAGCCTTTTCCTTTGCATTAGCCCATCGTCATTTAACTGGACGTACAACATGCCCCGGGGAAATAGAATACGGTGTTAATATTATGACGTCACAATGCATCAACATGGTGGAGTAAAAGTTCGCACAGGTGGCAAAAATCGCAACTTTGGAAGGCTATAAAATTGGTTCAAATAGGAAATTTCAATTATGTTTATGGTAAACAGGTCAATATGGACGGTATTTTTATTTAACCTAATAGAAAAGGACGAAAATTTCGTTGCAGCAGAACTTTATTTTGTAGGAATTTAATTCAATTGAAGTTCTCATAGCAGTTTCTATATGTATACATCAACGGTATATGTGAACGATATTTAATTGGTCGAAAAGTTTGCATTTCACCTCCGAATTTTATATCCACCTAAAAAACCGCAATGCCATGATTTGTCGGTGAACGCGCAATTGATCTCCAATGGATAATCGATATCTTTATTTAAAACTAAACTTACTATTCACAATACTATAATTATATTCGAAGTGAGAATAAGTAATAATAATAGGCTGAATGCATGGGTAACTATGAGGAACGATGTAGCGTGGGTGATAGACTATAAATATGGGACAAAAACACGCTGATTCTTGCTCAGTTCTTTCCAGCGGCTTAAGTGGAACTTTTTAAGAAGCTTTCGACCGCAAAAAATTTTGTCTGTAGAGGCAATAGACTTCAGTAGACTATATGGCGGAGGCAGAGATCGTCTTTCCGCAAGCAGACAAACCAGCTCGTCCAGCTGCTGCCGCTGCACCTCAAGTAGTCGTTGAAGACAACAATGTGGTAAACCTTGATAATGCTAACCAGCCTGTGGCGGTAGTTCAACCTGGGAATCTTCAAGAGTTTGAGGTAATTGTCTATTTCAGTAGTGTGTCTTTACTAGCTTCATTTTTGCTTGTGTTAGTTAGGCTCATTTACTTATTATAAAGTTCCGTATAGTTATTGTTTGGAGATACTTTCAGTGAGATTGCTGTTACCTGGCTATGCATGTGGGTTATGCTAGCACTGAATACGGCCGTTAATACGTTTGAAGGTGGTACACACGGCGCAAGGAATTTTGCTGAATTATGTGTGAGAATTGAAATTCCTTCATTATGTAATATGTTTGAAGGGGGTATACACGGAGCCAGGAATTTTGCTGAATTATGTGTGACGATTGAGATTCCTTCATTGTGTAATACGTTTGAAGGTGGTATACACGGGGCAAGGAATTTTGCTGAATTATGTGTGACAATTGAAATTCCTTCATTATGTAATAAGTTTGAAGGTGGTGCTCACTGAGCAATGAATTTTGCTGAATTATGTGTGACAATTGAAATTCCTTCATTGTGTAATACGTTTGAAGGGGGTACACACGGAGCAAGGAATTTTGCTGAATTATGTGTGACAATGGAAATTCCTTCATTGTGTAATACGTTTGAAGGTGGTACACACGGAGCAAGGAATTTTGCTGGATTATGTGTGAGAATTGAAATTCCTTCATTATGTAATATGTTTGAAGGTGGTACACACGGAGCAAGGAATTTTGCTGAATTATGTGTGACAATTGAAATTCCTTCATTGTGTAATACGTTTGAAGGTGGTACACACGGAGCAAGGAATTTTGCTGCATTATGTGTGCGAATTGAAATTCCTTCATTATGTAATATGTTTGAAGGTGGTACACACGGAGCAAGGAATTTTGCTGACTTATGTGTGAGAATTGAAACTCCTTCATTATGTAACGAGTTTGAAGGTGGTACACACTGAGCAATGAATTCTGCTGAGTTATGTGTGACAATTGAAATTCCTTCATTGGGTAATACGTTTGAAGGTGGGACACACGGAGCAAGGAATTTTGCTGAATTATGTGTGACAATTGAAATTCCTTCATTGTGTAATACGTTTGAAGGTGGTCCACACGGAGCAAGGAATTTTGCTGAATTATGTGTGACAATTGAAATTCCTTGATTATGTAATATGTTTGAAGGTGGTACACACGGAGCAAGGAATTTTTGCTGAATATTAATTATGTGTGAGAATTGAAATTCCTTCATTGCGTAATACGTTGGGAGGTGGTACACACGGAGCAAGGAATTTTTGCTGAATTATGTTGTGACACTTGGAGTTCCTTCATTGTATAATATTTGAAGGTGGTTATAGCTTTCAGAATTGATAGTCTGCATGGGTGCATACCGAACAATGTATTTGCTGCATTATGTTGTGACAATGGAAATTCCTTTATTGTGTCATTTTATTTAATTAATTTACTCATAAAGTCTGCTTATACATATTATACATACATAGTAAAACATAAAGATTACAGAGTTATACGATTGGAAATCTCCTAGAAACCACGGAAGGCTTTGGTTAAGACCTTTAGGTTAATTATGTGGTGACGAATAAATTGCTTCATTGTGTAACATGGTTGAAGGGGATTATAAAGATTTCAGACATAATAGTCTGCATGGGCGCATACGGCGCGATATATTTGACTGACTTTAGATTTTATTCTGGTGTACATTGAACTGAAACCATTTGTCGTTGTACTATTGTTCAGATAAGTTGATTGACTGCTGACGCTATAAATATTTAGTTTTTGAACCGTGGCTAGTACAATATACGACCGATTTGAGTTATATGGATTTATGCTATGCAGTTTGATATTCATATAATGATTTTTGTGTGGTTATTATTTTCTGTTAGAAATTGAAAGGTGAATTACAAGTAATGAAGCAGTCTATTGAGAATCTCACAGTTACGTCGGTAGAAAATCGACTCGGCCGACTGTTGGAATACTGTGCTCGTCCTTTGCCGGAATTCAATAAGTTTGATGCTTTTTCTATGGTGGAATCTTTACAGTGTACAGCTCATGACACTAAACACGAAAGACAACCTTATTATCGCTTGGTCTATAACACGTTACGTGAGAAGTTAGAGTTGTCGTCAGCTCAATTTCAAACCTTGATGCTGCGTTTGTTGGGCGATAAAGATCATGATAAAGTATTGGATATTGTCACGAAGACGGACAACGTGATTTAGAGCAATCGAGTACCAGTGGTACTTATGGTCGAGGGCAGAGACGTCAACCAGAACAACGGAACTGATTTTAATAGAACTCTTAACAAGTTCGAGTTTATTTGAGTGTGGATGTAATGTGTATGTGTTACAAAAATAAATCAATAAAATGTTGATACAATTCTATCTGTGTGTTATTTGAGTTGAATTATTAGGAATGTAATTTCAGGTTTCGTTGTTTGTTTTGCCGTATAGGAAGTCGGATATCAGGCTACTATGACTATGTATATGACTTTTCTCATGGAACGCGTGCAGGAATCACTTTAATTTTTAAGGTTTAACTCAACATAACTAGCCTGGTTTGAGTCGTTGCTACATGTGTCAGTGATGGTCCGTTCTGTCACGGAGTTTGATGGCTTTGAAAAGGGGTAACTAAATCAACCCTCCTGGTTTACTGGGTCAAAGTTGTCATCTCTCTGCTGGCTTGGCGGGCTTTTTCTGATTTCATAGTGTACATCAATTACCTTCCAGGTAACACTGCCTTGGGAACGTGATGAACAGTTTGATAGAAATATTATTCAAGCTACATCTGAGACGAATGTGGTAAAATGGATAAATCCGGAGGGAAGGCCCGTCGATGTCAGCGGAGGGATGACTTCTAATCATGCCCTTCTTGCTTCAGCTCAGGCAGTTCAATCGGGGGAATTACTTGCTGATGTCAATAACGTGTTTGTGCGAGATCCAAAGTCTTTTCGCGCTGGTTCATTACATGATCATGTAGATCACTGGTGTACAATTGTTGGGGAATGTTCTTCATCTCCCAAACAGCAGGAGGTGTTATATTGGCTTAAAAATAAAGTTTCGGTATCCGATTATTTTCAGCCTTATAAAGGTACATTCCGAGGTGAAGCGTATGATTCCGACCGTCCTCCTCACAAAATATTTCAGAATAACGCTTCATGTCAACCGTTTGCGGCATTTATTCGGCAGACATTGATTGATCGGGTTAAGTCTGGAGCTATTTCGTTACTGGGGAGAGTAGGCGAAGTCGCGGCTCCTCATATTGTTCTTCCCCTCACGGTTGAACCGACAAAACCTCGGTTGTGCCATGACGCACGATACCTTAATTTATGGATGTGCGATAAACCGTTCAAGCTGGATAAGTTGACTGATTTTCCGCGCTATGTGACTAAGGACTCGTACCAAACTGTACTTGATGATAAATCCGGTTATGATCATATTCTTCTGACAGATACAAGTCGCACCTATTTTGGCATTCAATGGGGTGGCTGGTATTTTACCTACAATACTTTACCGTTTGGGTGGAAATGTTCTCCTTACATTTATCATAATACCGGTCTCGTTGCGACGAATTATTTCCGGTCAATTGGTATCCCATGTTCATTATATATTGACGACAGGCATAATGGACAATTACAAATTCCATTGCAAAAAGGTGCGTATTTGATGTTGGCTACTCTCGAGAAGCGGTGCTATGCAGCGGCTCAAGCGGCTATATTTTTAGTCGTGCTTCATCTTGTGCATCTGGGTTATTTTCTTGGTCTTGGCAAGTCAATTCTCACCCCGCAGTTGATTGTTCCTTATCTTGGATTCCGTTCTGACTCTTCGGGACAAGTGTTTAGATTAATCCCTGCCAAACGAGACAAGTTCTTACGACTTGTTCGCGATATTTTAGAACGATCTACAGTCACAGTTAAGACGTTACAGCGCCTGGTAGGCAAATGCGTATCATTTTCTTTGGTGGTTCCAGCAGCGAGATTATTTACTCGAGAGATGAATGCTATGATTTCTTGGGGTCACAAGTTGCGTCGTCTCATTCCCGTGAGCGGTAGGTTGAAGGAGGAGGTGGCTCATTGGTTGTTACTTGAAACGTGGGATGACCCTTTACCGTGGCGCGATGAACGACATATTCGCATCTCTATCGCAACGGATGCCTCAGGTTCCGGGTGGGGAGGATGTATTCTCTCCCCTACTCTAACTTTGGAGACTTCCGAGGATCATTCCTGTGATATTGCTACGAAAGAAGCCATAGCGATTAACCAGTTTCTCTTAGCAAACAGAAGCGTTTTGTGTAACGCGTGGGTAGACGCTTTGGTTGATAACCAAGCTGTTGTTTCTTCCTGGAATAACCAACGTGGAAGGAGTTCTTCGCTTAATAATGTTCTCAAGCAGTTGTTTTTTCTAACGGTGCAGTTGAATATTTCGCTTCATCTCTATTATGTTCCGACGACAGAGAATCCGGCAGATGTTCCATCGCGACGTTTATCCGCTATGGACTCTACATTAACGCCTCAGTTGTGGTCATTAATCCAACGGGAGTTTGGTGGGGAAGAGGGTCATACTGCTGATCTTATGGCTTTAGATTCGAATGTAATGAAAGATATGTTTGGCAATTCTTTACCTCATTTTACTCCACATCCATCACCAAATTCGGCTGGCGTTAACCTTTTTGCGCAAGATTTAAATCAGCATCATGCCATTCTTCGTCAACCATACGTATTCCCGCCTCGGAATTTGGTCGGTCCCGTACTTCGATTTTTGGAATCGTATGCTCAGTCATGCACCATATTGGTATTTGATATTTATCCGAGAGAGTATTGGTGGCCGAGACTCCAAGCAAGAACAGGCAAATCATTTTTGCTGGCGCCAGCGGGAGATTCCCAAGCGCTATTAGTGCCTTCCAGCCAAGGATGGGCCCCACACCCGGGACTTGTGGGTAACTTGTGGGCTTTTTCACTCGTGTTCTAGTTAGATTCGGTTACGTGTATCTATCGTTGTTTACGTATCTAACGTGTTTTTTTTATATATACCTCCATATGGCGGACGATCATTGCAACATATTTACTATTATTATAGATGCTTCCCGTAGTAGCAAAGCTGTTTGTACCGTCTGTTCGATGTCCGCAGTGTTCTCATGCCAATGATAGTGATTTTCGATATTGTCAACAATGCGGCTATCAAAGGAAGGTCACTATTCAACCCGGCTTGTTTCTGCAGATGTTGATTTTGAACAATTGGATCAGCGTTTACAACAGTTATGCAATTATGATAAGGCTACTAGTTATTCACGACAGAAGGACTCCTTGCAACGAGAACTTGAATTTTTTCTGACTGCTCTTCCTGGATCTGTTAACCTCGCTACAGTGATCCCACGTGATTTATGTCGTTTTCTGGTGTATAAGGATAGGAATGGGAAAACGCAGGTTCGTGAGAATGGCTGTCAATTTCTTGGGCAACGGGGTCGCCATTCCTGTACTTGTCCAGTGAGACTGTCTTATAAAACTGTGGATTCATATATTGGCAAGCTAAGAGCGATATTCCATGCACATGGCCGTGATGGTGAGTGGGATCGCCGCTTGGGACTGGGAAACCCCGCCGCGGATAAATCGGTCAAAGATTATCTTCGCTGTGTAACGAGGGAGCAGTTACAGGCTCGAGTAACATCGAAGCAAGCTACGCCGTTTTTTGTGGATAAATTAACACACCTTTCTACCCATTTACAACGTGTACTCGAGAGTCCTGAGATTACACCAATTCAGCGTTTTATTGTTGCCAGGGATCAAGCCTATTTTAAAACCGCCTTTTTTAGTGGAGATAGACCTGGTGATTTAGGGCAGGTCAAGGTACCGGAGATTCTACGTTTTCCTAACGATGATGGTTTCCTGTTCAACCATGTGTGGGGGAAAACTTTGAGAGATGGAGATGAACAAGTGTTTGGCGTACGACGAAATCCCCACACTGTTATTTGTCCGATCAAAGGTATCGAACTGCATATGGAAGTGGCGCGACAATTTTCGGTTGACCTCACTCGTGGTTATCTTTTTCGTCCTAGTACACCGTCGGGGGGAATTCAGGATGTTCCATTTACGTCCACGGCTGCGGAAGCGAGATTGAAATTATACCTGCAACAGATGGGAGCAGACGAGGGTGAAACATTACATGGGTTTAGATCAGGTTGTGCGATTACTTTGGCATTGTCTGGTGCAGAATTATCAGAGATTATGGATCATGTTGGATGGACAAGGAGACATACCGCTCTTCATTATCTCCAATTGGCTAAAGTCCTTAATTCGTCCGGTGCTTCGGCTCGACTTGCAAGTGCACAATCTGGGAACTCGACCGATTCATGGCAGGATCTTAACCAACTCAGGAGGTTTGTCAGTGCGTTTCCTGTTGCAAATCCACAGAAGCGACTTTCATCTGATTCGTCTTTGAAAGATTGATTGTATTTTCCCATATAGTAAGATAACAATATATACAATTTCGCCATATGTAAGGTGGAAAAGAGTAAAAATTTTTAAATGTTAAGGTAGGGTTGAGCTTTGGAGTTGAGGTTGGGAGTAGAGGTTTGGGATTGAGAATTGGGAATTTGAACGGGATTGGTAATGAGATATTTGGCAGGGGGTTCGCAGTGGAAGTGGGTGTAACGTGGATCACTATTTTATCCATATCTTAATTCCACTGAGCATGAATCGGAGTGTTGGGAAATAGTATACTATTCACAATACTATAATTATATGCGAAGTGAGAATAAGTAATAATAATAGGCTGAATGCATGGGTAACTATAAGGAACGATGTAGCGTGGGTGATAGACTATAAATATGGGACAAAAACACGCTGATTCTTGCTCAGTTCTTTCCAGCGGCTTAAGTGGTAAAAACGACCCACCCTCCTCCCACAAAATTTTATGCGGTCGTCCACCGTTAAATTCAGCCAAGCTGTTGCATTTCGGCTTAGGCCGCTGGATTACTATGGATTTTATCCATATCTTAATTCCACTGAGCATGAATCGGAGTGTTGGGAAATAGTATACTAACTTGTGCATAACTAAACGCGCTAACTATTCCCTTCCTAATTAACAGTATTATTTGCATGTGATAATTAATTATATTGTATTGATGCATAGGGGTAGGATGGCAATTGGGACGCTAGTCCTGTATTCAATCCCTATCAGTCTAAGTATTAGTCTTATATTTTGGTTTTTGTATCTAATTCTTGGCAAATTGAATAAACTAAACTAAACCAAACTAAAATGTAGGTAATCTGGAAATTACCTCATAGAATTTGTCATAAAAGGGATTCTTGACAAAAGAACTAAAGGAATAACTGATATTCCTACAAAAAATAACGGCATGCGAAATATACAGCCTTTTCTTAATAGAGCCTCTAAACACGCTTTTCCTGTCTTAAACAGCCCAACGGGAGAAGAATTACTGGAGCTATGAACCACACGACCGGTATTGTAGTAGAAGTAAGATATCACTTCTAGATATTTTATCCATTAAAGCACTCAAAATCGTTTTTTGTTATTATTTAGCAAATGGCCCTCTACACTCACCAGATGTTATATCCAGTCTCCAAGTTCTTTCCCTTATCGGTTGCTCCTTGAATTGTCTCAGAAAATCCGAATGCTCCGGATTTAATTACAGACAGAAAAATGGCAAGTATGCAATCAACTGTCAACTAAGTAAAGGAGTGATTGAAGGAAAAAATGATAAAAGTGCGTACGGGGAATGGACATATTACGCCATTATTGATAAGGTAGGTAGAGTGCTTTAGTTTCACAATTCCAGGAATCCAGGTTAAGCTTTTCCATAGCAACACAGTTCGATAATCAAAGATTTGACTAGCAGTAGCTAAATATATATTTTTAAAATTGATTTAAGTATTTATCGGTCTTATTTTGTGCAGGCTCTTTTCTCATTCAACGTAACTTAATTAAGCAGACGCCTTCTGTCCTTTAACATCAGGCCATTTCAAGAAATAAAGAAAGATCGAGATATACTCCAAATGATATCTTCTTGTAAACTCAGAATATGAGTTGTTGAAAAACATGACACAAAATTCAAGCTGATATTTGGACTCTTTTTTGAAAGTAATCGTTAAGCCTATCTATTTACAAGATCAGATCTTTATTGACAGCAAACAACTAGGCAGGTGACGCGTAACAAACTAAAAGCGAAGAGAGCAGTAATAGAAACACATTGCGAATATATGCGGTAAAACAATTAGTTGTTTCGATGTCATCGCTATCGATCTCTGGCTTATAAAACTTCAGGTGTAGTGGTTCAAGAAATAACAACAGGTTGGGATTAGTATGTTTGAGAGAATGAAGAATCTCTGCTTTCCTTTCAGTGTATCAGTGTAAGAGTACGAGGTGTCTTGAAATTTACACTCATTATAGACCCAAGCTGTTGATACAAACCCATTTTTGTTGCAACACAATCCAAAAACAACATCTTTTTTGTGAAAGAAAGAATTCTGGGGTGTGAAAACTTCAATAGTATTATGAAACAACATTCAACAACATCTATTGAATTAGCACAACGCGTACAAAAAAATTTTTACATTGAGTATTTCAGTAAATACTAATTGGTAATATCAATATATCTCATGTAAAGTGTATAGTAAAGTAACGCGCAGTGGTCAAAGTAGCATTGTACGCTTTCGAGCTGACCACTGCCAGCAGAGTAAGGTAAATTAATTAGAACTATATTTTATCGAACACATATAATATTAAATAGATATATGGTATAAACACGGGTTTATAGGTTAATTATTTTTGCGAAAGCAATAGCGTTTAATTGTTTATATTGTTTTGAAAACACATGAGTCGAGACACTGTCAGACATTTTTATATTATAATCAACAGATTCCAAATTTTAGACGAGATTGACTTGAACGTATGTATTCCATAATTAGTTCTAGCTTTTGGTCTACTGAAATTTTGTTGAGCAGCAAACCTTGTGTTGTAAGGATGGCAGGCTGAAGCTGGTGTAACAATATTTTCAAATATGGCTGGTATTTTATCATTATCATTAATAATTTTGTTGGTGAAAAGCATCATCCTTACCAAAGTTACACCCCAAGCTGCATGCATTGAATTGATCCTGAACTGAATACCTTGTTGGGAATTCCAGTGCAAAATCTTGCTGGGTTAGCTAGTCCATGACGAATCTAAGCAAGGAACACTTGGACAGCCCTTAACATGACCAAAAATTTCTAATGGAGGGTCGTTAACCTGACTGAACTTTCAAGTGGAATAAGTGCATGTATGCTACTAAGGGAAAAAATCTTTGACCTATCTTCCACTAGGTTGAAATAGGCAATACGTACCTTGAGAAGCGGAGGAAAAGAAAGACGACCTTTGTTTGACAATCGACAAGACATTTGATGCCTTGTTTACTTTATCTTCAAACGTTGTCTTATTAACTAAAATTTACGTTAGGTATAAATTTGCTTTAAAGTTGTCATAGAGATTGTAATGGCAAGTTGGTAATTAGCTTTAAAATTGAAGGCATCGAAAAAAATTTTCCGTAATTAATCACAATATGCTTGTAAATATAGCTTCATATGACAGTTCTCTCGCTTCTCAGTTGATGACGTCATCTTTCTGTTTGCTACCTATAAAGATCTGAGCAAGCTTGTAAATAGTAGGTTTAACAATGACGTTGAAGTAGAGTCGAAATATCACCTTGAATTTTGTGTCTTGTTCTTAAAACTCGTACTAATGGTAGTCTGTTTTCCTTGATATATATCGCTTTTTCCATTTTCACCTACTTTTCCTTCGAGTATTCTAGCTGTGGTTTATTCTACTCTTAGAGCAACTTCAAATAGTTTTCATAACAATTTTTTTATAATTGAGGCAACCAAATATTAATTGTTGCTCCTCACCAGGCTTCATTTCGCGCACTCTCCATCACGCGCGGACTTTCGCTCGGACGGTATGTCAAAACATGTGTTCTGTATAATATATTGCCTTTTGTTTCTTTGTTAGATCAACAACGCAACAAAGAAGAATACATCTGGTAAGTTGCTATCAATGAGAAACAACCTAACTAGCAATAAGTTGGGAATAAAATTTAACTCTTTGCTGCTCTAACCTTTTAGAAATTCCTGATCAGACAAATTCTTTTAGCGTAAAGGGCTTTTACAATATAGAAAGAATTGTGTTTTTAAATATGAGGTTAATTCCCGGGGGATGAAGTACGTGAAAACGCCCTGTATTGGGGAGGAAGTCTTAAGCAAATCCTCCACCGGGACAGTCCTAGACAGGCAATTATTGCAATGGCCCACGGAGGGGATAGGCATGTTTACATTTGACTGATTTTTGTCAAGAATCGCTGACCTATATTAGCAGCTCAAAAATATAATTTATTATAGAGATTATTGCTCAGTTACAGCTAATGCTATTGCTATTTAATTATATGATCTTATTTGCTTCGAATTAAGATGTTGGGATTAGTTTATTCTCTGCAATCCAAACTGGCTGCCAGTCGACAATGTTTACAATCTGGACTCATCCCTAAGTGGCATATATTCAAAAGTTGCATGCACACATGAGTCATTCGTTCATTCAGACATTCGGGATTCGCTGACAGTTTTCCCAAATGATTTAATTTTATCCACAAGTATTTCGTGTGGTGCTTTCACCAATATTTTAGTTATGAAGTAAAATTCCACAAGTTCCAAACCAAAACGGAAATTCGATCGTGTAGACAACATTACTATGTAAAAACTTAATACTATATAAAAAGTACTGTAGAAATGACCCAACGATAATTTGTTATTGTATTTGTTACGTGCTTTGTATATACAAGTTTAAAAAATCGATTTACATGAAGTACTGCGTTACCGGCAGGAATCATGTTTCCACATTGAAGGAAATTTTCTTTTGAACGGAATTTTCTACAAAATACAAAATATAAATATATTTACAGATTTTAATTTAAAACAACCTAAAGGAAAAGCAATTTTGAAGGAAATGTGAAGAAAATTCAGAAAAATATGGCATCAAAGACTTTATAATAATACAGTAATATTCAAACAATAAAGGAACCGATAAATTTGACCTGCAGTATTAAGAATTTGGTGTAGTGAGCGTGGATTTACTTTTACAAGGCTTAAGAAGGGGAATGTTTTACATAGGAGCAGTTGAATGTAGAGTAGGTCAGCTTTACAGTCTAAGCCGTTTGTGTTTGATACCTAGCGCTTTACAGAAATGCCTAATATATACATAAGGTTATTTGTGCAGAGATTTGCTATAATGGCAGGGCTTACTAAAGGACTGCAGGGCCTATTCGAGGGTATGGTATCATTTATTTAGCTGGTTTACTTTCATACCCTTCGTGGAACATAACACAACTCCTAAAAAAGCAACTGCAACTGCTTTTTATGATATTAGTAACTAGTAACTATTATCATCAAAGGCTGTTAATTATAATTATTCCCAACAATAGCTTGGCAGGTTAAGAGCGATTAACAGATAGATTTTGTCTCGCAATCACAGAAAGAGGGGATAGCGGGATTACAAAATAACTAGGACGAAAACTGATTTTTCTGTCTAAAAAGACATCGACTGGTCCGCCATAGGTAGGAAGAGGGGGGGGAGTGAAAGCAGTTGTAATCATAGGACAAAATACATTCGTTGATGGCGCCTTACACCATTTAGCTACCGAGGGTAAGAAAACCTTCTCATGGCATTTTTGAGATGTTATAATTGTTTCAAAATTATAGATCGTAAAGCGATTTTGGGCGACTTTAGACGATTTTGTGCGATTTTAGGTGACTTTAGGTCTCAGAGTAGGCCGTGATACGATTACGTGGTTAAGTCTCTATTTAATTAGATGAAAACAATTGAGAATCTGACTAGGTTGCAGCTAGGAACGCACTAGATAAACTTTACTCTGTTTATTGAAAAATTTCAAGAGAAAAATACCTTAAATATATGTTGCACCAGAAAGCATTGGCAAGACAGTGGTAAGTTAATGTACATGCGCCTTTCATCTGTGCGACCTTGGGTCGATTCTTGCAGTGGATAAGTGCCCGCAGTAAATTATTTCTAGCTTATTCCACGAAAGTCGATAGGTTTTTCTTGGTTGATTACGAAATTGAAGAAATAAAGTAAAACAAAGATCGCGTAGTCATACAAAATATGCTTCGTTGGTTTATAAATATATTATTTGTGGGTTTGGTTTAGTTTAGCTCGTTGCTGATTTTAATTGCACATTAGTAAATTAAGTCATTTGTTTTTCTTCTTAGACCTTTTTCAACAAAACAAAACTTGTACTGCACTTCTCAAGAAATATCCCGACCTTCCGAGTGGAATCTATTTTATGAATCTTCAGAATTTCAGCTCACCGTCTTTTCCGATTTTCTGTGATATGAGTTCCAAAAATGGTGTTGGTGTCACAATAATTGCACATGACAGTGAAGCAAAAACAAAAGTTGATGGATACGAAAGGGCAGGATCATACAAAAAGGATGTCACATATGAAATAACTTTGGAGCGTGTTGTGGCGATAATCAACCAATCGAAGAACTGTGAACAATTTATCAAGTATGAATGTAATAATTCTCTTCTATTCAGAGATTCAGATTGTTATTGGGTCTCTCGTCAAGGGGAAAGGATGAATTACTGGGGCGGCGCAGCAGTCGACAGCGGAAAATGTGCATGTGGGATGAACAACAGCTGTGTTTCGGGGAAAAACTGTAATTGCGATACAAATGATAATATTCTTAAAGAAGACAGTGGTTTTCTTAGTGACAGAAACACGTTACCTGTGACACAGCTACGATTCGGAGATACTGGTGCTGATGACGAGTATGGTTTTCACACTCTGGGAAAACTGCTTTGCTGGGGTTAGGCGGCAACAAGACACGTGCCTCAAATACTATAGCTATTTAAAGTGCACAATACTTCTGACATTACACTGCACATTGAGTTTTTAGAATGTCTGGAGCCCTTATGTAGAATATTTATCATAATAATCATTTGCTTTTGATAATAATTATCCACCACTGTAATTAAATCTTATGTATGATCGTAATTTAATAGAAATGTTCTAGAAATTATCACTCATTGCAATATTTTAAGAAAGAAGTGAGCAACCAAAATTCTACAAAAGATGCCATTTGCTCACCTAATGTCCTTTACGATACAATGTTTTTTTTGCAAAATAGACACTTGAGTTTAAGCGCACATTATAATGTAAGGCTTGTCCATCATTAATAAACCAAGGATGTTAACTTAACTTTACGTTTATTGTTGTATACTGTACAGGCCAATTATATGACTTGATTTAATCAGTGTTATTCTATTTTTTCGAGTCTAGAAACAAACAATTTTTAATGGAAATTATCTTTATGCAACGATCGCCAATGCTAAACACAGATTTTGTTCAGAGTTAAAGTGTTGCTAACAGTTAACGTCAGGCCCATGGACTCAAGCTCTTTAATATAAATATAATCAGTCAAATAGTAAGAACTGCCCAGTAATTTTTTCGGGGCATTTTGGCCCCAAAAATGGGGCCAAAATTTTGACCCTGAGACGGCCCCTTTTAGTGGGGCTGTTTTGGCCCCAAAATTGGGGCCAAAATTACAGCCCTTGATGGGGCCAAAACAGCCCCATTAAAAGGGCCAAAACAGCCCCATTAAAAGGGCCAATATTAGTGGGGCTGCTTTGGCCCAAAAAACGGGGGCCAAATTTACAGCCCTCTTGATGGGGCCAAAACAGTCCCAGCTTTGGCCCCATCAAAGGGCCAATTTAGCTTTCGTTGAGGTTATTTTCGTTCGTAATATATAATAATAATAATAACTTCAAATAAAGCTAAATTGACCCTTGTTAATAGGAACTAAAATTGGTGAAGATAAAATATAATAGTGAGTTACACAACAATTTAAAAGTTAAAAAATATATATATATTTATAAGTTTGACATTAATCTTAGTTTACACACACATATATAAGTAGTATAGATAGGCGGGTTCTGGCTCATTTTTAATCCTCCTTTAATTCCAACCTCAAATTTTGAAACCACAGTTTCAAAAATCTTCACAAAACATTTTCCGAACATCTTTCCGAATATCTTACCCCAATATTTCTGCCCCACTACTTCGCCAATGCCCGATCGCCCTAGTCCTTACCCCACCCTCCAAAATCACCCTCTTATCGTCGTTTGCCGAAAGTGCTATTTTGTTAACTTTAATTGATTGCAAACGATAGTAACCCCATTTTCGAATACAATGACTTTTGAAACAGTTCTTACAAAAATGATGAAGTCTAGAGGATACATAGGTATCACGTTAGTTGGTGACAAGCTTGTTGCCAAAACAGCATGTATTATTACTGCTGCTTTGGGGGTTGCACCATGCATGGGACTTAATGTCCCGTTTGTGTTTCCTTTTTTCAACTATATATATATATTAATATGTACATAATTTATATTGAATTTTGGTTGTTTGTTTATATTATGTGTGAACATATGAATTCTATATTAATGTACAATAAAGACTCAATAAATATTTATCAAAAAAACCCAAAAAAAAACAAAAAAAAAACACCAGACACGGGTAAAATAGTTTGTGCTATTGTTAGGTCGTTGGGTAAAATTACTATTAATATTTTAAACAACACCATCCAATGGATGAACAAGTCCAACATCACACACTTGGTTATTGTGTGTAATGGTACAACTGTAAGAATTCGTAACGCTATTATTAACGAGTCCAATCTTACGATTGAGGTGTTTGATCCAGAGGATCTTATATTTGACATTACAAAACATAGACTGCAACCTAAATTTAAAAAGATTAACGTCGATCAAAGCGTGTACAAAGATTATGGGTCACTACTAACAACGGATCCCATAACTAGGTGGTACAACTGGTCAGTGGGTGATGTGGTTATGATAACCAGAAAAGACAAAAGTATCTATTACAGAGTAGTTAGACTACCTTTAAATGTGTAGTATTTCTATTTTGTTAACTTTATTTGATTGCAAACGATAGTGACCCCATTTTTGAAAAAAGTTGTAATAATTATATTATATATTCATAAAACATGGAACCAAAGTACAGGGAAAAAGGATTACTAGCCCTTATTTCAATAGTGCCAGATAACACCGATGTAATAATGTTTGAAAACAAAGCGTGGATAAACTCTGTTGATGAAAAAGAGTACGTGTTTAACATATTTCAAACAGTTGGAGACATTTTAAACAAAAGTAATTTTAACATTTTAAAACAAAAGTTTGGGTTTAACCATTGGTCATGGGACGACTCAAAAAAAACCATTGAACTTCAAGAGTCCCTGCTTACCGAGCCGGACATTGTGGAGGACTCAGTTCTCGAGTGTTTAAAATGTGGGTCAAGTAAGATAAGGTCACTAACAAGACAGACAAGAGCAGCGGACGAGGGCATGACAACATTTGTAACGTGCTCATCATGTACCCATAAGTGGGTAACCTAACACAAATGTTAGGTTAAACTAATACAGTCATAATGTTGTAACATTACAATGAAGTTTTAACGTAACGTTAGATGATACTAATCTTGGTTTTTCAATGTTTAGTTGTGATCTTGGTTGTTTTTAAAGAATGATAAACAACATACTGAAAATATTTTAAATTATTTTAGAAAGTGTGGAAAACAAAAATTTGGTGTGATATATGTGCGGCTGGATGAAATTATTTTTAGTTGCTATTCCAAGAGACTAACACCCTACACGACAGAAAAGATGTGGAGGCAGTATATGAAAAAATTTATCTATAATTGACAATTTTTTTTGTAAAAAAAATAAAAATATATACAATAACAATGAGTGCAAAAAAAAAAGGTCTAGCTGGCATAATTTATATAATTCCAAATAAAACTATTTTTTGTAGAACGTGTGTATGGAGTGGTTCTTCAACCGGTCTTAGATTACATATGAAGGTGCATCATAATCATGCCAAACCGGAAATATTATATTCTGGTATAAAATGTGATTTTAATGGATGTGATTATACAACAAAATTTTTAAGAGATATAAAAAACCATCGAAAGATTGCTCATTAATTAAAAAACCTTAGCAGTTGATAATAAATGAGCTTAAACTTTGGTTACAACGATAAACCTAAAACAACCCACACAACACATCACAGCTTTGTATATGATAGTATTTCAAAATCATACAGGGGTCCAACATACTTTAGATTCGGATTTCCACAGAATTATGTTTTTGGAAAAGGAATTAGCGCCGATGCTAAACTAACCCTTTTGGTACATACATTTGACAACGACACCGCGATCGTTAATCTTAAATTAAGATATGCAATGCATATTATAGACATGAACGGAAGTGGAACAGATATAACCCTAAAAGATATAGACATGCTTACAAAAAGAGTAGGATCTACAAATATGTTTCTCTTAGATGAGACTTTTGTAATAGGAGAACTTATCACAGATCTTTCTCAAATAGCTGTGCTATACATAAAATTTAAACAGCTTACCGATGGCTCCTTTGGCAACGAGTCAAACCTAGATCTTATTGTTGAATATTAATAACTCATACCTTAGTATTCATAACTATATATGTAGTTATGAATGCATACATTTACTTATCTTTTTCTTTAATTACACGAAGTCTTTTTTTTTTAGACTTTTTAGGTTTTGGTTTAGGAGCGTAGCTAAATAATTGGGGTAGCATCTCAAAACACTCGACACAAAACCTATTTCCAGCGTCATCCTCCGAATTTCTTTTATGCTTACAACACATTATACATACTTCTTTTATGTCGTCGTTGATAAATGGTTTAAATCCGTTTGTGTGGTTACAACATTCATCACACACTTTTTTCCTATTACTGTTAATGATGTAGTTGTTATTAGAAAGATCAACATCTTTTAGATGCTCACAATGGACTCCTTTTTTAATTTCACACTCTCTATTAAGTTTGTTAATTAAAAGTATGGTCTTCTCATCCATTTATTATATTTTACCTTGTATTTTTTATACTTCTTCTTCTAAGACAGAAGGTGATTCTTTACGTAAAGCCCCTAACACTACTTTAGTTTTTTTACGTGTTTGACCGGTAGAACCTTGCGGACCAGGGGGACCGGTAGAACCTTGCGGACCAGGTGGGCCTTGTAAACCAGTAGTACCTTGAGGGCCGGGTAGTCCACACAGACTACACGAACAAGGCGGTTTAAGAAACCTGTTAATTACATATAAACCAGCTCCAAATACTAACATATGTGTCATCTTTATTAATAAAAGGATGGAACAAGTTATTAACTTAACTGAAAATGAACTTGCGGAACTAAGAGAGAATGTTGTAAAAACACTATCGACGATGAGAAAAGGAATACTTAAGAAAAAGTTTCAAATTTTTGGAAAGGCATTACTTTCGTTAACACTTGTAGTTGGTGGAGTAGCTATCGCAGTCATATTTCCTTTACCCATCGTACTTGCGGCACTGGGCGGAGCGGCTGCAGCCTTTGGGGGTAGCAAGGGTGTCGTTAAGAGTACCAAAAATGTAAGAAAAGAAAATGCAAAAAGAAAAACTGGAAAAGAAGAGTTAACAAAAGTAGACGAAGAACTTAAATCTTTCTTTAGCAGGTGGTTATCTTTTAGTTCCTTTTCCATTTCATCTGGTTCTTTAACCATGTCTAGTTGTTCCATTAACTCTGAAAACTTTGAGATTAGACTGTCCGATAAGAACTCATTTGCCACATCTAGCTGTTTTCTATTATAGTCTTTCTTAATCTTTTCTAAAGCCTCTTGACTTGCCTTTTTGATATACTTAGCGGTGTATTTGATCTCACCTGACTCGGATAATGAGAGTAATTCCGCGCGGATGTCTCCAGTTTCTTCTTCAGCTTCCATATTTATGTTAGGCATTGACTCTTCCATTTATTATAGGTACATAGATAGCATACAAAGTAAATCCCATTGCGAACAAAGTAAATCCTATTGCAAACAAAGTAAATCCTATTGCAAACAAAGTAAATCCTATTGCAAACAAAGTAAATCCTATTGCAAACAAAGTAAATCCTATTGCGAATAAGATGAAAAATATTGCCGATAGGATGGGATTACGTTGAACATAGAATGCTATGCGTGTAAGGGTGTCGCAGCAGTATTTCCAATCTGGCATATTTATTATTCTTTAACTTTTCTATAATGCTTCTCTCCTCTTCCTTTGTAGTGTGAAGAGACTTGTCTAAAATTAACTGCATATCTTTTTTGTTAGGGTTGTAGAACACCACCAGCTTGGAGATGTTTTCCCTATAAGGTTTAGCGATACTGGTTAGCTGCTGAGTGATAACGATGGTACTAAGGTTGTAATGTCTTGCAGAGAATGCAAGCTTTACTAGCTCGCTTGTTCTGTTTTTAACAGACTGTCCGCTTGCACAATCATCAAGAATGATGAGACTATTTGTTCCACCGAATATGCTTACAATATACTTTAAGAATTCTTCTACGTCATCTTGACCACAAGGAATTGGAAAAAACTTTTCGTCGTCCTTGTATTTCCAACTTTGATAGGTCTTATTCCACTCGTAGGTTGGACAGATTAGAAAGATGTAATCAAAGTGGTTAGGATAATCTTTCTTTAATAAATCTAATAGGTAATATGTTTTTCCACACCCCGTCATTCCAACTATTGTCATGTTAAATGGTGTTTCTAACGTCATTTATTCATAACATTTTTCTTAACTTATTAGGTTAAGAAAAATATTTTTTTTTTAAACTTTAAGTTTAGTACTCGACCCCTTGCAGAGACTTATTTGTAATATTAACCATACCGTCAGATATCACAAAAATATAGCAATATAAGTCCTGTGTGGTTGCTTCCTTTGTAATTTCTAGAAGAACTCCAGACTGTGTGTTGAGTATCTTTTTCCCATTTCCTGCCACATTGTTATCGTTGAAAGCTCTTAGATCAACAACCAATGCGAACTTATGGTCTTCGAAGAAATCCTCAACTAGAAGAGTATCTCTTTTTCGGTTTAGGAAAACCCTTTCTGCCTCGGTGAACAAGTCCTTCATATCCATTCCTTGGCTGTAAACAGAGTTTGGTACTCCTTCTAATGTTACCTTTACATTTGTAACATTTGGAAATTGGTACTCTTCACTGTCTGTAATTGTCTTCGGTTTGAATAGCATGACGATAGCTCTCATGCTTTTTCTAGGGAGGTTGATGTTCTCGTTGATGAGCGTGGTGCCTTTTCCCCACACATCCTTCTTAAACAATGTTATATGCTCAAAACTAAGTGATCTTCCAACTTCGTAACTATTAAGAGCGCTATTGTACACAACTGAATTTTCTATTGTTTCATACTCCAGTTTGATATCCTCCAACGCATAGCCATTAACCTTTTGGCCAGTTTGTGCAACCATGATCTCATCGGCGGTTGGCAGTGTTATTTTGTAACGGACATCGCAATACATATCGTAGGGAGCATACAGACCATGATCATTTAAAATTTTCCCAAGCTTGACCCTTACCCTACTATTAAAGACTTTGTTCATGTACGCGTCTTTTTTACTGAGGGATCACCACCATCATCCTTTGACATAAGCTTCCGAGTGTTTTCATTCATAATTCCCATATCTACCATGTTACTTCTTTCCCTGCTCGACAACCAATAGTCTCTGTAAACGGAGAATATGCTTTCACTTGTATTGTCATAAGCAACCTCTCCTCCAACTGTTATCTCTAGCTTTTTAACTAGAAGTTTTCCCAGGTTATTTAAGAACCAGGACTTTGTGTTACCGCTTTTAAACTTTGCGGAGAGGAACAGCGTGTTTGGAACCAGACATACGTTAGGCTTTAACTTTGGAAGATTGATATAAATTTCATCTCCTGGACTGGCTTTGTTCGGATTGAATGTAACTGAATTATGGGTTCTTGTTCCCTTAATTTCGGTCTTATTAATCCTTCTGTAATCAGGCATAAGTTGTTCTAATTTCATTGAAGTCATTATCTCTTTATTATATAGGTATGAACCTAGTCATCAAGGCTAATTATTTTATTTGGTATTACTTGAGGAGCAGCATCTTTTTTAACTTCTTCAACTTTTTTAACTTGCTTGTCTTGGTTTAAGTATAAAAAAACCAAACCAGAGATTACTCCAACTCCTACAAGGATTACCGTGTAGTTGGTCTCACTACTTTTTTCTGACATTGTATCTTTATCTATCGCTGTCGCTGCTTTTTTCTCCTTTGCTGCTCTTGAAATTTCAGCAAGTTTCTTTCCGGCTGCAACTCTTCTAGGATCCTTTTCCTTTTCAACCTTTGTAATTCTTTGTTCTTCACTCATTTATCTAAGTAGAATTTGAGTAACTTTTGAGTAGAATTTGAGTAACTTAGTTTTTACTTAGATTACAGTGTGACGAATAGAAGAAATAGTTCAGACCGCGGTTTATCAGGCGGCGGTACAACTCTTCTAGCGGGTAAAGGCGCAGACAACGGTGTCACAGCTTTTCTAGTTAGCACAGACGGCGTGTTCGGTACACCTACATCGAAGTAATTAACTTCGTCATTTTTTCCAAAACTCATTCCGCTTTTAGCAAGCGTGAGAATATTGTTATAACCAGCCACCATTTTGTCGAGTATGACCATGTTAGACGGAATTAGTATAACTCCTGGTGAGATGGCCATATTCAGTACGACATTTGTGTCTTTTATTGCCTTTCTCATGTTTGTCACGGTAACAGTTTGATCGTCCTGAATGATCGAGTCATCAACTAGCTTTCGAAATACTTCCTGTGTCTGTATTGACATAGCACCTCTTCCAACAATAGGCCATCGAGTCTTTGCTTGCGCACCTAATACGCAGTAAACGTAACTTTCTACGCTCTCGAAATAACAGCTGACCTGTTTTTGTCAACCCGTTAGATTTAGTGGCAATGAAATTTTTGTAATCATCTAGACCTACGATGGTTGTTCTGTCATACTTCTGATACTTAATCCCAACAACATTTCTATTATTGTTGAGCACGTATTTATAGTTTCTTACCCTAATCTTATCTCTAACCTTTTTACTATGCCAAAGATTAATCTCGGTGGAACCCTGATCGAACTCATCCTTCCATATTGTCTTAGTAGGCTTATGTTTTGTGATAAGGGTTTTCATTTGTTGTGTTATAAATCTGGTCATCTTGTTTGGTTGACTGATGAATCTTCTCATGTGATAGTATAGGTGATACCTTGCAATACTTGTAATAATCTTTGGACCAGTGAAGTGTTCTGTACTAATCCCACAGGAGTACGTTGCTATATAAGCTGCAAAGAGAGCGGCTATGTATGTATTCTCCTTGTAGTCGTTTGAATTCTCGTTGTTCTTTATATCAAAGTCTGGAAGATTGTTTGCATCGAAGTACATGTCATCCGTAACGTAAATCTTAAAAGAGTTTACTTTCTTTTTTGATGAATTTTTCACAAATGGTTGTACAGTCCCACTAACCCCCCATGGTTCTTGCCAGTACAAATTCTTTGTCCACTCCTTATTGTTTAAAAAGGTGTCAGAAGTGATGTCGTACGAGGTGTCGTCACTAATCTTGTAATATGTGTTATATTTGTCTATGTCTCCGTTTTCCTTAAGATCCACTTCAAAACTAAACTTAGACTTGGTAGCATAGGGATATTTTACTAAAAATCTTTTCTTTGCTTCCTCAAGCCCTTCTTTCAAATTCCTCTTTACCTTGACGAGATTATCAGCTCCGTAAATAGAAATTATTTGTTTATCCATTTATCTTAATTAAATAAATGAAGAAGATAACAACATTTATAGAAAATAATAGAAAGGTTCATTATCTTGATGATTGTATTACCAAAATTAACACCGAAGCTATAATGACTCTAAAGACTGCGACAGTCTATTGGAAGTATGAAAACACCGTCTCTGGTGTCAACGACTTCATTTTATATGGAGGAGCCTCCAGCGTGGGTGGCACCAGTCAAAAGATTATGTTTGATGAAGGGTATTGGACCTTTGATATGATTAAAAATAAGCTTGGACCATTCGGAATATTGCTAACCAGAAGCGAACATGATAATAAGTGCAAGATTCTCTCTAAGACTCATATGGTGGATCTCGACAAATTCGGTCCGTTGCTTGGTTTTCCAGAGAAACAAATAGTCCAAGATAATAACACTTGGATAACCTCGCCCAACGTTGTAGATGTTAACCAAGGTCTCAAGTATATTAATATTGGCTGTGATATAGTAAATACGATAGAAAATTATGATACAGATGGTGGGAGAAGTTATACAATAGCCACGCTTCCAATACCAACAGAACAGAGTCTTAACGGATCGGTAACATATTTTGGAAACATCGATAGCAAGGTTGTAATTAAAAATGGATGTTTTAACAGATTTGCCTTTGATATTAACTCAAATATTGACAAATGGGTTGGTGTGGACGTGCTTCTCGAATTATACATCGACTAAATAAATGAAAAATAAAGAATTTGTTCTCGAACAAGGTCTAAGGGATATCTATTATAATCCAAGTACTGATTACCAGTCTATGGAAAGGTTATACCAAAAAGCAAAGAACTCTGGGCTAAATGTTAGTCGAAGACTTGTGAGAGACTGGTTGAAAATTCAGGACACATACACAAGGTACAAACCCATCGTAAGAAAACATAAATTCCAAAGAACATTCGTCACGGACTTAGCTGACCAAATACAGATGGATCTTGTAGATATGGGTAAATACAAAAACCAAAACAAGGGTTTTTACTGGATTTTAACAGCTGTGGAAATCCTTAGCCGTTTTGCCTTTACAATCCCTGTCTGCAGGAAGGATACCAAAAACATGACAGCCGCTGTAGATAAGTTACTAAAAGAGTTTAAGGAAAGGTTTGGACAGTATCCAAAGACTGCTCAGTTTGACTCTGGAAAAGAGTTTTACAACGTCGGTGTGAAAAATTTACTAAAAGAACACGGTGTTCACTACTTCTCTACGAGCTCAGATAGAAAAGCAGCTATAGTTGAAAGATTTAACCGCACATTAAAGACATCTATGTGGAAATATTTTTACAACGTTGATAGTCACTACTGGATTGGGGTACTAGACGAACTTACAGATAACTATAATAACACCAAACACAGTAGTATACTAATGAAACCAGCTGATGTTAATAAGTCTAATAAGGACCAGGTGTGGATTACACTATATGGTTACGGACTAGGAGAGTTTCCGTTACCAAAGTTTAAAGTTGGCGATATTGTTAGGATAAGTAAGTATAAGAATATTTTTGGTAAGGGGTATGAGGCAAACTTTACAGAGGAGAAATTTAATATTATCAAAGTATTTAGAGGCGATCCAAACATGTATGTGATTGAGGACAGCGAAGCCGATCCAATTATTGGAAAGTTCTACGAAGATGAAATGAGTCCCGTGAGTGAAGATTCTCACGTGTTCAAGATAGAAAAAGTTTTAAGAAAAAGTATGGTGCTTGTAAAGTGGTTGGGATACGACAACAAACATAACTCCTGGATTCCTGAAAAAGACATCATTAATAAATAAAGAAAATGGATGCTGATGCTGTTGATGACATAGAGTTAGAAGACTTACGCGAAGAACAAAAAGCCGCAGACGGTGAGGAGGGAGAGACTAGTTTTACGAATGATAGGCCTGGAGACGAAAGTATTCTTATCATTGATGGTTCAAACCCAATATTTCGCTCGGCATCACCGTGAACAAGGGTGATGGACCAAACTCAACAATATTATACGATAAGTTAAAAACTACTACCGCTAAGGATGGAAAAATTAACGGTGCAACATACAAAGGTAAAAAAATTCTAATCCTAAAGAGCGGAAAAATGGAGTACTCCGCTGATAGAACCAAAACTCAGTATGTTAACGAGTTTAAGGAGTTACTTAGAAAGGCGAACATTGAACATCAAAAAACTCCTGCGGCGTTAGTCGAAGAACGTATTAATGTTGACATTCCTCAAGATGTTATGGACGACATCGTCGACAACGTTGGTGATAGGATAGACTCTGAGATAAGTGATAAGATTGAAGACTTTACAACCAACACAGAGATTACAAACAACGAGTTAAGAGAGCTAAGAGGTATTCTAAACGCTCCAGAGCGCGAGGATAAGATAGATGCTTTAAAGGTTGAAGGCGAACATTGGAAAAGAGAAGCAGAAAAAGAGGGTGACACTCCAAAAGGTAAACTTTACGAAGCCATCGCCAAGGCGGCCGAGTTAAAAGCTGACAAAATAAGACTAAGACTAAATATTCGTCCCGAGAGCGAGGAGGTTATAAGTATGGTTCAGGAGGAGGCTGAGGGTAACGACCTGACCAGGTTTGAAAGATTCAAGAAATGGGCGAGGGAGAACATCGTTGGATTATCGGCTGTCTCAATATCTATCGCTGGAATACTCACAACTGTTATTATGGCTGGAAGAAAAGCATTAAAACGTGGGGGACAGGCAGTATCTAAGTTTGGTAAAGCCGTAGCAAATCTAGCGAAGAAGCTTGGACCTGTATTGTCAGCAGTGTTAAACCTTGTCTCAAAGGTTCTAACATGGGGTGCAAGCGGAATTATGTTCTTAGCCAACAACCTTTGGCTCCTTGCATTAGCACTGACCTACTTCGTCTACAACAAATACAAATCAAGGAAAACATCTTATAAAAAGTAAGCATTAATAAAAAGAAATGAGCTTCAAAGAATTAGAAAGTCCAGTTAAGTTTGAATTAGAAAATGTATTCACATGGGGAGTTGAAGATGGTAAATTTGGAGGATTCACAATTCCTATAGCAGTTGGTGAGGAAGATAAACTCTTAACTGTGGTTACTAACCTTGTTGAAGAACATGAAACTAAAAATCCATTATACGGAAAATCAAAAACATTGTATCTAAAAAGTAAAGCTTTGTCTAAAAAACAGAAAGCTGAATTATATAAAAAAGGAAGAGCACACATTCATGTTATGTTCTCAGTTACAGGAGTCCACACATCAAAAACTGGTGAAAGCAGTCTAGTATTCAAAGTCACCAAGTTATGTAAACTAGAAGAAGAGGAAGAATGTCCTGAAGATTAAATATTTACACATATTTCCTAACCTAATATGGGTTAGGAAATTTTACTTATAATAAAGATAGACAATGACTACGCAAAAGGACGTAATGAATGAACTTTACAACGCAGCTGTTCTTACTGCAGGGGCCGTGGGAATCTCGTACGCAAGCAAAAAACTTACCAAGGACTCGCTAGGAATACCAGCAACGCTAAATGGGGCAGCAAAACTTGCTTTTGCTATCGGACTAAGTGCCGTTGGTGTAAAACTTCTTCAAGATAAAAAATATCTTCCAGAGAGCCCATTCAAAGAATGAATAAATAAATGACAAGTGTAGCAGCATCGGGTGTATTTAACGCATTAGCATTCGCAGGTGCAGGTTATCTGTTTAAGATGATCGACAAAGGAGGATATGAAAAAGAAATAAGAAGACACAACTTGGCAATGGAAAAACTATCAGGTGCTAAAGAAAAATGGTATGAAAACCAAGTAAAAAAAAAGAACAAGATACAATTACTTCGCCAGCAGTTATCTGATGCAAATGCTGACATAAACGCTACAAACAATGCATTAGATAACCTACAAAAAATTACGTACGAAGGTGAGACATTTACAAAAGAACCTCGTACATCGGATTACTACAAACCATCTGACGAAATGGAGGAGTATCAACACATTGCAGTAGGTGTCGTTGGACTTGGCGCAGGATGGGGTGTTCATAAGTTAATAAGTTTAAT
The DNA here is from genome assembly GCA_016169945.1 of Trachythela sp. YZ-2020. Taxonomy (NCBI): domain Eukaryota; kingdom Metazoa; phylum Cnidaria; class Anthozoa; order Malacalcyonacea; family Clavulariidae; genus Trachythela; species Trachythela sp. YZ-2020. The sequence continues at coordinate 725,162 of JADLSH010000030.1, forward strand.
TTAAAAGAATCATATATTATTAAATAAAAGATGTCAACACTTATTGAATTACAAGTACTTGCTAAACATCGTGGAATTCGCGGTTTTCGAAAATATTCAAAGATGGAGCTGTGTAAACTTCTTAACATGGAGTACACTGGAGGTGGTTGTACGGCTGTCCCAACCATACTTAAAAATGTTTCAACGGGAGAAACGCAAAAATTTCCAAGCCTTAACAAAGTAGCAATAGCTCTTAACAAAAACATTGGATCGGTTATCTATTACATCAACACCAAAAAACCAATAAAGGTTAATAACTGTAAGTATGCTCTAAGCCGATCCTAAGATTGTATGTACTATAATTTCCTAAGACTAGCCTTAGGAAATTGTTAATTAATTTGATTTTATAAGAAACCCAATTAACATATAATAAAGGAGAGATGAATAGTACTTATGAAAAGTTTAAAAAACTCATTGCGGAACAAATGGAAAAATAACTAAGGCGCATCTCTAAGAAAAACCAAAGACAAGCTAAGATCATTAAAAAACAGGAAGACAAAATCCAGAAGCAAGAGGAAAAGATGCGGCAACAACGTGTAAAGGAAAAACAGAGGATACAGAAAATTAAACAACAAGAGTTTGAAAAAAGGCAAAAAGCTATGGAAAAAATTAGAAAACAAGAGAAGAATAAGCTTCTTAAACAACAAGCTAAGGTTAACAAACAAAGTATTGTTAAGGAACAGAAAAAGTGGGAGAAGGAGATCAAACAAGAGGAGAAAAGACAAGCGAAAGTGCTTGACGAAGCTAGATGGAATGGGTCAAAGAAAAAGTTTAGAAAAAATAGGAGCAAGTTACAAAACAAGTTGGAAAAAATTTATAAACAAGGCAAGAATCTAAGGCCTAGACTAGTCTCAGAAGCCATAAAAAAAACACCAGCAAGTGGGAAATTAGTGGTGGTGGTTTTAAAGATCCAAAAGTGTTCCTCGAGGTTATTACTTTTGAGGTTAAAAAATTAATTAACAGCACCGCCAGCGTTGGTAAAAAGGTGAACACTCTTCTAGTGTGTAAGATGGTGCGATCAGATCCTAAAACAGGTGAAATTGTAATTACCATCTCACATTTTCGTAGCAACACACACAGCATCATCAGCGAAGAGGACACTACAACTGAGTATGAAAAGAAGAAGGCAAAAATGTTAGAGTCTCTTGCCGAGTTCCAAAAATTAGGTAGTGGATGGAGGCTTCAAAGTGTTGATGCGTTAGAAATCTTCATCACAAAGTATAAGCCTTTGAATGGTAAAAGCTATAAACCATTACCTAAGGTAATTATGAATAAGAAAGCTGTCATCAACATGGAGAACGATGATAACCAGTGTTTTAAGTGGGCTGTGACAAGAGCCTTAAATCCTGTTGATAAAAACCCCACAAGGATTACTAAAATTCTTATAGCGCAAGCTGAAAAACTAAACTGGGATAACATAGAATTCCCAATGAAAGTAAAAAATATTAGCAAATTCGAAGTCAACAACAAAATTAGCGTCAACGTGTTTAGCTATGACGATGACACAAAAAATGTGTATACTTTAAGACTTATTAAGGTAAGCAATGAAAAGTGTGTAAACCTATTCCTATATGACGAACATTATAGTGTTGTAAAAGACACTAGCAGACTGTTAGCCTCTCAGCTAAGCAAAAAGAAGGGAAGAAAACATATTTGCATTAGGTGTCTGAACGCCTTTGGAACACCAGATTTGTTAGCAGAACATTTAGAGTTGTGTCAAAACCACGACCACCAAAGACATGTTTACCCGCCCGAAGGAAGTCATGTGTCATTCCAACAGTATCACAAGTTGCACAAGCTTCCATTCGTAGTCTATGCAGACTTTGAAAGTTTTATAGTTCCATTAGATCATGCTGTAGGCAGATCAGACAAGAGCTTCACGGTGAAATATCAACAGCATACGCCAAGTGGGTTTTGCTATACCATCAAGTGCTTTGATAAGTCTATCTATAAGGGAAAGACTGTGTTGTACACAATGCAGGAAGAAGGGGAGGACATCGGTAAAAAGTTCGTTGAAAGCCTCGAGAAAAACCTAAAAGAGGTTTACAAAATATTAGACAAGACTGTTCCAATTAGAATGGGCGAAGCCGATGATAAGAATTTTAAAAATGTAAAAAACTGCTATGCATGTGGGTTAAAATTAAATGACGATCGTGTCAGAGATCATTGCCATCTAACAGGTAAGTATAGAGGGGCAGCACACAACGGGTGCAATCTAAAAATGAAAGCTCCAAAGTTTGTACCAGTCCTATTCCACAACCTGGAAGGATACGACAGCCATCTGTTTGTTAAAAGTCTAGGGTTTACGGAGGGTAACATAAACTGCATTCCAAAGACGGATGAAAAGTACATCTCATTCAGTAAAAAGTTAGTAATGGAAACATTTGTAAACAAGAAGGGGGATGAAAAACACAAAACGCTAGAAATTAGGTTCTTAGACTCGCTAAAGTTTACGTTAAATTCTCTTGACAGTCTTGTTAAGAATCTGGGAAAGTTTAAAACCTTAGAAAAAGAGATGGGTGTAAGTGAGCTCCTAAAGAAGAAGGGAGTGTTCCCATATGAGTTCATGACTGGGTTTAAAAGGTTAAGTGAGACTAAACTACCACCTAAGTCTGCTTTTTACAGCAAGCTTAACAACACAGACATAACCAACGAGGACTACATCCATGCACAAAGTGTGTGGAGTAAGTTTAAATGTAAGACGATGAGAGATTACCACAATCTCTATCTGAAAACAGACGTGCTGTTGCTGGCTGACGTCATGGAAAACTACAGAGAAATTTGCATTGAAAACTATGGGTTAGATCCTCTCTGGTATTACACCGCTCCAGGGTTAGCTTGGGATGCCGCGTTAAAGATATCTAAAGTAAAGTTAGAATTACTAACAGATCCAAATATGTACCTAATGGTGGAACAAGGTATTAGAGGTGGGGTTAGCACGATCACTAAGAGGTATGCAAAGGCTAACAACGTATACATGAAAAATTATAACAGCGAAGCGGAAAGTGTCTACTTACCATACTTAGATGCGAATAACTTATATGGGTGGGCGATGAGCGAGCCATTGCCTGTAGATGGGTTTAAGTGAATAAGTGAAGAAGATTTGGAAAGTTGGAACGTGTGCGAAGAAGGTAAGGGATGCATATTAGAAGTAGACTTAGAGTATCCTGAGGAACTACACGACCTTCATAACGAGTATCCGTTAGCTCCCGAAAGGATAAGGGTGAACAAAGTAGATAAGCTAATCCCAAATTTACACCACAAAAGTAAGTACGTACTACACTACAAAAATTTAAAGCAGTACATCAGTTTAGGATTAAGACTAACTAAAATTCATAGGGGTAGTAAATTTAACGAAAAACCATGGTTAAAGAACTACATCCAGCTTAACACAGATCTAAGAACTAAGGGGACGACAGACTTCGAAAAGAACTTCTTCAAGCTGATGAACAACTCCGTGTTTGGGAAAACCTTGGAAAACGTTAGGAACAGGGTAGATGTAAGGTTAGTTACAAGGGAGGAACAACTAGAAAAGCTAGCTAAGAAGCCTAACTTCAAAGGAGTAAACACATTCACGAAAAACTTAGTCGCAGTTCATATGGAAAAAACGACCATAAAGTTAAACAAGCCAATATACTTAGGCGCAAGTATTTTAGATCTAAGTAAGACTTTGATGTACGACTTCCACTATGGTTCCATCAAAAGTAAGTACGGCAGTAATGCACAGTTGTTGTTCACAGACACCGACAGCCTGTGCTATGAAATTAAGACACAAGATTTCTACAAGGACATCTCCGAAGATGTTCAGACACACTTCGATACCAGCAACTTCGATAAAAACCACCCTAGTGGAATACCTACTGGTATTAACAAGAAGGTTATTGGTATGATGAAAGACGAGTGTGGCGGAAAACAAATAGCTGAGTTTGTAGGGTTGCGCAGTAAACTGTATGCGTACAAGATGGATAACAGCAAAGAGGAGGAAAAAAAGTGTAAGGGGGTTAAAAAGGGTGTTGTAAAGAATGAGATTACGTTCGAAGATTATAAGACCTGTCTGTTCAGCGGTAAAAAACAGTACAGAAGCATGAACACGTTTAGAAGCCGAATGCATGAAATTTATACGGAGACAGTGAACAAAATAGCACTTTCGGCAAACGACGATAAGAGGGTGATTTTGGAGGGTGGGGTAAGGACTAGGGCGATCGGGAATTGGCGAAGTAGTGGGGCAGAAATATTGGGGAAAGATGTTCGGAAAATGTTTTGTGAAGATTTTTGAAACTGTGGTTTCAAAATTTGAGGTTGGAATTAAAGGAGGATTAAAAATGAGCCAGAACCCGCCTATCTATACTACTTATATACATGCAAGTTAACAGTGGCAAAACTAACAATGGCAAACTAGCATGCATGCATGCCATGCAATGCAAATTTTAAATTATTTGTGTTATTCAAAACTTACAAAACTTAATCTATTGCCTTAAACTCGATGCAGGTTTACTAGCATTTGATTGCATGACCAGTAATTGCCATCGCAGCTAATAGAACTCATCATATATGGTTTGGAAACTCCATGAAGTACATTAACTCAGTATCTATATTATTGTCCAGGTTTCTGCTAGAATGTGATTTTATCACATCCAAACAACCAATAGTAATGTCGAAACTAAAAAATCACATTCTTGCATAAACATAAACTAATGAGTTACATTGTACTTTGCAAGTTGATGGTAGTCAATACCCATTTACCCCATACTTTAAAATACATGTATCTTGTCAGATGGCTATATGATTGTATACACTGTTAATTTCAAGGAGTTAATTTTACTCCAAAAATGGAGTAAAAAAGGTACCAGTTGACTCGACCAGCGTTGATCACATCAGTACCAGGGCATTCAACAAACACTTGGTTCTCCCCAATAATCATTAACTGGTCTACATCCTCCGGGTACCCAGTGCACGTACACGAAACTGGACCATTTCGTCCCAGACCATACTCTCCATTGTTGACGAGGGCTATGGAAAAAAATATTGTGAGTGTCAATGTAGATATTGGTGTAAGAGACAACTACTCAACTAGAATACGATTACACATCCAACATAGAATATGAAGTATGAGGTCAGAGTACTTGCACAACATTAAATGTACCGCAGTAAATAGCACTTGCCAAACATCAAATGTCCTGCAGAAAGCAAGCTAGATTATATACTTTGTCTCAGTGGCGAAGCTAGACATTAGCAACTAGCCATGCTATGCAAATATATATTTTAAATTATTGAAACCTTTATTTGAGTTATTATAAGGAGAGTGGGATACTCAGCAGTTGACTGTTGTGTAAAACTACCTAAAGACTGGGAGACTCCCTGGACATTATGTAGTGCTATAAGCTAGCTCTCTTGGATTAAGCAAAACATCTGGCCACAATAGAATCTTAGGAGAATAAAAATTAATACACTATTTTAAAATGCATCAATGGACATTAATCGGTTAACCTTGAATTATCTCGATTGTGCGGTGCCAGTGTGGGTAGAGTATAGCAAATGCGGCGGTTGACTGTTGTGTAATACTACCTGAAAAATACAATAAGAAGTTCGACGTTTCGAGCGAAGGCCCTTCATCTGGGCTTCTACTAACTTCCAGACGAAGGGCCTTCGCTCAAAACGTTGAATATCTTATTGTATTTTTCAGGTAGTTTTACATGACAGTCAACCGCCATAACCTTGAATTAGTTAACTGCATACTGTATCAAATCTTCTCACAGCATAAAAATACAAAAATTCTAATAATTGTTATTTTTGTAAGTCCCTATTGCAACCAGAGGTTTTCTCATCCAAGAGAGATAGCTTATGGCATTACCTGCACATAATGTCTAGGCAGTCTCCTACTCTCCCTTTGATTACTCAAATTGTCTGGAGTGAAGCCATGGAATCTGCTCTTACTATTCAAATAAGCATGCATTAAAATAGCTTAAAGACAATGCATTTCTGAAGGTTTCAATAATTAAAGAATCAACAATTTGCAAATGCATCTATAGCACAACCAGTTGCTATGTCTAGCTTCATCACTGAGACCGAGTATATAATAATAAAGTATTTTGCAATAAGCAGTGGCGGTAGTCGGTAGAGGGGCCAGTTGCCCCCCGAATAATTTCTCAAAGCCTTTGAATGATAGCTGGTTAACTGTGTAACAAAGCTGTATCAATTAATGATTTTACAACCACGAAAGCCTTGATAGGCTGTAATTTAGGTAAATTTGCATGAAATTTAAGTGAAAAAGGTTTTAAGAATGGAGATTTGCAGCAACAAAAGGATGGTTATATGTTGGCAACCTAAGTTCGCACCCCCAATATTTCACGAAGTGTCCGCACTGGCAATAAGTTCCATATCCATATCCACACATTGTTTCTGTCTGGCCCCATTAGAATGTGGGAAGGAAGTACTAGTCGATACCACATAGTGTAGAGTGAGAAATAGATATGTTGTACCACAGCCATTATTGCCCTTAGGAAATGCATGTATCAGTGGCTTCCCCCGGGGATACAGGGGGATTGGTCTTTTCACCCAGTCAAACCTTAGCAAATTCCCCTGGGTACAAGATACAGGTATTAAATACAACCCCCACCCTCAAGGGCAGTATCTTTTTTTTCAATCCTATATCAAATTACACAGCCAGTTGCAAGTGGTATAAGCTCTCGTTTATTGACTGACTTATCAACACTAAAAACATCAACACTAAAAACATCAACAATGACTTGTAGCAAAAGATAGGAAATGTATAATATGAATGGCCCTAGACCAATCGTATAAATTCATAATAAATTCAATGCGTCAAAGTCACACTCGGGAGTTTCTAAATCAAAATCTCCTGGGTACTTTCCTGTGGGTTTTCGGCTTGAGAACCAAATTTGACATTCCCCCCACCCCCATGGGATGCAAACACAGTTTGGGAAATGTCTCTGGGGCCCCAGGGGTCAACCACAGGGGGAAGCTGCTGATAAAAGGATAAACAGGGCATAGTGTTAGTCCTCTCTACTCTTGGAACATAGGCTTGATATAATTTAACATCTATGATTAACTTTTGAAGCAAGCTATTTTTGTGTAAAAGTATGTTCCTGGTACTACCAAATATCCACTTATCGGTAGCACGAGAGCATCATGGATTTACATTGACTGGTGCATAAACTTCTCACAATCAAAATATATCAACCAGGCATTTGAAACTCATTTACATGTAGTTGGACAATGGGCTCAGTGATTTTACATTATTGGACAGCTTTTCGGACATGTGAAAATATATAAAAGTCATACGAATCTGACCTATTAGTATCGATGAAACATTTCAGCTTACAAAATACAGCAGAATTTAGATACATGACTCTGATTGACAGTATACCAGTTAGTGATGACAAGGATGCAATCTCTTGAACTCAAATAATATATTTAGAATAGGCAATACTTTGTTTTTTCTCCATTTTCACTGCATATGTATCAACATAATTATATTAAAATCTTATATGAAATTTGTACCTGATTTTTGAGGACAAGATGGGCTCTGAGTATTTAACTGCCAATCTGTCATATACAGTTGGTAAATATAAACATTGAAAGCCCAAATAAAATTGAAGATTTTGTATAGTAGCATTTGCTGAAGTAATTTTAAATTGGAACTGTATTATTTTCAGCGTTTTAATTCATATATTGTCGCGGAAAATTCAAATTTTAAACGGGGACAACATGCTTAACATTCACGAACGAAGATTGCAAATATTTTCTAACAAAATCGCTCTATTACATATAAAACATAACAATAACCTTACCTGAATATTATTCAGTAGTTGCCGATGTATTGCTTCTGAAAATCCAGTTTATCTTGGGTCAAAAATATAAAATTTCGAGCTCGATTCGATTCGATTAACAGAACAAAAATAAAAAATATTCAAATATGGAGGTGTGATGACTCTATCCCAAGAACCTTTGCGCGTGTAGTAAGAAGACTAGGCACCAGTCTGTCAGTCAGCGCGCATTGCGGAATTTATTCATTTTTCGTTCATTGGCTTTGATAGAGTGACAAAACTGCAATCACCAGTAAATGTTTAAGATTTTGTGTTACATTTTGACCACTTTCATAAATATTCTTTTATGTGCATCTTAATAAGCCTTATCAGCCTCGTTTCTGTGACTGAATTGAATAGAATTTATTAACCTGAACGAGGTGAATGAGGCTTATTAAGATGCACATAAAAGAATATTTAAACTCATCTTAATTATGAAAGTGGTCTATAGAGCTCTTAAATTCGGACTTGAGCATACCGATATAAATTTCCCGATATATTTCAATATTTTCGTAGAAATATTATAGCATACATGTGGATTTCTCAGTATAAGATTATTAACATATATATTAAGGTGGTCCCCTATAAGGAGAAGCAAATGGGGTCATATAAGGAGAAGCAAATGGGTTCAAAATAGCATTTGTGTAGTAATTGTGTAGTAATAGTACAGCCTTGTTATTTCTTTTGGTAGTGACCAAGCATCGCATTTTTGAAAAGACATTCCATGTTGAATTTGTCATTTGAAGAGATTTGTAAACAAACTGCTCTCCTGTTTTGGCAATTTGGCCAAAAACGGCCTCCGTGTTTAAAAAAAAAATTACTCAAAATAATTTCGTGGCAAAAACAGCTCTATATTCTAAAAGGGGCTATACAGCCCATAATGTGACAAGACAGCCCCAGAGTTGTGTCTTGGCTCCTGCTGTATTTAGGGAACACCTCCTGGCTTTCTAACAACAAACGGCTCTCTTTCAGAACCAAAACGACCCCAGCCCCTTTCAAATTGGCCCAAAAAACATTTGCCAGAGGCCAAAACAACCTGTTTAGAAGAACCCAAACGGCCCCCTTTCAGGAGCCAAACGGCCCCTGTTTAGAAGAGCCCAAACGGCCCCTTGGGGCTAAAACGGCCCTAGAGTTGTCTTTTGGCCCCTGTCAGGGCCAAATCGGCCCCTCTTTTAAAGAGCCAAAACGGCCCCCTGGGGCCAAAATGGCCCCAAAAAAATTACTGTGTGCACTAATATAATCGATGTATTACTTCTATATATGAACTATGCATCGTGTATCTTAGTCATATAGGCTTCTGAAACTTTATAATTTGAACATTTACAAGAAGCTAGCAGTAGATATCAATGGAAAGAATAATAAAAAATCAGTGGTCCGATGGTATGTTGAAAGTCGTGCTGCATTTCCATCATTAAGTATAGATTTTGTAATTCTGTGTTTTTCAATTAATCAACCACTGAGTTTGCTGTCACATTCTTTTGCCAAATATTTTCTCGAACAAAAATTATTTTAATTTCAAATAGTCTACTCTCCCAGTATTACATGAAATAGTCTACTTTTCCAGTCAGACTATGAATTATATCATTCAGCTTGTGTTAAAACATGTTTTTGTCGTTTATCGGATCACAACATTCTACGAGACACTTGATGTGATCAATAAAATATTGGGAATAAAGATACTCTGAGAATCGCATACTGGTCACACCGACCAGTTTGCCCCAAGTGGCCAAGTGCAGTGCCAGAATCATAAACAGAAATACATTTTGATTTAACCCTACCATAAGTCTACAAACTGAAGACTAGTGGAAACAGAACGGCAGTGGGTATATGTATTCAGCGTTTCATGATCAGGTATTAAAGGTACATCTTGCTGTGTTTACCTATATCTGAGGTAAACGAGTATTGACATTGTAACTGACGGTTATCGTGAACTTGTATCTCGAGAAGTTTTTTCAAAACATCGGATGTGTTTGAAAGATTACAACAAGCTAGAGTTCCGATATAAACTGTGAAAGAACCATTAACATCAGCAGTACAGTACCATGGTATTTCAAGTGTTAGGAATATATTCTGCGTTTATATTCGACAAAAGACTATTCCATGATACTATCTATGTCGTATCAGCGTCGATCAGGTAACAGATATGGCCGCAAGGGGAACTAATAATACAAATCAACAGGAAATATTCCAGAGTAAAAATAAACGTCATATTTGGACATTGAAACACTTCCTGTCAAACAAAGATTACATCGAAATGATAAAATCTCGGCCAAATCGATATACAACGAAAAAAACACCACACAAACAAAGGAAAGAAAGTTAACGTTATCAGACTATCTAAAATAGATACAGAAATGGACATTTTGTGGACCTACAGTATGCATGAAGAATATAATTTCAAAGTCTAAAAGTTGCAACGTTAAGGTTGACAATATTATTGATATGTGAAAAGACACAGATCACTCGCCTATTGCTATTGTTATATATCAACAACAAACTTATCGACTGGTGTGTATCTCTCGTTTGTATCTAAATGCAAAGCAAAGAAAAGAATGAAAATCAACAAAAATATTGAACACGCAATCAAGTGTTGTATAGATTGTTGTGGTATATTGACTTAAAAACGGAGTTGTCTTACACTGACCAAAATTGTTTTTCAATTAAAATCAATCCTTCTTTCGTTCAATTTCTATATTTTTCATCGCTTGACAGTTTTGCTGGAATAGTCTAAATGTCCGAGGCTGTCCAAATTAAAACAAATTTACAAGAATGTGATGGCAAATGTCAATAAAATGAAATGACAGTATTGTTTTCTGCCCAAGTTGATGAATTAAAATCGCTGCAAAATAAACAAAACA